>JAGFBZ010000479.1:2245000-2845000 GCA_018398805.1 Hirundichthys speculiger
TATTCTCACTTTAAGGTAATGTGTAAGTAGGTTTCAAGTGGCTGCACCTTGTCACCAGTTTGGCGGGAGCTCCTTACATCTGGCCTTTTTGGAGAATGGTCCTTCGGACAATGGGGGGTGTATTTTTCTATTGCTATAAAGGTAATTAAAAGTTTGAAAGGGGTCTCATCCTGTATGCAGCGGGAGCTTTAAGAAGTCTTAAACCCTATTCATGAGCCTGGGAAATGCGCTCAGGGGTTAATGTCGCTAACAGATTGCTTCAGTGAAAGGAGAATATGGAAGGATCCTCTCTTTCTTTTGTGCGTCAATTGTTCAGTTGCGCTCCTAGTGGGCCCTACACCTCAATAAAGGAGGGAGCGAGGGAACTTCGACTTTTCTTCCGTGGAACAGTTATGGGCATCAGGGCGGGGGGGGAAATAAAGCCCGCTGCAAGCCATGGAATATTTAAAACTTGATTATAACCTAAAAAGCTCTGGCTCAAATCAAATCGAAATCCGTGGCCCCACGTGTGTTCGTTCAGGTGTCTGGTCGCGTTTACGCGCTTAAGAGCCCTTCCTCTCTTCAGTTTTATTGTTTATCTCCGTGGGTTAAGCAGTGTTTCGGCGTCAGGCATGACGCTGGCCGTGTGTCAGCCTCCTGCGGTCAGCAGGCTCCTGCATTTAGAATTAGGTTACATTCTGGTGACCGCCGGTCAAAACCCCTTAACATTTGATATCCCACGAGCCCTTGGCTGCGTATGGCTGTCATAAACTGAGGAAAAAGAAAAAAAGAAACCACCATGTAGCTTATAATATAAATATTCTCTGTGATGTGTAGATCTACAGTTCAAAATATTTCAGATGAATTCATGTAATTACTCTCCTGCAGAGAGACCAGATTCCTGCGCGCAGCCGTCACCTCTGATGAGCGTTTTTCACTGATATCCTGCTATTACAGTTAAAGTTCCGTATTAATTCGTGTATTTGCGTTCTCACTTTCACCCTCCGATGTGCCAGTGCCCTGCAGATGACACCGCCAGTAAATGGCATACCGAAACTCCCCTGCCAGTGATGCTTCAGCAGCTTCCTCCTGCTCGGGCGCATACTGAAACACCAGTTGGCAGCGCGTGTGGGTTCTGCGGTTGTTCCTACTGCCTTCGTGTCTGAGTTAATAGTTCAGAGATGCCTTTGTGGAGCTGAGGTCGTGAGAACCGAGCGAACTAGTCTGCCTGCGGCCGGGCGCAGCGCCAGCCAGTAAATCCCCGCTGGCAGGCCGGGTCGTGCAGCCCGCTCCGCGGAGGTGAGGAGGCGAGCGAGCGCGCACGTGGACGCCAAGAAGGGCGCCTGGTCCGGCGTAAACATGAGGGATCGACGGGGGGGGGGGGCTTTGGATCCAGCGGGGTTATATTTTCATGGCAGCGCGCTGAAATAGGAATCGGTTATTTAAGTTGAAGCTGCTGCGTCTGCTCAGATGTGAAACATGAAATCCCGTTTTTTTTTTTTTTACACTGTTTGTATTATGTTAAACTGGATAAACCCAGAGAATTGGAGACGTTTGAAGGCGCTGATGCGAGGCTGTCCAACAAAAGCTGACGACTTCAGCCGAAAGTTAAAAAACGACGCCGTGTGTGAGACTGAAACGAGCGCATCCTGCTTGGTGCGCAAACTTGAGTTGTTTGTCTGCATTGCTCAACTGGCTGCGCTACAGGTTCAGCCTGTGGCAGGTTGCAAATATGGCTTATCAAGAATTATATTAAAACGAAACAGGCGGGACCCCCCCGCACCCAACAGCGATGAAAAGGATTCCTACTCAGGGCTGCTGGTCCCTCAGGGACCTGTGCAATCACGTCCCTTGGGGAGAAGTCACTATTGAGGGAGGAGTCGGGGTCATCAGAGGAGCCACAAATTATCATTCTCATTAGCGACTGAATGAAAGAGCGCGCGCATGGCACTGCCGCCAAATTTTTTACGCCACGTTTCCCTCCAAATCCACAACTTCCATTCAGTGCGTTTACATGGGAAGTTTAGTTCCTCTTTAATTCAGAATTAAAATTAAATCCGATTTAAAATGATTAAAAATTACCATGTAAACACCTAATTCCGAATGAAAATGTCCATTCCGAATTAAACTTAATTCCGAAGTAAGTGGCTCGTTTATTCTGATTTTAAATCCGAATAGAATAATTCCTATGTTGTGTATACACTCATTCAGCTTTAAATTAATTCCGGTCTTTCTGCGCATGCTCGTTCTCTTGCCCGTCTGTCACGATGATGCTTATATTCCGCACTGGGCTTGATTTCGAAACAGCGTTGTCAGGTGTACGATAATTATCGTATTTGTACGATAATTATCGTATTTGTACGATAATTTGGCCTTCTGTACGATGTACGATCAATAATCCAAAAAAAAGGCCAAATGTACGATAATTTGACTTTTTCAAATTATTGCCGGCCGCAACTGTCTGCCTTGAGAGTTTTTTTTTTTCCCCTGAAGGCATCTGTTCCCATGTGACATGTTTCCAGCCAATGATGTTTGTCTCAGAACAACTAGCATGAGAGGCTGAATGTGCTGAGTGGTCAGCTTCGCCCGCTTTTTAACACTCAGTGATTAAATTTGACTATATCACAACATTGGGCTTGTTATTCTCGTTATGACAGATGTACGATAATTTTGAGTCTCTGGTACGATAATTCCCACCTGGCAACGCTGTTTCGAAACAAAGTTTCAAGATGGCAGCACGCAGTAAACGGTGGTCAAGAGCAGCAAACATAAAAATTGTGAATCAAGTAAGCTTGTTTTCTTCCGGAAGACGTAAATACGTAAAGACGTCTGCCCCCCCTATCCAATCAGAACCCTTCCCAACCCCCAGACCTTAAGCAGGAATTGGATAAAGCCGATCAAACGTGTTTTCCATGTAAACCTCAATTCGGAATTACTATTTCCATGTAAACTCGAAGGAAAATAGTTTGATTCTGAATTATTTAATTCAGAATAATTAATTCAGAATTAAAATACATCAGGCCATTGTTGAGTTAGGCTTTTTCGAGGCAGCACTTGATGCTTTTTGTGCGCTGTTTCGACTAAAGGCAGTTACAGTGAGCGCTGCGTCCGCTATGCATGCAAGGCTGAAAGCCTAATCTCCAGTTCTCTCCTCTATCTCTGTTTTATTATTATAAACAGCCACTGCTTTCACAGTTAGTGAGCATGAACAGATACATCAATGCCATTTTTTGACAGGAAAGACTTTCCTTTTTTTTCAAGAAAGACCAAAAGATTTAAAAGCACATTTAGTTAAAGCCGTAGCGGGTGATAATTTGCCACAAAGTGCCAGTGATGTTTTCGCTGAACCAAAGACATAATCTGCTGGTCTGTCCCTCTTTATAGCTTAGAGGTTGAATGTTGTTCTCAGTGGCCATTAAGGTTTTTTTTTTTGAGAGCTTCATGACTTAAACATGAGTGACATGCTATATTTGCTCCTTGATTTGAAGATGCTGCTAAGACAGAAGGAAATGTTCTGCATGCTTTGGCCACAGGTTCTCCTCAGGGAAAGGCGGGGCTGGAAAAGGTCTCAGGCATGAAGAGTGTGTATAAGTGTCAGCTTGAGTCTGGACACTCCTCCTTGCACCTGTTTTCTTGAGAATCGTAGAGGGTTATAGGGGGAGGCGGATAAGGACATGAAGACAGATGGACAGATTTAGAATAGTGGGGACATGATAAAAAAGGTGCTGAAACTCATGAAAGTACTGGGCACATCAGCAGGCATTTTGTTTTGAAAGGTCTTATAAGGCAGATATACTCAGCTCCACTGGAGATAAAATTGACAGATGAGGAACTTGTCTCACTACATATTTGACCCCCACGACACCTTAATATCAGGTATTAATTCATTTAGGCTTTTACCAAGCTCACCTTCGTCCTCTCCTTCGTTGCTCTTTTCGGCTCTCTCCTGGCTTCCATCCTACATTCATATTTATAGCAAGGCACCACTTATCCCCAGGGCAGGGTGTGAGGAGCTCGAAGTGTGCAGATGGAGGAGGTGAGACAGGGTGGACAGACGCATGCAGACGTGTCAAGCCTGATCAAATATCACAGAGTCTGGGTGCCGCGTGGTCTCTGTTGATCCTCGCCGCTTGTCTACAGGACGTATGTCTGAGGCCAGGTTTGGCTTTTCAGCAGCTTCTTCAGTTTCATGGCATCAGGCCTGTAGTTTACAGCCTTTGCCACTGATGCAGATTCCACTAGAGAAAGTTAAGGGTCATTTTGATGGGGCTAAAGGTCACCCCGGAGACTCCGAGGTACCACTGGATGAGGCCTGTCTTCAAATCTAGACATATTATATTTATGTTTTTTAACTGCCGTGGAGCCATCTCTGTCTTTCTACTTCAGCTTTGTCAGCTGTTGCTCTATTTTAGTAGTTTAGCTGCATGTAGATACTCAGCTAGTGTTGTCCTAATGTAGGAGATGTGAAAATGAAATATCCTGGAGAAGTGACAAAGTCGACATCTCACAGACCACAGCTTTTAGATATAATGGGGTACATTATTTGGTTGTAGAAATTAAAATTATTTGACTAAACTCAGCCCAAATAAATCAATCAAAACACTTTTGAAGTCAGCTATTCGGAACGTAACAAATATCTATTAATGTTTAAATTTTTCTTCATTTTGAACATAAAGCGACATCAAAATAATATATTGTGCTAATAGATGTAACAGTCAAATACCTTTCAACCGTGTTATATTGTGTTTGAATGAAATTAAAAGTCACAACCTTTGGAAGCAGTTAACTCAATATCCCCACCTAGTGTATAAATCTCCAATGATCACAGGGTCTGGACGTGCACGTGGCATGCGTGTGACTCATCTTGTGTCTCACTGCATGTCCTGGCCTGTCCCCAGTTTGACACCCAAGACAATCATGCCCAGTGATGTGATTCATATGTCTGGCTGTCACTGTATGTCTGTTGTTCATATGACTGTAGTTTGGCCTCTTAATCCTGTTGTGTGGACGTGCAGATGTGTGCGTGCATGCGTGGTGGCCTGCATTGTATTGTTGGGTAACATTTCATGGACAGATCATGGAAGATAAATGTGTAGTTTATTTTTACAAGTACTGAAGTATGTTTTTTTTTTTTTTTTTTTGGTCAATCATGACAATAACAGAAAATACATGTCAAGATAAATGTTCACGTGAATTTCCAAGTGTCTTCAAGTCAAGATGAAACGGACTGCTTGGATTTCATTTGTGTGTAGAGATAAACACATATTTGATGTGGGGAAACAACACTGAAAGAATGACTTTGCAAACTGATAGATCGATTAAAACTTAAAAAAGGAGATCTATTACTGCAGCACAAAGAAACTTTTGGCATTTTTTTAGCTCAGCATGTAGGCGCAGAAGCTATGATGTTGTTCAATTTTACTCTTGTTTGGCCTCTTGCTTGGTCATTCTCTCATTTTCTTTTCTTTCTTGAGGATCTTCAAGGCCTCTGCCATGGTGTCTACTGTACTTCTGTAACCCAGTTTCATTACTGAAGGTGTGTGTTGGTAAGCGATATGCCATGTCCTACACTGAATCTATGCAAAACCTACAGAGTAGATGTATAAAGATTCTGGAGGGAGTGGGTCAAGCTGTGTGTGCTGCCTGGACATGTCTTCACATGGGTCAGGATGAAAGAAAGGAGATGCAAGTGATATACAGTGATTCTTCCCCCCCCCCACGTGAATCAAAATCCACAAACTGGAGCTGGAGCTCCCGAGCCTAAATAATGTGTTTAAATTATGTTTGAAAACCACAAAAAAGTAGCGAGGCACTGCAGTAAAACAACAAAACAAGTCAAAGGCTCAACTGTGGTCTTTCTGCTACCTTCAGTCTCTGGTCTCCGGACCGTAGTAAAGAAACCGCTCTTTCATCTAACCTCGTTTCATTCTGCCATCCCATGACACACACACTACATTACCCATAAGGCCACACCATTACCCATAAGGCTACCTTCTTAAAGGGGCCAGGCTGGCTCACAACATTTCTTTGCTGTGAGAGAACGCGCACAACATCCTGAGATGTTTCCGCAATTTTTTCTTGATTTTTTTTAATATATATATTTCTGAAAAAAAATCCACGAATAACTAAAACCTTGGAACTTAAAGCGCAAATTGGCGAGGGATCACTGTAAGATAATTAAATAACAAATAAAATGAGAGAAAAAGTAATGGTATAATTACAACAACAACTAGAAAAGCACTCGGAGAGCGCCGACCTCCATCAAGCACAACAGTTGCCCCATATAGCAATTTACAGATTGCGATTAAATTTGCATTCTGGATCAGATCCGGATCAGCCTTTGAAATTTGATAGAGGTTCCCATTGTTAATCCCTGAGTCAAATTTCATGAGTTTTGGGCAATAATTAACGGAGATACTGAAAAACAAAATTTTCGGCCCCATTGACCGCAATGTTATTGAAAATTTGAAAGTGATCCAGAATCCAGGATTTCTTCCGGATTTTGAGTTATCTTGTACAAAGACAGACAGACAGACAGATAAATGCAGGCAAAAAAAATATCTCCTTGGTGGAGGTAACAATAATTAAAAAACCCCTTTCTATGTGCAAAGTTCTTAGTTTCCTTTTTCCTGTAAAAAAGTCATGTCACAGTTTCAATCACAATTTGAATATGAATGGAGCTGAATTATGCAGATGTTTCTGCATTATGTATTCAAACAAATGAAATGTTGTTTACGACTGTCCTACTCCATGTAGATCCACTGGACTACGATACAACACTCGATACGAACAAAAATGACCACTTAGCAGAGTTTGGGAATATCCACATTGCTCCAAAGGTTTTTCGAGGTCTGTCTTTATTAATTCAAATTTGGTGACATGTCCAATTTTTACAGGGTTTAATATCTTGCATAATAGTAAAAAAAATGTTTATTTTCTTTTGTTTTTTTAATAAGATTGTCATGTTCCAAGAACAAGTTGTATTTTTTGCTTTACAGTAACAAAAATGCAAGCTTAGCACTCCACACAGTTTCCATCAACATGTCACTGGAAGATCAAGGAAAGTCTCAGTCCCTGACTCATCTGCCAGTGAAATACGAGCACGTCTGACAAGAGGATATTCTACTCCTGGATGTGTTGAAAAGCATCCTTTCCTGATCAGCTGTCCCACTGTGCAGAGACCTGTGCTCCTCTCTGGACCCTTGTTAAGCTAGGTGGTGACAGCCGCACTGTTGCAAGAGCATTATCACTTTAGTGCTGTAGAGAGGGGGGCATTGTCCCCTAAACTGGCAAACAGGATGTCCTGGTGTCTGCTCAAATCTCATATGGGCTGTCCTTTGTGTGTGTGTGCGTATTTGTCTGTGGATATTGGGGTAAATCCTTACTGCAGATGTGACCAGCTCTTAGCTTTTGTATATGTGAAGCCCTTTTATCCCTTTCTGTGTCAGTGGATCAACTTGTTTTTCTCTTTCCTTGGCATAAAGTTCTCCCACTTGGAGATTTTGATGGATAGTGCCAAGCAAACTCTCATTTGTGTGAGTGTGTCTTCACAACCCATGTGGCAGGGAGTCAGAGTTATGAAATAGCCTCTTGTCCACCACCCCCCGCCCCCCGCCTCTTTTTTCTTCTTTTTTCCCCTTTCCTCTCCTCCTTTTCATTCCATGGGAAGGTAAACACTCATCCTCCTTTGCTCTTGTTTTTCTTATGGTTACTGTTGAACAGTGTGTGCTCCACTCGTGATTTTATTGCCTGGATTGTCATGCAAGGAGCAGAGGAGACAAGTGTCAATAAGTGGATGGGCTCACTGCAAACAAATGCTCTGAAAGAAGAGAGCAGAGAATGCAGCTGGGTACACACCACACACACACACACACACACACACACATTTCCATCATTTCAGAGGAAGTTGCATTCATCAAACATAATCACGCAGCTCGTTTAGGCTATAATTTCAATTTATTATCAATGCAAAGCCTTTTGTGACAAAATAAAACGTCTACTAAGACGCAGAGGATCCTATTGCAATTATAAATGTATGTTTTCAAAGTAAACCTACACGCCAACATTTTACATTGATGAAATGTATCAACCTATGAAGCAATACTTGGTAAACCTTCAAACATTTAACTCTCAAAGTTCATGAAGAATTATAGAAGCAGTTATTCAGCAGACTATAAACAAGCACATGATGAATCCTCTAAATACTGCTTAGAAATCACAACTTTTGAAAAGGTTGGGCAGAAATACGTTGAAGGTTTCAAAACGCATGCTCCGTCATACTCTCATCTCTGCTGATATAATAAACAGCTTTTTAGTGGCACTTAACAGAAGACTGACAGAAGGTAAACAGCGCCTCTCCGGACGCTTTGTGCCTCTCTGTCTGATGCTGCTGATCGCTCCACGATGGATCACCCATCCAGCACGAGCACTCATCTCCAGCTCTCCAGAGCTGAAGAGACCGGGCCTCATGATGAATACAACCGTGATAAGATTAGCACGGGGCCAGGCACACATCAGGCACTGTCTGGCACGTTTTTATTAGCAGTAGCCCATTCATGAAGGAAGTCTTCCTTTGTGAGTTGCTGGCCATTTGTCTCTCCCTCCCTTCACGTGTCCCTGTTTCCTTCTATTTCAGCGAGCTCAAACAGAGCACCGGAGGATGTGAGCAGAAACAGGTCAAAAGTCATTGTTGCGGGCAGTTTTGTTCTCATAAGCAGCCACTCCGGAAAATGTTTAGAAAATTTCAGGGCTGCAGTCCATGTGAAAATAGATTATTTACACTATCTGGTCTTCTAGTTCCTAACATTTTTCCCTCTTTCCCCTACAGCCACGGAGACAGTTTTGGTTTCACTTTTCACATAGATCATGTATTTGACATTCCCTCCCTCATTATGCCCCCATAATATCATATAGCAAATCGCCCTGCTCTTGCACAATTGTGAAATCGTCACAGAACAAAGATAATTTTATAACTTTCAGTAGACTGATGCAATCATTTGGTGGTAGCGAAAAGGTCATTCATGAAATGGAGACAAAATAAAATCAACTGATTCATGCTCCTGGACAGCTTTCTGTTTAGAAAAATCAACCAGAAGGAGCGTTTGCAGTTTTAAAGAGCGGTGCCCAGATACGGGCTGGCCTCACAGCAAAACACCAAATAGTCACAAAACAGAATTTCTTCTAATGTATTTGTATAACATAAGTTCTTCATCCATTTCTTGCCATCAAGCATGATTTTCCAAATCTATTTCTGTTGGAAATGTGGTCTGTGTATGCCATATATCTCGTTTGTTTGGCCAGTGGAGCACTTCTAGTCAGAGAGGAATATGACATGCCAACCATTAAGTCAGTGTCTGCTTTAGCAACAGCCATGATTTTTGCCCAACCTTGACGCTCGTCAGTTGTGCCAGGAAACTATTCATAAAGGGCCGAGAAATATGACAGAATTTAGACAAGAGACCTGGCAAAATGAAATATAAAACTCTTATATCTGCTATCCATCATCCATGACCTCCTTCTCCTCAGCCACCTCCTCTAGTTCTACTGGGGGGGGGGGGGGGGGGGGGGGGGGCACTGAGGTCTTTCTAGGAGAACCAAGAAACATGATCTCTCCCACTGAGTTCTGGGTCATGCCCCACCAGAGCCCCCTTCTGGTGGGGCATGTCTTGAACACCTTCCTGGATATGGAGCCCCGTTTGGGTCATAATTCAATGAATAAATGAGTCTATTATTATGAAATAGAGGTGTTTATTATTATGAACTACGTATCCATTATTATGAAATGTTTACCATTATTATGAAATACATGTTTATTATTATGAAATATTTCCCATTACTATGAACTATATGTGTATTATTATGAAATATTTCCCATTATTATGAAAAAATGTAATTATTATGAAATATATTTTTTATTATTATTTAATCTTAGTTTAATGCATAAAAGTTTATTTCAGAATGGCTTTTTTTTAAATCTAAGAATGAGCTTTTACATAATTGCTTCCTTTTTCATAAGAATAAGCTTTTACATAATAATGACATTTTGCTACTGGGCGGGACCAGTGGTTGACCTGCACTCTCATTGGCTGATCCTTCTCCATTCAACGCTCTGATATCGACTAGTTTTGGCCGTGAGGTCCCGTTAGCAGCGGGCCGTAGCGTCATCCAGGTGTGCTCCTAGTCCAATTGTAGCTATGGCTTTTAACCGTACTTTTAACTGTAAACTGAGGTGCATTCTCCCACCTACTGCCCTGGAGTATATACATTGCACCTCTTGCCCACTATCGATATTTACTGTTCTGTTGCTTATGCCTGAATGAAAGAGCAGCCAATCACATAAATGGCTCCGCCCTCTCTGCTGTGATTGACACACAAATCATTCTTATGAAAAACAAAGCCATTATTATGTAAATTCTAATTCTTATGAAAAATGAAACCATTATCATAATAATGGGAAATATTTCATTAAAAAAACATGCATTTCATAATAATGGGAAATATTTCTTAATAATAAATGCCTGCATTTCATAATAATTGACTAATTTATTCATTGAATTATGACCCAAACGGGGCTCCATACCTGGAAGGCGTCTGACTGCCGTACCAAATCACCTTCGCTGGATCCAGGAGTGACTCGACACAGTTTCTCCCAGATGAGCTCCTCACACCATCCTCAGGGATGAGCCCACCCGTCTTTTGATGGACATTCTAGTTGTGGCACCTTCCTCTAGTCACTTTCCACAGTGGACAAACAAGGATGAGGGCTGAAACGTAGTTTGACTAATAAATAATCATCAGCTTTCCCTTTCAGCTTTAGCTTCACCACAACAAACCAGTACAACATCTGCATTCCAGCGATCTGCTTGCGAGTTTGGCCTCTGGTATGGTGGGCTCAAAGGATGATAGCCAAATTTTGCATTTGCTAGCATTGTTACATAACAAAGCTTGGCTTTTAAACGCAGAGGAGTATCACTTTCAGTCATGCGGTGTTTCATACAACAGGTCTTACAACATTCAGTGTACGTGTGTGAAAGGTATTTTATTGTGTATTTTGATATCAAACGACAATGTTTTCCTCATCCTAACAATGCATCTTCATTACCCAACGTTAACTTGTTATTTTTTATTGTGAAACAAAGTAAAGCAGTAGAGCAAATGAACTCAAAATAAAGAGACAAAAGGAAAAGAAAAATAGTGTCAATGTTGGAGTTGAACATGAGCTTCATGTTTGGGAGTCGTGTGTCTTTCCAAACTCCTCCACTCTGACATATGTAATAAAGTTTTTTTTTGTTGTTAATATTTGGCAATGTGCAGCCACAGAGCTCGTCCCCATGTGTAGGAAAGTGATGATAAAGGGGTAGCCTGTACAGCACAAACAGATGCTGGGTCAGACAACATCAGTGAGTAATGAGTTGGGTAAGAGAGTGTAGAGTTTTGTTGCATTGTATTTATGCAAATATTTTCTTGCAACAGTCCATGCTTCATCTAGAGTTGCAGGAGAAGGATTCTGGAGGAAAGGCAACATGTTTTCAATGTCATTTTTAACAATAAAAAAAGGCAAATAGTTTGGTTGAGTTTGCCAATAAAAATAATGCTTTAGAAAATACTAACCTCAGCCAATACAGAATTACATTAGAAATAGGATGAATTATTTACCTTTATGTGATCAAAAAAAAAAAAAAAGTGATACCTCGACCCACGGCAACACTGGAGAGCGGTCTGAGTCTGATGGGAGTGTTAGTGTTTGTGTATGTGTGAGATAAAGACGCCGGGCCACCCCCCGCAGTGTTGAGTGACAGCACGAGTCTGGCTGTACAATAGCTGATCTTTACTCTGTATCTGACTGTATAAACAGAAAGTGGGATGGTTCCCTCATGCAGAACTCCAGTATTGATCACTTGGGTAAGATCTCACAGCCACACTCATTGTCCCCTGTCTTTTTTTTCCCTCTCCTGCCAATCAATAGCTCTTTGTGCTGATTTTTAGCCATTGACAAATCACTCTGTCCCATTTTCTTTGTTGGGCTGTCAGTCAAGTGGAAATGTATTGCTGTGCTCACTCAGAACTGAGCGAAAAGAGGAGAACTGGCACCAGGCAGAAGGAATGACGATTATAAGTGAGTTCAGTGTATATCCTATAAAACGTGTCCTTATTCTTTGAAGCTAAAACTCATTTACATAAGCAGAATTGAACTACAGGTCATGCTATATATGGCATCAAATTTTAGTGATCCCTTATTTTTCGTGGTTAATGGGGACCGGCGCAAGGTTATTATCGTTAACAAAAACGAACAAAATAACGAAAACTAGAATTGAAAAAAAATTTTTCGTTAACTGAAATAAAATAAAAACAAGTTTTTAAAAAAAATGATAACTAACTGAAACTGTATTATGTGTTTATAAAACGAACTAAATAAACTATAATAATGTCAAGAATGTCGTTCGTTTTCGTGTTTATAATTTTTTTTCCTCATAAATGTTTGAAATCTATTAACTTCGCTCCATCGTACATACAACAACAACCACACATACACACAAAAAAAAGTGATCAGCAGTGATGGCTGCGGCAAAAGTTGGGAGAAAGCGGTACAGTCCTTTTCAGTCCTTTTTGGGATTTCTTTGACTATGACTGTGTTAATGATAAAAATAAGTGCCTTGTTGTAGAATCAGGTGATACAATATGTGGAATACTTCTCAAGGGGAAAAAAAACCCCATAAATCTGAAAGTCCATTTGAAAAGCTCACATAAGAAGGCTAACCAAGACTACCTGGATAAGCTAGCCTAAGCTAGCCCCCTGGAAAGAGAAGCTACAGCTGCAGGCCAGTCAGCGTTGGGAAGGAACGGGAGACAACTGCAACTACAATGGACTGTTTCCACCGGCGACCAGATAGTTGCTGGTCAGTAAATACGCAGGAACATCACAAGCGGGAAGACGCATTGATAAATATGTTTATTGAGACCGGAATGTCTACACTACTATGTGATTCGATAGCCTTCTAAAAATTCAGTGCTTCACTCGAACCAAAATTACAACCCTAATTTACAAACTAAAACTAACACTGAAACTAATAAAAACTAAACTAAAACTAAGTATTTCAAAACAAAAACGAATAAAAACTAGCAAAACTGCTCTAAAAATGAATTAAAACTAAATGAATTTGGAAAAACTAAACTAAAAACTAAATAAAAACTAAAACAAATGGAAAATCCAAAACTATTATCAACCCTGGACCAGCGCCCCCCCCCCGTAAAAATCAAAATCCGCAAACTGGAGCCGGAGCCCCCCGAGCCTAAATAATGTGTTTATAATATGTTTAAAAACTGGAAAAAAGTAGCGAGCCACTGCAGCGAAACAAGACAAAGGCTCGACTGTGGTCTTTCTGTTACCTTCACAGCCTCTGGTCTCTGAACTGTAGTAAATACGTCTCGGCCAATCAGTGCTCAGATTCTAGAGTTCTGGGTCGTCTGCGTTTCTCGTGTCGCTTACAGGAGGCTGTGAGTCATCGTTTGATGTTCCACTGGCATCTGCAGCCTCTTGTCTGCTGTGGGGTGGATTTTCGCAGAATTTCCGTGATTTTTTTAATTGATTTTTTTTATTATATTATATATTTCTAAAAAATCTGCGGAACTTAAAGCGGGAATTGGCAAGAGATCACTGTACAAATCTGAAATTATATAATTTCAAGTTGTAATTACTGGAAAAAGGTCTACATTTTTATTCGATTTGTTAAATCTCACACACTTGATAAACCGCTTTTAACTCACCCTTAATTTAACAACGCTAAATGCAAAATAACCTCTCGTATTGTTATCTCACTCACTGGATTCTGACAATGCAGCACCCATCGGTGCCGTCAGAGAGTAAAAGTCTTGCACCTTTGTCCAAATGCGGATGTCTGTTTTTCAGAAAGTGATCTGAGCACCGCTGTGCCCACAGACAATGAGAATGATGTGAACGAGAGCTTCAGAGAGATCTAATCTAAAGTTCTAACCCACAGTTTTTGCAAGCCGTTAGGTATCAAAGATTCACAGGGCATAAATTAGTCAGTCTCTTTTTCCTGGTAAAGATGCATGTGATTAATGTGTTTGTTGGTCACATGTTTGACCTTTTGGCTGTCTGTGACATCTACATATGCGCATTTTGTTCCTTGCACATTCAGATTTTTTTTGAGGTCACTGATTGAATACCCACTGTTTTAATCCTGGAACACGAACCGAGTGAACCTGACTCATAAATTTAACTTGGTTAACGGCAGCTTGCACTGACTCTTGTTTAAACTTCACGCTGCCAGTAACTCTGCCATGAATATGGACATGTGCCATTTTGGATGCCAGTTGCTTTCCCCACATGTGTTCATCCCATGCTGCAGCCTATTCTTTCACATATGGCCAGTTGCCATGAGTCAGCAGCCGCGGTCAGAGGTTTCCACTCCTAGACACAACAGTCTATCCGGGAAAAACAACTCTCTGATGCCTCAGTCTTCCTTTATTGTCTGGGATGATTCCGAATAGGGAGAGGCTTATTGTTTGGATGTCTTTGTAGTGCAGGTCCACTATGCGGACTATGTGGGGATTTCCTCCCTTGCGGGTATTTTTAGATCACTGTGTGAATTCAAGGGAGCTCTGCAGATTTCTGTGCAGTGTGGGGTCTAAGGGTGGGGCCCGTACATTCATGCTCAAGTGTGGGAATCCGCTCATAAGATAACAAAAAGGGTGTGTGAGTAGACGTGTGTTGGGAACGGCGAAGTATATTTTTCAGCAGGATCATGCTGACCCACTCAAACAAAAATGTAACATCAGACATCAGACCAGACCCTCAGCTCGTTTTTTATTTGAGATTTCAATATGTTCAACATCTGTTTTTGGTCCAAAAGCTCAATATTTGAATGGAAAACGTCACTTTAAAATCTGAGCCAGTGTTGGTTGGAAGTGTTTGGAAGGGGCTTTCCAGGGTCACCTGGGGGTTTCTGACCTCGTAGAGTAATGTTCTCCTTTGGGTCCTTCTCTCTTTGACAGCACTCAATGGAGGCGTCCATGCACGGGATGGCCCGGCGGTCGGATGGGGTGAAATCAGGGAATAGACAGGTCATATCCAGAAGGACCTGTCACCTCTAAATCAAACCGAGCGAGATCTCCTTCCGGGTCTTTTTTCTTTCCCTGTCAGCTTAGCTGACATCCACTGACACTCTGGCTTGACCCGTCTTCTGCCGAGAACACGTTTGGTTTGTAGGGAGCGTTTTACGAATGGGTGTATGTGTTGACATGCATTTGTGTGTGTCAGTGCCGTAATTCCCATATGGTACATTGTACGGTCAGTTCTTCTGTCAGTAAATAGACATACTTGGAGAAACCATTTCAAACATGTGATACATGCCATGAAGACATTCTTGAATCTGTTAAATCGAAGGTCATTTTGACATCAAAGAAGATAATATTATTATGTTTCTCATAATATTTCCAACCAAGACTTTACTGCTTTCGTTGTAACTCTGATCTGGGTCTGAATAAAAAGAAAAGTTTCTCATGAGCAAAATTTGAATGAAGTCCTGCTCGTAGCAGTAAGGTTATGCATAGGACGTCATTTTAAGCTTCACCTTGTTTACCAAATTTGAGCAGCATCTCTCCAAGAGCAACTTTGATGTGAAGGGGCTCCATCTTTCCTAACACTGATAAAAGCTTAACACATTTTTCTGAGACTGTTTACTTCTCTGGGTGCCCCTCTCTGCATTGCTTCCTCCTAAAGACACCAGTACAGCAGGACTGGGCGGTTCATTAAAAATGAATCAAAACAGACATTCAGAATGTATAACGTAACCTTGCCCGGGTCAATCATTTCCGTATTTTTCTTTCCTTGTGTTGCTACTTTCCTCAGTGTGTGTGCTCATTTACTGTTCCCTTATAAACACATTAATACCTGTGTAGTCAGAGCACCCAGTCTCATCCAGTCAGCAACACAGAAACAATATAAAGAACTCAAACACAGTGACAAATGTAGATGTATGTCATCTACAAGGGCAAAAAATAAACAGAACTAAAATAAATGCCCATTAATTGTAACTAAGTTAAATTTCTAATTGTGATATTGTTTTAAGGTTGTATCTCTGAGCCCAGTTAAATACTTTAATAAGAATTTCTCTTAGTTCTTCTGAAAAGGAGGTCAAATTAATCAAGCTAAGTTTTAAATCCATTTCATTCTGTATTGCCCCACCCAAACTTTCTAAACATTTTAAGAAAAAGTTTGTCATGATTATGTCAAATTCAATTCAATTCAGTTCAATTCAATTCAATTCAATTCAATTCAATTTTATTTGTATAGCGTCTGTTACAATGTCAATTGTCTCTAGGCGCTTTACAAAGACCCAGAGCATGACCAAATGTAGCCAAAAATTGAACATATTCAAAACCTTCATCATTTTCACGTTGTCATTTGAGTTTAAATTCAGGAAAATAATATTTAAGACAAATACTACTAGTATTTGGAAAGAAAACATTTAGGTGATGAAAATGCACATGTTTAACGAAAGCAAGCTCCCAGTAGGGCCATAGTTGGTATGACCCTGGCCTTTCTAACAAACCCAACTGATTTAAAATGACGTCCCAAACTTATGTGAAGAACAGGCGGAGATATAAAGAGATATTGCAAATTAAATGGCACTTGAACACTTGAGAAGACTAGTTTTGCACTGCAGCAGTAGTTCCTATATAACTCGATTAAAAAAACATGCAAATAATGAAATGTTTGCATAAAGTCAGTTTAATTTTAGGTTTCCAACAAATGTTATGGCACTTTAGTTCATATGGCAGCACAACATTTTAATAAAAATGCATTTTACACCATTGAAATAATTATTTGATTTTGCGTAAACAATGCAATTAATCGTGATTAATCAGGGAAATAATGCGATTAATCGCGATTAAAAATTTTAATCGTTGCCCAGCCCTAATTTTTATGTTTTTTTATATGCCATAATTTATAACTCAAGTATCAATTCATACGAGCTACAAAATTACTAATCTAAACTAAGCACAGGACATTTGTGTTTGGTAGATTATTTCTTCTTCTTGGCAGTAGATTCTTGGCAGTTGATTATTTTACTTTTAAATGATGCCACATTAGTAAGCAACATGCATTTGTGGAACGAGATGAGCATCAAAGCTGACTAAGTGTGTTTCCACATGAAAGATGTTCCAAATCCTCTGTGAATGCAAAACAATTTTTTTCTTTTTTTTTGCTGTTGACTCTTGTTTGGTGTATTGGATTATTGAAGTCTGAATAAATGTTGGCAGTTTAACAGTTTAAATATATTCATTCAACAAGCAGGAGCCTCAGGAGCGTGTAGAGGAACCACACACAACCAGAACAGCCTGGCACCTCCTCCTCATGCTGGTCACAGGCCGCTGTTGGATGGCATCCCCTTCGACAAGCAACATTTGCTGCAAGTCAGCCAACGTGGTTGTGTTTGTCACTCTGGCATGAACAGCACGCCCAAGCTGATCCCACAAGTGTTCAATGCGCTTGACGTCAGGACTGCTGGTATCTATTCCATCCTCTCCATTCCTAAATTCTGGAGGTAGTCTCTGATAAAACCCCACTCTGTAGTGAGGAGATATGGGATTGCCACTGGTTACAGAGTTTCATCTCTTTTTCAGAGACAGAAAAACTCCCTCCATTAAAAGATGTTACCATTTATCAGTGCAGTGATCACCAAAGCGTTCTGCTCAGCTTCTACACACTTTGATCCTGTGATTCAAGTGTCGTATGCAGAATCTTGACTCAATGTGAAACATTATATTCCCTCACAGTTCAGCTTCTACTCAGTCACCTGGTTATTAGTACCTGGCATTGGCAGAAAAGATTTGTCAAGTCTTTCATGTTGGCAACCCACATACTGCTCATCCCAGAAATGCATTTTCCTTTCAAATGTGGCACCATTTAAACAGGAAATAATCAGGCTTTCCAGCAGTAAAAGATTTATTTCCAAGGAAGCCTTCTTACAACAAAGAAATAATCAACCAAATATCAATTTTCTTACTTTTTGAGCTTAGTTTATATGGTTGAGTATTTTTGAACATGGACTGTTTCTTTCATGTTAGTTTTTTTAAATTCATTTCCAGAGTTGCAGCTGGAAGCGAACGAATATTCAGTTTTTTCCTGTTCATGTGGCTCAAGAACTGTGAAAAACATTTGGCACTGCACCAGATAACAGTTTAAGAAAAAAAAGAAAAAGAAAAAAGTGAAGTGGGAAAATTTGGACAGCACTGTTTATCTATTTAATCACACAAACCTTCTGACACATCTAAAAAGCAGACTGACTGCAGGCCAGCATTTTTTCAGTGACTGCATCCAAGTTAGACTTTCGTAAGTGAAACATAGATATCACCACGGTTCAACTAAGTGATGTTGTTGCAATTTGTTCATGGAAAAAGTGTCAATCAGATTAAAAGTCAGAGAAGGTGGTTTATGGTAAATCATCATGTGTGTGTAAACGATGATCAAAACCACTATGACATTAACTGGTTTGTCAGTGGAATAAAGTAGAATCATCTATTGAAAATTAAGGCTGCAGTAAGCAAACCTTGAAAATACCAGATTCAGATACATAGATTCATGATAGTGTTAAAATTGTCTATGCTTTAAAAGATTGTTTTGACATGTCTGGAATGAATCAATAAAATGAAATGAAATGAAATGAAATTAATAACTCTATTCGGTGCTAACGTGGCTGACCCCCTGCAGACATGTATGTGCTGAAAGCGATGGCCTCCGTAGATTTTCCCAAACGGAGTTGTGGGTTCTGTGCTTCATGGTGGCAGCATAGCTTATGTGGGCAGTTGGGGGATTTTCAACTTTTCGTGCTTCAACGGGAGCGTCAGACTGTTTCAAAGCATGCAGCTTATTTGGGTAGGGAACGGGAAGAAATTTGTTGGTTGTTTTTGGCATGACAAAGACACGTCAGAAGCAACACTGCTGTGTGAGTGGTCTCTGTCATCAAATAAATCTTTTACCTGAACGTGTCATATATCTGAAACACAAATGATCAACTTAATCAATAAATATAAATCACGTCCATGTTTGCACCCAGAAGTGGAACATCTGGACGGTCACAAGTGATTTTGCACCCTTTATGCTGAAAGAAAACCCTCCATCCATGCAAAGCATGCAATGACATCATCACATATTTTAGTGGTGACTAATGAAAAAGGTCAACTCAAAATCCTGAAAAATGTTCTCACACTTTTTCTAATGGAATTAGAACTCTCCGAGGGACACTACTTTTGGCTCTGTGTTGGAGGAGTTAATTGTTTAAAATAAACAAATAAATACAAAAATACCCATTGAATAAGATAATAAATTCAGAATATGTATTTGGGTTGCCCTAAATTATTCTTTGTTCATGGTAGACTACCACAACATGTCTGATCTGAATGTGACATATAAGCTATGATGCATTCACTTTGGAGATATTCATGAACTAGATAAGAAAGGGCACAATTTTCAGGAAAATAAATTAAACCTTTGTAGTTTGAAAGTGTGGCAAAAATAAATTAGTAAACGTTTACATCTACTTTCATCTACTTCTCAGAAGACTCACTGGCAAGAAATTAATCATTCCAAACTGCAAAATGTAAAAAAAAAAAAAAAAGTAAAAATAAAAGTTTGTTATTAATATAGGAGAAAGAGAAATACGTTTGGTTCTATTGGTGCTGAAATAACTGACATCTGCCTTATTCTACCAGCTCTATAAGTTAATGCTTTTTGCCTCCATCTCCGTCTTTTCACCTTAAACAAAAAGAGAGGCCTTTAATGTCCGTATTAATGTAGAAGCAGGTGGTAAAGAAGCCTTTGTTAATCACTTAATAACGTATTCCCCCCACCTTACATGGTGGCTTTTTCATCATCCGTTTACTTCTTGTGCATGGGCTGTGGAAACTTTATAAAAAGTTTATCTTACCATGAAATGAGTAGGCACGGATAAATGGCTAACGTGGGGTTTTGTCTGTCAATGCAGTCGACCTATTGGGGGTCCACCAACTGGGCAGGTTTGGACCATATGTCATCATTCCAACCCTTTGTGTGGGCGTGTCTCTGTGGCAACAGCATCAGCTGCGGCCATTGTGTGCGAGGATTCAATGGCCCATATATTCATTGCAGGGCTGGCATGGGCCCCGCAACAGCAACAAATTGATACATACAAGCCCCAGCCCCATTTGGCTTGCATGACACATTTCAAATGGACAAAAAAAAAAGGACATTTTACTCTGTAGAAAATCTTGAGAAAAGCTTGGTCACCATAGTGACCGCGCAGCGGCTATGGGCCATTAAACTCCAATCAGATGTAAATTTGAGCTGCCCCCGACTCTACTGGGAGAAAGCCGCCTTCACACAGCAGACACAAATTAAACAGTTTGTTTGCCAATTCACATGTCATCTTAATGAGTTTTTATTCGTTTGCCCTTTGTTCAAATGAAGAGAATTACAAACCATCGTTGATTTATAATATGGACCACTCCAGTTGTCTACACATCGCCTATTCATTACTCACTCCATGTAAGGTGGTTAAACGATACAAGAGACATTTAAAAACTTGTTAAATGGCAGCCCAGGTGAAAATATACATAACCAATTTTATAACACAATCAAATATGTAGATTATTTAAAGTAAAACTGTAACAGTCCTGCACATTTTTTTCTATTATTGTTTTGGATGTTCTTGCATGTAGATACGAATGAATGTAGTACAAACTGGCTGTATTTGTCAAAGCAGTATATCAGCTTTTATCTAGGGATACACGATAACTATCGGGCCGATAACAGGAAATTATGACGTCATCCCGATAAGTCCGATATCATGACGAGTAGACAAGGCCGAAAGAATGACGAGCAAACGAGGGAACGGATGAATTTACGTTACACCTTGAACGCAGCCATTCCGGAACAGTGCGCTGATAAAAACAAACAAACATGGCATGCGATGGTGTAGAACTTCTTTAAAGTTTCAGAGTAAGATAGTTTGCTGGTTATTTATGACAAATGCTCCAAGCAAAGGAGGGAAAAATAGCACAAGCTTTAATAGGTCAAACCCGACCAGCCACCTGAAACATAACCATCGCTTCCATGGAGTTTTGAAATCGTGCTAACGTGAGCTAACATGAGCTAACATGAGTTAACGTGGGCAAGCCAGCAGCAAGTCAACACCTCCGCTCCGCTCTCCTCCCCATCATCTCTCTCATCTAAAACTTACGTGAGATCATTTACTTTAATTAAAGGCATTCATTTGAAGGGAACCACAAGCCAAAATCCTTTAAACGTAATTTCTTTGTTACTATGGAGTGCACTTTTTCAGTTTATTTACACAGACAAGTCTAACTTGTTTCAGTACATTATGCACTGTGCATTATTTTTTACTGTCATTGAGGAATGCATTTTTTCAGTTTGTAATTCTGATGCATGTATTTCCATCAGTTCAAGGAGCCTTAATTTTTTTTTATATCAGTAAGTAATGCACCTTATTTAAGTTGATGTGAGATATCAAATAGGTTTGTGTGATAGCTTTACAAAAATGTGTGAGAGGCTTGCCAGTAGTTTTTCATTGTAAAAAATAAATATCTGTTCATTTAAAGAGTCAAAACTGTTTTTGGTTTTGTTCATAGTATTGATGTAATGATCTTAGGTATATGTGTGTGTTATCGGTTATCAGTATCGGCCTTTAGGAGCTGAAAGTTATCGGTTATCGGTATCTGTTTAAAAAAACAGTTATCGTGCATCCCTACTTTTGTCAATACTTCCCTGCGTGGACACAGATGACCTGTCAGATGGTTGGAAAACCAAAGTTCCTGTTTGTAGTAAACTAATTTTCTGTTCAAGAACTGATGCTCTCTGTTCTCTCCTGCTAAAAATCATGTTTGTTTCAGTATTGTAAACAGGGCACAAGTGAGGGCTTTGTGTGAGTGTATATTTTCATTATTCCCAATAAAAATGTCCTGTAACACAGGAAACGAGTTTTAATGGAAAACATGGAGCCCCTGGGTGACACAGTCTCCAGGACAGGAAGTGTGCCCATGTGATTGGGAAGAGAAAATATTTGGCTTCACTCAGTGGCTGCAGATTTGTCGGAGCTTGTCATGCTATATGGCTCTGTTCAATGGCATATGCAGTGTCTGATGTTATTGTAATAATGGGGGGTTATTATGTTTAATACTGCCTGGCTACTGTAGGAGTGTAGGCAAAGGGCTGGTATAAAAGCTGCTACTGGCCGCAGCATAGCCTGTCAACATGAAACTTTTCACTATTGTAATAGCAATAACTGGAGGGACACATTCCTGAATTTTGTAAATGCTAATATATAAATACAGTCATAGTACATATGGTAAGGAAAAAAACAGAAAGCATAGATGCTTTTTTAATTATGCTGTGCCATAATTAAAAAAAAAAAGCCAACTGAAGCTAATCTTTCTCAGGAATTCAAATGACAAGGGATCTTCCTTATATTTGACAAATAAGTTGAATTTACTGACTTTATGATGACTGCTGGTTAAACCATCAATCTTGCTACGTTACAGTTTAGAACTAACTTTGCCAAACTTGTTGATGCTACACTGTACTAATTGTTTTGTGCTCCATATCATCTAAAAACATGTGAAAGGGCAGGAAAAAACAGTGAATCAGGATGGCTTGTGATTAGTGAGAAATGAGTGTGTGGTCTTGTTATTGTGCCTTTTTCCAGGAGGCTGCAGCCGTTCTTGTTTTCTCTCACCCTTCAAAAGGTAAAAGTGCTCTATTATGAAAACACTGGACAGACAGAGCACAGCGTGAGCTTCCACTGGCTCCGGACCAAGCTGACCTGGTGCCTGACATTACCAGTATAGCTGCAGCCTCCCTATTGCTAGCTCATTGTAGCGCAGTGGTGCTCACGATGCCCAATCTCTCTGCTCTGGTGTCTTCCATGCCATGCAGGGGAGATAATATGTTGACAAAAGGGATGATTAAATACAAAAGATATAATATCAAACCATCTCATTTTTGAGTCTAATAGCCGCCAGCGACGGTCGGAGTGTTCTATCAAGTATCTGTCGTGTTTGTTTATTCCTTTTTTTCTGTCCAACAGGACTACTTTAAGCAATCTATGCAACTTATAATTCTCAAAATATCTCAGAAAACAAAGTGCAAAGATGATTTCTGTTTGAGAGCTTTATCCCAAAAGTGTTTCTAAAAATGATTTAATGTGACCACGAACTGGATATTGATCTGAGTAATACAATCATGAGTCCCTGAGCAACAAGGTGTGAGCAAAAGTTTCTATCCCTTTGTAAAAATGGAAATCCATCCTTCTTGGTAGTTATAGTCATTTCACGGATTTCATGTCAAAATGTGAAGACTAGATGGGACTTTCTGGTTATGTATTTTCATTAATGGTTTTTTAGATGTGCAAATTGTTCTTTATTTGCAACGAAGCAATATGTTCATGTGATTTTAAAAGTGGTTTAGAATAGACCCTACCCGATAGTACCACATAACAAGACATGTCAGGGGGCAGGACTCACACTCATCTGGGGCTTTGCTGACCTGCGCCTTTCTGGTCTTCGCAATGCCAGTGGCTTCCCCCAGTTATTTCAAACAAAGAAGACAGGATTACCACTCATCCAGATGTCAGTGCTGATCTTTTCCTTGTCAAAATGACGGGAACATAGCCTGGAATTTCTTGTGAGGTTCAGTACATCAGCATTCTTCCCTGTTTTGTCCCTCCCCTCACATGGAGCTTCTCTGCGAAGCTGGAAGGCACTTTACCTACGTGGACCGCTTTACTCACATCCCATCAGCCATGAAAGATGTAAAGCTTCTTTGTTTTTGGTGATTTGGTGATGTGATTAATACTCCGCAGCATCACAGTAGTACACCGTGGTTTATTGGAAGCAGAAAATGGCATTAAATTAATGATCTATTTTGGTTGTTTTGATTAGTTGCTTTCTTTACCAGAAGGTAGGTCATGTCTGCAAAAAGCGCCAAATGCAACGCATTACGACCATTGACTGTGAAAACTATGTACGAAGCACCCTGTCACCTGACCTATAGGTTTGTACATAGTGTTTTTGAAGCCTTTCTTTGCGAAGGCACCTGTAACATACCTATCAGTTAGCTGTTTCAGCTTCGCTGGCTTAGCTCCTGCTAACCCAGGATGATAATTTAGGATGATAATATGATGCTTAGCACTAAGCAGCTAAAATGATGAATCATAACAAGCAGTCACAGCCAAACAATCAAACAATGTCAAATGACGTCTGGCAATCTGATTGGTCAGCTTTGTTGTCTAACATAGTTTTATATGATGTGGTACAAAAAAAAATCAATCTATGTTAGTTTTCTAACTGGTGGGAATTTCTGAAAATTAAAACCAAAATAGAATATTTTGAATCTTTTCTAAAAGATCTGAAGAAAACTAATTGATTGGACTGAAACTAAATTCCTACTCATGCACTTGTGGATATGGCTGTTTGTGTTGCTCCTCTCCTCTCCGCACTGTAATGAACAGAAAACCAGTCTAAGATGTACCCCGCCTTTCACTCAATGGCAACTTCGCTAGGCCCCAGCTCAGCAGTTCAATATCCAGGTGCACAGGTGCTCATTCTCAGTCATATGTCCAGGATTACATCTGCTGTTAGCAAGCTTTGCAACACCTTCTCCTTTACACTTGTCATTCTGTTTCCAGTCTCTTTTTAATGCTCATCCTTTAAACTTGTTTCACTTCCGTATAGAGGAACATTGGCATCTGGAGTATCTTGAGTCATGTCTCAGAGAAACACTTCATTCTTGAAACTGTCCTCACCCATGCTATAATCTGAGCCATTTTATTTGCCTTTGATTTCACATTCTCCCCAACAATCAACAATCAACAATCAAAGGAAAGGTAGAAAGTAAGGCACAATATGACCAGAGTTCAAGAACTTGATGGGAGTCTTTTCCAAGTCTTTTACAAAGCTCAAACTTTGGATTGAAGTAATTCACACGAATTACTGCAAAATGCAGTTCCATCAGATTGGCACACGGGGAGTTTGGAGACTAAATGAACACATCGGACTCCTTGATGTTTTCTTTGAGCGCTTCCTACATTTTTATTTCTACTGCTGACCTGCTGAGCGAGGTGGCTACTGTTGGGCAATGATGTCGCCATGTGGCGGGGCGTGACTGGACTGACAACGTTTTTAGGTTCATGTGATTGACAGGATGCAGGATTTACTACTGCCTACCTGTCAGTAGTCGTAATGTTACAGCTGATCAGAGTATCTGGAAGCTGCACACAGTGGGGTCAGTTTTGGTTCAGAAATTAGGAAAGATGAGTAAATTTATGTCACACAAACCTACAGGGACCTTTGTAAACATGGAAGGTGTGTATTAGCTTTTTCTCAGCTATCCTAAACTACCAATATGCCTGCAAACAACTTTGTATTCCTTGTTAGAGCCACAGCAGCCTTTTCCTGCTGCACCTCTGGACACATGGAGCCAATTTGCAGTGTATTTGTTAGTGACTTAAAAAGAAAATGCCACCTGTATGGAGCCTTCATGATTTTAAGGCAGGTTCTTTTATATTTACAACTACTGTGCGTGTATGTGCATCAGTGAGTCTGCAGCACTGTCTCAAAGCACAACAGAATTGAATGCATCGGCATCCCGAAATCTAGAATTGCTACTGTTGTTGTTAAAAATTGTTGTTTATAGACAACAGGCTATTGAGAAGGTTCTTAGTAAGCGAAATTTATCTCATAGTTACCCCGAAACATTTTTATGTGAAATATATATATATATATATATTTATATTATATATATATATAATATATATATCTATATATATATATATATATATATATATATATTTAAAAAAAACTTAACAAAAGTTCCAAATGATCTGCAAGGGGATGATTCAAAATATTTATTTTTTTCTTCCTTCTGTGATGAGAATAAAAGAGCTCATGAGGCCATGAGAGAAGCAAAGAGAAAGACTGAAAAGGAGGCAGGATGGTGTACTGTCTGGCTGTCTGGTGTCCACACAGAGCTCCGTCTTGTCCACTGGTGGCTGTGGAGGATTCATTAGGCTGCACATTCCCTCCCCCTGCACGTGAGTGACAGGTCCCTGCAGCCAGCATCATACCCCTCTCCAAAGCAACACGGGTCATCCCACTCCTCTTTCACCCATCTGGCCGCCCGAATCTAACAAGAGGTGTCCTCCAGTTATATGAGTGCAAAGAAAGAGGAGGACAGAGGGAGAAAAGTTAAAGTCTGGAATACCCCATCAGATTTTTCGTGGTCCATGGGCTCTAATTATTCAGAGCTTATCTTTTCAGCTTGACTGATCCCTAAATGAATAAAGTGCGGGCAGTATTACTGCCGGCCGGGTGCACCTCTAAAGAGGCTGAAGGAGGATCAGGGATGTGGGTTATAGTGTCAATCTGGCCCTGACCCTGAAGGTTAGGAAGGTGACGTTATGTAGTCACAGTCTCTTGGCATCCCCTTGTAGCACATCCATTTAGAACCCATCTCCATAAATGGAAAAGGGCAATCACATTAGAAGAGGCTTATTTCCATTTTAAAGCAAAAATATAAAGAAAGAAAGAAATCTCTAATCGAAAGGCGAGTGACTCTTGACTTTAAAATCAGCTGCAAGACAAGTCAAAGAGTTAAACTGGCTCAGTAAATGCAGTCATTGGTGTCTAAAGTTGCATTAAATGGCTTCAGAGAAAGTTTACAATAATCAAAACAGATGAAAGATTGATTTCATTTGGGAAAAATCAGATCAATAATTGATATAAAGTTTACCTCTCTAGTTCACGTAGGCTTTTGCAAATATGAAGAGTGCCCAGAATCGATAAATTTAGCAAAAAATATTTGGCCAGTATGTTCATATCGACTATAGAAATATATACTGGTTTTGAGTTTTAGACCCCGAATAAAATATTCTCATGACTGAATGCTGTTTTACCAGTAACTTGGCCAGTGTTCCCATAACTGTGCACAGAAGAAATTAAAAAGTTTCAGTTTGTTGGGTGTTGGCACTTTGCCACAGCTCGGCATTAAATGAAGTGACACCCCTGCTCTTGGCACTGAGCTGGGGCGTGATGGGAGACTGGTGGCCCTCTGTTTGTCACGGCTCTTCCATCCCAGAGAATCTCCAACCCTTAGATCTCCCGACAAGTGTTACTGGTCTTTCTCCTTTCTTCTACCTTCATGGAGATGGCCGGGAGATTCTCATGCCACCACACAATGCCTAAACAAGCGGGTATGTCTAATTCAATTAAGTCCACAAGGCTGTGCCAAGTGGGCTCCAGGCCTGTTTGACAGGGATAATGAGCAAGGGAGAGTGGTGAAGGAGGGGTTGTGGGGCTGAAGATGGAGTCTTGGGCTCATTCAGATGTTCACATCGCATTCCCTTTATAGTCTACTCTGTACTTTAATGTTTCCAGATGACCTGGCTCATTTGTTGAATGGAATATGCTACATTCCAGCATTACTGTGTAAATGAACCGGCCTCTGAGGGACACTGAGGTTGGGTACCCTCGGTAGTATGACCCTTAAATTTCCTACAGTTCAGCACTTAGAAATGTTTTGAAATCTGTGTTCTTTCCCCATCGCTCAGGACAGTAGGAAAGGTGAAATAAGCTCAAGTATCTGACTCAGCAAATGACTCAACAAATGGAGTAAACACCTGGACAGAAAGGCTGTCTTTTTGATCTCTAAAGTCCTTTAATCTTCAAACTAACTCTACAATTTATCAAGCCAAACATTTCACATTGGTTGTCAATGTTATGTACTTAAAGATTAAACAATTAAAAATCTTTCCATTTTCCATTGATTGTGTTTTACTGCAAGATGTGGTTCAGACTGTCTTGGCGACCAGAGCTGTGATGGAATATGCTAACTCGGTGGTGGTTTTAGAAAAACTGCAGTTTTTTTTTTTTTTTTTTTTTTTCTTTCCTGTAAAATAAGGCAACAAAAATACATGTGATTCCCTGGTCTTTTATCAAAGGTTTTTATTTGAAGATCCTCAGTTCGAAAAGGGTTGATTATTCAGTCTGGATTGGGAATAAATGGGATCCCTCAAGCAGAGGAGTTCAAGAATCTTGTGCTTTTGTTCATGAGCAGAAGGTAGGTGAGAGTGTGACATTGGCCACGGTTACATGATGTTTTTCATTCGGAATTAATTATTCCGAATTAAATAATTCAGAATTAAACTATTTTCCTTCGAGTTTACATGGAAATAGTAATTCCGAATTGAGGTTTACATGGAAAACACGTTTGTTCGGCTTTATCCAATTCCGCTTAAGGTCTGGGGGTTGGGAAGGGTTCTGATTGGATAGGGGGGGGGCGAACGTCTTTACGTCTACCGGAAGAAAACAAACTTACTCGACTAGCAACAACATTCCGCTTATTTTTGACCTGGGTGGCGTCTCTATCTGAGAAACCTCCTTCATTTAACCTGGCCGCTACAACTTTGAAAAGCTCACAATTTTTATGTTTCCTGCCATCTGTTCTTTTAATTATTTCCAGTTCCTCCAAGCTATTTATTAAATAAATCGTCTCTGCTCTTGACCACCGTTTACTGCGTGCCACCATCTTGAAACTTTGTTTCGAAAACAAGCGGAAAATAAGCGTCATCACGACAGACGGGCAAGGGAACGAGCATGCGCAGAAAGACGGGAATTAATTTAAAGCAGAATGAGTGTATACATGACCGCGGAATTATTCTATTCGGAATTAAAATCAGAAAAAACTAGCCACTTACTTCGGAATTAAGTTTAATTCGGAATGGACATTTTCATTCGGAATTAGGTGTTTACATGGTAATTTTTAATCATTTTAAATCGGATTTAACTTTAATTCTGAATTAAAGCGGAATTAAACTTCCCATGTAAACGCACTGATTGACAGCAGTCGTGATGAGAAAACTGTCAGTTGGTCGTGGTTGGAAAGAGAGTTGAGTCAAAAGGCAAAGCTGTTTAATTACTGGTGGAGCTATGTTCCAACCCCCTCGTGATCATAAACTAAGGTTCTTTGAAGGGTTCCTGGGATAACCCTTAGGGAGAAGATAAGCTCAATCATCTGGGAGAAGGTCAGAGTAGAGTCACTGCTCATCCAGAAAAAGCATCCAAGTGAGGTGTTTTGGGCATCTGGTCAGGAAGCCTGCTGAACACCTTCCAGGTGAGGTGTCCCATAATAAAGAAGGCCTCAGGGGAGGCCCAGGACTCACAGTTGAGATTACATCATTTGGTTGGTCTTTGTCTCCCACTTCAGATGGCAGATTACAAAAGCCTTTTCTCTGTGTGTTATTTAAGAGAGACCAAAGTTTTTTAATACTTTAATAGCAGATGTGGGTGTTGCTTGTTACAGCTGCGCGTTTGTAAACTGCGAGAATTATTTTAAAATGAAAAGCATTATTGGAAAGCGTTTTTCATTTGTGATTTCGCACGTTGGAAAAAGGCTAAATGACATCCACTTATCAAGTGTCGGAGAAGAAAGATGCTAAATAGCATAGCAGTCACGGTTGACAAGGAGTCAGATGCCGCTTAAGAAAACCTGCTTTTCTACAATTTCGACACTTTTGACTTTCAGCTGGGAACGATCTCAGACCTGAGTGGCCTTTATTTTCGCTGAAGCCTTTCAGGACTCCTGCTGCTCCTCTGAGACCCTTGTCCCTGGCCAGTACAAAAAAACCCTCAAACATTTGACTTTCTCACAGAAACAGCTTGCTAAATGGTATTTCTGTAATGGACTCCTGCTAGGGTTCATATGGGCTGTATAGCCAAGTTGCACAAAGTTGAGTCAACATGATTAACATGAGAATGCTCCTAAAGAAAGGTCCAAAAAGGTTTTTTTTTTTATTTTTTTGAATAAAAATCTGAAACTATAGAATTCTTTGTTTTCCCATGGTAAAAAAGATGAAAATCAAAGACATAGATGGTCATTTTTTTCTATTGGAAACGTGCTGCCGAATGAATGTCTTATTTACATGCCAAAGGGATGGGCCACAGTTCTAAAAGGATGGGAAAGCAGGGGCCTCTATTATGGCGGTGCTGGTCGGAGAGGCCGTGGCTACTCCGGCAGCCTCCCTGCCAGGGAGCGGTTAACAAGGCCTTGGCTGAATTAAAGAATGGCAATGAGTTTTTAATTGGTGACACATTATATTTATCAAGCTGACAGCGGAGTGACTGCGCTAGCCTTTCTTGTTTTGTGCTTGTATGCGCATTACTTCCCCCAAGGTGCCCCTGTATGATACCCCCCGTCTGCCGGGGTCCTTCACGTGTGAAGAAAGAAGAAAAACATAATAATTGAGCATCAAGTTGAATGATAACACTGAATTATTCATTAGGGTGCCTTAAAGTGCTGGATAAATCAACCCCCCTACTCTTTTTTTTTCTCTTTATCCTTCCATCCAATCACGCTACTTTAAGGCTTAGCACGAAGCAAATCCTTTTCAGTCCATTTTGACAGAAATTCTGCTGCAGGGCCGGAAAACTTTTTAACAAGCGTTTAATATTTGGATGGGAGTGTTTGGTCACCTCTTCTGTATACATGGTACTTATGCGCGGCCCTCCTATACACAGAGCCGCTTGTGATTTTAGATTTAATTATGACAGTCTGTGTTGCGAATGTGAATATATGACATGAATATATTTGGCTTTCATCCATCAGTTCCAGCATTTATTATCAGGTTTAATGCAGTTAAATGTTTTAAATGTTCATATACTTCACATTAAAGTTTATTGCTAGTAACCTCATCTATAATGGCATGCATTGCATCACTAACACTTCTTTTTTTTCTCTCTTTAGGTCAATGTAAAGCACTCGCAGTGCCAATTTTACTGAGCATCAACATCACCTATGTCAGTCATGGTCAATCAGGCTAAATACGTTGTATGTGGGGATAAGCAATGTCTTATACACCTATGATCCAGGTAAGGAATGCTAAAAAGGTTTCTATAGGAGCAGCGGAAATCTTCCAGACTGCTATAACAGAATATTTAGAGTCCATGAGCCTGAATGCAGAGTAAGATCTAAGAGTATTCAGTCATACTCTTGTGTCAAAATTGTCTGTTGCAGTGATGATGTGTGTTTGATTCCAGAAATGGGTCACTGAATTCTGTTACATTGCACAAAAAATGTTTTCTTCACTTTACTGTCAGAAACTTAACACTTCATGTGCCTTTTCCATTGTGTAATTTTAAACACTGCATGTTTTTAAGTAACAGCAGGTCCAGAACACTTTAAGGAGACATCCTTTGTTGTCGTTGGGGCATTGCTGCAGCAAAGGGGGGTACAGACTAGAGATCCTAGCGGTGCTCTCCAAACTGCTAGTGAAAGGGTAGCTGGGGCGAAGGAGGCCTAATGAAATATTTAAGATTTAGGCTAAAAAGGAACTCTGAAAAACTTTGCAACAAAGGGGTCGGCCGAGGGCCCCCATTGTCCCAGGGCCTGGCGGAAGCAGGGGCCAAGCTGCTACAGATGTGAAGAGAGCCCATATTGACCAGGGATGTGTAGGCTCTGCTCACAGCTGTGTCGCCGCACTCCCACCCCAGCCACCAGCCCCCTGCCTTTGTCGGTCTTTGTGAAGGCCACAGAGTGGCGATTTTACACCGGGCTGATTGCACAGCAACGGCTTTGTGTCGCCAACACGACGGCCCTGCCCATTTCTGACCGTCAGCGTGTACTCCCTTGACATCACAGAATCACATGTTCATCCCAGTCTCATCAGCCCACACAGCTTCATAGCTTTTAAATATCTTAGGATGACAAGGTGTTTAATTTCCTTTCTCTCGGCTGATATGAACATTGGCGGTTACTTTGGGGAGGGGGGAGTTCTCATCCAGGATCTGCCTTTTTAGCACTTAACTGCATTTGATTAATGGAGAGTCTGCTCTAAGTAACATATGCCATTTTCAGGGCCCAATAAGAGAGCCAGATTTGCAGATTTCTTTGAGTAATGATGTCACAAGGTCACAGTGAGCAGTTCAGACACAGAATGAGTGAAACGAAGGGAGAAATTGAGTATTTCCATTTGTAAAAAGTCCTACATCTGGTGTGAAGTAAAAGTGTTTAAGTCACTGGTTATGTATTAAAAAGCATGAATGAGAATTATATCACTAAACAAATGTTCAATAAATTTTTCTTAATTTCTTTCCCCTCATAGGCCACCAAATAATAATGTAACTTTTTGCATTTTTTTTAAGTATTAAACACAGCTGTAACATAATCTTTAAACATTATTTGATCTCTCAAATTTGACAGAAACCTTCCTGAGTTCTTGGCCATTCCCCTTAAATCCTCTGGTGTCACTCAGAGTTAAAAGGCGAGTTCAGGCCTGAGCACAAAGATCTTGCAGCAGCTTAACACCAACATTAACACATGACTCACTACATCCAGAAAGACTTCTTAAAGTGACTAATGTGAAGGACAAAATAGCGTTGCCCTGGAGAAAGACTCGGTCTGGGCACAGAGTAACGCATGTGATTTCATACAGTATCGATAAGACCAGCTCCAAAATAGTCATTTTACACATTTTTTTTTCATTGTAAAACGTAAATAAAAACAGAAATCATTAATTTTCAGATCTAAACCCATATTGTATCCTCAAAAGAAAATAAAGAACATATCAGATGTTAAAACTGAGACATTTTATCATTTCATTGAAAATATTAGCTCATTTTGACTTTGATGGCAGCAACACATCTCAAAAAAAGTTGGGACTGGGCGATGTTTGTCATTGTGTAGCATCCCCACTTCTTTTAACTACTCTCTGTAAACATCTGGGAAGCGAGCTGCTCAACAGTCCTGGGCTTCCATTTCCAGATTTTTTGTTTTATGACGCTCCAAATGTTTTCTGTTGGTGAAAGTTCTGCAGTGCAGCAGGCAAGTTCAGCATCTGGTCTCTTCTCCTGCGAGACCATGCTGTTGTGATAATGATGTGGTTTAGCGTTGTCTCGCTGATCTAAGGCCTTCCCTGAAAGAGACATCTGGATGACAGCATATGCGGCTCTAAAACCTCTATGGATGTCTTTAGTATTGATGGTGTCTTTCCAGATGTGTAAGCTGCCCAAACCATAGACACAAATGCAACCCCATACCATAAGAGATGCATCAGAGGCTTAGGAACTGTCCGATGATAACAAGTTGGATGGTCCCATTCCTCTTTTGTCCACAGGACATGCCATCCATGGTTTCCAAATATTATTTTAAATTTTTCATTGTTCTGACCACAGACCAGCTCTCCATTTCACCATTTTTTATTGACCATTTGTGGACTGCAAACCGTGTTGACAGACATCGATTTCTGGAAGTGTTCTCGAGCCCATGCAATGACGTCCAGTAGATAATCACGCCTGTTTTTAATGCAAATTAACCTCTTCCAGCCTTATGATGCCCCTTTTGCAACTTTTTTGAGATGTGTTACTCCCATCAAAGTCAAAGTGAGCTGATGTTTTCAATGAAATGGTAAAATGTCCCTGAGTTTCAACATCTGCTTTGTTCTTTGTGTTCTATTGGTCATAAGAGAGGGGTTTATGAGATTTCCAAATTTTTGCATTCTATTTTTACTTATGTGTTTCACAACTTTTTTGGAATTGGCCTTGTAAATTATTTCCATCACAAAAGCCTTAAACTCTATTTAAGGGATATTTTGAATCTGATGGTAGTTCTGCAAATACATCGTCACACAAAACTCTACAACTGTATATGAAACAATAGAACATTTTTGGAAAGTTTGCATAACAACCCCGTTAATAAAATGTGTCTTGTTTTCTCCACTAGCCTCAACCTTTAGTAGTAATAGAGACTAGTAGGTACTTATTGCTAATTTTAGGATTCAAACCTAATAATTCTGTTGCTGTTACTGTTAATGCTGTTAACTGCCAAGAGACTGCTGCAATCGGTTGGGTGTGAAGGTAAAGCAAAGCAGGTTTTTTTTTTTTTTTAACGGAAAACAGTGAGACTGTACTTATTCCAAAAATGAAGTCTATTAGAATAGAATTTTCAAATGTAATTAAAATAATCACATTCATCCATTCAGACTCATTTGTAGAAAATGAGTCCAGTCTCAATCACCTGACAAACAGCGATAGACAACACCCCTTACTGTCTCACTAATCTGCTGTGAAACTTAGCAGCCTGTAGTTCCTTGATTTCACAACAACTATGTCATCATTTCTGTAACCACACTGTCAACTTCTCATCTGGTCCAAAAGTGCCAAACCACCTGCTTTGTTTCAGACTCAGTACACTTCAAAGGATTACGATGAATCACACTGGACGGTTCTCAGGTTGTGAGCTGTTCCCCCTTTAACACTGTGGACACATTCAGATTGACACGTACTGCAGTTCAGCCATCTGTCTTTTCTGGGTATCAGAAAAAGACTTTACCTATCAATTTATTTCCTCAGTAAAAGGTTTCCAATTGAGTTTAATCTCCAGCACAAGTTTTCAACCACATTCACTTTATGAAGTAAAATAGAGGCAATGAAGCAGAGGATTACTGAGGCTGGTGCTACCTTTTAACTGATATCTTGTTACCTGGTGAACCAGCGTAGAACCAGCACCTTTTTGGTTAAATCCACCTCTGCAACAATTTCCTCATCAGCTCCCCCTTCCAGATTAGATATGGTTATGTCCACTTTCAAACTCCAAGACTGTGACAGCTAAAAGGTCGCCATCCTCAAGGCTTCAAAATAGTCGTCTGCAAACCAGTGTGTGACATCATAATGGAAACATCAGTCTTGTATATAGACAAGAATTTATGGTTTTCAGAGAAAACATGTCGTTTGGACAAAAGGTGGGTTAGATGCTTTCAAGTTTTTCTAAAGATAAATAGAGATACAAGAGGTATTAGGAATTATTTTATTATACCTGGTCAGGTGCTCTCAGGAGGGCAGAAGATGGGGTACACTGTGGTCAAATCTTAAATCATTTTTTTTTTAATTAATCAGTTTATTTTTGGATTAATTAATTGGGTTGATTTTTAAAAATATAATACTTTATTCATATTTATTTTTGTTATCATTATTGTTTTTAATTATTGAATTGCTTTCTCCTCAACCATGTGCCATTTATTTTTCTCTATGCATATTCCTTGTAACACATATTTTAGAAAAAACTAAAATGAAACTATGTACATGGTCTAATGTAACTAAAGGTATGTGATGAAATGTGTCTCTCTGACATCTTGTTGGACTGATCATGTCATACAGAATTTATTGAAGCCCTAATTTTTCCTTGCCTTTTCCTTTTTTTCAGCATATGTTCTATCAGCAGAGGGCTGGATAGCAGGACAGTGATGACATCACAGAAGCTGGAAAATGTTAACCTTAGCAATCCTCTGACACTGTTTCTGTTCATACCTGCTCTGCCACACCAGACTCACTTAACAAGGACACTTAATAGCCCCCTAATAGGTCTGAGGCTGGTTGAGTGAGTTGGGCTGCACGGAGAGCTTGACAAAAACCAGATGCACGGCTAACTAACCTGTTAGTCTACTTGTTGTTTAAGTAGGGGGTTTCTAACTGCACTTTCCTTTGGGTTTGTCTCTGTGTCCTTCACAAAGACCTGTCATGTTTAATGGCCTGTTGGATGAGTGGGCTGCTGTGGCCGTCTCCTAAAGAAAACCGAACGAAGAAAGGCTTATGGTCAGCTAATGAAGCTTAATATTCTTTAAAAAGGTTTGGGGACAATTAAGAGAGTGTTTCCCATGGTTCTCCCCCCAGCGGTTCATGGCTGTCGGTGCAGAAGCTCGTCTGTTTGATGGACTCTGAATGCATCTTATTGATGGGGGTCAGAGCTTAGAGGCAGCGGTGCAAGGGGAGGACACTGAAAAGAGGGTCCCATACAGCGGCTTCAATGTGGCTCAGACAGACGCAAATAACCACTAACAGCTCTTCCACTTATCTGTCTGTGAATTGTATTCACCAGTGCTGAATGACTGACTGAGTGCTGCATGTCCTCGAACAGAGATTACAGATTCTTCTTCTTATTCTTTTTCTTTATTCAAACCATCTAAAAAGAGTCGCTGAAAACTGTTTTCGTGCATTTACGTACGGCCACCGGTTTCCACCAGCAGGCTCCAAATATGAACCACTTAATACAAAGACGCCATGCTATTTCTTCCCCCCTTTTTTTTATCTCTGCACAAACATCTTCTGTTGGTCTGCTTGCTGCAGAGCAATGCCCTGGCATGCACCCACTGTGCAGATGCCACAGGTGTGAACCTTCTGTGTCATGGTCTTGATAGCAGATGCACAAAACAGAGGCACATGTAACCATGTAGCATGCACACAAACCACAGATTACCAAAAGTGAAAAAGAAAATAAGGGGCAGATGGGAACAAGACCATTGAACGGGTGCATGCTGGGATATATGTGGGTATGTGAATTTTGCCATAATTAGCACTGCACTGAATGTCTTGCTTTAGAATTAACAGATCATGGTTCCTCCAGAAAGATATAGTAAAACAAAACAAGCCAACTGCCTGCATACAAGTTACAGAATTAGGGAAGTGGTCTGACTCACATGACATCAACCTCTTTTCCTGTTATCAGACTCTTTTTGTACCCAAACAGTTGATTCCACGCAAGAAGGTAAAACATTTGCAAAAGTGTACATAGAACACAGAAGTATAGAAATAATTACAGTCTTTCCAAATGTTCTACTTTATATACAATTATACATTTATCTCATAGTGGTGGAGTTTTGAATGCTCTATGATAGGATGGTCCAACTACAGCTGTGGTTGACTATGCAGCAGCAATTAAAGGGGTGTTTGGGTCAAGAAGAGAGCGAGGGTTTTGTTTGCTACCATCTCATGACTGAATAGACATGTATAGGAGCATGAAAGAAAAGAAACCAATTAAATGAAGGGTGGTTTGATTTTTTTGTCCCATGTCGTAATTAGGCACCAACTATAAAACTTCCTCAAGTACCATTTAGGTTGCTTTGTTTGCCATACCATTAAGGCCAAAATGATCCGCCCAGGTGCTCACTGTCTGAATATGTTGAGAGAATACGTAAAGAAAAACTGCAGTCCGCAAGCTTTTGGTCTTTGTAATGCACTCCGTGGCTCATATGTGGCTGCATGAGTGGAGTCTTTAAATTCTGTCAATCAAACCGGTTCAAACAACAATTGACATGTTTTATGTTGAGAGAATACATGGACTCAATGTACATTCGGCTGGGTCTCCAGGCAGAGAGCGCTCTTTGAGGGATGTCCTAAAAAAATTAGAGTGACTATTTCTGTTCTTGTGAGATTTCAAATGCACTTCAGAGCTTCTGCTACCTTTGATGCTTGAGAGCCAGGAAGTGATTCACATGACAGAGGTTTAAAGCGAGTAACGTCATTCACAACTACATCATGTGAATAAAATGTTTCCCCGCTCATCTTACACGTATATATATAAGTCACAAGTTACAAGTATATATAAGTCTTTTATAGTTTATTTTAAGTTTATCATTATCTTATATCTCTGTGGAAATAAATATTTGGTTATTTTATTGATCGATTTTCCCTGAGTAAATTATTCCCCAGCCTGTTACCCATAACTGACAGTTTTTTTTTTTTTTTTTTTTTTTAACAGTTTTTCTCATCCATGAAGTCCCAAGCAATTACAGGAATCAGCCTAAGCCATGACAATTAAAACAGGAACCATTGGTATGCATATCTGACCAATTAATCAGATGCCAGGACCCCATAAACTCCCCACCCTAGGGCACACACACACACACACACACAAACAGACACGCTAACACGCTCCCTGCTTCCTGACCATTGACTGTAAATACGTTCCTGACTCGGGGAAACCCGGAGTCAGGCAGCTGCTGTCAGAGTGGGTGGTGCAGGGAGGGGTAACAGAAGGGCATGGGAAGGATTTGAGTGTGCCATGTTAATAACTCACAAGTGGCCTGGACCCGTGGTCACTCTGTCATTAATGTGCCACCACGCTCTTGGCATCTGACCCAAGGATGCATTCCTTGGTGTAATGGGCAGCAGCTGGGCCGAGGTCTCCGTGAGGACAGCTGAGAAAAAGCAGACGGAGGCAACATGGCAAACTCCCACAATTATCATTCCTCTGAGATTCAAAGCTTCTCCCTCCTTGCTCATTAGTCTGTCCCAGTGAGGAAATTATCTCAGAGTGTGTTTATACCATGGAAGACCAGACAGAAGCGTTATTATTTACTCCAGTCTGGGTCACTGTATTTTGACTTTATTGGTTTGGTAAAGCCAATCATTTGCTGGCCACCAGTTTATACTGGGGCAAATTGAGTTATCATTTCACGAATGTTACTAAATTAAACAGGACAGATTTGACTCATTTTTTTTTTTTCAGAAGTTGACACAATTTCCAGAGGCTTTGGACAAAACATCGCTGTACAACTTCCCTGTCAACCACATAGTAACAGCTCTGTTCACGGTAGTCTCATAAGAGATGCGGTGCATTCAACAACAAGTGGAAAATTGGAATTCCAAAGCTCCAACTGGGAAAAAAAATTATCATAGAACATCAATAAGTCTAATTTTCAAGGTGTAAATAAAACTTATTTCTTATAACTGCGGAAGAGAGTCTGATGTTAACAGCAGAGATAAAAGCAAGAATAAAAAAGTTCTGAGCAGGACAAGTGAGTAGTCAGGCCAGTCATCTCAATTCTTTTCAGACAGACAGAAATTTGTAACTGCTGGAAAGGCTGCCACAAGCCGTGGAGCCAGAAGTCACCCTCCTCTTCAATAAAAAAAACTAATATGGTTTTTCTGTATTCAAGTTTGATTTCCAGATAGTCACTGAAGAAACTTCCTCTGGATGCCACCAGATAGAGATACAACCAATCAGAGAAACAAAGTTTGTGGTGTAGGCAGAGCAACAACTGGACTGGCATCAATAAAAGACATCTGAAATGGCATACACCTGAGTATAAATGCTGATGCATGGTTTTACAGTAAAAACGTGTTGCTCCAAGGAGTTTTAGTAATCCTCTCACCATCTTGGTTGTTTTGACTTGAGGTTCTTAGACGCTCCAGAATGGGTCAATGCATGAAGCCCGTCTCCACCCTGTTGAGATTGTTACGAGACCCATTTCACGAGAGTGAATTTTTGCTAAGTGAGGGATGGTTGGCCGAGCTAGCCAGTGACATCACCCTGGAAATCTGAACGGCTCATTAAACGCGATATTCTCGACCTAAGAGCCAATCAGAGAAAGTTCGTTTTTCATAATATGTTCCTTAAACAGACAAAACTTGGTACTGAAACCAGGACAGGCTACACTGTTGCCAACAAGTTCAAAGATGACGGAAGCTTAAGAAGAAAACATCATCATCTGAGGTCGTTGGAGCGACCTGTAAAGCACAAAAACAATGAAGGCTTGTGTAAGTACTCAACCCTTCCACTCCCTGAAAGCTTTGAACGCCAGCAGTTTTTTTTTTTTTTTTTTTTTTTTTTTGGGGGGGGGGGGGGGGGGGGGTCCTACTGTGGTTTAATTCATTCACCCGTAGTATATTTATTCAAAAGCAGTTTCTTTCACCGTGCACGTGCACACAAGAAGTGGGGGCTGACACACAGACCTCCGTCCTGGCTGACGACCAGTAGCCAGACCAGCGTTGGCAGCAAGATCGTGAGAAACAGGGGGTCGACACCCAAATGTCATCACAGCTGCAAAACTGCTGAGCACAAAGGCCAAATTACAGAAATATGTACCCTGAGGCTTCCCAACAATGAAAACAGAGGCACACTTGAGTGGCTGCTGCCTGAGCCCCGGACTGCATTAGAAGTTCTCCTGTATCGTGTTTTGTGCTGCCATGAGCAAGAAACTGAGGGTGAAGCGTTAATGACTGTTTGAGAATTTCTTTGGGTTTATCTTTGCTTGTGCCACGCTGCTGTTCATGAAGCCTGGTGCCCAGTAGTACTGTTTACACACTGGGTGAGGGAGGGAGGGCAGGCATTTATCCCAATGATATGGATGTCTTGATTCATAGTTGCTTTACCGCCAGTGTTTATTATGAAGACTGGATGCCTTTATCAAGGTGCAGTTTTTTTGTGTGTTTTTTTTTAAACTACTATCATGTTCTCAACTCCTGTTTGGCAGGAAGCCTCTGTGTGGTCATTGGGCCATCATACTTGGCGAGTGCTGGGTTTGATGTGTGTATCAAGACAGAAACAAGCTGCACTTTTGCGTCTCTACAGATAAAGCAACACAAATTCTTGGAAATAGTTATGTGAATAATTAATATTTCATTCATTATACTTTGTTCCTTTATCTAAATTTTAAGTGTGCAAAAAATGTGACATTGTACTGAATACAGATTGAACAAAAATATTCTATATTTCTATTCATAATGTAACATCTGGCACTTAGCAGGGGGATAAAAGCACAGGTTTACTATGAAGAACATTAAATTGCCTTGTTTAAACTTTAAACAAAACCAAACACTGAGTCAAAAGGAATCAGAAAACAGAGAACTGGATTCATTCAACTCAGGATTCATGGTTTTAAGTCCTTCAGCTCTCACCTCATCTCCAGCCCTCTCATCAGGTGGAAAGCACTCTGATGTCACATGGTAGCTTCTTGCTATTGTCATCAGGACATCTTGTGGGTATCTCAGGGATGGTACAGGCTCTGACCAAATAATTGTATTTAATGCCCTCAGAAGAGGACTTGATGTGAACTATTAACATTTGTGATCAAATGTACCTGGTCAGTGCGATGTGACAAGGGGGTCCTTGGGATCAGTATGTGATGAGCTGAATCAGGCAGGACTGATAAAATTGAGAAACCCTGCTACTAATTTTGTTCTATATGGAATTCATGCCCCCCCCCCCCCCCCCCACCCCCAATCATCACTGGCCTAACTATCGTGTGAAAAGACTACCAGTAATAAATATCAGCCCTTTAAGGGAAAAGGCTATTTTTGCCTCCTCTGCTATCGTCTTTGAAATTCTATAGTTGTCTGTTCATGGCAGCAGTATGGATGAGATTTCATGAGTATACATACATCTTTTATACATCTTTTCATGCCACAGCTTTGTGTCTAGTTACATAAATATCTGCCTCTTGCGTTTGTTTTCTGAGCATAAATTAAGCAGTGTGGCATCAACCGCCACAGACATAATCCTTGGGTTGCTGTGCAGAACTCTTCACTCATCTCTCACCCATAAAAACCTGCCAATGCACCCAGCCAAGCTGGAAATTGCTTCCAGGGAATGAACCAGGATGTGGGCAGAGGCCATTTTCCTACATCTTGTGCTTAAACAGCTCCACCTTAGCTGATACTAACAACTGCACCGTCGGTTCAGACTTGGCCTGACCTGGGTGACTCCTAGCAGCTATGTCTGGTAAATCGCCCGACGCAAGTATCAGTCAGAAACACTAGTGGGCCAAGAAGAAGATGGTAAAAGCAAGTATTTCTGAAAATTAAATTAACAAATCAAAAAACAGTAGTAACAAAAAACAAATGACTTTTTACCTTTATGATAGATCATATTACATGCAAAGAATAATAGACATGCATGTCTATTTACATATACACAGGTGCGTGTCTGCATATTTGTATGCAGTGTACAATAGTAACACAGTACAGGCTGGTGTTTATTTGTGTTTGAGAACGAAGCTGGGAAAGTTTGAGTGAGGCAGTAGTCGGGCATTAGGTGGTAGATTTGTGGTTTGGGTGAGTTGGTGGTGTCAGTTATGTGAGCTTAAGAAGGTGGATGAAGAGAAGGGGTGTAAAGAGACGGGGAGAGAGCCTGCGCTTGTGCCTTTCAAGGTGTGTTATTTGTTCAAGGCTGTCCAAACATTTACAGAGCGCTGGCAGTCCTGGAATGCAGAGGCAGGGCCGAGACCGAGAGCAGCAGCCGTGGGAAACCGCTGCTCTCCTCAACCTCTGCAGGCTCGTTCCCCCTCAGGCTGAGTGTCAACACAGACAGTGCCAGAGATGTGTGGGTCTGATAGTGACAGATCCCGTCAGCGGCTGCGCACACACCCACACACACACGCTCTCACACGACCCTCACACATACACTCACACACAACACGCACACGTGCAGTTACAGCAGGCACACAGCCGGGCTCACTGCCTCGCTTGCAGACTGACACACATTAACTGACAGAAGCAGAAGCCACTCTCCCACACACACACACACAGACACACGCGCGCACACACACGAAGTCACACACATTTAATTGTTCTTTTACACACCCTCCTACTGGTGCACATGCTTAATTCTTCAAAGTCTTGTGAAAGAGACACAGAGAACTTGTGTATTTCACAAATGTTTTTTGTTAAGCTTTTGATGCAGAAGACATATTTTAATACCAGCATATGCAGCATTGTTGATGTCCTGATTGCTCTGAACTGTTAAATTATATTTAAGTAATCTTCGTGAATCCACAAGACATAAGACACACAAGGAAGTCATATGAAAACAAACGCATGACTCTGACCTGAGACTGACAGCAAAAACGTCTTCACATGAACTATTATTAGCAGGAGAAACAATCGGCCATGTATATGTGCGAACACTTGTACATGTGAATAACACATCAGAGTCAAAACCATTAAAAAAAACTGCCAACTGAAGGTGAATATCTAAATCTCCATCTGTTACTGGTCCTCATTGGTCACACTGAGGTGACAGTAAGCACGTCTACAGGTGAGGGCCTGCCGGTGCCAAGCATGGGAACCGTGCCCTCTTAAAAACCACATCAGGAAGTCAGCTGACACTGTGCACTGCTGAAGCGATAATCTACGATAAGAGCTGAATTCAGGAAACCACCCTCGAGTTCATGGCATGACTGGGTGCAGAGCAAGTTCACTCATATCTAGGTATACCTGTTCTTCCATTCAGTCGCAAACACCAGACTCAACTGAGATAATGCAGGACCAACTTGTTGAACTTCACACTTTGCACTGACCTTGTGCAGATTTCCTAAGTAAAAAAAAAAAAAAAACAAACAAAGGAAGAAAAAGAAATCTAAATTCTAATCAGTGCTGCAGTCATGTTCCATTTCTCATACAAATATACACTGGGTTATTCTGAGAAACAGAGATAGAGCTCTGATTTGATTATCTAAAAATGGTGAGTTCCTGAGATATAAGACAGGTTAACAAACAGAGCTGCACTTCAGTTCAATTCAGTTCAATTCATTTATACTGAGTAGCTCCAAACTTACATAATCAGTCATTTCAGAGCATTTAAAGCCTTTACAATATTATAGAGACAATTTGTTTTCATATAAGAAACAGATCTATGCCTGACCTGCAATCACCTAAAAGTGAAAGACATACTTTAATGACTAATTAAGCCAAGAGCAATGCAAAAACTCTACCAGGTGAAGCCTCAAGTTCAGTTCTAGACACACACACACATACATCTGCACCTGCACACACCTGCACTACATATATATATATATATATATATATATATATATATATATATATATATATATATATATATATATATATATATATATATATATATATATATATATATTAGGGCTGTCAATTTCTCAAAATAATTAATCAGATTAATCGCATGACTGTCAATAGTTAATCATGATTAATCGCAAATTAATCGCATATTTTTATCTGTTCTAAATCTACCTTATACAGATCTTTTTCAAGTTGTATTACTCTTATTAATACAAGTCCTGACTAGAACCAGGAAATACGACCATATTAGTCCAGTCCTGAGGTCTCTGGCTTCCTGTCAGTCAGAGAATAGACTTTAAAACAGCTCTACTTGTGTTCAAGTCTCTTCATGGCCCCAAAGTCCATCTCTGACATGTTAAAGTCATATGAACCAACCTGGACTCTGAGAACCTCAGGTAGTGGTCTCCTGCTGGTGTCCAGAGTCAGGACTAAACAAGGTGAAGCTGCATTTCAGTTTTATGCTCCTAAAATCTGGAACAGTCTTCCAGCAGATGTGAGACAGACCTGAACTCTGACAATGTTCAGATCCAGACTGAAAACAGTTCTGTTAAGATGTGAAGATGATGACTGGAAGGATTTTATCTGCACTCTTCATTTTTAATTTAATTAATTAATTTTTTTATTAATTAATTTAATTTATTATTGATTATTTTTATGCTTGTATGGAATGATTCTATTTGCCTTCTTGTGATTTTATGCATCTGTAAAGCACTTTGAATTGCCTTGTGTACGAACTGTGCTCTACAAATAAAGTTGCCTTGCCTAATATGAGAGTACACAAATGCTTGGCTTATGCAAAACAAATGCATGTTTATTTATTGCTACAATGCCATGTTCTTCATACAAAATATTTTCGTGGTTTGCTTCAAACGAGGGGGGGGCTCTCTGCATCCGCGCTCTGATTAGCCGTCAAGTGATATTTCAGTAGTCGGACTCCGGTGATAACTAAATTCACATCGACAGTAAACACAAACAACATTTATCTTGTGGAGTTAGCCATCAGGCAAGGTATTGAAGCTGAACTTACCATTCAAAATAGTATCTTTTGTATCCATTTTCCCAACTCCTTTTAACAGAGGTTTGTTTACGTCTGTCTGTCTCCGGCATGGCCGTCCACGTCAGTGCATGACTTCCTGTTTTGACAGGACTACGGAGGACTACAGGACTACAACTACGGCGGGGCCCGAGGCTCATTAAACCTACTCTCCTCTCTACTATTGTACATCAAGGGCCAGGCTATGTCTCGCGTTAATCTCGCGTTAAAAAAATTAGTTGCGTTAAAATGATTTTGCGTTAATCACGCGTTAACGCGTTAACTTTGACAGCCCTAATATATATATATATATATATATATATAGTATTTGGTATGTTTTTTCTTTGTTGTAGCATTGCTTCTTCGCAATAAATCTTGCACTGCTTAAAAGCCTTTTAAATGGTTTGTAAGGACGAGCATTTGAGGGATGAGCAGCAGAGTTGAGTTTGTGAGTTGCACCAGTGAAAGATATGCCAAATTTTCACTGCCAATGAAAAACAGCTTTTTCTTTTTTTCTTTTTTCTTTTTTTTTTGCTGTTGACTCTTGTTTGGTGTTGTCTGATGGATTGGTTGACTGAAGTCTGAAAAAACTAAACATATTGGCAATTTAACAGCTTAAATGCATTTAATTAACAAACAGGAGCCTCAGTAGAGTGTGGAAGACCCAGACACGGCCCCAACAACCTGGCACCTCCTCTTCATGCTGGTCATGCACTGCTGTTGGATGGCATCCCATCCTTCAAGAAGCATTTGTTACAAGTCAGCCAACATGATTGTGTTTGTCACTCTGGCACAAACAGCACCCCCAAGCTGATCCCACAAGTGTTTACTGGGGTTGAGGTCAAGACTGCTGACAGGCCATTCCATCCTCTCCACTCCCAAATTCTGGAGGTAGTTGTTGGTAAACCCCTCTCTATGGGGGCAACTGCTGTCTTCTTGGTGGCTTAGGTTTGGTCCCAGACTATGAAGATATGGGATTGCTACTGGTTGCAGAATTTCATCTCAATGTCTGTCTGCACTGAGATTGCCTCCAATGATAAGTTAAATTTTTCCAGCATCACCAAGATATATTACTTTATCAGTGCAGGACTAACCTTTCTGTCTTCACCACACTTTCCCACTATAACTAAAGTGCCGTTGGCAAAATCTGGCAGCCCTATGAAATTGGCTGTGAGCAATCTGTGCCAGATTGTCTGGGCAGACAGCCATATCGTCCTGCAAATCCTTGACTGCAGATGTGTCAAAGACTGCCTACGGTTCCTAAGTGCTGACAGGATGAGGAAACAGTCGTCTTGGGGGACCGTCTTCTTAGGATGCCCACTGCTTGTCTCTGACATCTCCTATCATTTTGAACTTGACCTTCAGTTTGCAGACGGTACTAAGGCTTACTTCAAATAATGCCTCAACTTGGATTGGATTGGCAGAACACCAGCTTGAAGGTAACCCATCACATGGGCCCTATCCAGAGCACTTAAATGCGGCATGCTGAGTCTTAGAGCAGATGGCAACTGAAAAGCTGAAGCTATATAGCTATATAGCTATATATATATATATATATATATATATATATATATATATATATATATATATATATATATATATATATATATAATTAGGGCTGTCAATTTCTCAAAATAATTAATCATGATTAATCGCAAATTAATCGCATATTTTTATCTGTTTTAAATCTACCTTATACAGATCTTTTTCAAGTTGTATTACTCTTATTAATACGAGTCCTGACTAGAACCAGGAAATATGACCATATTAGTCCAGTCCTGAGGTCTCTGGCTTCCTGTCAGTCAGAGAATAGACTTTAAAACAGCTCTACTTGTGTACAAGTCTCTTCATGGCCCCAAAGTCCATCTCTGACATGTTAGATCCATATGAACCAACCTGGACTCTGAGAACCTCAGGTAGTGGTCTCCTGCTGGTGCCCAGAGTCAGGACTAAACAAGGTGAAGCTGCATTTCAGTTTTATGCTCCTAAAATCTGGACCAGTCTTCCAGAAGATGTGAGACAGACCTGAACTCTGACAATGTTCAGATCCAGGCTGAAAACAGTTCTGTTTAGATGTGAAGATGATGACTGGAAGGATTTTATCTGCACTCTTCATTTTTAATTTAATTAATTAATTTTTTTATTAATTAATTTTATTTATTATTGATTATTTTTATGCTTGTATGGAATGATTCTATTTGCCTTCTTGTGATTTTATCCATCTGTAAAGCACTTTGAATTGCCTTGTGTACGAACTGTGCTCTATAAAGTTGCCTTGCCTAATATGAGAGTACACAAATGCTTGCCTTATGCAAAACAAATGCATGTTTATTTATTGCTACAATGCTAAATCCATTATATATATTATATATATACTCAATATTTTCTCTTATGTTCTTCATACAAAATATTTTCGTGGTTTGCTTCAAACGGGGGGTGGGGCTCTGCATCAGCGCTCTGATTAGCCGACAAGTGATATTTCAGTAGTCAGACTCCGGTGGTAACTAAACTCACATCGACAGCAAATGCAAACAACATTTATCTTGTGGAGTTAGCCATCAGGCAAGGTTTTGAAGCTGAACTTACCATTCAAAATAGTATCTTTTGTATCCATTTTCCCAACTCCTTTTAACAGAGGTTTGTTTACGTCTGTCTGTCTGCGGCATGGCCGTCCACGTCAGTGCATGACTTCTTGTTTTGACAGGACTACGGAGGACTACAGGACTACAACTACGGCGGGGCCCGAGGCTCATTAAACCTACTCTCCTCTCTACTATTGTACATCAAGGGCCTGGCTATGTCTCACGTTAATCTCGCGTTAAAAAAATTAGTTGCATTAAACTGATATATATATACCATCATATATATATATATATATATATATATATATATATATATATATATATATATATATATATATATATATATATATATATATATATATACAGTCATGGAAAAAATTATTAGACCATTATTTTTTCTTCACTTTCTTGTTCATTTTAATACCTGGTACCACTAAACGTCATCATGTGACTAAAACAGACAGAAAAGAAAACACTGAATGCATAAAAGCAGTGTTTTTTGGCAGTACAACGCCATAGATATTGATGTAAAAACTTAAGTGATTTAGGTTATAATCAAGAAAACCATGGAAAATGGTAAGATATCAGCTCTTAAATAAAACTCTTATGAGCAATCTTTGTGGTGATCGTTATGTTTGTCCAAACAAATGTACCTTTAGTTGTACCAGGCATTAAAATGAACAAGAAACTGAAGAAAAACAAGGGTGGTCTAATAATTTTTTCCATGACTGTATATATATATATATATATATATATATATATATATATATATATATATATATATATACAAACCGAATTCCAGAAAAGGTTTGGACTTTCAAATAATTCGAGCCAATTAATGACAAATGTTTAAAATAAGAAATTTTACAATATTTTCCCGAAATTGAGCTAATTTCAAATGTGATGCATGCTATAGCTCTCAAAATAGTTGGGGCCATGTTTGTTCATGGTGGAGCATCTCCTCTTCTTTTCAAAACATTTTGAAGATGTCTGAGCATCAAGATTATGAGCTTCTGGAGTTTTGATATTGGAATTTGGTCTCATTCTTGCCTGATATACACTATATTGCCAAAAGTATTTGCTCACACATCCAAATTATCAGAATCAGGTGTTCCAATCACTTCCATGGCCACAGGTGTATAAAATTAAGCAACCTAGACATGCAGACTGTTTCTACAAATATTTGTTAAAGAATGGGTCTCTCTCAGGAGCTCAGTGAATTCCAGCGTGGAACTGTGATAGGATGTCACCTGTGCAACAAATCCAGTCGTGAAATTTCCTCGCTCCTAAATATTCCACAGTCAACTGTCAGCTGTATTATAAGGAAATGGAAGTGTTTGAGGACCGACAACAACTCAGCCATGAAGTGGTAGGACACATAAACTGACGGAGTGGGGTCAGTGGTTGCTGAGGCGCATAGTGTGAAGAGGTCGCCAACTTTCTGCAGAGTCAATCACTACAGACCTCCAAACTTCATGTGACCTTCAGATTAGCTCAACAACAGTGAGCAGAGAGCTTCATGAATGGGTTTCCATGGTCGAGCAGCTGCATCCAAGCCATACATCACCAAGTGCAATGTAAAGCATCATATGCAGTAGTGTAAAGCAGCCACCACTGGACTCTAACTCTGAACGTTCTCTGGAGTGACGAATCACGCTTCTCCGTCTGGCAATCTGATGGAAGAGTCGAAGAGTCTGGGTTTGGTGGTTGCCAGGAGAACGGTACTTGTTTGACTGCACTGATCCAAGTGTAAAGTGTGGTGGAGGGGGGATTATGGTGTGAGGTTGTTTTTCAGGAGCTGGGCTTGGCCCCTTAGTTCCAGTGAAAGGAACTCTGAATGCTTCAGACATTCAGACATTCTGGCCCCTTCCTCTTCCAACATGACTGTACACCAGTGCACAAAGCAAGGTCCATAAAGACATGGATGGAAGAGTCTGGTGTGGATGAACTTGACTGGCCTGCTGAGTCCTGACCTCAACCTGATAGAACACCTTTGGGATGAATTAGAGCAGAGACTGAGAGCCAGACCTTCTCAGCCAACATCAGTGTTTGACCTCACAAATGCACTTCTGGATCAATGGTCAAAAATCCCCATAAACACACTCCTAAACCTTGTGAACAGCCTTTCCAGAAGAGTTGAAACTGTTCTAGCTGCAAAGTGTGGACCCACGTCATAATGATTAGGAATGGGATGAACTAAAGCACATATGTGAGTCAAGACAGGTGATCGAATACTTTTGGCAATATAGTGTAGGTTTCCAGCTGCTGAAAAGTTTGTGTTCGTCTTTGATGTATTTTTCTTTTAGTGATGTGCCAAATGTTCTCTATAGATGAAAGATCTGGATTGCAGGACTTCAGACGACTGTTGTAATAGCTGCAGTACGTGGTTTTTCATTGTCCTGATGAAATATACAATAGACTATTTCTATCCTGAACAGACGCTGCCTGGAGGGGAGCATATTCTGCTCTAAATCCTTTATAAACCTTTCAGCATTCATAGTTCCTTCCAAAACATCCAAGCTGCCCATACTATACAGACTCATGCAGCCCCCACACCATCAGAGATGCTGACTTTTGAACTGAACGCTGATAACACGCTGGAAGGTCTCCCTCCTCTTTAGCTTGGAAGAAGCAGCATCTGTGATTACCAACAAGAATGATAAATTTAGACTCGTCTGACCATAGAACACTTTCCCACTTTGAAACATGACATGACTGCATGATAGAGCTTTAGTTGGCATCTGCAGATGGCACAGTGGATTGTGTTTACTGACAGTGGTTTCTGACAGAAGTATTCCTGGACCCATTTAGTAATGTCATTGACACAAACAACCATGCTGATGAGTGATGTAGTGTCGTCTGAAGGCCAAAGACCACGGGCATCCAATAACGGGCATCCAGCCTTGTTCCTGATACACAGAGATGTCTCCAGTTTCCCTGAATCTTCTGATGATGTCATGCACTGTAAATGTTGAGATTTGTGAAGCCTTTGCAATTTGACATTGAGAATCATTGTTTTCAATGTGTTCCACAACTCTCTCTCTCTCTATATATATATATATATATATATATATACAGCTTACAAGTGTCAGATTGAATCAGTCAGAGAACTCATTTTCAAACCTAAACAAGTCTGCACAATGCCAGGGAAAAATCATAACGCAGAATGTGTGTATGTGTGCGTGTGTGTGTGTGTGCATGTGGTAGGGGTTATTAGTGTGAAAAGAAATTCTTCAGCGGTTTTATGTGTTTGTAATTAATATGTTTCAGCAAAAAATAAAGAACTTGCCATTTGCCATTGTCAAAGCCAGTAATGCGTGTATTAATATCATGTTTTTTTTTGCTAAGTGAAAGTCTTATGTTTCCTTGATATTTGAGCTTTATTAACATTTAGATCAACTATGTGGTTGTAGATGCAGTGACAAATGTTTTCAGATGCACTGATAATTGCGTGCAATATACAGAATGAAGTGTTCTAAACATATAATGTCTTTTTACCTTAGTTTTACAGTATTTTCCCACCGTTTTCTGTTTACAGAACAAATAATACGGACAGAATGAGGAAAGAGATCTGTGTAGACATGACTGCTTGCTTTAAAAAAAAAATTGTTCCCTTTTTTAAGTCATAATGATTGTGGTAGTTTGTGTGGGAACCATCATCATTTGATTAAAGAGGCTCATTTGCCTATGTATTGGCAAAATACCTGCTGTTTACACATGACTTCAGGTTAGTGGAACAGCTGCTGAACACAAAGTGACTCCCACCAAGCACATACACACAAGGTGCTCAGCCACGCCTCACATGTGTGAAGCTTCGAGACTTTGAAGGTATGACAAAGCTGAGTGAAACTTTCTCATCACCCTCCTCCTTCTGGCACATCTCTTTGTCTTCGTATCTGGCACACACACTTACCAGCTCTGCCTCACAGCTTCATACACCTGCCCGCGCTGCGGCAGGAGTGTCAAGTTTCACCAATGAGGCAATGTCCGACCAATGAGCTTTGGTGAGAACGGTTGGGGAGTGTGGTGGGAACTCTCCTCCCACCTCTCCTCTCTCTACCTGGGAACCGAAGCAGCCTCAGGGAGGGGCCGCCCAGCCGCCTGCTGTCTGAATGAACACCAAACAAAAACTCCCACCAACAGGTGAGTTACACGAGTCAGTGTTGGTTTTTCTCTAGTCTATTCATTTTCACTCCCCCCATCATTATTTTTCATTCATGAGTGGCACACTGCTTTGCATTTTGGCAGGAGTGAAAAAAGGACACAGAGAAACAAAACAGTCCAAGTGTGGGAAACGTTGCTTGTTCCTTTTTTATTCTTCTCGGGGCTTTTATGAGTATTAACTCTGCTTACACTGGTATTTGTGCACCTGTGGCATTGGATCAGTGGATCAGCTTCTTCACTTTGTCCAAAAAACAAGTACTGTGAATAATTTTTTCATTCAAGATTTCTACCTGAAAACAGTTTCAGTTCTTGGCTGAACAGCTGTGAAAGCTTAGATTTTTTAAAGTCAGCTGTATTCCTGTTTGAATAAACCACTGTTTAAAATACAAAGTGAGGAAGTTCTGATGCACGTCCTGTGTTTTTATTGTTTCACAATTTTATGACAGTATGACTAAAGACATAATAGGCCACATCCTCTGATGTGCTCTTTATGGTTGTTTGAAAGGCTGATTACATTTTTTTCCCTCTCTTCTGAAGCGATCTGAATCATCCTTTCAGTTGTTGCTACAGATTACTGTACATTTCAGCACAGAAAAACAGTAACAGTTTGGTGAAATACTGTAGTTTCTAGCTTTTAGTCTTTACAAGTCATGTATTTCAATCTTTCTTAGCAATGATAACAGCATCATGTAAATAATACACAAGCATAGTTGAGAAAAATTGTTCTGCTGTCACTTAAGGTGAATAAAAGTTCTTTTTATAGGATTAATTCATAGTTTGCTAAATACCAGGTGAAGGCAGTTTCAGATTTTGCTTTCCTATCTAACTGGAACTTTCACAGACACGTGGAAAAGAAAAACACCTTCAGATGAACAACACATGACTTACAGTGTAAATTCATTTTTACTGCTTCCACAGGAATAATTAAGGTAGCATCTGTTAGTCAAATGAACTTGACTAAAGCAGCACAAAATTGCTTAAAAGTTTTAGCACACAGGGTCCCCCTACAGGCCTGATGATAAAACTGCTTTTACCAAACTGTGTAAGACTTACGCTTGTTTATATGTCTCGTGCTGTCATTCTCTCATTTTCTCTGACATCATGACTTACTGGAGTCTCTTAAGCCACATTTCCAGTGAGTGGTACAACTCAGTTCGGGCCACCACCAAGTAGCAACCATCCCACTTCTGAGATGAAGCCAAACTGTAGTAACAAAAATTGCAGTTTCTTGACTGACCACTAGGGTGATGGCTCCAAAACAGAGCGAATCCCCATCGACTCCACTGTTAAAATGCCCTACTTTTTTGAGCTTATTTCGTCTTTGATGAAGTGTTATATAGCACCTTAAAGAGACAGATAGGGTTGGAAGACTGCAAGAGGTAGATGCAAGCCTTAGCAACATCTTTTAGCATTTCACCTTCTTCGGGGTCACCAAAGGCACATTTATCCACACGTTAACTCAGATTTAGGACTAGCACTATGAGCAAACTGGCTTGTACTCCATAAATCCAATATTCCTTCAAGTGAATTTAAAATGGATATTTTAACAAGAAAGAAAACTCCTTTGTGTTGCTTTAACTGATCATCAGCAAGAGTGATTACCACTATAAGAGCAAAGGTTTTGTCATTTTGCTGAATCAGCAATGCTCTTGAAGAAATAGCCTTTGCTACTCTTTAATCTGAGGATTATAAGAACAATTTCTAAACAATTTGGAGTTCAAATTATGAAAGTGAAGGTTTTGCCACCTAAGTCCACAACTGCTGATATAAATCTAAGTTGATATTATTGAAATTTCAAGGCTCAAATTAGAAACAAAATGCCATGCAAAAAGCTTATTCCTTAAAGTTGGAAGGATACTATTGATATTTCCTATGTGTACAATTTTGGGAATCTATTGGCAGAAATGTTGTTTAATAAGCAGAAATATGATTTTGTGTATGATTTATTTTCCTGTTTACTAAAAATAAATTGGCAGGTGCAGATTCTCTTCCAATGAATACACCATGTCACACCATCTTCTTACTACAGTAGCCCTGAAAGGACAAACCAATCGCCAGTTTCTACACCAGGGAGGATCTTTCAAATGTTCTGCTATTTTAAAAGCTGCTGTAGTTTTCCTAGCTCCCTGGAGTCAGAGGGACAGGCTATAGGAACTGAAAAGGTTGCAATCTGCACCTTCACCACTGGATGCCACTAAATTTCACAAACTGCAATTCAAGCAGTCTTGCTTCATGTTGGACAGTAAGTTTTGAGACCAAACTGCTGTCAAAAAAATGTAAATATTTTGTGGTTTCACACTGATGTTCACAATCAATTAAAATATTCTATTTTGTAACTACTTCAAGAATTTCCCGTTTTGAGATTGTGCAGGTTTAAAATGCGTCTGCTTCACAACGGCCGGGACATTTCTTAGACCAGTCTGAATGTGTCCTTAAAAGCTGATGAAGCTGTTTGAGAAGCTCTCTTTTAGCTCTATACATCACAACAAAAACTCAGTCTATAACAAACTAAACTATATCAAACTATAACAAGGAAGCAAAAATGTGTTTTCATGTGCATGATTGTAAACTAGGGTTCATGTAAACTCCCTCACCAATTATTCTGATAATGAGATAGACAACTAGGTGGGAATTTTCCCATCTCCTTTGCCTCATCCCTAAACAGAGCCACACTTTCAACTTAACTGCTCAATAAAAACAAGTATGGCAGACATTGCACTTCTTGTAAAGCTGCCTGCCCTTCACACAGCCTCCTACTTAGGCCATTGTCATCCACAGGGACTTGGCTTTGTTGAGAGGTTCATGTTGTCCATAAACCAAAACTCCAGACAACAATAGATGGGCAGATGTTTCCTAGGAAGGCTGTGTGTTTTATGTTCTATAACAGGTGCTTTCTCATGATGTCATATTATAGTAAACTAAAGTACCTTGAGTTTCCATACCTTACTTGTGCCATATTTTTTTTACTTTATCTTTCTTTCACTGAATTAGATAAAGTAAGGTCTCTGTTTTCATGTTCATTTTTCACATTTTTTTACATTGTCAAACCAGTAATTAATCCCAACATGACAAAAACTGGAGCACATTTCATCACTTTAAATCTTGTCTGACATTTTCCACAAAGGAAAATTAGACTGGAAAACAGCTTGAAAAGAATCCCTGTGGAGATTTTGCTGAAATGTGAAAGGTGGTCTGAAGGTGATCCATTCAAGAACAGATACAACGAGAAAAAATCCCATCAAATCAGTTCATTTGGCCTGTGATGAGAGGATGTACACTCTTCTCACATGCTGATTGACTTGTTTTAGACTTTATCAGAGGGAAATTCACAGGAAGCAAGTAGTTATTATTCATAATTAAAGTATCCTTTACTGGCAAAAAACGTCTGAAAAAGCATTGCCCCTGTTTGTGTTTCCTTTCTCTCTTCAGTTGTTATCAGTAGCAGTGAAGACAAACATAGTCTATTTATCCCCTCTGTTTCAACTTCAGCACTTTCAGGCTGCTTTTCTTTACCTTTCTGACTGCTCTTTCCCCTCTTTTGTTCTTCACCTTTCAGTCTTTGGTTTACAGCAGGTCCACAGGGGAGAGAGACATGTTTGCTCGCTCTCTCACCAGAAGGAGCTGGTAGAAAGCTAGCAATCACAATGAGCAAATATCTCAGCCTCGCTGAAGGGAAATGTGGGTTGTTAGTTTGGCCTGGAGACAGGCATTTAGAAGCCAAATCTGCATGTGCCCTTCTTTCACAAACAATCAAATTTCTTTGATGTATGTACAAGCATGGAAGCAGATGTCCTTCTCTTGTACTTGTTGATGTTTTTTATATATGAGATGAATTCTGAGGTATATAGGCTGCTCACATTCAGCTGATCGACCTGAACAGAGCAGCACCTCACAGTATGGATGGATAATGTGCCGAAGCATACTTCAAAATCAAAAATATTTTAAAGCTAAATATACTGAATATTTTTGAGCATTAACTTTGGGGCTCAGCAAACTTGTTAAATTATTAAACACAGTTCAGAGAGAAAACTCAGTGGAAATAAGCATAATGCACACTTTTGCAACCTTAGTTGGTCATCTGCCTCTCAGTAGGAGAAATGTGTTACCTTGGATCAACATAAGACACCAGTGCCTGAAATCAGCTCTGGTTAAAGTCCGGTTAACGTTTCAAGATTTTAAGCCCTATTTAAGTTCAGACTCATTTTGGAAGTTATCGATAAGCAGCCCAGATCAGAGGTGGTCACTAATCAGCCCTTTAGAGAAGTGATTCAGGAGTCTTACTATGACAGTGCAGACTTTGAGTAAATATCTGGCTTACTACATATTTTGAAGAAGCTGTGATGACAAAGTTTGGAAGAAGAATACAAGCAAAAAAAAAAAGGAAAAAAAAACATCACACACTGCAGAGATCATAAGAAGAAAGTATGGCATGAACCTGAGAAATAACTGGACAGAACTTTGGCAGAACAGGAGGAAACTGCCGGTCCTGTTCAATGATCATATGATCAAAACAAATGATTCCACTTGTCACATCATATTGCAACAATGACCTGCCTGAAAATACTTACATGGAAGCTGCTTATCTGCTCGTAAGGACCAAGAATCAGATGATTAGTCTGGTAAAAAAAAAAATCTCATAGCATGTAGGCAAATTAAAAAATACCCAAGCAGACGAAAAGCATGTTTTGTAGTGTGCGTAATGCAATAATTTGACAATACTTAAAACTTGTGATCTGGAAAAAAAAAACCGACCCTTTTCTTTGCTTTTCATCGACATTTTCTTCCATCTCACTGTGGAAGAAGTGGCTTGTTGAAGCAATGTGAAAGTCTGCCACCACATGAAGTTAGGTGGGAGTAAGCAAGAAGGGCGGAGGGTCAGGAAGCATTCAAGGAGAAGGATTTTATGGCTCCAAATTAATGAATATGCAGGATCCACTAATTCCAGAGGGCTAAAAGAAACACAACCAAGCTGAGAGCAACAGGTAAGAGAATCTGCTGTATGTAAAACAGCTGTTCTTTATTCTTACCAAGCGAAAATTTGCATGTGGAAAGATCATTACATACATATTTCTGAAAAAACCCATTCTCAAAAGAAGTGATAGGTTAAAGCACTGACAACAGTTGTAGATGTCAATTACATATCCTATTGATATTATAAAGGAGTAACTTGTCATAATGATTTCCAGATCATAATGAAATGTCCAGATTTTTTTTTTTTTTTAAAGTGTAATTTGCAAAGAAAGCAGAAGCATTTCTACAATATCAGAGGGGGAGATATAGAAGTGCAAAAATACTTCTACGTCTCTGTTATTGTGAATTTAGGTTCTCTGTTCAGCCCCATAGCTCAGATACCAGATCAGACCAACTATCTCTGCGTTGTCTTCGATGAACCTCCTGCTGGAAGCTGATCCTTAAGACAAAGCCCTGTTTACACTAATGGCCCACTAGGCCTTTAGCCACAGAAACAAATAGCAGTGGGGGGAAGTCAATAGAATTTAGCATTTTGACATTTTTTCTCCAGCTCTGAAAACCAATATTGACCCAGCTTCCCTGCATGACTCTCTTTAGTCCAAGACCTTGGCATAGAAATCAAGCCAATGTAGCCAGAACCACAGGCAGCCAGTCGAGGGTTGAGGCCAACAATAGCCTGCCCAGGATGGGGCTCTCCCACTGGGCAGGCGGAGCGGCTACTGTCCCTGGTCTCAAGCTGGTGCACAGAGGCCTGATGTATGAAAGAGTTCTTGCTCCCTCCTGCTTTAATGATTCCATCTGAGAGAACCAATTGTGCCTGTAGTCCAGACCCTGCTGGTGAGCTAGGTGCACAGGCAGAAGGGACAGTGGGGGCACTTACATGTGCAGAACAACCCCATGCAGACCAGTACTTCTCAAAGGCCAGATTACAATCAATTAGAACCTAATGAGCGGAAAGCTGGACTTGTAACCTGTTGCCGCAGGGTAGTTGTTTAGAAAGCTCCCAGTTGGTAGACACATCAATAACCTCTGAAATAGCTCCGGACTGAAAGCAAGACCCAGCAAGAAGTGCCTAAGTGCACGGCCATCTATATCTGAGTCCAGCTTCTGTCACTTTGTCCAGCTTGACCACATTGTAGTGCTGTGGTTACAAGAATAAATAGCAAAACAACATGCCACTCTAAAGCTCCTTACAGAAATGCATGGCTTCCCATCAATCAGTTGGAAACTGAACATGTTTGGGTCTTGTTAGAATAACTCCCCTGGTGGGTTTCATCACGTTATATAAGAACAATCTGACAGGGTCAAACTTAGAAACATATATGTAACACTTTCTGCTCAAGTCTGAAATCCTGCAGTCGCCTAAAGAAACACGTACACTAAAGGTTGGGTTAGTGCATGTGTTTCCATTCAGAAAAATCAGACAGATTGCATGATTAGATAAACAACTGTGCCGTCCAAACTTACTACCTTCATGGCTTTATCTAAGATGATTTACAACAACCCTTACATTTATTTATTTTCTTTGTTTTATCAACATCTGAGCCAAATGAAGAAGGAAAACTCAATTTGAGCTACATCTAAGTCTTCTGCTCTGTGTCTGATTGAAATGAATGTTTTCAGCTTCTTCCATCTAAGCACGTTGCACTGTTTCACACATTGTCTAACATGCAGCATCCTTGTTAGCTGATAATAATTTTATGGCTAGCTGACATGCTGTTCTTTTCTAACAAACCATTGTGATGGTGAAGAGATGTTCCTCAGGTGAAGAAAAAAAGCTTTTTTTCTTTATCAAATAACACACGTGCTGCTTCTGTAGTATCATTAAACCTTCATGAATAAAATACCAGTTTTATAATAGCCCCTGCAGCGATTTTATTATAACACCTACTGTTCAATGAGTCTGAACATGTAAAAAAAAAAAAGTGTTTCTGCATTTATCCATCTCCATCATGCTTTGACCAGCCACTGCACACTTGGCTTCGCTTCACTTCCCTTATATGAATTACTTTGAAATGACAATGACATGTTGTGACAAAACTGTGACTCGGTGGGAACTTCAATTTACTGTATCATGCATGAATGGTAAAAAGTCACATACGCACAAGGGCTGACACTTTCACAGGCAAGTCTAACTAAAGACGGGAGGGACACTACAAGAAAAAGTGACCCCGTTTCTGAATGACTGAATGTCATTGCTTTGACAGACTGATGAGTCTGATGGACGATAATATATGTCTGAAAAAGGGTTAAAACATACATTTTTGTTGTTTTTTTTTTGTATGCAATTCTTCTTAAAGTCATTTAGTCTTGATGGGCCTTATGCTGCCAGGTGGTTGACTCAAAATATCATGCTGAGAGCCAACAAAAAAACAACAGAGGCATTCATAAACATAGCAATCAACAGCTTGTATTCTCCTTTCTAACATGTGTGTTTGAGCATCCCTGCCTATGTGCCATTGACTGTATAGTGAGGACTATGTCAAAGCAACGGCATTCAGCTTTCACCAGGAGAAAGGCAGGAGTGCATGACTGTGTGCCTTCCCAGCAGGAGAGCTCATCCTCAGGCCACACTTACCTGAAGAGCCCCTTTCTCCACAGGGAAAGGTCTTTACATGGCAGAGTGGCTCACAGCAGGGAATCAGGGGATATAGGCCATATAAGAGAATCAGCATGAAGAAAAGGGACGTTCTGCCCCGAGGTGAATTCAGGAGGGAATGGAGTTGTAAGGACATTTTTTTTTTTTGTTTTCTAATATTGATGGTCACCAACAACTTAATTAAAGACAATAACAATTGTCTTGAGTGGTTCAAAGCTGAAGCTACGGTGATGATGGTGCTGGTTGTACACTGGTTGCAAAAGTTGAAAACCTTTTTTTTGTCGCTATTCAAAACCATTACCGGAACGCAACACAGCATTGTGCCTTATTTCACAATCCAACGGTGCCTCAACCTCAGTGTTTAGGTTGCTATAAAGGAGGTTGCTTCAGCCGAAAGGTTGCATAGGCAGTGAGAGGGAAGAAAATACTAAATACAGCTAACGGCAGATTTATTCCTTCAGTTGAGTCAGACAAACAGATACAGCATGTCCTCAAAAAAGAAAAAGAAAAGTTCTTCTTTTCTGCAATTTTATAAAATAATGCAAACCACACTGCACAACCTGAAATGGGTAGATCATTAATTTTTATTTACATACTCATGTATAGTCAAATTAATTTCTATTCATGATCCGATTATTTAATTCATATTCCATTAAATTCCAATTCATGATTCAAATTAGTGCTGGGCGATATGGAAAAAAATCATATATCACGATATGGACTATTTTATATCACGATAACCGATATATATCACGATATATAGAACTCTGTTTATGGCATTAACCATGAATAAAAGTGCAAACATAAAAGGCTACTTTGTAGAAGTAGATATGATTCTATCAAATTTATCGTTGCAGGTTATTTAATTACATATTTGCTGTAAGAATTGATATAATTAGGTTAGAAACGATAAAAACGATAGAAGAAAAATGGCACGATACACACTTTTCTATCGTCCCCACGATATGTATCGTCATATTGCCCAGCACTATGCTCCACCACGGAGACCCTGCTCCACCACGGAAACCCTGCTCCACCACGGAGACCCCGCTGCACCAGGGAGACCCTGCTCCATCACGTAGACCCTGCTCCACCAGGGAGACCCTGCTGCACCAGGGAGACCCTGCTCCACCACGGAGAACCTGCTTCACCACGGAGAACCTGCTCCACCACGGAGACCCTGCTCCACCAGGGGGACCCTGCTCCACCACGGGGACCCTGCTCCACCAGAGAGACCCTGCTCACCACGAAGACCCTGCTCCACCAGGGAGACCCTGCTCCACCGCGGAGACCCTGCTCCACCAGGGAGACCCTGCTCCACCGCGGAGACCCTGCACCACCACCAGGGAGACCCTGCTCCACCACAGGGACCCTGCTCCACCACGGAGACCCTGCTCCACCACAGGACCCTGCTCCACCACGGAGACCCTGCTCCACCAGGGAGACCCTGCTCCACCACGGAGACCCTGCTCACCACGGGGACCCTGCTCCACCACGGGACCCTGCTCCACCACGGGGACCCTGCTCCACCAGGGAGACCCTGCTCCACCACGGAGACCCTGCTCCACCAGGGAGACCCTGCTCCACCAGGGGGACCCTGCTCCACCAGGGAGACCCTGCTCCACCGTGGAGACCCTGCTCCACCACGGGGACCCTGCTCCACCACGGAGACCCTGCTCCACCACGGGGACCCTGCTCCACCACGGGGACCCTGCTCCACCACGGAGACCCAGCTCCACCACGGAGACCCTGCTCCACCACGGGGACCCTGCTCCACCACGGGGACCCTGCTCCACCAGGAGACCCTGCTCCACCACGGGGACCCTGCTCCACCAGGGAGACCCTGCTCCACCACGGGGACCCTGCTCCACCACGGGAGACCCTGCTCCACCACGGAGACCCTGCTCCACGGGGACCCTGGGACCCTGCTCCACCACTGGGACCCTGCTCCACCAGGGACGGAGACCCTGCTCCCCCACCACGGGGACCCTGCTCCACCACGGGACCCCTGCTCCACCACGGGGACCCTGCTCCCCCACGGAGACCCTGCTCCACCGGAGACCCTGCTCCACCAGGGAGACCCTGCTCCAACCAGGGAGACCCTGCTCCACCACGGGGACCCTGCTCCACCACGGGGACCCTGCTCCACCAGGGAGACCCTGCTCCACCACGGGGACCCTGCTCCACCGCGGGGACCCTGCTCCACCACGAGGACCCTGCTCCACCACGAGGACCCTGCTCCACCAGGGAGACCCTGCTCCACCGCAGAGACCCTGCTCCACCACGGGGACCCTGCTCCACCACGGAGACCCTGCTCCACTACGGGGACCCTTCTCCACCGCTGAGACCCTGCTCCACCACCAGGTAGACCCTGCTCCACCACAGAGAACCTGCTCCACCACGGGGACCACTCCACGACGGAGACCCTGCTCCACCACGGGGACCCTGCTCCACACGGGAACCTGCTCCACCAGGGGACCCTGCTCCACCAGGAGAACCAGCTCCACCAGGACCCCACGGGACCTGCTCCACCGGGAGACCCTGCTCCACCACGGGACCCTGCCCACCGGGAGACCCTGCTCCACCACGGGAGACCCTGCTCCACCAGGGAGCCCCACCACCCTGCTCCACCACGGGGACCCTGCTCCACCACGGGGACCCTGCTCCACCACAGGGAGACCCTGCTCCACCGCGGGACCCTGCTCCACCGCAGGGACCCTGCTCCACCACGGGACCCTGCTCCACCCGGGGACCCTGCTCCACCACCCCTGGGACCCTGCTCCACCAGGGAGACCCTGCTCCACCACGGGACCCTGCTCCACCACGGGGACCCTGCTCCACCAGGAGACCCTGCTCCACCAGGGAGACCCCCTCCACCACAGGGAGACCCTGCTCCACCACGGGGACCCTGCTCCACCACCAGGGAGAACCTGCTCCACCGCGGAGACCCTGCTCCACCAGGGAGACCCTGCTCCACCACGGGGACCCTGCTCCACCACTGGGACCCTGCTCCACCGCGGAGACCCTGCTCCACCGCGGAGACCCTGCTCTACCGCGGGGACCCTGCACCACCACCATGGAGACCCTGCTCCACCGCGGAGACCCTGCTCCACCGCGGAGACCCTGCTCCACCGCGGAGACCCTGCTCCACCACGTGGGACCCTGCTCCACCACGGAGACCCTGCTCCACCACGGAGACCCTGCTCCACCAGGGAGACCCTGCTCAACCACGGAGAACCTGCTCCACCACGGTGACCCTGTTCCACCACGGAGACTGTGCTCCAAAGAAGAGACCCTGGTCCACCAGGGAGACCCTGCTCCACCACGAAGACCCTGCTCCACCAGGGAGACCCTGCTCCACCGCGGGACCCTGAAACCCTGCTCCTTACCAGGGAGACCCTGCTCCACCACGGAGACCCTGCTCCACCACGGGGACCCTGCTCCACCAGGGGAGACCCTGCTCCACCACGGGACCCTGCTCCAACCACGGGAGACCCTGCTCCACCAGGGGAGACCTGCTCCACCACGGGAGACCCTGCTCCACCACGGAGACCCTGCTCCACCGCGGGGACCCTGCTCCACCACCAGGGAGACCCTGCTCCACCACGGAGACCCTGCTCCACCGCGGAGGACCCTGCTACACACCACCAGGGAGACCCTGCTCCACCAGGGAGACCCTGCTCACCCGGACCCTGCTACCACCAGGGAGACCCTGCTCCACCACAGAGAACCTGCTCCACCACGGGGAACAAGCTCCACCACGGAGACCCTGCTCCACCACGGGGACCCTGCTCCACCACGGGACCCTGCTCCACCACGGAGACCAGCTCCACCACAGGGAGACCCTGCTCCACCACGGGGGGACCCTGCTCCACCAGGGAGACCCTGCTCCACCACGGAGAGCCCGCTCCACCACGGGGACCCTGCTCCACCACGGAGAACCCTGCTCTACCACGGGACCCACCCTGGGAGACCCTGCTCCACCAGGAGGACCCTGCTCCACCACGGAGAACCCTGCTCCACCAGGGAGACCCTGCTCCACCACGGAGACCCTGCTCCACCGCGGAGGACCCTGCTCCACCAGGGAGACCCTGCTACCACCCGGAAACCCTGCTCCACCACGTGGACCCTGCTCCACCACGGGGACCCTGCTCCACCAGGGAGACCCTGCTCCACCACGGAGACCCTGCTCCACCAGGGAGACCCTGCTCCACCGCGGAAACCCTGCTCCACCACGTGGACCCTGCTCCACCACGGGGACCCTGCTCCACCACGGAGAGCCTGCTCCACCACGGGGACCCTGCTCCACCACGGAGACCCTGCTCCACCGCGGGACCCTGCTCCACCGCGGGGGACCCTGCTCCACTGCGGGACCCTGCTCCACCACAAGGGAGACCCTGCTCCACCGCGGAGAACCTGCTCCACCACGGGGACCCTGCTCCACCACGGAGACCCTGCTCCACTACGGGGACCCTTCTCCACCGCTGAGACCCTGCTCCACCACCAGGTAGACCCTGCTCCACCACAGAGAACCTGCTCCACCACGGGGAACCAACTCCACGACAGAGACCCTGCTCCACCACGGGGACCCTGCTCCACCACGAGGACCCTGCTCCACCAGGGGGACCCTGCTCCACCGAGGAGAACCAGCTCCACCACAGAGACCCTGCTCCACCACGGGGACCCTGCTCCACCTGGGAGACCCTGCTCCACCACGGAGACCCTGCTCCACCACCACGGGGACCCTGCTCCACCACCAGGGAGACCCTGCTCCACCAGGGAGACCCTGCTCCACCACGGGGACCCTGCTCCACCACGGGGACCCTGCTCCACCAGGGAGACCCTGCTCCACCGCGGGGACCCTGCTCCACCGCAGGGACCCTGCTCCACCACGAGGACCCTGCTCCACCAGGGAGACCCTGCTCCACCACGGAGACCCTGCTCCACCAGGGAGACCCTACTCCACCACGGGGACCCTGCTCCACCACGGAGACCCTGCTCCACCAGGGAGACCCTGCTCCACCAGGGAGACCCTGCTCCACCACCATGGGGACCCTGCTCCACCAGGGAGACCCTGCTCCACCACCAGGGAGACCCTGCTCCACCGCGGAGACCCTGCTCCACCAGGGAGACCCTGCTCCACCACGGGGGACCCTGCTCCACCACTGGGACCCTGCTCCACCGCGGAGACCCTGCTCCACCGCGGAGACCCTGCTCTACCGCGGGGACCCTGCACCACCACCATGGAGACCCTGCTCCACCAGGGAGACCCTGCTCCACCGCGGAGACCCTGCTCCACCGCGGAGACCCTGCTCCACCGTGGAGACCCTGCTCCACCACGGGGACCCTGCTCCACCAGGGAGACCCTGCTTCACCACGGAGAACCTGCTCCACCCGGGACCCTGCTCCACCACGGAGACTGTGCTCCAAAGAAGAGACCCTGCTCCACCAGGGAGACCCTGCTCCACCACGAAGACCCTGCTCCACCAGGGAGACCCTGCTCCACCGCGGAGAACCAGCTCCTTAAGGGAGACCCTGCTCCACCACGGAGACCCTGCTCCACCAGGGGAGACCCTGCTCCACCACGGGGACCCTGCTCCACCAGGGAGACCCTGCTCCACCACGGGGACCCTGCTCCACCACGGAGACCCTGCTCCACCAGGGAGACCCTGCTCCACCACGGAGACCCTGCTCCACCACGGAGACCCTGCTCCACCGCGGGGACCCTGCTCCACCACCATGGAGACCCTGCTCCACCACGGAGACCCTGCTCCACCGCGGAGACCCTGCTCCACCACCAGGGAGACCCTGCTCCACCACCAGGGAGACCCTGCTCCACCGCTGAGACCCTGCTACACCAGGGAGACCCTGCTCTACCACAGAGAACCTGCTCCACCACGGGGAACAAGCTCCACCACGGAGACCCTGCTCCACCACGGGGACCCTGCTCCACCACGGGACCCTGCTCCACCACGGAGAACCAGCTCCACCACAGAGACCCTGCTCCACCACGGGGACCCTGCTCCACCAGGGAGACCCTGCTCCACCACGGAGAGCCTGCTCCACCACGGGGACCCTGCTCCACCATGGAGAACCTGCTCTACCACGGGGACCCTGCTCCACCAGGGAGACCCTGCTCCACCAGGGGGACCCTGCTCCACCACGGAGAACCAGCTCCACCAGGGAGACCCTGCTCCACCACGGAGACCCTGCTCCACCGCGGAAACCCTGCTCCACCAGGGAGACCCTGCTACACCGCGGAAACCCTGCTCCACCACGTGGACCCTGCTCCACCACGGGGACCCTGCTCCACCAGGGAGACCCTGCTCCACCACGGAGACCCTGCTCCACCAGGGAGACCCTGCTCCACTGCGGAAACCCTGCTCCACCACGTGGACCCTGCTCCACCACGGGGACCCTGCTCCACCACGGAGAGCCTGCTCCACCACGGGGACCCTGCTCCACCACGGAGACCCTGCTCCACCGCGGTGGACCCTGCTCCACCGCGGGGACCCTGCTCCACTGCGTGGACCCTGCTCCACCACCAGGGAGACCCTGCTCCACCACGGAGAACCTGCTCCACCGCGGAGACCCTGCTCCACCAGGGAGACCCTGCTCCACCGCGGAGACCCTGCACCACCACCAGGGAGACCCTGCTCCACCACAGGGACCCTGCTCCACCACGGAGACCCTGCTCCACCACAGGGACCCTGCTCCACCACGGAGACCCTGCTCCACCAGGGAGACCCTGCTCCACCACGGAGACCCTGCTCCACCACGGGGAGACCCTGCTCCACCACGGGGACCCTGCTCCACCACGGGGACCCTGCTCCACCGCGGGGACCCTGCTCCACCACGAGGACCCTGCTCCACCAGGGGGACCCTGCTCCACCAGGGAGACCCTGCTCCACCGCGGAGACCCTGCTCCACCACGGAGACCCTGCTCCACTACGGGGACCATTCTACACCGCTGAGACCCTGCTCCACCACCAGGTAGACCCTGCTCCACCACAGAGAACCTGCTCCACCACGGGGAACCAACTCCACGACGGAGACCCTGCTCCACCACGGGGACCCTGCTCCACCACGGGGACCCTGCTCCACCAGGGGGACCCTGCTCCACCGAGGAGAACCAGCTCCACCACAGAGACCCTGCTCCACCACGGGGACCCTGCTACCACCTGGGAGACCCTGCTCCACCACGGAGACCCTGCTCCACCACGGGGACCTTGCTCCACAAGGGAGACCCTGCTCCACCAGGGAGACCCTGCTCCACCACGGGGACCCTGCTCCACCACGGGGACCCTGCTCCACCAGGGACCCTGCTCCACCGCGGGGACCCTGCTCCACCACGAGGACCCTGCTCCACCAGGGAGACCCTGCTCCACCACGGAGACCCTGCTCCACCAGGGAGACCCTACTCCACCAAGGGGACCCTGCTCCACCACGGAGACCCTGCTCCACCATGGAGACCCTGCTCCACCAGGGAGACCCTGCTCCACCACCATGGAGACCCTGCTCCACCACGGGGACCCTGCTCCAGCCACCAGGGAGAACCTGCTCCACCACGGAGACCCTGCTCCACCAGGGAGACCCTGCTCCACCACGGGGACCCTGCTCCACCACGGGGACCCTGCTCCACCGCGGAGACCCTGCTCCACCGCGGAGACCCTGCTCCACCGCGGGGACCCTGCACCACCACCATGGAGACTCTGCTCCACCGCGGAGACCCTGCTCCACCGCGGAGACCCTGATCCACCGTGGAGACCCTGCTCCACCACGGAGACCCTGCTCCACCACGGAGACCCTGCTCCACCAGGGAGACCCTGCTTCACCACGGAGAACCTGCTCCACCACGGTGATCCTGTTCCACCACGGAGACCGTGCTCCAAAGAAGAGACCCTGGTCCACCAGGGAGACCCTGCTCCACCACGAAGACCCTGCTCCACCAGGGAGACCCTGCTCCACCGCGGAGAACCAGCTCCTCAAGGGAGACCCTGCTCCACCACGGAGACCCTGCTCCACCAGGGGGACCCTGCTCCACCACGGGGACCCTGCTCCACCAGGAGACCCTGCTCCACCACGGGGACCCTGCTCCACCAGGGAGACCCTGCTCCACCACGGGGGACCCTGCTCAACCACGGAGACCCTGCTCCACCAGGGAGACCCTGCTCCACCACGGAGACCCTGCTCCACCACGGAGACCCTGCTCCACCGCGGGGACCCTGCTCCACCACCATGGAGACCCTGCTCCACCACGGAGACCCTGCTCCACCGCGGAGACCCTGCTCCACCACCAGGGAGACCCTGCTCCACCAGGGAGACCCTGCTCCACCGCTGAGACCCTGCTACACCAGGGAGACCCTGCTCCACCACAGAGAACCTGCTCCACCACGGGGAACAAGCTCCACCACGGGGACCCTGCTCCACCACGGAGAACCAGCTCCACCACAGAGACCCTGCTCCACCACGGGGACCCTGCTCCACCAGGGAGACCCTGCTCCACCACGGAGACCCTGCTCCACCACGGGGACCCTGCTCCACCACGGAGAACCTGCTCTACCACGGGGACCCTGCTCCACCAGGGAGACCCTGCTCCACCAGGAGGACCCTGCTCCACCACGGAGAACCAGCTCCACCAGGGAGACCCTGCTCCACCACGGAGACCCTGCTCCACCGCGGAAACCCTGCTCCACCAGGGAGACCACCTGCTACACCGCGGACCCTGCTCCACCACGGGGACCCTGCTCCACCACGGGGACCCTGCTCCACCAGGGAGACCCTGCTCCACCACCAGGGAGACCCTGCTCCACCAGGGAGACCCTGCTCCACCGCGTGGACCCTGCTCCACCACGGGGACCCTGCTCCACCACGGAGACCCTGCTCCACCACGGGGACCCTGCTCCACCACGGGGACCCTGCTCCACCAGGGAGACCCTGCTCCACCACGGAGACCCTGCTCCACCACGGGGACCCTGCTCCACCACCACCGGGACCCTGCTCCACCACGGAGGACCCTGCTCCACCACGGGGACCCTGCTCCACCAGGGAGACCCTGCTCCACCACGGGGACCCTGCTCCACCAGGGAGACCCTGCTCCACCACGGAGACCCTGCTCCACCACGGGACCCTGCTCCACCACTGGGACCCTGCTCCACCACTGGGACCCTGCTCCACCAGGGAGACCCTCCTCCCCTGCGGAAGCCCTGCTCCACCAGGGAGACCCTGCTCCACCAGGGAGACCCTGCTCCACCAGGGAGACCCTGCTCCACCACGGGGACCCTGCTCCACCACGGGGACCCTGCTCCACCACGGGACCCTGCTCCACCACGGAGACCCTGCTCCACCACGGGGACCCTGCTCCACCAGGGAGACCCTGCTCACCAGGGAGACCCTGCTCCACCACGGGGACCCTGCTCCACCACGGGGACCCTGCTCCACCAGGGAGACCCTGCTCCACCACGGGGACCCTGCTCCACCGGGGACCCTGCTCCACCACGAGGACCCTGCTCCACCACGGGGGACCCTGCTCCACCAGGGAGACCCTGCTCCACCGCGGAGACCCTGCTCCACCACGGGGACCCTGCTCCACCACGGAGACCCTGCTCCACCACGGGGACCCTTCTCCACCACGGGGACCCTGCTCCACCAGGGAGACCCAGCTCCACCACGGAGACCCTGCTCCACCACGGTGACCTTGCACCACCACGGGGACCCTGCTCCACCAGATAGACCCTGCTCCACCACTGGGACCCTGCTCCACCAGGGAGACCCTGCTCCACCACGGGGACCCCGCTCCACCAGGGAGACCCTGCTCCACCACGGGGACCCTGCTCCACCAGGGAGACCCTGCTCCACCACGGGGACCCTGCTCCACCACGGAGACCCTGCTCCACCACGGGGAGCCCTGCTCCACCACGGGGACCCTGCTCCACCACTGGGACCCTGCTCCACCAGGGAGACCCTCCTCCCCTGCGGAAGCCCTGCTCCACCAGGGAGACCCTTCTCCACCAGGGAGACCCTGCTCCACGAGGGAGACCCTGCTCCACCACGGGGACCCTGCTCCACCAGGGGGACCCTGCTCCACTACGGGGACCCTGCTCCACCACAAGGACCCTGCTCCACTACGAAAACCCTGCTCCACCACGGGGACCCTGCTCCACCAGGGAGACCCTGCTCCACCAGGGAGACCCTGCTCCACCACGGAGACCCTGCTCCACCAGGGAGACTCTGGTCCACCAAGGGGACCCTGCTCCACCAAGGGGACCCTGCTCCACCAGGGAGACCCTGCTCCACCACGGAGACCCTGCTCCACCACGGGGACCCTGCTCCACCACGGAGACCCTGCTCCACCACGGGGACCCTGCTCCACCACGGGGACCCTGCTCCACCAGGGACCCTGCTCCACCACGGAGACCCTGCTCCACCACGGGGACCCTGCTCCACCACGGGGACCCTGCTCCACCAGGGAGACCCTGCTCCACCACGGGGACCCTGCTCCACCACGGGGACCCTGCTTCCACCAGGGAGACCCTGCTCCACCACGGAGACCCTGCTCCACCAGGGAGACCCTGCTCCACCGTGGAGACCCTGCTCCACCGCGGGGACCCTGCTCCACCACCAGGGAGACCCTGCTCCACCGCGGAGAACCTGCTCCACCGCGGGGACCCTGCTCCACCGCGGGGACCCTGCTCCACCACGGGGACCCTGCTCCACCGCGGGGACCCTGCTCCACCGCGGGGACCCTGCTCCACTGCGGGGACCCTGCTCCACCGCGGGGACCCTGCTCCACCACCAGGGAGACCCTGCTCCACCGCGGAGAACCTGCTCCACCGCGGAGACCCTGCTCCACCAGGGAGACCCTGCTCCACCGCGGAGACCCTGCCCCACCACCAGGGAGACCCTGCTCCACCAGGGAGACCCGGCTCCACCAGGGAGACCCTGCTCCACCACGGAGACCCTGCTCCACCAGGGGACCCTGCTCCACCACGGGGACCCTGCTCCACCACGGAGACCCTGCTCCACCACCCAGGGGGACCCTGCTCCACCACCAGGGAGACCCTGCTCCACCACGGGGACCCTGCTCCACCAGGGAGACCCTGCTCCACCAGGGAGACCCTGCTCCACCACGGGGACCCTGCTCCACCACGGGGACCCTGCTCCACCAGGGGGACCCTGCTCCACCACGGGGACCCTGCTCCACCAGGGAGACCCTGCTCCACCACAAGGACCCTGCTCCACTACGAAAACCCTACTCCACCACGGGGACCCTGCTCCACCACGGGGACCCTGCTCCACCAGGGAGACCCTGCTCCACCAGGGAGACCCAGCTCCACCACGGAGACCCTGCTCCACCACGGGGACCTTGCTCCACCACGGGGACCCTGCTCCACCAGGGAGACCCTGCTCCACCATGGGGACCCTGCTCCACCAGAGAGACCCTGCTCCACCACAGGGAGACCCTGCTCCACCAGGGAGACCCTGCTCCACCACGGAGACCCTGCTCCACCACGGGGACCCTGCTCCACCACTGGGGACCCTGCTCCACCACTGGGACCCTGCTCCACCAGGGAGGCCCTCCTCCCCTGCGGAAGCCCTGCTCCACCAGGGAGACCCTGCTCCACCAGGGAGACCCTGCTCGACCAGGGAGACACCGCTCCACCACGGGGACCCTGCTCCACCAGGGGGACCCTGCTCCACTACGGGGACCCTGCTCCACCACAAGGACCCTGCTCCACTACGAAAACCCTACTCCACCACGGGGACCCTGCTCCACCACGGGGACCCTGCTCCACCACGGGAGACCCTGCCTCCACCAGGGAGACCCTGCTCCACCAGGGAGACCCTGCTCCACCAAGGGGACCCTGCTCCACCAGGGGGACCCTGCTCCACCGCGGAGACCCTGCTCCACCACGGGGACCCTGCTCCACCACGGGGACCCTGCTTCACCACGGGGACCCTGCTCCACCACGGGGACCCTGCTCCACCAGGGAGACCCTGCTCCACCACGGGGACCCTGCTCCACCACGGGGACCCTGCTCCACCAGGGAGATCCCTGCTCCACCACGGGGACCCTGCTCCACCACAGGGACCCTGCTTCACCAGGGAGACCCTGCTCCACCAGGGAGACCGTGCTCCACCACCAGGGAGACCCTGCTCCACTGCGGAGAACCTGCTCCACCGCTGAGAACCTGCTCCACCGCGGGGACCCTGCTCCACCACGGGGACCCTGCTCCACCAGGGAGACCCTGCTCCACCACGGAGACCCTGCTCCACCACGGAGAATCTGCTCCACCACGGAGAACCTGCTCCACCACGGAGAACATGGTCCACCACGGAGACCCTGCTCCACCACGGAGAACCAGCTCCACCACGGAGACCCTGCTCCACCATGGAGAACCTGCTCCACCACGGAGAACATGGTCCACCACGAAGAACCTGGTTCACCAGGGAGACCCTGCTCCACCACGGAGAATAGTACTGGACGATATGGAAAAAATCATATATCACAATATGATTTTATATCACGATAACGATATATATCACGATATACCATAATAAAGTATATTTCAGTTATTCTCTGAAAGGTTTGACAAAAATTTCATTGCTTATTTTTCAACTTTATTTTGAAAGGACATTTAGCTGAACTGTCACAAACACATTTTAGTGCAGCAAAAACAGGTAGGTACAGAAGTACAGTAGCTTTCACATTTTTTTTAAAGTGCACAACAGTTTCTGAGAGGAAAAACACATTTTTGCACTGAAGTTCAGCTATAAAAAATAAACACAAATTATTTTTCAACTTTCTGAAATCTGTAACCTTGTAGTGCAAAGTTTGCAAACCAATATAAAGTGTCTAAAGTAAACATCAGGGTTGAAGAGAACTCTGTTTAAGGTATTAACCATGAATAAAAGTGCAAACATAAAAGGTTACTTTGTAGAAGTAGATTTGTTTCTGTCAAATTTATCGTTGCAGGTTATTTAATTACATATTTGCTGTAATAATTGATAAAAATGAGGTTAGAAACGATATAAACGATATAAACGATAGAAGAGAAATGGCACGATACACACTTTTATATCGTCCCCACGATATGTATCGTCATATTGCCCAGCACTAATTAAAATAATGATCCAATTCATTCCAACTCAAAGTTCAATTTGTAATTCAGTTCATTACTAATTCAGCTTAGTTTAAGAATTCAAAACTTATGTAATACCAATTCATAAAAGAAAAGAACACAACAAATTTGATTAAATCTTCACTTTGGTGCGATCTCCAGCGTGAGCCTGACAGTAGAGAGTAGAAAAAAAAAAAGGTTAACAGGGCTAAAAAATCTGCAGCAGAATCAGACTCAGGGAGGACAGCCACCTGCCTCAACAGGCTGGGTGTCTGAGATGACAGGAAAGGAAGACAACAATAATAATAATAATAACATATATAGTCTAGAAAAATATATAAACCATCAATGCGGCTATCCCTTAACTAGAAGCTTTATCAAATAGAAATGTTTTAAGCCTAACCTTAAAGACAGTGAGGGAATCTGCTTCCTAAACAATAGCTGGACAAATGTCCAGGAGAGGAGCCTGATACCTGAAAGCTCTGAAGACTTTTGTCAACTCTTGGAATTTCAAATAAGACAGCAATCAAGTTTTTCTGCATCACTCTGCCAAGGTGAAAGAAGGAAGTTCTGGAAACTTCAAAAATAAGTCCAAGTCTCTTCATATTAGTACTAGATAACAGGAAATTATCAGTGATCTGGGTCTTTTTGTCTCAAAGACATGTTTGTAGTCTATTTAGTTTATACGCCTCATCTAGCTTCAGGGATAATAATATATTTGTACTACAGTATGTTGTGATCTTAATCCTGATTAATCCACTTAATCCAGTTAGTGGCAGCATGGTGGCTTGGTGGCCAGCACTGTTGTCTCACAGCTAGAAGGTTCCTGGTTCGATCCTGTGACCCTGCATAGGATTAAATGGGCATAGATAATGGATGGATGGATGGTTAATTTGCAACTGTTGTTTTTAAGAACTTCACAATTATAAGGGAGACTGGATAAAAGTCTATCATTCGCTTTCAGGCACTAAGTGCAGCACCACTGGCTTGCAACCAACCTCAGGTTGCTGCCAGTGGGTCCGGTGATTCAAAAGTTGGCACTGGTTATAGCGGTGTTCATGTGCTTGGAAAAGAAAAGAAATGAAGACGAAACCATCTTTCCTTTTTTATTTGAGTTTCACGTTTTCTTTCTATATTTCTCCATTGTTTATGGCACTGTTGCTGGTGGACTACTGCGTTGTGTGGTCACACTGATGTTTACGTAATTTTCATGGTGCGTTTCTATTGGTTGGTTAGCTGACAGAAATCACACAGTCACTGCTATTTGTCTTTGATCGCAAGACGGTTATATCTTTCACCCTTGTTCCTCTCTCACTGTGAGATGAAGGACCACCATTCTTGAGCTACAGTGGTCAATTTTTCTCACAACTGTGTATCTTTTGTCTGAGGTGGCCAAAATCAATATCCGTACTAACCTGAATTTTCACATTCAGGATGTCTGGTGGCCCAGAGGGCACTCATGAGATAGTCCAAAATGATTGAGGGTCATTGGATCTGTATCCCTAATAATAAAGTTTCAGAAAATATCTTTGAACTCAACTAAGTATGTATGTGATGTATGTGACAAACTGTGACTAAGAATAGTTTGGAGAGACCCAGTTATCATCTTGAGCACATAGTGCTGCAGTTTATTATCCGTAAAACATGTAAACCTTTAAAACTATATGTGTATGTAGAATGTCCAGTGATCAAGCTTTGAGCTCATAAAGTTACAAGATCTTTCCATTCCATGGGACAAGATTAAAAGGGTCTCACCCCTTATAAATTTGTCCCACATGCCCATCTTCTCATGTTCTGATTGATGTGAGAACATTCGCCAGCCCCAGCTGATCATTTTAATATATGGTGTTGTTAGTCTCCTCATGGCTAGCAGTTGGGTAGCACCGGTAACCACTGTGCTGAGACACTTTTAATCAACCAGAGCCCACTGTGAAAGTCCGAGCCCCGCCTGGCTCCCCACCTGCTACAACCGAGCCGTTCACCTCAGCAACCTCAAAGCAACGGCTAGTATTTAGTAATATCGTGTGCCTGTTCAAAAGTCTCAACTATAATGTACCCAGTGACAGCACTAACCTCTCTGAGCCCTGCTGCCCCCTCCTAAGGTTATATTACAACACAGCAGGACTTCTGAGAGAGGACAGGACGGGAAGCAGTGATTGTTTGGAAGTTCTCAGGAGAAGCTGGCATGTTCCCAGGCTATGGTGGGGGTAAGGCTTTCTCCCAGCATGCCATGCTCTGTGTAGTTAGATTAAATTTGAAACGGGTTGCTCAAGTATATGGTTTTTCTTGGCTTGTTTTCGACCAGCTACCCGTCATCTCAGTGACTTGAGTCAGAAGTGCCGAACTATTTTGACCATCAAGACACTTTGTGGGTTTTCCCAGTGTAAGTATTCTAAGAAACATAGTGTAGGCAGGCACCATTCAAATGAAAACTGTGTTTGTGAAAATTTCACCATGTGGCAGAATTGACAACATGTGGGGGAAATTTTCCCATGTGGAAATATTACAAAGGAAACAAAGCCACAGTCTTGAACAGCTTTTTTTTTCCTTTTAAGGAAAGTAAAGGAAACATTTCACCTAACATCAGTGATTTTTTTTTTGTATGTTTAAATAAAGACTGACTAAAATCTGTGAATTTGAAACATCTAGAGCTTTTGTTTTCTCCATTGTAGCCGTAGGTTTCTCTGCATTCAACTCATATTCTCATCTTCTTGTTAAAATCACAGTGAAGCAATGTTGTAATACAAGTTGCTGGCTGATGTTACATGTGAAAAAAGGATAATTTAGACAAGCAGCTGACTAAAAATAAGCTCTGAACCACTCGTCTTTCTGATGCATCTGGTTTTCCTTGCAGGATCATCAACAAAGAGATAAGACGACAAAAGTAGCTAATTTAGACTAATTATCTCCACTGACCCAGAGGCTAACACCAGGGGCAACCAACTTAGAATAATAACCTAAGGTTTTCCTGTTCTTTCCATTCTGCATTATGTGAATTCAGCTTTACTTAACAGATTCTGCCCATTTGAATATGCTGTCCTGACAGTCAGAGCAGATTATTCTGTAGTGTGAATGGGTTGCAACTCTGAGAGGTTTTAGAAACTAACGGCATTGGTAATCCTGACCTCTGGCCTTTTTCTTTTGTTGTGCCTTATTAAGTAGGGGAACACATCAGCCATTGCTTCTTATTACCCTTTCTGTTATTGCAGCTACCAAGCAAATAACTTCAACTTGCTTCTTGTTACCTAAGCTCTCCATTTGGCCTCATGGCGTCATGCAAGTGAAGGGTCTCTTTCCTTGAAAAGCTGCACACTCCAAGACCCAGACGAGCAAAGCAGCACTTGTCAGAGACCTACCTTGTTGTAGCATGAATGGTGTGGCCTCAATTCAAATTCTTCCACACTCTCAGGCAGCAAAGGCATTCATTTACTGGCTGGCTGTGTTAATTCAGCTGCCTTTCAGTCCTACTTGATCCAAAGTCTCCTACATGTCAGTGGCAACAGAGTTAAAAACTTCTGAAGTGTCAGTGCGAGAATATTCCTTTCAGGACTCGAAGAGGAAATGTCAGGCAACAAACAACCAGCTGTGATTAAACAAACTATAAGGAGGTAACTGCTACAGTTTACTGTTCACTGATAACCTTGTGCACTTGTGATTTGAACACGGTGTGTGAGCCATATCAATAGGAAGCACAGACATTGCAAGAAGCTACAGCTTTTGAAAAAAAAAAAAAAAAAGTGCAGCTGCCGCACCACAAACAGTCTGTGGTGGAACAAACTGTCCCCTTTCTCAGTCATTTTGCCCCATAACAAAAATGCACGCAAGTTTACTCAGGGGATAGCCTGCGCCCACAGCTGCCTAACTCCTACTCCTGCTGACTCAGATCCAGAGGGCAACCAGGGCACAACACAGGCAGTCAGGCATGTTAGTCAGACTTATAAGCATAGGCACTGCACTGCCGTACAGCCCAGTTGTGATTTACAAGTTACTTTTGACAAGGTTGCAACCTGTGCCGTTTCCTTACTGGAGAGGAGACACCCTAAAAACTGACCGTATGGTCATGTTACACCCTAAATCTAAAGATAACCCTTTGATGAGGGACTGGGAGCCACTTGTGAACTCCACCCAAATCTGCCATGATGCTAAACATACGTATCATTTTTAATTCTGAGAGTGTGACCAGAACTATATGTTATCCTCTTTGCTCTGATTGTCTGCTAATTTTCATGGCACAGTTAATACGATCCCAGGTCCAAAAAAAAGTTGGGATGCTGTGTAAAATGTAAATAAATCTGCAAATCACTTACACACATATTTTAAAGTATTACCAACAGAACATAAAGAACATATCAGATGTTGAAACTGAGATATTTTTCCATTTCATGGTAAAATATTAGCTCATTTTGACTTTGATGGTGGCAACACATCTCAAAAAAACTGGAACAGGGCCACAAAAGGCTGAAAAAGTAAGTGGTGCATTTGACAGCTAATTACGTTAACTGGCAACAGGTTAGTAACATGACAATATAAACATGGGCAGAGGTTTGCCAGTTTGCAACAAACTGCATCTAAAAACTGTGGAACAATTTCAGAAAAGTTTCCCTCAATGAAAAGTTGCCAAAACTTTGAAGATCCCAGCATCTACAGTACGTAATATCATCAAAACCTTCGGACAATCAGGAGGAGCGTCTGGGTGAAAGGGACAGGGCACAGGGTCAAAACTGGATGCATGTGAGCTTCAAGGCCCTCAGGTGGAACTGCATTAAACACAGGCATGATTCTCTCACTGCATAGATTCAGGAACACGTCCAGAAATCACTCTCTGTGAACACAGTTTGCAATTTGCTAGTGCAGATTAAAGTATCATCGTGTTTAGGAAATAATTGCTCATGACAAGGTGTTCCAATGTAATAGTGTGGCAAAGTGGTTCACTTTTGCATTAAAGTGTCATTTGCAGGTTGTGTTATTCACAGATGATATACATAAAGCTTAATCACAATGTGCATTTGAAAGTCTACTCATCAATTAAATGTATTTTTATCAAACGTAAATATAAAATATTCCTGTGACGAACTAGCAGTCTGTTCAGCGTGTACCCGGTTCCTCAGCCCAATGACAACTGGACGAGATCTCTGCCCCTTTGTCTCCCTCTTGAACTTAATCAGGATAAAACAGGAAAGGCTCTTTTTCATTACTTTGTTTAGGTTTTTGTATTTGTGTTGAAGTTAGTTGTTCTTTTTTTCTATTTTTTTATGGAAATATTGTGTTAGTTTGTTACACAAACTCCAGCCTTTTAGGCCAGGAGCTCCCAGTTTTCCTGTACTAGTGGAGCTATCTTTCCTTCATAGGTGTACTAAGCACAGGTCAAGAGTCAGGACTTCAGTCTTTCATATGTAACAACAATAACAATAATCTTGATGCTGAAGCATCCGGGATAGCAGTTTACTTATTCCGCAATGTAAAATATGAAATAAAACAATGATTGGGAAACAATGATTTTGTTTTATACACCTATGGTGCCAGTAGAGTTTTTGTCCTCTTATTGTATTTTATTGTGTTTTGCTAGGATTGTTCTGTTCTTCACACACAGAGGGTGTGCTGTTTACGTGATTTCTGCTGCTATTTCAGGCATTTAAAAGAAAATCTTTTTCTTGGATAACCACGTCAGCCATCGAGTTGTTTCCAAACAGTAGTGGAGCTTTATGAAACTCCACCTCTATCTCGACTAAGACCCCAAAGACTCTTTGTTTGGATAGGTGGTGCAATCCCCAACATGTGACTCTGAGTTTCAAGATTCAAGATTCAAGATCTTTATTTGTTACATACACAATTATACTTTGTACATTGCGCAGTAAAATTTGTTATTGTACCCACAGGGCAAACGCTTTCTTTTAAGAAGAAACAGGAGAAAAAAAAGAATTAAGTTTAAATAAGTAATAAATAATAAATAAACACACAGTGCATACTGTCAACCTGGAGAATTCAGCTGTCCTATTTTGGTGATGTCATCTGCTGACACGTCACTTAAATTTATTAAGATTTCTGGAATATTCAGTTAATATCTCTTTTTCTCTCTCTCTCTTTCTGTACATGCTACTTTCCAACAGGTTAACCAATTGCTTCACCAGAGAAATTAAAAGGAAGGATTGATTCTATGTTAGCGATGCAAAAAGTTTGTCTTACGTTCCTCCCAAAGGAAAAACAGGTTATAATCTAGTACTTCTTAACTGCATCTACACAGCAGCAACCTGTGACCAAAAGAATTGTCAGGATGTGACCACAGAAGGCTGAGGACACTCTGCAGGGGTGCTTTGAGCTCCCAGACTGGGATGCACTCTTGTGGGCTTCATGGAGATGACATCCAAGCCAGACTGAGTCTATCCCAGTTTATATTAGCGTCTGTAATAAACACCATCCTCACAAGGTGAGGGAGGTGCTTTCCTCCAACAATGGGCCCTGCATCACCAGCTGCTTGAACATTTTGGTTGTCAAACAGTTCAAATCTTACTTAAACTGTCATAAATGTTTTTTTGTTTGTTTGTTTGTTTTGATGTTTTTGTTAATGTGAATGTGGTGGTGCATAGCTTGTGTCCAGCTGTGGTGAGAGACTTTGGGGGAATGTTACTGGGTATAATGGCAGGAGAAAGTAATTAGCACAGAAAATGTGTAATTACTCTTCCTTTTACACAGTAGCATGCTGGGACCTGGACAGACTTCAGCAGGAGCTGCCAACTGATAAGCTTCCTTATGGAGAGCATGATCACTTGATGGCATTCACCACTTGTGAGTCCTTCCTTGAAAAAGAAAGAATACACCTTTGACAGCTGATTAATCTCTGTATATTTGACTACAACAGTGAAATAACCCACAGAAACTGGGTTTTGTTACAGAGCACAATTAAACATTTTCACTTCATTTTTGTGTTACAGAGAGCTTGTTTTTTTCATACATATATCAAATACAGCCTAATTTAGAGTTATATTTTGGTTTCCTGATAAATGGAAGAAGTGCTGTGTTTCTCACTAAAAAAGTCTGCTCACTGAATGTGTTTCGTATTACTTTCGAGACCATTGTTTGCTCTTGTGAAAGCAAACAGATGCTGTTCTTTGCATGATATGCACTCCATGTAATTAACAATTCAATTTTTCCTGTGCTAGTGGACAACCAGTTGGTAGAGGCAGATTTTATCTGCACTCTTTGTTTTTAATTTAATTAATTATTTTTTTTTAATTAATTTTTAATTTAATTTATTAATGATTATTTCTATGCTTGTATGATTCTATTTGCCTTCTTGTGATTTTATGCATCTGTAAAGCACTTTGAATTGCCTTGTGTACGAATTGTGCTCTACAAATAAACTTGCCTTGCCTAGAGGTACCAGCATAAAGTCCATATGAAAATATGAACCAGTTTTATTACTGAATATTCTACTTGAGAATCTTTTAATTTTATGTCAGTTTTGTCCGCCAGCTCAGCTGAAAAAAGAATTAAGTGCGGTAAGGAACATCCTAGATGCAGTTCATTGCCCTGGACAACCAGCTTTTTTCAGTAGTGCAAGACAGGGGCGTTCTCTGTGTTTGTTTATTGTACCTTCCAGAGTTGAGCAAAAGTTTCAATGCAGCAAGTTGTCCTACATTATACTTTATTGGTAACTGAAAGCTTTAAAGAGTGCGTGTGAAAAAGGACATTAATAAATATGGCTTTTCTATAAGTTGAAGTAGTGTCTTAATTTTGTATGCATCTAACAGAGCACCACAATAAAAGTGGGTAATGTATTAATGCCACAACAGGAGATATATGATGTGGCCTAAATTAGTTTTTTGGGAAAAAAAAAACCCTCTTACTGATATCGGTATCGGTTTATATTGGAAATAAAGTCAAAAAGTCAATATCGGACATCCCTACTTCAGACTAAATAAGGCCAGCATATCACAAGAGTAATTAATGTTTCAGCCGCTGGTGCTAGACACAATGAAGTGCACACATATATTTCATGTTGGCCCTCATTTTCCCTCTTCATCTTTTCATGCACAGAACACATAACCGCTATCTATTCAAAAGGGAACTTAGAGAAGAAGTGGCATCTCAAACTGCTTGTGTAATAATTTGAATGAATGGGGTGGGGGGGACAAAACACATGGGTAAGAGCTGAGGTTGCGTTAAAGATGTTTCTAATGAAACAATAGTTACCTACTCACAGGTGTGGTGCACTGAAAATGTATCACCTATTCCTCTTTCTTCATGGGACTCCCTTCCTGCCAGTGACATCAGCCCAGTTCTCTGTGCTCTAATAGGCGGTAGCTCGAATGGAGACTCCCCTGCCAACTCCAGATACGTGGCTTCCCGACACGTTGCTGAGCCGTGGATGGCTCAGCGACATGTTGTGGCAAGTATCTTTGAGTCATTCACATATAATGATTAAGTGCCTACGGGTGACAGCCAGATGCTCACCAGTTAGCCCCCCGGCCTACATGGTCACACATGGTGTTCTCAACATAATTGATATGTGAGTAGAATAATCCCTCAGCCAACGCAGCTTTCTCTTCTTCATTTAATTGTGCAAAGGTAGACAGAACACTCCAATGATTTACATCTCCTCTAGCGGTATTATGAGTCTCCACTTGGTTAGTACCCAAGTGGCTTTTTCTAACATGGCATCAAACCTATATTTTTTCAATCTTACATTAATTTGGTTGATTTTTAAATATTTCAAAGTGTCATTTTTACATGTAACAGTTTTACTCTGGATGTAGCTCTGCTGGTGTTAAAGAGAGGGGGACACATTTACCAAGGTTAACCAGAGAAGACACAGCACTTAAGTGAAAAGTTAGCCTTACTGTGCAAGTTGAAAGGATTTAATTTATTTCTTTTTCCCATGGACTGTCACAAATGAGGCAATTCCACAGTGGACGTGCTCAGCTATGATGTCGACTGCTTGTTTTCACTGGAAGCTGTCTCATAACACGCTCTAATGTTCAAAAGCATGGGGGCTAACTCGGTCTGTCTGTTGCTTGGTGCTGAGCTGCTAGAAGTGGATTCAGCTGGGATTTCGCTTTGAAAACAAGTTCTTGTGCTGGAAACAAGAAAGACAAGAGCCAATGACAGTAAACAAGAACAGTAAGGCTATGAACTGTAAAAGCAAAACCCTGAGCTTAAGGATTTGAAAGTGCTGTAGGGAGTCGACGGGAGACAATTCTCTGAGGATTTGCCTCTATGACAAGCCTCTCTCATACTTGATCCAGTTTCCATGTGAAAACACAGATTGGTGCCTCTTTAAAATGCTTATCATCAATTTCAACTTAAAGGCAGCAAAAACAAGGATATCAATTAAAATTGAACATGTATAGGCAAATGTGTTTCCAAGCAATTGCAAACAATTAAGTTGAATTTAACGTTAAAGCTTTATCATGACTAATTCTAGGTGTTAACGCTCTGCACTGTTTTCATTAGTCATATCTTCATCACCCTGTATAAACTTCTAGTGTGTTTCATTCAAATCCACACGGTATCTAATAGGGCTGTAGCGATACACTAATGTCGCGATACGATGCGATACACGGTATTCGGCTCACGATACGATTTATGAGAAAAATAGTTTCATTTGTTTAAACAGTGCAAATTGTTGCTTTATCACGGGAGGATCACGGGGGTTTTGAAAGAAGCTTAGAATATCGATACTCAATAAAATATCGATATATATCGCAGAATCGATAAAAACACTCAGCTCTAGTATCTAACTAACTATTGCTGTTAGACTTTTCCTTTCCATCCTGACTGGTGCCACTGAAATATCTGCATGTCATGTTCCTACCAGTGTCATGTACTGTGTACGTTTCTCTTCCAGTAGTTCAAGGCTCTTGATGGGTTGTGAACTATGTGCAGACACACAGAAGGGATGCTCACACCAAGCTGTGATCAGCAAAGACCACGACAGTGAGAAGTAGTAATGAATGAGAGGTCAAAGGGCTGCGTCACATGACGTGGAACATTTTCTGTGGCGGTAACAGCACCGGAGTCTAATGGGTGTTTTGCACGTGATGAGAATAGTGGACGGACAACTTTGTTTCCGAGCAGCACTCTGGAGAGTCGTGTGGAGGCTTGCAGGAGTGAGTGATGTGATTGGTTTTACACTTCCTATTGTTCCCCTGTCACTGATAACCCCAGTGACCTGGGCCAAAGGAAGGAAGGCCATTGCTCCGTTTGTGGTGTTGGGCTTGTCAGCTCTTTGTCGTCTGATAACTTATTAACTCACCGAGTCTTCTGAGAGAAGAATGATTTCTCACACGGCTCGCCGTATGTTTAACTCAGAATAAACAGCTTTTCAGTCGTCTCTCTGCAGAGAGGTAGAGACGGTTGCAAGGAAAACAGGATTTTTTTTATCCCCCCAAATGAGAATGAGCACACACCGACTAGCGAGAGATAAACGATAACTGTTCATTCCACACATTTATTCATATTGCTTTTCTTAGATAAGGACGTAGTGTTTGAAGAGCAGTTCATAAAAGTTCATGTCAGTTCCAGTTATAGACATCAGATGTCAGAGCTTTTAGAGTAAATGTAATTATTGTTCTCAAACAAAATGACTCAAAACTGAGGAAGAACACTGTTTTAAAATCAATTACCAGAAGGAAGAGGAATAATTGTTTGAATAAGAGCGTATCTGTGTTGGATTTAACCCCACTTGAATGCATAAGAACAGTCCAACAGATATTGCCTGCACCACAAACTGTTGATGAGAGCAGATGAGATAAACTGTTTAAAATGTCTTTCGTGCTACAGCTGCTGAGACCTGTAGGCTTGTATCTGGTCAGAGCAGACGGAGAGAGACCAAAGTCAGCCAGGGTCACCCCTCACACCTCAGGCGCTGGGCTCATGTCATGTGCATGCTGCCTTCACTGACATTTTCACTTGGCCTGCATTACAATCACTTTAGTTGTTTCACTAGACGGGGAGAAATTGATCAAATTGTCCTGTGTACAAGCATCCAGACTGACTGTCTGGGAGAAGAATTCAACTTCTGTCTGGAGTTACAAATATACCCAAACACTGCAAAATGTGTAATGATGTGGTTGAATGCCCAATAGAAAGCAATGGACATAGAATCAGTAGGCTTCATCACTGAGTTTATAAATATGGCCAAGGACGAATTTACACAAGAGCTGGAAGAATAACTACACAAATGAAGTTTCTCATTTAAAAAATGTAAAGAAGAAAGATGATAGGCTTACACATGTGCTGAACTGAAGTGTGTTATATAAAGAAGCACAAATTCTTCTTTTTTTTTTCCATATCAAAATATCTGTTTCAGTTTCATTTAAAGGAATATTTGATTACTTTTAGGAAGTGTCATTTTGCTCTCTCAATCTCTCTTCCCCACTAACAACAAAGATCTGGAAGTCAGGAAGTCTGGACTTCAGTCCCCGTAAAACTACTTGTTGCTTTCCGTCACTATTACACATCAATAACGATGGAAACGAGCTCTCAGGGCAACAGTGGACATTATGGAATAAATGGCTCAGAGACTCAATAAAGGAGTGACAGAAGCTAAAAGAAGAGACTGACTGAGAAAGAGACCAAACAGTAGTACGTCTTTGACAAAGTTGTAAAAGCAACTTGAACCCTCTGAGCTAAAAATGGCAAAAGTTCATTTATGCTATTTTAATTCACATTCCAGCATTTTATTTATTTATTTCTTCAAAATATTCAAACATAATTAAAACATACAGACTATTATTAAACATATATGTGCTGCTCTAGCAATGTTGATTTACAGTCCTGCTGATGCAGAACTGGGAGAAAAGTGCTGTACAATGACAGAGAAACATAGAAATTGTGACTTATCCGATTCTATTACATGTTTCATTATCACTTTTCAATGTTCTCTCTATGAAGAAATCCAAACGGATTCAGAGGCGTTATATAATGTTGGATAGATCAATTCTCAGTGGAAACCTTCAAAAGAGCAGGTTAAATAGAAAAGGCATCTGAATCTGAAACTGTCTTCATGACAGACTGATGATAAATTCAGAAGTCTGACAACCTGAAAAGAGAGACTGCGCTTATAATCTGCATGTACAGTCTACATCATCGGAGACTTTATCACTTCAATCGCTGGACTGTGCACATCCGGCGCCGGTTTATGATGTTCGCAATTTTGCGTCACTGAGAAAATCTGTTTTGTCTTAGACATGGGGGAAATGTTGACATGTTCATGGCATCAGCCTATGAGGGTGATGTCAGGTGACGTCAGATTCTCAATATCTCGTATTCTCAGGAATTTCTCATCACCATGAAGGGTTACCGATTATGTTGTAATACTCAGTTCTCAGGAACCTAAAACTGCACACCTGCTTTAATTCAGCTCTGCTGCTGCATAGTGGTGTTTGGATTATTTTTTGTAAATCAAATGTGTCATCATGCACCAAGAATTACTCAGAACTCATCACTTACAGCAGTAATAATGATAAAAATGCTTCATACTTAATCACATATTTTATATTGTTGCTTGAATTCAATCATTGCATGCAAAGACTAATATTTCAGGCAAATGATCACTTATTCCATGTTCTCTCTGTCAGTTACCAACACTCCAGTGGAGTAACTGAATTAATTGAAATCCGTCATCCTCTGATGGCCCGGTGAGCTGCCCAGGTTGTAACCCATGTTTGGGTGTAAACACCAAGGATGGGTCCGGCTAAGCTGTCACTCTGACAAAGATGAACATGCATAGAAAATGACTGCGTGACTGTATGAGGTCTCCACATTTTTCCACAGATTTCTGTTGGAGCTGATGTCCTGAGCGCTGCACTTTTTTCATAGCTGTATCAAAGCCATCCTATTTCACCTAAAACAACTTTTTAGGCATTTCTGAATAATGATGAAGTTAACATTACTCCACTTTCACATGTGACAAGCTCATGTCCTTTTATACCCATAGCCAACTTTCAGGCAATGCTCTGAAAATACTTCCCTGAAAATACCAACTTCTTCTAGGTTTATGTACTTCTACTTAAGTGCAAGAAGATGTACTACTTTTCTGTTTAAATCAAAGTTAAACAGAAAAGTAGAGATTTATAACCAAAGAGTTGGCAGCTGAATGTGCTGATGATAGGTTGTGGAAAACACATTAAAAAGCATTTTACTGACATATTAATAAGGTTAAAACTTTGTCATTATTATTATTATTATTATTATTATTATTATTATTATTATTATTATTATTATCACCACCATGATCAGTATCAGAAAAGGACGTTAAAAGTCTGAGTTGAACGGTTGAGCTTCATGCGGCTTCAAGTTGTTTGTTATAAATCCGCGGTTGATTATCGCCATCTTGTGGCGAACAGGAAATACTGCATCTTTAAATCCAAATATTGTAACCCCACTTATAATTTGTGGGCTCTCCAATGTAGTAAAACACACCCTGCGGTCTTTTAAAAAAATATTTATTTATTTATTTATTTATTTTAAGCAGCTTACAACTGCTTGGGTTAAGATAAAGTACCCTTTAACTCCCCCTCCCATTAAAAACCAGACAGTCTCCGTACCGTGGCCTCCTGGGGTAGTTTCAGTCCTGCTGAGTAGATTTGGTGGAATTGGGCATGCTACTAACATGTCAGGGGGTGGCAAATGTGTTGTTGGTGCTGACATGTGAAGCGAGGACAGTGTTTTATTACAGCGCCTGATCAAGTGCCTATAAGATAGTGGTACAACCGTGACCAATTCAAATTTTACCACGGGACCAGGCTACTTCCTGGTGTCCTGACACACACACAGAGACACACAAACACTCATGCAAACTGTTGTGCTGAACTAATACAATCTTTAGTCAATAAGTCAGTGAGTGGGATGAGGAAAAAATACAGTACACTACTTCTATAAAGTATCTACCTCAACCAGTGGTTTGGTTTGTTTTTGTCTTGGAATCAGCAAACAGTTTTTAAAGAGTCAGACCCTTTACTCATGTAAAAGTAAGGCAAGGCAATTCATAGTGCCTTGTGGATAGAGCGGGTCGTTCAGTCACTGGAAGGTGGGTGGTTTGATCCCGGCTCCAACTGTCTACATGCCAAAGTGTCCTTGGGCAAGACACTGAATCCTTACTTGCTCCCAGTTTATTTATGCCTTGCAAAATGGAAAACACTTTTCCCCCTCAAACTTTTGGCTCTCTTGAACGTAAAGAGCCTAATCTGTATGATTTATGCAGAGGTGAATATGAAATTGCGGCCATTTGTGCTTCCTTATCTATTTATAACTGGCATGCTTGGTTACATGTTCGTTTTGACAGCAATAAGCCACATATTTCTCATCATCACACCACAAATCCAGAACCGTTACATGTTTAATGCTATGGTTTTATGTCGTTGTCACTTACCGGTACCTCGTCCCTCAGCTGCCCACCTGCCCCTTATCAGCCTGTGGTTGGTCAGGTTGGATGTCCACCCTGCACTCAGTCTGGCTTGGTGATAATACTTTGGTGCTTTGGTCGACACCGTCGTCTAAGTCAACATCAGCGTTTCTGCTGCTGCTTGCAGTTGCACTGCTGCCAAAAAGCTCTTTGAGCTTTCTATATTTTGAAGCATCAAGTGACTTGGCTGTCTTTAGTTTTACTTTTTCCCATCCACCTTTCTCCTTGCATTTCCTGCTTGTCATCTTTCTGTTGACAGACATTAACGTTAGTCTGCTTTGTTGGTTTTTAGGCCTATATCTGTTAAATGATTGTCTTAGCGCCCCCTGCTGTTAGTTGATAGACTGAAATGTTTTGTTGAACATGTCAGACGGCCGTAGACCGGACGGCCGTTCTGGACTCCTCCAGAAAGCACAGATTACCAGTCCGCCCCTGGCTGTTTGGGGATGGTGAAACAAATTTCCAGGTCATCTAGCATTTTACAGATACTATACAAGATGATGAGTGAGTAAACAATGACTTCTATGAAACAAAATGCAAGCACTGATCAATTATTAGATGGTGAGGAGTGTAAACTTTAGCATGGGGCTCCATCAAAATCAATTGCTGTTTTAAACCTCTGATAGGACTCAATAACGCCAGGATACTCAATTTGTGACAGTTGCCTGTTTTGCCACAAATATGTAAGTACTATGGAAGCAGAGGTCATGAACTCTCCTTATTTTGGGTCTATTCACAGTATTTTGTGTGACACTGGTAGTCAAGTCACAGTGTGAAACTTAGGACTTATCTGTTGACCTATGATGATGTAGCAGCAACCAGACAGAGATGGCTGTACAAATGGTCCTTTTTATACACGTTTTGTTCACAATACAAAGTTAAAATAGCCTTTGTGTTTGTTTGTGTGTAGGGACCCTGTCATCAATATCACTTAAGTGTAATATCACGAGTCTTGTCAGACTGAAACGGCAGTAAATGTTGATATAGCTCCATTGCCTCTCGTGCTAACATGAATCACCATTTGCTGCAAACACATTCTATTCTAACTCAAAAATGCTTCAATTCACAATTCACTGGTCTCAAACGAAGGTTTACACTCCTTATAATGGGCCTAAGGTTGTTTTACCTCCCTGTTGCTTTAAAAAAATGCGTATGTTATCAAACTTACTCTTATGTGTTACTACAGATACAGCTACCTACCAGTGCATAAAATTAAAAAATTTGCTCTGGTAGTGAAATGAAAGCAATGCACACCAATAATGAATAAATGATCATAACCCAATAACACTGAGTGTGTGAAAATGTTGAAGGATAGTGAAATATATGTAGTTTCAAAAAACTAATCAATGATTTTCTGTTAATAATAAACACATATTAAAGAGATTTTCCTTGCTCCACAATGCAGTAGTTTCGAAACTCAATATTGACTAGTTATCTTTTGTTACTTCAACATTTTAATGATTTTAATTATTTTATTTAAGTAGAATTTGTCATGTTATTTTAAGGAATAGTACTACTAACTAATCACAGCAGCATTGCATGGGGCAATTTAATTTAAAAATTAGTATAATGTCCAGGTCTTTTAATGGTATTTTCTAGGTAGTCTAATGGTTAAGTGGGTGGACTCTCATATAATGGTTTGTGGGTTCAATGTCCAGTGCTGTAACATGTTGTTGTGTCCCTTATTAGCCACTGCTTTCTCTCTATCCAATAAAGGCCACTTGTAAATCTTTTAAAAAGATACTGATATGACATATAAAACATAACCTGCTAACTTCTGCTGACCAAATGGTGAATAATCTACTTTGTTGGGTTCATAAATGTGTAAATCTGATTCTGATGGAGTCAGTGCATCACCAGCCATGAATCTCACCACATGTCACTGGTTATGAGGTGTTATTTATGTTTACATATCAGAAGATTTCCATTTCAAACAGAAAAGGGATGTTTTAAATAAATGTATGGTTTATAAAGCTACTTTGTCAATATTAAAACTATAAAATGTGTCAAGCAGGATAATTTTGACACAGAATAGACCTAAAAGGCTAAAAATGTAATGGGATTCAGGAAAATCAAATCTGTTTTATTCTTCTTGTCTGTAGTCTAGGTATCATATAATATGTTTATCCAAACCATTAGAATTTTGGAGGTATAAGTACAGGTTTAATGGCTGTCTAATAAACAAATGTTAATCAAGCATATGTGATATATAGATATTTTTTTCTGTTTAAAATGCAACAATATAAGTAACCTGTAAAATAGCGGTATAAAAGACAATGTTTATGTTTATTTTTGTTTAGGAGATGCAAGTGATGTTTTAGTTGTTCTTTAATATGAGTGTTCTTGAGTTCTTGAATAAACAATAATCAATAGTTCGTATGTGTGGGTGTTGTTATGACATTGACAATATATCACTATATCACTATAGCACCCCCCCCAATTATTGGTGTATTGGGCCTACTCAGGGGGTGAAGTCCAGGGCCGTTTTTTATTCCCAGTCCGTCCCTGCAAACAGCCTGACCAAGAATCTTTCCCTTCGGTTTTAATACTCATTGCTTCACCATAATTATGACTTTTCTCCCCTGTTTGACTAAGAAGATGGCTCAAAGAGCCAACACAGTTGTCTCTCTGTGTAAAGATCATGTCACCGTGCTGAATTATGCCTGTTTACTGATCTCTGTTTCATTAATGCTGCATTGGCTTCCTGACACAGAAAACAATAAGGGTGAAATTCTGTCACATTAGCAACTGTGAAACAGGTCAAAGAGATTCTAGTCTTAACTCCACAAGATGGCTCATAACAGCCTAATCCTGTTGATGGAAACAGAATCCCACCCATGTCAAAGAAGGCCCACTGCCTCAGGTGTAGTCGCCATACACAAGCTCTGACTTGTCTCTTCTTATCACAGCTGATGAAAGAGAGGACCCTCTTGGGCAGTCAGCCCAGGCAGTTGTTAGACTCATTAGTGTCTGTTTTCTCATACAGTTCTGTAGCAATTAAAATTAGGAAACCCAAAAAACAACAAAAAAAAAAGGCTGTTTGTGACATCCTGTGAAAATGAGATGCTGAGTGAAACAATATCGGAGAACATGGATGGATGATGTGTGGTTTTCCATTTTCAAAATGTAATCTTTTAGGCACATCAGTATCTATAATTTGATTAAAATGGAAGTGTTATGAAATCATATACACACACACACACACCCATATATATATATATATACACACGCGTGGACAAAATTGTTGATACCCCTCAGTTAAAGAAGGAAAAACCCACAATTCTCACTGAAATCACTTGAAACTTACAAAAGTAACAATAAATAAAAATTTATTGAAAATTAAACAATCAAAATCAGCCATCACTTTTGAATTGTTGATTAACATAATTATTTTAAAAAAACAAACTAATGAAACAGGCCTGGACAAAAATGATGGTACCCATAACTTAATATTTTGTTGCACAACCTTTTGAGGCAATCACTGCAATTAAACGATTTCTGTATTTGTCAATGAGCGTTCTGCAGCTGTCAACAGGTATTTTGGCCCACTCCTCATGAGCAAACTGCTCCAGTTGTCTCAGGTTTGATGGGTGTGTTCTCCAAATGGCATGTTTCAGCTCCTTCCACAGATGTTCAATGGGATTCAGATCTGGGCTCATGGAAGGCCACTTTAGAATAGTCCAACGCTTTTCTCTCAGCCATTCTTGGGTGTTTTTGGCTGTGTGTTTTGGATCGTTGTCCTGTTGGAAGACCCATGACCTGCAGCTGAGACGAAGCTTTCTGACACTAGGCAGCACATTTCTCTCCAGAATGCCCTGATAGTCTTCAGATTTCATTTTACCTTGCACACATTCAAGACACCCTGTGCCAGATGCAGCAAAGCAGCCCCAAAACATTACTGAGCCTCCTCCATGTTTCACCGTAGGGACAGTGTTCTTTTCTTCGTATGCTTGGTTTTTGAGTCTATGAACATAGAGTTGATGTGCCTTACCAAAAAGCTCCAGTTTGGTATCATCTATCCAAAGGACATTCTCCCAGAAGCTTTGTGGCTTGTCAACATGCATTTTTGCAAATTCCAGTCTCGCTTTTTTATGATTTTTTTTCAGCAGTGGTGTCCTCCTTGGTCGTCTCCCATGAAGTCCACTTTGGCTCAAACGACGACGAGTGGTGCAATCTGACACTGATGTACCTTGGCCTTGGAGTTCACCTTTAATTTCTTTGGAGGTTGTTCTGGGCTCTTTGGATACAATTCGAACGATCCGTCTCTTCAATTTGTCATCAATTTTCCTCTTGCGGCCACGTCCAGGGAGGTTGGCTACTGTCCCGTGGGTCTTGAACTTCTGAATAATATGAGCCACTGTTGTCACAGGAACTTCAAGCTGTTTAGAGATGGTCTTATAGCCTTTACCTTTAAGATGTTTGTCTATAATTTTTTTCGGATGTCCTGGGACAATTCTCTCCTTCGCTTTCTGTTGTCCATGTTCAGTGTGGTACACACCTTTTCACCAAACAGCAAAGTGACTACTTGTCTGCCTTTAAATAGGCAGACTGACTGATTATGAGTTTGGAAACACCTGTGATGTCAATTAAAGGACACACCTGAGTTAATCATGTCACTCTGGTCAAATAGTTTTTAATCTTTTATAGAGGTACCATCATTTTTGTCCAGCCCTATTTCATTAGTTTGTTTTTTTAAATAATTATGTTAATCAACAATTCAAAAGTGATGGCTGATTTTGATTATTTAATTTTCAATAAATTTTTATTTATTGTTACTTTTGTAAGTTTCAAGTGATTTCAGTTGTGGGTTTTTGAATTCAAATTGTGGGTTTTTCCTTCTTTAACTGAGGGGTACCAACAATTTTGTCCACGTGTGTATACAGTCATAGAAAAAATTATTAGACCCTTTGTAAAGGCTCTGCCAGCACACAATAAAGCTAATCTTTTCTGTAAAATGATCAGTCAGGGACCATTATCATTAATCACTTAATTTAGCTGCAATTAAGGCACATTAGGTTTCTGTTAAGTACAGTTTAACAGCTTATATGAGATCAGGAGTGATTGGTTATCTTGAGATCTTTCAGTGTCAGTGACATTTTGACAGAAAGGATGGCCCTGTAATCACATTGTCCTTACTAAGTCCTACTGATAGCTGTAAACAAAGGCTCAAGCCCACCACAGATAAGCTGTCCCCCCTAATGACAGATTTCACATTCATGTAGGAAATAGGCTCTGACATCTCTGCTGTAACTTCACCTGCTAAGTCTTTAAGTTTTCTCCGCAAGGTTGTTCATTTATTTTGAGTTTGAAAAGTCCAGAAAATATAAATATATAAATCTTTCAGATGCATCAGTGTTATTGCTCTCCTGTTTTCAAAGAGTTAACTTCTCTCTCATATCATCTACCACAGAATAAACTGCCTTTTTATTTTGAAAAAAAGGGATCTATACTGGCTATACAGTGGCTGTACAAAATGTTTCATCAAGACTGATTTCAGCACATTGTGATTTTCACTTATAAAGTAATACCAGAAGGTTTAAAAAAAAGGAATATATTTATATTTTAGCAACAGAATTTTTTGTCAAAGCTGTAGTTTCCTCCGCCAAGGAAGTTATGTTTTTGCCGGCGTTTATCTGTCTGTCTGTCTGTCTGTCTGTCTGTGTACAAAATAACTCAAAAAGTTATGAATGGATTTTGATGAAATTTTCAGGAGTTGTCAGAAATGTGAAAAGAAAACTGATTTCATTTTGGGTGTAATCCAGAAGAAATCCTGGATTTTGGATCACTTCAAAATTTTTGATAACATTGTTGTCAATGGCGCCGAAAACTTTGCTTCTCAATATTTCCGTTAATTATTGCCCAAAACTCATGAAATTTGACTCAGGGATTGACAATGGGAACCTCTATCAAATTTCAAAGGCTGATCCGGATCTGATCCAGAACGTGGATTTTATCGCAATCTGTAAATCGCTATATGGGGGAATTGTTGTGCTTGGCGGAGGTCTGTGCTCTCTGAGTGCTTTTCTAGTTGACTGTAGAATATCTGTGTACTTAGACACAGTTGCTGTTTTATGACTTCTGATCATGATTATTTTTTTAAACACACAAGTCTTCCAGCCTCACCATAGTTGTTGCTTCTGTTGATTCTCACTGTACCTGGGTTATGTTAATGCATCTGTTATGTTAATGCATCTGTGTTTTTAGAGTGGTATGCCAAAGTTTGGGCACCCCTGATAGTTTTCAAGATTTTTTTTTGTATATCACTGGTTGTTTGGAGCAGCAATTTCAGTTAAATATATCATATAGCAGATGAACGCAGTAATATTTGAGAAGTGAAATGAAGTTTATTGGATTAACAGAAAGTGCGTAGTAATTATTGAAACCCTTGTGCTTTTTATTGATTTGAAAACCTTTAGCACTAATTTTGGAACCCAAATTTGTTTGATAAGCTGATGGACCCTTGACCTACATACACATTTGAAGGTATTTAAGGTGGCAAATTCAAAGTTGTTCTCCTCTTTGCATCTTCTCTTAAGAGTGGCAACATGGGAGCCTCAAAACAACTGCCAAATGATCTGAAAGCAAAGATTATTCAACATTATGGTTTAAAGGAATGATTCAAGCTGTCTCCAGAAATTTCAGCTGTCAGTTTCCACTGTGAGGAACATAGTGAGGAAATAAAAGACCACAGGCACAGTTAAGGCCCCGAGTGGCAGGCCAAGTAAAATCTCGGATAAGCAGAGGGGAAGGATGGTAAGAAGAGTCAAACTCAACCCACAGACCAGCTCCAAAGACCAACAATGAGATCTTTCTGCAGATGGTGTCACTGTGCAGCGCTGTTTGCTCAAGGAGATGCTGTATGGGAGAGTAATGTGGAAGAAGCCTTTTCTGCCCACATGCCACAAACAGATTATGGCAGGGACATGTTTCAGCCGCATGAGTCTGCATACCGGTTCCAGAAGATTCTCATGGCGGAGCTGTAAAAGGAGAGAATATCGGGGCCGTACCTAACAGTAACTCTTAGTATTAAATAACTGCTTTTTTTGGTTTGTTTGTTGTTGTTGTTTTTTTTAGTTCCATAATGATCTATTAATTGGTCTAAATATGGGTTCTCATACTGAAAAAGTCCTTTTGACTTTCGTATCCTCAGTCACAGATCATGTTCTTTATACCCAACTTTTAATTCCACCAAGGAAGACATATCAAATACACTTTGGTTTATTTGAAAAAAAAGATGCAGAATATCTGGGGAAAAATACAAAAATAAACGATTTTCTCAATACATTTTAATGAAAACAACTTGTTGACAGATATGTGTTTATGTTGAACCAAAAAGCGTGAGTGTACCGTTCAATGATCCCCACCATCTTAAAGAGACAGAACAGGTACTCAGATTTTAAAACATTATTTCTTATATGGTTTTGTTCAAGATGTTACCTGTATAATAAATTATAAATTGTGAAAATCATTACAGTTCACCACTGCTGAAAAAAAATGCTTAAAAAATGCATCACATGAAAAAGATTTTATGTTAAATTGTTACATTCTAAATACCTCAGGTCACAATTGCTACATTTTGGATAAACAAAAACCATACCAACAAACCATACCATACCATACTAAACTGAATATGGCAGGATTTCTGCTCTACCCAAGGTTGTCTTAAGGTTGAGGTACATGTTCTCCCTTCATCAGATACATATAAAAACAACTTCCTGGTGTCAGACTCACAGTTAGATTATTCTGTCCAGTAAAAATAAAACTCTTTGTCTTTTTAGATGAGAATCAATTAATTTTCCATTTCTCCAGTGTTGTAAATGCTCCTTTTTTTAGGGCACTCAATGAAGAAACTTGGAATTTAACATTTTTAACCAGTTCATTTTCAATGACAAGTTTTTTTCCTTATCTATGCCAATGCAGTTACCAAATACAATTCTTCACTAAGTAAAGGACTATTTCTGATCTTGATCTTGAACGATACTCCTTTTTTGAGATTGTAGGAGTCACGAGTCTCTTACAGTGAGTTTAGCCTACTTTCACTGACTCTCCTGCTGTGTCTGGAAACGTAGCGGAAAGATTCGGATCCTCTCTCTCCCATGACGTCTCATTATCATCAGCTGACTGACACACACCTCACATGACACCCATATCTGCTGAGGGGCTGCTCTTGCGTCTGCTGTCAGGCCTGCCGCCTCAGGCATTGCTGGGTTATAAGCTCATTATCACTTTAATTTGATCAACAAATGGCATCACAGAATGAATTCAAATTCATTCAGTCAAATACTGGCACCTCGTGCTGCAGATTTCAGTAATATGACACCAAAGCAAATAATACTAAATGTGAAACTACAGTTAAGCAGTTTGCTGGTGGAGAATCTATTTAAAGTGCTGAAATATTATACCTCTGTTGGAGATGGCTGCTGTAAGAACACTGCGTGTATTACGTGATCTGAAGCACCGCTCTATATTTAACAAATCATGGGGCTTGCTGCGCTACACGCTCATGCCTAAGAACGCCCACCAGAATGGATATTCCATGGTGCTGCTGAGACTTCCTCAACCTTTGTCTTGGGTGAAGCAGCTGAAGCGAAGACAGGTGAGAAACGCATGGGTGAAGAGTCGTGGAACAAAAGCAGCAAAAAATTCTGCCATCCTGACTATTTTACTTGCAATGTAATTGTTGATAGAGGTCATATTATTGTAAGTTGCTAAGTTAAAAGCATTTTATTGTAGTTTAACTGCATGAGTGGCTCTCTTTAATTTGTTTAGATTTATGCTTGCTATATGCTCCTGGCTTGTTTTTCAAGATTTTTCACAGTAAGATGGTAAAATTATGTTTGTGTGGGGGAAAAAAAAAGTGGCATAAGTACAAGCACAAGGTACTGGAAACATTCGTCAGAAAGTTTGGTCCATATTGACATGATAGCATCACGCAGTTGATGCAGATTTGTCGGCTGCACATCAATGATGTGTGTGTGTGTGTATATATATATATATATATATATATATATATATATATATATATATATATATATATATATATATAAAGGTCGCCACCAAGATTTAACTAAGCAAATAGGTTTGAGCCTTCCTATTGGATAATTACTGTATGGGCGATTATCTTTCAGCTGGCAACAAGTTAGTTATTTAACCCCAACTGGTGCAGTGAGTTGCTTCTCATTTCCTAAACAACCATGTCGAAAGACACATGCCGTGGTCGTGAAAAAGACGTTAGTCTGTTTGAGAAGGGTCAAATCATAGGCATTCATCAAGCAGAGAAAACATCTAAGGAGATTGCAGAAACTACCAAAATTGGGTTAAGATCTGTCCAATGCATTATTAATAACTGGAAGGATAGTGGGGACCCATCGTCTTCAAGGAGGAAATGTGGCCTGAAAAAAAAAACTCAATGATCATGATCGGCGATCACTTAAATGTTTGGTGAGATCAAATTGAAGAAAAACAACAGTAGAACTCAGGGCTATGTTTAATAGTGAAAGTAAGAGCATTTCCACACGCACAAAGGGAACTCAAGGGATTGGGCCTGAACAGCTGTGCAGCCTTAAGAAAACCACTTAATCAGTGAGGCTGACCGGGAAAAAAGGCTCTAATTTGCTAGGGTGCATAAAGATTGGACTCTGGATCAGTGGAAGAAGGTCATGTGGTCTGATAAGTCCAGACTTGACCCTGTTCCAGAGTGATGGACACATCAGGGTAAGAAGAGAGACAGATGAAGTGATGCACCCATCAGGCGCAGAGCGTCAGGGAAGACTGGGGGACGGGTACTCCCCCGGCGTCCTAGCGTCCGGCGAAAGACAAAGAAACAGGTCTCTCCTCAGGTATCAGTCGCGCCTTGCGCAATACTGGACACAACAGCTTCTGCTACATATACATGCGTTACGTATGAGGTTATATATATATAGGTTTCCCCAGCTAGAATGAGTCATGGTTGGTCAAAAAAATTAAGACTGACTTAAATTTTTAGGTTTCTTCAACACAGTGAATTAAATGTTGTGCTGCATGGCTGGCTTCATGTTCACTATCACAGTTAACTTTACAATGTGCACATTTACAACTGGATTGCCGGTGAGATCTCCAAATGTATTTTGGGTAAAATCGTCATCAACAACCGTCCATCAGTCACTAGTCAACAAAGTCTATGTGGTGCAGGGTAGGTGGATCACCGATTAATTAAATCATGGGTGGCAGTTCATACAAGCATAAAAGTGGAGCAACAAAACGCAAAGAAAAGGGAAAAAAAGCCCAGAAAAGACTAAACTAAAAAAGCCGGACACATATCCTCCTGGAGATGAACCTGACATTGTTGGTCGCGAGTCAAGCCCACCAAAACTGGCCCCACGGTCAGGGAGCCGGATTCACACATACAATTTCTCACAATGACTGTCACTGAAAACAATATGTGAGTTAGTGGTAAACTGTTGATGTGGTTGTTATCAGAGTAGCCCAACCGCCAAACGTTATTATTAGGGGCCAGGTAGTCTAATGTTTTTGTTGTTCTCATGGTTTGTTAGACTTCATGTCAGTTTTGTTGGGTTACTCTTGTAAAAAGGCTCGTACAGCGACGTGCTCGGAGTTGGTATTTATTAACAGCAATGGAAACACAGCAGGCAAAATCAGCACTTGGTACCGAGCAAAATGAATGAATGCCGGTAGCTACTACAACAATAACAGTGGTGCGTCTCCCGCGTGACGTCACAACCGCAAACCACCGAATACATGTTTTAGACAATATATTATGCCATAATACTAGAGGTTTGATTGATTTCAAAATGACATGGTCGCTCTTCGTGGTGTTGAACTCTTACTATCAAATGCTTTGAAGCTATGTGTCAAAAATGTAGTAATGCTTGTAAGCCCCGCTGTTGCGGGCATGTGTATGTTGTAAAACGATGTACAGGTAATCATGAAGCCTTATTGAAACAATGCCACAGTGTATGAACTTTTTTTGGTGGCAACTTTTTTCTTGGCCAGGCAGTTTGTATGTATATATACACACACATACATGCACACACACACGTTTGTATTTAATCTCTTTCTGTGTATTTTGCAGGTAGTTTTTTATCCCAAGTCCAAATGGATGACTTTGAATACAGTGTGGAGATCTGTGACCGTGACTGGGAAAGTTTCTATACATCATGCGAGGAGTGTGATCTGCTTCCTCCTTCATTAGCAGGTGTGGATGATTCTGGTATGAGTGACATTGATGAAATAGGGTCCCTTCTTGCCCAGAGAGCCCAAAGAGTCGAGCCACAACCAGGCTCCTCGGAGAATGACTGCCCCATCGACAGCCCTCGAGACCGTGAGGGTTCACCTGTGGAGCACTGCATGGGTAAACGTGGCCTCGGCGCAATTGAGAGCGTTCTCTCGGGAAGTGAGGAGGACATACATCTGCAGTCTGTCAACATATTTTTTGAAAGGCTGAAAAGTCTAACAGATTTTGAGCCAAACCAAAAGAAAGTTGGAAACAAGAGAGAGGCAATACAGGAGGAGCGCTGCAGTGATGGGCAACAAGCCAGTGGAGCAACTTTGCCAAAAAACTTCCCCAACTCAAACACACTGCCTGCCATGGGTGAAACAGCAGTTGGCAAAGAGACCATGAAGCCTGTCAACACCATCAGGACCATAAACACAATGAAAAAAGTTGAAGCTGAATCCAACATTTCCCCTGAACCTGCAGCCTGCAGAAACTCTGCTCCCAGCATGTACAGATCAGCTGAAACAGAGTTATTCATTAGAGAGGGAGCCTGTGCAGAAACCAGCCTTAATGACATAATACAGTGGAACCAGTGTTGTGGCTCAACAGACACAGTTATCTGCTCAGAAACACCTCAGACCTGCCGTACGGAAAAGTGCACGAATGTGAGTGACATGAAGGAGGAAGGCTTGCTGACAAGTCAGGAAATTCTCCGTAAAAAGTCTAGTCCGCGGGAGGACCGCAGGCCCCACGGAGGAGTCATCTCCATCTGCCTCTGTCAAGAGGAAGAGGAGAAAGAAGAGACGGCTCAGTGTGGAGGTTGGTGAAAGTGGGAAGGCATGTGAGAGGCAGGTTATACCAGCAAGGAGTGAGTCAGAGGAGGAGCGTTATGGGTTAAGAGAAGGACCACGTCTGCGTTTATTTGAGGAGTCATTTAATTTAAACGAACCAGAAAAAAGTCTCATGCATCCTCCTTCTGCATTTCCAGTCACCACCAGTTTCTCCCAGACAATATATCCAATAAACATGTAATAAATGAGCACGCCCTCTCTGCTCCTCCAAGTGACAGTCAATACCAACGTTTTCCACAGTCTGTACTTAAACAGAGAAAGTGTACAGCAACAGACCCAGCTGAAAATAATACAACTGACCACATGTCAGTCAGCCCTGTGTGCTTAAGTGATGGCAAAATAATGTCCACAATGAGCAACAGTGCTATTGATGCTACACATTTTCAGCCATGCAGCGAGCTACACGCAGAAGGATTGCTTAGACTAAATGAATACTCTGGGTTGCCAGTTTTAATTACTGAAGGTCTGACTGGTAAATCAGAACATCAGAAACAGGATGCAAAAGCGGGGGATTTCCAGCAGTCTGGTAAAATGAATCCTTCCTTTACTGCTTGTGAAAATGGGCAAAATCTAAAGGGATTCTGTGGCAGAGGTCAAATCAGTCAATATTTTAAAGAGTGCAGAGTCATGTGCTCCTGCTGTGGACAAAAGCCAAAACAAGAAACTATCCACTGCTAAGACACTCCTGGCTTCACAGGCTGGAAATTCTGGCAGAGATGAGCACACGCTGTGTCAAAGTGAGACTGAGCCCGAACACCAGCTGGAAGGCGACTGTCACAACACAAATCAATGCGGCACTACAGTGGAAAAGAATCACTTTCCCCCGCCTGCTATTGCTGGGATCACGTCACACACTGTTAACACAAAGCCTCCGCCACTGAAAACCAGAGCCTGTCCAGTCACAGAGGAGATTCCCAGTGAAGTGATCGACCCAAATCTAACATTAGACAGTATTAATCGGTCACCTCCGTCTAAAGATTTTTGCAGTTTAGATCCAAAACATCAAGCAAATCTTCCTATGGAGGTTCAAGCTTTAGATGTTTTATCAGAAAAAAACACAAAAGCTGAGACAACTCAGTCAGAGACATCTAAGGCATCGGTTTTAACAAGTACCAATCAGACCGATACCACACTGTCTTTATCTGAAGACCTCCAGACAAGTCTTTCAGATATCACACACGTGTCATCCTGCTGTACTCTGGACACAGAATCTCTCATGTCTCTCTCAAATGAAAACCTCACAGACATGTCGGCAAGTTTTTGTTCATCTGCCGGCGAGCCTGAGCCTGGAGATCAAACAGATCTCATGTTGGTCAAACAAGAAGGAGATGGACGCCAAAATCATCTGGAGTCAACTTGTGATTTGCAGAGTAAATCAGAGGATGGCATCGCTGCTTCCAGGGCTGTAGGTGAACCGGAGCAGGTGGTGAATTCGGTGTTTGCCATGTCTTCTTTCTGGAGTGAGATGGAGAAACTGACGATAAACGACATTCTGGGTTTACGAAAAAAAAACTCCACTCAGTTCTCTCCCTCCTGTACAAGGAAAATGAGGAAACGGACATGTTTTCTGCTGCTGATTCAGGCATTTTTACGCAGGTGGATGAGTCCGGGCCTGTGCATACCCAGGAGGAAACGTCACCAACCGAAACTTACCACTCAAGAAATGTTATGTGGGAGAGCGAATCCGTCCCAGTGAGCGAAAGTGTTGATATTCACCCGGAGAAAATGGTATTGACAGCTATGACTGACACGTTCCAACCTGTCCTAACTGAAAAGGCTCAAAAATGCCTCAGAAAGATATCTAAAACCATCACTGTGCGCAATTTACAGGCTCTAGAATCCGAGTCTCACAGTTACACCTGCACAGGCGAAGCTTTGCACACCTTGGAAGAAGGAGAATCTGAAAATTTAATGGAATTTCACGGAGGCCGCTGCACTAAAGCAAGAAAAACGAAGGGATTCTTTGCTATCCTCTTTCACAGATAGCTACAGCATCTCTCTCACAGATATATTTCAGTACCTCTTTGGAGGCAAACAGCCAGTTCCCAGCCAATCAGCAAAAGATGACATAACAACTGTCTACACTGCTGGAAGTTCTATCCCTGAAACATACGATCATTTTTTCTCAGAGTTTGATACAGAAAACTTCTTCTACCCACTCACAACAGCTGAAGAGAAGGACAAGCCGGTCCCTATCTTTTCCTACTCTCGCTCAGCCAGCAGAAATCTACAATTCCCAGAGGCCTACGAGTATTTCTGTGCATCCTCCTCATCTGATGATTCCTCAGTGGAATCTGATGAAGAGGAGAACTGCCAACCTGTGAGGGTGTTGAGCAGGTTCAGCCGTAGGCCGAGCTGCAATCAGATTTCCACAGACATATACGATGATTTCTTCACAGACTGTGACTTCAAACAGAATTTCTTCTCTCTGAGGTCACTTTCCTTCAGGAACCTTCGTTTTGCAACGTCCACAGTCCAGAAACAGGGATCACACTCCTCGTCCCTTGTACCTGTGAGCCAAAGGAGCAGCTCACCACTGGGGGCTGATCTTCCCCTCAGTGCACTGAGAAATCAAAATGTGATGACTCCCGATCCACTGCTGTACCACTTGGATGACAGGATCTCCAGGATACTTGCAGAGCAGCCTTTCAGACACGAAGGCATCCAGGAAATCATCTCAAATCCAAGTAAGTCCACTGTAATGTAATTTAATGTTAGAAATTTACATTTCTTATACACCAGTGTAGCACTGGTGCACAATAGAAATTGAATTCAGTTCAGCTCTGTGTCATTTCAGATGTATTTATATAGTGCCAATTTACAGCAAAAACCATCTCAAGTCCAATACAGTTCAGTTAATGACAATCCAATTCAGCTAAATCATATTCCAGTTCAACCCAGTTAATTGTAATCTAGATTCAAGGTTCATATAATGCCGGTTCATAAATATAAAAGGTTGTTTTAGGTCAAATATAATGGGTTCGATACAGGCATGGAGTAAGTGCAGAGCTGAGCTCTGATCGGACAAAACAGACACCTGTGAGGGAATTTCAGTGCATCACTTTGTAAACCTGTCCATCCTTTCAGAGTCACTGGTTAGCTGGAGCCATCAAGGTGGTTTACAACCCAGACAGGTCACCAGTCCATCACAGGGCAAGCAGGGATTTCAGTAAATACCGCGGGACTGTTGGTAGCTGACAGAGAAAACATGGAATACGATGATTAATGTGCCCATATATTAGTTGCATACAGTCGTTGTTGTCAAGTGACAGTCTGAATGAGAGAAAGCAACTGCTGTAGTAATTGCGGTGGGATTGCTGCTACTGGTGACTCGTATACTCCTTAAATGATTCAGGTCAGTCAAAATAAGTGTATGTAATATGGACCCCAAAACAAAATTCACCAGTTGTGAATTCTGACTTCCAGTATCAGTTTAGCAGCTCTGGCTGGAGTCATTGTTGCCCATTTGACTCAGACAGAAGGCCCACTGAAACATTGTCTATAACGGCCACCGACAAAGAGATCGGAACTTCAAATGAAGTTCTGTTTTCACTGTGGGACCCCCAAGGTGTTCTTGGTGTAATACCTGTGTTCCTCAAGTAAAAAATATGAACACATGAGAAAGTTAAAAAAAAAAAATTACAAAGTATATTTTGGATTTCTTTGGAAATGCTGCTCTGATTTTGTATAAAAAGTACAGGACAGATGAACAAAATTCTCTCCATTTTGAGGCTTTTAGCTCTCTTGTCCTAGGGAGTTACATTGCATGAAAGAGAAACAAATTGTTTAATCATGAAGACATTTTCAAATTTATGAGTTTAATTTATGACTTACCATTTATCAACTTCTAACATTTTTTATGATTTCTGTGGAGGGACTAAAATTGTAATAAGTATAAAGAGATAACAAGTTTGGCTTTTATTGACTCTTGAAAATTGACCCCCAAGTTTGACCACACAAAAAAACGAACAAATGAAGGGAAAAGGTAATCTATTTAACTTGCTCTTTTATAAAAGTTTCAGCTGAGAATAAATGCATATCCTACGCTATGAGACACTTCGGGATTCCAACATATTGCACTGAATGGACACTCAATGCAGTCCTCCATCGTGACCAAGCAAGTAGGTAACAGTGGAGACAGAAAAAGATAAAACCTCCATCAGAACCAGAACTAGACTCTTATTGGTTTGTGGCCATCTGCCTCGACTAGCTGGGGGTCTGAAATGACAGTAAATCAAGATAAACAAACATGAGAAGAATGGTAATTGCAATAATAATGACATATGCATACAAGAAGCATGTTCTCCCCGTGCTTGCATGGGGTTTCCTCCAGGTACCTCTGGCTTCCATCCACAGTCGAAAAACATGCATGTTAGGTTGATTGGTGGTTCTAAATTCCCCGTAGGAGTGATTGTGAGTGTGCATGGTTGTTCATCTACCTGTGGCCCTGTGATGGACTGGTGACCTGTCCAGGGTGGACCCCTGCCTTTCACCTGAAAGGAGCTGAGATAGACTCCAGCAGATCTCTGTGACCCTGCAGAGGATTAAATGGGCATAGATAACGGATGGATGGATGTACATACAAGACGAGTAACGTGAGGTGAGAGCCTGGTGCATCATGGAAGTGCAACTTGGCCTATAGCAGTGTAATTAATGGGATGGTTCCTGGAACCTGTAACTTTGGGTTTCAAAGTTTCCTTTTTGATAAAACTTAATCTTAAAGGCGTAAGAGGGTGCTCCGTGTCCTAAACTCTGTTAGAATAATTTGGAACTATGAGTTACTTAAGCTAAGGAGCCAGTCCCTTAAGGTCTTAATATATAAGAAGAAGAATTTTAAATTCTATTTTGGATGGATATGTCCTAACTGAAAAGGATATGAAGGAAGTATTTTTTTTTTTTTGTATGAATTTGAAACACACAAACTTCTTCTCTTACTTTCATCATGATGAAAACCCATCCCAGAGTGCGCTGTGAGTGGTCAGGCTCAACCATGTCAGATTTTACGTGCATAGCCACAAATCAGAGAGAGTTTTTTTTTAATTCTTGCAGAAAGTTTTCAGATCTGAAGGGGATCTTTGTTGCTTTGCACCACATTAAAACTGAAGCTTGTTGGAACGGTTTAAAACAAACCAAAACAAAGGTGTCCATTATCACGGGTTGAGCTGTTGTAGAAGAAAAATATTTAACTGGCTTTGTACAAGCCTATTTTGAACTAAATGACTAAGAACAAGATCAAGAACAGCTTAATCCTCTGGAACAGTCTGTACAACAGACAGTATCACTGTGGAATCAGTGGCTTCCAGCGATGGGGAACAATGTTCATGCCATCTTTGGACCCTTCACTTAAGCTCGTTTTGTTTCCTGACGCCAGGACAGATGTAATGCAGGCATACCACCCACTGAGCTGTTACAGTCATGACCTGGGACGGATTTTCTTTCCTCAGCTGTCAGACGACACAGCAAGCACGTAGTGCTGCTGCCAAAAGGAATGATGCTACGTGATAACCGGACTTCACTCAATGAGAGTCTCTTCTAAGCTGCCAGTTGAACCATCTCATTTATATTTGGCTGTGATATGAAATTGAGTCACTCCATCTTGACGAGTCTTCATGTGAATCCCTCTTCTTAAAACGCCAGCGTGCTTTGTGACGCATATCAACTAAAATGGGCTCTGAAATTTAGTGCTTTAGGCTCGTAGAGTTACAGGTTTTGAATGGGAGCTGCATTTAAACAGCTTTGCATGTTTGCATACAAGGAAGATTATGCAGGAACTGACCAGGTCACAATGTTACAGAGGAGGAAGTCCTAACACATTAGTAGGACCTTGTCCACAACTGTTGGCGTATAAATGTCAAATATAAACGTCACAACCTGCTAATGGCGTTCTCTATATCCGTCTATTCAGGTTATTGGCATGCATGAGTCAATAATTCAAGACATTTTCTTTCATTTAAGGGCTGGATGCCTCCCTTCTGCCCATCAGACAGTCAGATATGTGTCTGGTCTGTATAGCGTTTGCTTCATGGGTCCTGAAGACTGCAAACCCACAAGTTGGAGATGCCTGGAAGGCTGGTATGTGTGTTAATAATGTGCATTAACATTAATGTATTTTAATGTTGGAAGCTGCTTATTCAGTCACTATGTTTCTATTTATGCTGCGTTTAACTTTTCATTTTATTTTCGAAAAATGGAAAATATAAATCTCATATATAAAGCACTGCAATAATTCTGACATTTAACAATAGTCACAGGCTGTTTATATATAAAAGAAAAGTATCTCAGAACTAACATCTTGGGGTAAAATCAACTTTAAATTGAAACCAATCAGCTTCAAGAATAGTGAACGTTGCACCAACCGAATATAATGACTCACTTTTTGTATCTGTTTTCCCACAGTTCTGCTGGCGAACGTAAGTGCTCTGTCAGCCATCCGATACCTGCGTAAATATGTCAAAGTGGAAGCTGCAGCCAGTGACATGAAGTTGAAACATACTACACTGTCCAGATTCTTGATTTTTCTCCATCTAAATGTGATTGAAATGATTCATTTTTCCATGAAGACCTCAGTCCTTTGAGGTGCATCTTTGCACTATCATTATTTTTGTTTCTCTGGAAATTTCCAGTTTCAAAATATTCAAGTCACCTTCTTTGTGATCCCCTTAGCTTCTTCATTTAAATGAAGTATAAATCGACCAAAGGCAGGATGAAGTATGTTCATTTGATAGAAGGCTTTAGAAGTTTGTAAATAAAGTTTTTAAGTATGTTCAGAGGGCAGATTAGAGGCAGGTTTACTCAATGCTGTACAGATGTGAGATGATAGATAAATATGTGATAAATGGATAAACGTGTGAAACTAGAAGAAGTCAGGGTGGTGTTTTTGAGCCTGTTTGTTTCCATTACCTTTATGTGATAAACAGGCACGTCCAAAGTTTGTAAAATATTCTCACAGCAATTTAACAACTCTCCTCCACAAAAGTGTAATTCATTTTGAGGACAGTATTCTGTGCAAACATCAGTTATAATTTGTGTGAAGGGCATTTGATTTTAATGAGAGATGATTTATAAACTACTGCACAGTTGTCTTATACTGCAGGTAACACTGAGCTGTGGGTTTCTTCCAGTTTAACAAGTAAAAAGTATCTCTCAGTTGTGTTCAGTTTCTTATTTAAAAAAGCACTCAGACATGTAAGAGAAACTTTCCAAACACTAGAGGGCGACATGTACTCATGTAAGAACCTGTTCTCAAGTCAAGAGATTCACAGTATCTGTTGTCATGAAAATTTCAAAATACAGACAAGGCAAGTTTGAAATGAAATGAAAAAAAAAAATCAACTGAACAAACACAAAACAAAAAAAGAGAGATCTCTGGCAATCCCAGAGACATCTAGGAAAGGGTGTCAAATAATGACTAATGTTCCACACAAGAATAAGGGAAAGACTTCCTGTGTACTGGGAGAAAGAGGAATTGGATCTACCAAATCAGCTCAACTCATTCTTCTTCCGCTTTGAGATCACGAGCAATAATGTTAATTCTCCAGCAGGAGATCAGACGGCTCCCGCCAGATCCTCTACCTCCCCATTAACCGGTTTTATAATTAAAAGAGCTGGGCCAAAAGATAAAAAAATTAAACATTAAACATTGTGCGGAGCAACTACCACCTGTATTCATGAAAATATTTAATCATACTTAGAAGCTTAACAAAGTCCCAAATGAATGTAAATCATCCATAATTGTGCCTGTGCCAAAGAATTTAAAACCCTCAGAGCCGAATGGCTTCTGTCCAACAGCACTCACTCCTCCAGTGATGATGTGTTTGGAGCAGATAGTTAAGGAACCACATTATTATTATTATCTCAAACCCAGCAGCTCATAGATCCCCCACAATCTGCATACCAAGCATCCAGGAGGGTAGAGGATGCCATCCTGACTCTTCTGCAACTGCTCTGCAGTCGCCGTGACTCATGCAAAAATGATTTTTTTTGGGGGATTTCTCATCAGCATTTGATCTAATTCAGCCAGATGTTTTAACTTGAATATCACAATACTGACTCTCACAAGACAACAGGCTATTTTTAGAGATTAATGACTTTCTTAAATGCTGAGTCCAGCAGGTCAGATTACGAGCAGCACTGTCCAACCAAAAGTTTCTCATGGCTTCTCTCAGTCACATGTTTTGTCACTTGTTTTATTTATTTCATCCACAAATGCATGTACTATTGAACTGGTTCCTGGGCTGCTGTAAGAAATCCTGTAAGCGCCTGAAGACTGCCAAAACAAATGTCAATTCATTTTAGGAAAACAAAAGTTTCTAATCCCACCCTTATCGATGGAGATAACAGAAGTGACTTTCTATAATTACTTTGGCATCGTCCACCACCACTAATTGAAATGGGACAGTTGGACCGACCGTCGAGCAGCCAAAGCCCAACAAAGGCTGTTCTTTTTAAAGAAACTGTTATCCATTGATGTCAAGAATAAAAAATGCTCCACGTCTTACTCTGCTTTTATTGATAGAATTTTAATATTTTGCATCATTTACCGACTCAGGAATACAACCATGGCAGAGAAAAAGAGTGTCAGAAATTCTGTGATGGTGGCCGGTTAACAGCCAGGGGATCAGCCCAGCCTGGAGGACATCCATACAGGCAGAATGTTACAGAAGGCAAATAAAATCTTATGTGACCAGAGGCATCTCCTCTGCTCCTTCTTTGCCCCATTACCACATTATTGTAGTGGATTGTCAGTTTGTCTGTAAAGCACAATTCATACACAAAGGCATCTCAAATACCTTTACAAAGGCATGAAGATGGAAAGAAAAGGAAGAAAATAAATTAATAAAATGAGCCATAAAATGGAGATTCAAATATCAGACATAACCTGGATTAAAAGAGCAAAAATCTGCCTGGACTGTTCAAATCCACACATGGACACCAGCTCATCTTTGACTTGACTTCCTTCAGTCTGCAGCCTCAGACCTCGTCAACATAAGTTTTTACAGAATGAAGTTGGCTGAGAAAGCCAAAATGTGCATGTGTTCAAGCACACACACAAAAATGTATACAGACATGAAAAATCCCAGTATGAGGTCCCACAGATTTGAAGGGAATGACTGAGCGACGCACGAGCTCTTTTGTTGTTAAAAGATAGGAAGATTTCCTTCAGGCATTTTTTGGAACAGCCCCAACATTGATGTGGAAACTTTTCTTTTCATTTTTAAGCACTTGTGCTACAGGACGTCATACCAGACACTGAAAATGCCCTGGACCTATTGAAGAAAGAGGTAACACTATGACTTTAGGGGTCTCAATGATATCAAACTATAATCTAAATCCAATAGGAAATTTTAAAAAAAAAAAAAAACTGGAGGGACGTCATTTTTCGCTTATGAGTTGCCCTTCAAGGGATAAATAAAGTTGTCTTCAATGTTGAATCTTGTTTGTTTGTTTTATCGTTGCAGGGTTGAAGTAAAAAGGTTCATACTGATTTATCAGCTTTGCTCAGAAAAACTTTGATCCCTGAGGGCAATGGTTCCTGAAAATATTTGAAAATTAGAGAATTTATTATTAAAAAGTTAAAAAAGGATTTACAATAATTTACTTGAAAATATCAAGAATGCTAAATACATACAGTCCAATAACTAGTGTTTCTCCCCTTGTTTTTCTTGTTTAGGTATTATCGTTATCCATATTTCATCTTTTTCAACTTTCACTGTTTTGATTCTTTGGATTTTCTATTTATTAAAAAGGTCATGATCTGATTTGAAAAAAAAAGAAAGAAAGAAAAAGAAGAAAAAAAAATACTCCATATTGAAAGTAAACAGACATTTATCGCTACATATTGGTCCATTTTTACAGTTTTATTTCCAAATATAAATAAACACTTCAAACAAAAACAAAAGAGTCACACAGGTATCAGTACCGTGAAGCAGTCATTCTAACATTAACACCTTTACACCAGTCAGGTAAAGCCAACTCTATTACTGAATTAGTGCAGCGTGATAAAATAAAACATGTACAGCGTTTTCTGGGAAAGAGAAAAAAATATGTTACAGTAACACGCCCTGGTTGGAATGCTTTTTATATCTTAAATTAAAGAACAAAACGAAAAGTACAAGTAGAATGGACAGGCTAAATATTACATTTAACTTAAAAAAAAATGACACTAAAGCTACAAGTTATGTATGTACATTACACTTTGCCGTCTTCTCACTTGAATGCTACATATCAAATAAACATGTGAACAGTGTTCCTGTTGCTGCCGTTGGGTTTAGTTGTTTGACACTTCCTTCCGCACACGCAGTCCTCCTTCCTCTGATTAACTAGCTGACATCTGACAAAGCACTCCCTGGGATTTGTTGCTCCATACTGTACACACCAGGAGCAACTCCGGCAGTGGTTGTTGGTCTTTATCATCTCTCCGATAGCGATCTGTTGTTTGCACACGTCCAGACGGGTGCCGGCCTTTTGTTTTGTTTTATGACCATCTCTGCTGGGTTGCCATGGGACCAAGGCCTTGGGCCCCAAAGCCTAATCCTGTCCAGTGTGTCGAAATTCCAGACGCTGGCTGAATCATTCCAGTCTCACTGTCATACTCCCAAATGTTATCATAGTCTACTTCCTGGTCATCTGGTTCCGTGGGTTCAAGGTACGAATGTCGATCTATAGGAGTGAAAGAAGATTCCAGGCTTTAATTTGATGAAAGACAAACCTCAACCTGATTATATAAATTTAGACATTTCATTATGAAGTGAGCTATCTTGCCATAAACTACCGTATGTCTCTACTGTAAATCCTGCAGTGTAACATGCAACTGTTGCCCCATCTGGGTTAGTTATGTACTGTAGGTCCTCTTACTGCTAGTGTCGGTGTGTTCAGTCAGACAAATAAAAGTTCTTGGTGATAGCACGCTGCAGACTGAATGTGCAATAAATTCCAACTGTGTTCCAGTTGTGTGCTGTCAGTCATAGTGCTGGAGTATATCCTTTCTGAACAGTGTTTTCTTACACCGAGATTCTGTCTCTTGAGACATCTGCGCAAAGGCCATAAGGAGCTGCACTGAGCTCCTTTTCACTGGCACACTCGCCCGCTTCAATAACTTTTAATTCTGTAAGCTTTCACCATTCAGCTCACCTGCTGGCAGAGAGTTCAAATAATGCGACCCAGGTGCATTCAGCGTTCAAAATGTACACCAGGGCGTAAGCAATGTTCTGTGTCCTTGGTGGTATTTAGGAAGGTGGCTCACTGTGCTGACTTTCATAACTCACATTTGTCAGGAAATACGATGCAGCGCTGTTGTACGTTTGAAAGTGTGCCCACTGTTTGTCATTTGAACTATAAATTCATCTGACTGTTTCGTAGAAACAGTTCTCTATTTTTATTTATCAAGTCAAGGTTCGTATTATCATTTCATTACGCACTCTTGAACACAGCTGAAGCCTTGAGTTCGCACAAATGTGCGCCGTACATAACGGGATGTTTCATCAGGTGTGTGACTGCGTGTCCTTCAGTTCTTACCTGGTGAGTAACCATAAGACATCTGAGAGTTGTTCCTCGCTGAGCTCAACGGGAGACGTTTCTGTCGGCAGATGTGAAAACATAAAAAGTCAGTTCCTGTCATGAACTCAAACAAACTTTCTCATGTTCCTGAAAATATGTGCTTCATCTGAAGCATCTGTTTAAATATCACCTGTAGCACAAGAATACACACTTGCTCTATCGCGACACGCTGCGCCAACATTCCAGAAACCGGAGCGTCCTGGGAGGTGATTAACTGTGCGCATCTCACCTGCTCTTGCACTTGGCTGGGCACCGGGAGCAGCTTTAGCCTCGACACAGCCTCTGCTCTCTGCTCCGCTTGACTCCGAGGCGTCTCCCTCTCCGGGCCCAGAGCCTGTCCCTGGGAGCTGGTCAGGACCAGACTTCTCCTGCAGCGTTTGCCCATGGGAGGGGTGCGGAGCTGGAAGGAAGAAGGGAGGAGCGGGGAGTCCTGATGATAGTGCTGGTGTTGAATTGGATTCGTGCCAGTTCTGTTGCTGGGGAAAAGAAAAGGATTTTTCCCATGAAAAGAAGTTTAGACGATTACAATTAAGTCATATTAGTATTTGGCCTAAATTCTGAAAACAACCATGGGAAAATTTTGGTAATAAGTGTTTTCTCTTTATGAACCAAAGATGGTTTGATGTGACTTTTCCAGTTTGTACAAGTGCTTATCAGATTTAAATTGAGAAAGGTACTAAGAAACTTTTACTTTAGGTGGAAATTGTGAACGAGTTAACCTCCTCAGTCCTGCTATGAACACAGACACGTGAATATGTGTTTATGTCTGCAGACGCTTCTTGATAGCCGTCCAGTTGCACAGGTGTAAACTGACACTACGTATCCGGTATCAATGACCCACTTACCACTAACTCGGCCTCCTCCAGGGAGTAGATTTCTGGGCTGCAGGGCTCATCGTACAGAGGCGACAAGGGTTGCCTTGGTGCGCACATATCCGAGTGGCGCTGTGGGGTGTTGAGGGAGTAGTTCATGGATGTCTGAGGCGTGCTCCAGCTGTTAGACTGATCATAGAGGGTTTAAGCAGAATCAGGAGTTAGTGAAGGATAGAAAGAATCATTTCGCCAGATTTCCCGCAGTATCCCTGCATATTTTTTAGTCTTCAGGGGATGGAGGCAAACATAAAAAAAAAAAATAAAACAATCGCACAAACCATAGTTAATTATGGGCTTGATCTGTCTGTAAACTGAGATTGTGAATCAATGACAGATAGAGCCTGTAGCAGTGGAGAAAAATCACGTCTAAGCCTCATATTTTTTACAGACGAGCTTCTACTTTGGTTATAAATCATAACAAACGTGTAATTTTGTACACCATTAAGTAAAATTGATCTTTCAACATCAGTTTGCATAAGTGGCGAACGTTACTGGATCTGTTAACACTGTAAACAAGATGATTCCCCTCAGTCTACGGCTTGGAGTGCTATTTTAGTTTCTGTGCGTATGGCATGTGAAGTAAGTCAAGAGTCTCCAGGGGAATATTCGGTTATCAAGTTAGACGCCAGACTGAATTACCTTGACGAGTGGGGCTTTCTCCAGCCGCTGTGGACTGGCACGATGGTGGGCAGAGTAGGGCGTGCTGTAGACCTGAGACACCGCTGAGCTCTCTGCGGGCTGGAGATAGGAGCTGTGCTGGGGGGAGGAGTAGCGGAGGGACAAAGGTCGTAGGTCACGCTCTGGTCTGGTGTGGGAAGACACGCTATTGGTTCTACTACCCAGCCGCGCCGTCTCAGCAGAGGAAGGACGGCTGGAACTGTACTGTAGGGACAAACAAAGAAATGTGGCTTTACAATACACGCAGCAATTTTTTTTAAACAGTGCGACAGCAGAGCAAAATCTCTATCAACACTTTTTGTTCAAAGTACATCTTCTTTTCAGAAAAGAAAAAGAAGGTCTCTATTAAATTAATTGGGAGCGTGGTGGTCAGGGTCAGAAGTTGAAGAGCGACATTACTACTGGGCATTCGGCCCTCCTTTTAAGCTAATTGGATGGGGAGACCGGCTGCACGGCCTCTGTTCTGGGGGAGTTTGGTCAAATGACCTGATAACGCAGCGTCTAAAGTTAACAAGCAAACTTTTTACTGCTGAATCAGGATTTAAAGGCTTCTTCTTTCCCTTCAATCAAAAGCTCTTTTGTTATTTGTTTTCTACTGATAGACCCGAGGATCACCACCTGAGCAGTTGTAACAGCAGTTGTAATTTGGTCTCTAGGCCTTGCTTAATAATTAACTTTGTAAAAGAACGGTGTTGTTCAATTTCAGTGAACTGACTAACTCCCACCACTTCTATACATGTAAAAATAATGAAGCGTCTGCGTGTTTCAGTTCATTACGTCAAGAATGTTTCCACTTAAGCAGCAGACTGACTTACACAGAGGGGTTCAGAGTATCCCGGGGACAGCGGGTTTTCATCATGAATCGGCAACTGAAGGTTTTGAGACCCATGTCCACTTGATGACTGGCTGAACTTTAAAGACCCCGCTCTCCCTTGACTGTTTCCACTCCACCTGTCGAATTTTGGAGCCTAAAGATCGAAGGACACAACAAATTTTAGATGAGAACAACATTTGACTGTTTTTCATCGTTACGTGTTACTTAGTTTTCAGCTAAAAGTCTTCATTTGGTAGTAATATATAAACAGTGAATGTCAGTTTTGATGTCTCTCTCTTCCCATCTACTCTTAAATTGACCCCACTCGCAGGTTCAGAAGAGATGAATTCCTCAGTTGCTGTGGGATCACCATCAGCTGTGAACAATGTCAGAATTTTTTGGCCCCAGAAAAGATGGCAAGCAGCCCTCACCTCTTTGTTTGTCGGGGTGTAGATGATGTCATACACTGGGGGCGGGGGGCTGAGAACCGGCACATCAGCAGCTTTGAAATGTTGGATCCAGTCACAGAACTCGGTCCTATCCTGACAGGACACCACTATGGGGTTGATCAGTTTGCCTAGGAACAGAGAAGTGGGGGACAAAGCCTGTCATTTGGTCTACTTGCTCACTGGAATGTGCTATAGTAATACTGCTATTCACAAGGGATAAAACCAGCTCATTCATGGAGGGGTTGCACCCTGTGACGCTAGCAGATTCAAGAACGAGGCCACTTAGCATAAAGCATGCAAGGGAATGCGTACTCATTAAACTCCCTTTTAACATGCCTACTTAAATGACAGCGTGTTATGGAGCAAGCTACCGATTCAGCCAACATACCTTCAATCATAAACGTGTTGGGCTTGACATCTTGACAGGGTGTTGTCACTGTAATCATGTTGAGCGGAAGTTTGCCCTGTAATCAGAAAGACATTTAAACATATCTGCTTCTGCAGATGCATGCAATGGAGCGGGTGCACACACTGCAAGGTCAAAAGTAAAATGCAGTCAGTGGTACCTTATAGAAGAGCCCATCACTCTGTTCTGATAGGATGATCAGGGTCAACGGATACATGACCAGCAGTCTCTCACTCTGTTCCTGTGGAGATGATATTATTTGTGAGCATGATGAAGTGTGAGTAACAAGCATTATGAAACTGTGCGGAAGTTTAAATGTTATAAAAGAGACACAGGCACAAAGACACTTCTAAAAGTAATAAAGTAAGCCCTTATCTGATAAGCAAAGATAAGGCTATGAATGAGACCAAGCACAAAGGCAATCGTGCACCTTTATCTCTTAATACTGTGTTGAAAGCCACACTTTAAATCCCACAGAGATCTTCAGTCGAACCAGTTTGTGAGGCATTTCAAGGTGCGGCAGACTGAGAGTTTATGTTTCTTTGCTCCTAAAGGGTGTGTCTGGACAGACAGCTGACATTCCAGCTGTGAGGTGAGTCGAGTCACTGTGTAAGTCAAGCAAATGCTTTTCACACACCCAGGCACTAAATCACATCAATAGAGCTGCCCCTGCTTCCCATAGAGAATGGACAGATCCACGCATGCAGTGTCATGACTACTGCTTTTATTGACCGTTTTATGTGAAACTATTTTAACATTACTTGTCTTCCTCTCATGTGATTTGGTTTGCCATAATCAATTTTTTTTTTTTTTTTTTTGTCAGTTACTTGTATGTCTGACTCAGAGGGACACCTTGACAGGAAAATCCAGGCAGCAGAGATAGACTACAGGAGACGGGGTACTTGCCAAAATATAAGCATCCTTACATTGTGTTGCGCAATTTGAAAAGTAAGTGAGTCATCTGGATTTAGAGCTGATATTATTCTGTTTTATACGTCACATGAAAAATTTCCAGACTTCTTGAGGTACGTCCTGCTCTGGTGTACAGCTCCATAGATACGTGACTGGTAATGGTGATTCATGCTTGAAAAACAGTGTTGAAGATTTACCTGGCAGGGGAGGTGCTGCAGTCTCACTTTAGTGACGTAGGTGATGGGGCCCAAGCTGTCCCGCTGAGACCCCTCCCACTCGTAGATAGGGTCTTTGTTAATGGAGTTTCTCAGGTCCTCTCTTCCCTCTGGTGTTTTGTCCTGGTTCAGCTGCAGTAAAAGGTTAAAGGATGTGAGAGAGAATAATCAAAGTATACATGAACAGAGGTCCGATCTGAGTAAACACATTGATCCGTCTTCTTTTCTTGGAATCCCACACATTTCTTCATCCAAAAGCTTCTAAGCTAAGGCTTATTCATGCCGGTTATTTTCTTCTCCCGTGACACAACTAGATTTGTGTGTTTCATCAGTCATTTCCCCACCTGTGGGTGTAGAGTCAGAATTTAAATCCTGTACAGATGTGAGAGTTGGTTAGATGTAGGCAGTCCTGCGGTCAAGGCCGCTCCCTCGTATCCAGGCCTCAGGGGCAGCCAGCAGTGACCCACATGACTCACTAAACTCACACTCACACACATCCTGCTTTATCAGGACGGGAGGAAATAAGGCTAATCTGCCAGGTGGATTAAAATATAACCACGGTAAAGCACTTCTTTGAACTTAGAAACATGCATTTTGACTTGCCACGGCAGTAAATTAAATCTCATTAAAGATGGTCATGTGTAGTGTCCCAGTAGCCTACGACAGACAACAGACACACATCCCTTAAAGTGAAATGAACAAATTATTGAACTTACTCTCAATTTGGTGTAGTTTTCAGGTACAATTGCTGTGCCTCCATTAGCCTCGATGTTTTCTTTTAACAGGCCAAACCACAGGTCCATTTCTTTTTGGTTGGCGCAGTAGACAATGATGGGGTTAAGGCTGACACCTGCAAGGTCACAAAATCAACAAGAGAAGGTGTTAGCCAGGTTTATCTGTCAGAGCTTTTTATTATTATTATTATTATTGTTGTTGTTTTAAATCAAAAACCTTTCAGCCATGTCAGCAAAACCAACAATGGCGTTCACACTGTTTCTTGTTTACAGCAAGTTATACAACATGTACAATAAACATTAACACATGTTCGGCGCAGTAAACCACATATAAGACCGACTGCCGAAAAGCCCCCTTGACCCGCTGGGTTAGGCATTCAAAGACTGGAGCAGACTCTCCCTCCCACGGAGCGCTTGCCCAGGAGGAATGAACGGGACCTGGGACGATCAGAGCTGCAGCCTCCCTCTATCTATCAGTCCCACACATACCAGAGATAACCAGCACAGATACTCACTCCAGCCAGTGGCTTTGTACTCTAATGGTCTGGAACCATATTCTGAATGTTGACTCCTCCTCAATAAGCAACAGCTTAAAGTTCCATCTTTTCTCTTTCTCTTCATACCAGCTCTTAATTAAAGACCTGGTCCACTGGCTTACCTCTAAAAGTTAAATTATTTCCCTCCTTAAGAAAGTATTTCTTTTACTGTTTGAGCAAGACAGACAATGTGAAAGCTCTTTTTCAAACTTTCAGTTCGCAGACGTCATTAGCTGTTGCTCAAAGTAATTATCTATCATTAAGTAACTTCACAGCCGCATTAATCTAAACCATGCCAGAGCTTACAGGAATTCTCAAACGTCTGCGAGAGCCGAGTTTCCGACTCACCAGCACTGGTCTGACGGAGGAACTCTCTATTTCAGATTTCTCGCCTGACTCAGTGCTTTCCTCACACTTACTCTGCGCGTTTCCTGTCAGTGATGCCTCCCGAAAGGTAAATAAGGTTTCATACTTTACAATGTAAACAGCTGAAATACAGCACCACAAAATAACAAGCTGGGTCTGGGAAATTGCGAAGCCAATTTAATGATAAAGAACCACCAAATAGTGTCAATATTTTGACATCAGGCATTTTAGAAAGGTGGTAATTATAAAGGCGTATAAAGACAGAAACATTGCACCGTCGTGACTGAGATGGGTTTTAAAATAATGGCTCTGTAGTTTTACATTAATCCCCAATTTTCCCAGTTTTGTCTGTCCAGACTAGGACTAAAAGCGTTTTGTTGTTATTTTATCAGTATTTTGAGCACACTAGGGGGAAAAGTATGTTTTTTTTTTGTCCTTTGATAGTTCAAAAGCTAGGTGGCGTTTGTAACAGATATTAATCTGAGCAGTATTTGGAATGAGCCATAGATTATAAGTGACAAGAGTAAGAGCAGTAGCCAGGCTCTTCCTCACGACAGCTGGGCTGACCGACGTGCACCTGTTGTCTAACAAGCAGACCCTTTAAGGCCGGTTTGCCCCCCCCCCCCTGACTGAGGGTGAAGGGGTCCCAGCTCTAGTTAGTCTTGGGTTTGAGGGGAGGTGAAGAGGTGAAGAGGGTCACAACACCTTTGATTTACTGGAATGTGAAAACACAGGAAATGCAGCCGCCTGAAAATAGGGGCCTTTAGACGGGGAGAATTTCTGCTTTAATCCATAACTGGCCAGACATAACAGATCAGCGACAAAGGTTAAAAGAAAAGAGAGCATTAATCTGAAGTGTGTTTGATGTTTAAAGTCAGCCACTGACTTTTAAAGCTGCTGGACTGTCATTCTAAATGATTGATTAGCTAAGCTCAAAATAGACAATAAAACAAAACCGATGATTATAAAATACCAGCGCTCCCTGCCAACAACCACTCGGATTCTTCTTAGCAAAGACAAGCTTACCGTTTATTTGGAAGGCAAATTCCTGGGGTTGGCTGTGATTACAATTCTGTTGCAGGTTGCAGATGGTGAGTTCTTTCAGTGGAAGGGTCCCCTGCACACAAAGCAGCAAAGTCCAGTCACCCACTTCAACAATGTTCTGATTCATAAACTAACAGTATTCTCTGCAGCTTTACTCGTGCTGTTTTGCTCTGTCTGAGATGACTGTTGGGCTCTAAATTTTTTACACAAAAAAAATTAATCACCCTGACCCTGAGGTCAGACCTATAAGTCAATGATGCGTTCATGTCTGTCTTCCATTTGAGATCATCTGTATTCTGACTAAGGCTGCAGGTGCTTAACCGTCTCTTCTTCACATGCAGTCGAGTTCTCAGCAGGCACAACTCTTTGATGATTAATGGCTGCTCATACTTTATGAGACTTTATGGAACGGAATCATACTTTCTGTTTATCAACAGAGTGATGATTGCACATCTGAAGTCATGATGACATAATGTTAAAACACGTGTCATGAGATAGTCTCGCTCTTTGAAAGATCAAAAAGCTCACCTGGTAAGTCAGTCCAGTTGTGTTATTGGAGACGAAATGAAGATGCGTTTGGAAAAGATCCAGGTAGCAGTCATGTATGTCCTGCAGAGAAAGTTACACAACTTTAAAGATAATGTGTAATATACTATAAAGCAGCTGTCAATTTATATTTGGAAAACCTAAATGTAAAATGAGCTTGTTTACATGTACACGCAGCAGAGCCACGAACTACTGTCTTTTCTGTTGCTTGTTTCTACAACCCAACAGTACCCACGAAGTTAACCACTGCTGGAAACTTGGAACATTTTGCTCCCATATCCGCTGATTCATTGGTTTCCATGGCTCTGACTTAGAAAGACTGAACACGTTCGTGTGGCATCATTTTCTGTCACAGTGTGTTCCTTTGCCACGATGACGCCATTCCCTCCATCAATCCTTTCTTCTTGCCTTTTGACAGCGCCGTTGTGTCACGGTTCTGAAAAATTGCAGTTTTCACCGCAAGGAGCCGGCATGTCCTCTATCAGCCCACGGGATCAGAGGAACTCTCTCTACCCTGAGGTTCTCTGCTGGGGAGGTTTCACAACTGCAGCAGAAACAAGCATGTCCAAACACAGGCTGCAGTCCCCTCCGTGGGAAGCTGATTGGATTATTCACAGCCAGCCACCGCGTCAAAGCCAAATGTGTTCCAATGTGTTTCAAAGGCTGCAGAGCAACATCCTGTTACTCTTCACCTGTGTTCTTGAGGATTTGGAACTCACACGGTTTGCAGGGGTGACTTGCATGATGCGTCACCATAGGCTTGGCCATTGTTTGAAACCACAATGAGGATTTTTATGAGCTTTCGGTTTGTTGTCTTTTAAAGCTGCTTTCCTCACATTTCATCATACAGTCATGAAAAAGTGTTTTTGTTCCACTCACCTGGCAGTGGAGGAAGCGGAAACGAACTTTGGAGCTGTGAATCATCCGACCGTAATTCTTCACATTGATGCTGCTTTTCTTCCAGCCACTGGCTGGGTCATAAGGAAATGGAGGGTCCCATTTTATGTTTTCTATCGCCTCCAGATCTTTGGGGGACATTTCCTGCAACCGGTCACAATGTTAGTTAAAGATAGACATGAATGAAATGTCTAAAAAATGTTAGAACAGGTGTTCAGGTCAGTCGAACGTCAACCGTTTGTCGTGTTTTCACGAAGTTCCTGGACGCTGAAGGAATTTCTTACCTTCCTGGGGGTCACTGTGCACAGGATATTGATGATGCTGTTGGACTTCTCCTGTCCCTCTTGGGGATTTTTCTTGCGAAACAGGCGACTGCTGCTCATGGGAGAAAAAAAAAATATGTGTCACCACTTGTTCACTGATGTTTACTATTTATCCCACAGACAGGCGTTATTAGGGGATACTTGCTCTTTATGGGAATTCACTGTCTTTGCAGTTTGCAGTTAATAAATGTGTTTTTTTTTATGTGTTTTGCATCAGATTTAGTTGTCACAGCAGATAATCATGTTTTTTGTCGCCCATCTTACTAATCAATCAGAGCCTCTTCCGCTGTCTTCACTCTATCACTGACAGCCGTTTAAATGATAAGAACAATCAGGCCTTGTGTGCCTGATAATGGGGATATGCATAGGAAAATCCGCATTCAATGTGCCTCTTTGTTTTGCTTGTCCCTCATCTACCATTAGTTTTACATCTGTAAGAGGAAGCACCCTCGCTGGTAAGATAAGGTCAGGGGCTGCTTTTACAGTCTCAGCGTATAGTTTATCTGCTTCCCAGGGCGTATGTGTGCCAGTGTCCTCCAAGCGCAACAACCCAAGCTTTTGTTTGCACAGTGGGAATCAAGGATAGTCGATTCAGGAAGTCCATGTCCAGCATTAATCATTGATGGGTGTCAAGTGAATGATGCTGTTCCTTTAAAATCCCTTTGTACGGTTTACTTTGTAATACAATGAAAACTATGAGACCCGCGCGCTGATGCAAACGACAGTTGCAGAGTGAAAGAGGAATGTGTTGATGATAATAAACAGGTAGTGGATTTTTGACACCCTGTATTCTCCAAGTCACCGCTGTGGCATTTGCACCATTCACTCCTATTCTCTTTGGGGAATACCTGAGGCTCGCCTGAATCTACAATACAAAGAGTAAGTAGACTACAGGAAACACTGTACACATTGTTTGTGCTTAAAGCACTGGTCCAACCTGGGAGCTATCAGTGTTCAAGTTCAAACCTTTCTGGTTTTTGGAACTCAACTCTTTTTAGGGTCTCTCTGTCTCTGTTGCTTTAAAACTTAGAGTCACATGGCATGTTTTACAGACCATGCCCCTGAATCATCATACAGAACAGGACATCAGACTGCAACCGCATGGGGCTAATCAGGATCAGATGTGATGGTCCAGCAGAGTCGTAACATGCCCACGGCATATAATCCAGAAGGGATAGAGAAGAGCAGAGAGAAAAACAAAATATGATCCACTTGTGTTTGTAATTTCCTAAATCCACATTTAAAGCTGCGGCTTCATTTAACAACAAGCTGTTATTTTACATGTCTGGAGTCATGACCCAGATCTTGTTAATTAAAAATGATAGCATCCCCACTTATGATCATAATAAGTGGGATCAAGTCCTTATTTCTGAAGGAGAAGCCATATTTAACGACAGCTGCCAGATCATCTTCACAAAGATGCAAAGTGAGGGCAAATGGTAACTGGATCGTCTGAGACCGTTGGCCACTCGGGCACGACTCAGGGACTGTCCAGTTCTACCATATGATCCTGAATCTAACCTGACACAATTCACAACCTCCTTTTAACCCCTCAGCTCAAACCCTGATAAATACCAGTAATTCCTTCCATTTGAAATACTCAGTCTCAAATAACAAAGTGAGGTCAAGGGAGCTAAATATACTCTGCATTGACACAAGTGTCACGTGGATACCTGGACAGGTTAAATATTTCTTACCTGTTCCTGCGAATGAAACTCTTGCTGGAGAATCTGAAGTTGTGCTGGGGGACACAAGAAATGCTGCTCCCCATGCTGCTTTGGTCTTGCTGGACTTTGCGCAGCTCTGTAGATAAACTGTACTCCGTCTGTGATGGATGAGTGTAATCCAGAGAGCGCTCCCTGCTGAAGTCAGACTTGTACTGTGGGAGAAGTGGGCAGGGTGACGGCTATAAAGTCAGAATGTGAGAGCGTGTCTGCGTAAAAGGGGTGGAGTTCAGGGCTGTGTCACACGCTGTATGTGTGGTGAATAAGCAGCAGGATTCACACTCTGTGAGCTGCCTCTGTCTGCTAAATAAATACCAACAACAAAAGCAAGGGGCTTGAGGAGAAGTGTGGCGCTTCACACCTTCTGGGAGCCAAATGGGGCTCATTGTTTGCCACCACTGCAATGAGCAGCTCACGAGACGCTGTAGCTGGTGGGTGTCAATCAGTGGAAAGATGGGGGACTTCAAGTGACTTGCCCAGACATGAAAAAGTTTCGACTCCTGAGTTTATTTATTTATTACAACAACTCATGTATAAATGCCATTTTGAAAGTTGCGTATCTTGGCTGTTTGATAATATAGGAAGCTCTACTTAGGTAGAGGAAGATTTAAGACACCTTGTCAAATCAAAGGTCAACATTTTCATAAGGATACAGATGTATGTAAATGCACGTTGTTTGCATGATAGAAGGTTGTTCCTGAATCTAACATCCATCACAGACAAGTACATCCAGCAACTAAATGATTTAAGTACAAGAAAAAACAGTTTATTGCTTTAAAAACAGCTTATAATGAATGTACATTTGGTTAATATAGGTTTTTTTTGTCATTTAGTCTTAATAAATGGGTCATGTAAGACTTATGACTCATTAGAAAACATGTGATTTTCTAGAATTGGTTTCCATACATAGGCTGCCACAAGTGGTTTTATCACTGAGACACTCATGATCATGTTGTTTGCTTTCTCATTAGGTCATTGTTTTGTGGTCTGTTGCAACCTTCTTGTCGTAGCATGAAATATATGAGATATGGAGCGGTTTTTCAGTTAATACCAACCTGCTCAACTGGTTTTTCAAACTGAAACACCTGAGGCATCAACAGTTTATAGCCTGTTAACTTTAGTCGTTTTCACTTGCAGCCTTTAAGGCAACGTAATTTAATCAATGAGGCCGAGTAATTCAATCAACGAGGAAGACTAACTGTGATAAGAGTCTATATGTAACATAAATTGATCAGAGACAGACCAGATTCTGTAATAAAATAAAGTAAAAGCAGATTTTAAGAAGTCTGTCCATGACGTGTCCACTGAATTATTGTGAACCGGTCACAATTTTGCCAGTAAATGGGTTTTTATTTTACATCTCAGTGACTACTCGACCTAATACAACTAACATTCCAATTTATTCCAAGGCTAGGTTTATTTAGACAACCTGAGGAGGATCATTTATTGTTGTTGAGGCAATTAGTGCATTTACATAGGAAGTTTAATTCCTCTTTGCTTCAGAATTAAAATTAAATCCGATTTAAAATGATTAAAAATGACCATGTAAACACCTAATTCCGAATGAAAATGTCCATTCCGAATTAAACTTAATTCCGAAGGAAGTGGCTTGGTTTATTCTGATTTTGAATCCAAATAGAATAATTAGAATAATAGAATAAATAAGAAAAAAGAAAATCATCGACATGATGTTGTCGTGCTGCTGCTTCAAAAATAAAATCAAAACAAATCCAAAAAGGATGCTAATAATGTCGTCCTTCATGTTGTTGCTAATCGAGTAAATTTGTTTTCTTCCGGTAGATGTTGAAACGATGAAACGTGTTTTCCATGTAAACCTCAATTCGGAATTACTATTTCCATGTAAACTCGAAGGAAAATAGTTTAATTCTGAATTATTTAATTCGGAATAATTAATTCCGAATTAAAAAACATCATGTAACCGTAGCCAGTGTGGAGTGACAACAGGAGTTACAACCTTAATGAAAACCCTCTGTAATGTTCTGGTATCAAATCAAGTTAACTATGAGTCTACCGTTACGCATCAGAGATTTGCCTGAGGCAACAAAATCTCAATATCCTGTGTCCTTAGACCCATTAGGATCTAAGAAAACCTCAAACTTAAACAGGGATGTAATAGGAAGATAAAATAAAAGAACAAGCAAATAATAACTTATTTTCACCGTCCCACATTAGAATGCTTTTATGATGAATATTTGACTTTTATCAAATTTTTTTAACCTTTTTTTTTCACAACTTCAATATACCTGTTTATGAGTTAAACATGGCTCTCTAAACGTATGGCAGTTGTTTGAGAAGTTTTCAGTTGAAAACTTAATTTGACTGTTCTTTTGACAAGTCCAAAAACGACCCTGCACACATACAGAAAATCATTGTCTCATCCCAGTTTTGCTTCTTCAAAAGTGTGACTCATCTCACTTCCAGTGTCAAACACACATGGATTTTTCCCCCTTTCAACGATGATGTCAATCCAGTTTCAGTAGGATGTTTCCAGCCTTTGCTATCGTCACTTTCTGTATAATTACATACCTTTTCAGAAGGCTCCGAAACAAACACCCACAGTGGACAGACAAGTAGAAACTCACACTAGGTCTAGCTCTAACTTTCATTACGTTGCTTTTTTTTTTCAGCCCTTGGTGTTACAACTGAATTACCTCAATTAAATAGGCCTTTTAATTACTTATCCTAAAATTTAAAAAAAAAACAAGGAGTGTAATATTATTAGATGTTCCCAAGTTGCGTGCCAACCTTGATCTTTCAGCTCTGGAAAACCCGTCGCATGACTACATTTATCTTGCGCCACAACTTATTTCAGGCTCACATTAACATGATTCACGTGAGAATGTATTGCAAACATTATTCAGCTATTGTCTTGTTAAAATAAGTTTTTAAAGATGTTTAAGCATGTTTTATTTTTCTAAACCTATAGGCCTGCAAAACCTTATGATGTTCTCAGTATTATAAGGTATAAAGTATTTTTAGCAGATGGGTGAGTGTGCTGGTACACATTTAGTATATTGGTTATACACGTAGCATAAGCTGTTTTCATACTAAAATTGTTCCATAAAAACAAAATATGAAGCTCTTGTTAATATCTACTTATATAACCATATGAACATGATAACAGTAAACCTTTTAATAATACAAACATTATCAACTTAGTATGCTAACAGTAACCCTAGTTAACACAATAACTTTCTTTTTTGTTTTTTACTTTTTTTTTAACTTACCATAGTAACATTTGCACAATTGTGAATAGTTAGATTTTATAATATTCCAACTTTAGAATTTTCAAATGATCTTTTCAACTTATTAGAATGAGCATTTTAATATTACAACTAATAACAACATTGAGTACTTCTTCAGGGAACTGTATTGGTACCCATTAAAAACAAATGTAACAAGAATCTGGTATATTTCAGTTGTTCCAACTGACCTAAAGCCATCTATCCTTCCATCTTTTTATTCCCACTTCATACTTGTTCAGGGTAAGGGGGGTGCAGGGGGCTAATCCAGCTGTCATCAGGTTCCAGCCTGAACATACTGCCTACATTTATACCTATGTAAGTTGTACTTAATCCGTTTTTATCTTTTATTCAAAACATTTCACTTTTTTATGCATATTAGATTTGCTCAAAAAACATCTTGAAATGAAATAAATAACATAGCCTTTCTAATTCCATTTTATTTTGTGTCCCCTCCATGTGTGGTGGGCTGAATGTTAGTTCTCCCCATGAGGTGACTCAGTTGTGTTTATCCAGAATCGGTTGGTGACGGCAGCACCGCTGAAGTCGCACCTCGGGCCACTAAAACGGAGTCTAGATATAAAACTCCCACCCTCAGGTGTGCAACAGGGAATCTAGATGTGCCAACATTCTCACATGTGACCACCATAAAGAAACGTTAATTAGACGCTGGTACTTCCTTTGAACCTTCAGTTGTCCTGTTTTTTTGCCAAATGATTAGTATAAAATTAAATTAAAGCAAATGACATGTCAAAAATATCATCTTTTACATTTTACTTTGTGGGACCAAATATCATACAAATATAAATATACACAGTAAATGATGCCAAATTCAACTTGATCCACTTTTGTCTCTTACATTGATTCTCTAGAAAAGCATCTGCATCAGCATCAGAGGGACGTGTCATGGAAGCATGTTAAAGGAAAGTAATGATTTCCAAGGAAACGTCGACTTCAAGGCAAGGCAGCCAAGGCAGTCAAGGCAAGTCAAGTCAAGGCAAGTTTATTTTTATGGCACATTTCTTGTACAAAATAATTCAAAGTGCTTTACATAAAACATTAAAAGCATCACAGAAAAAAAGAAAGCATTAAAAAGTAAAAGAATAAAAGCATAAAAACAAAGAAAACAGTAAAAAGAGTTTTAAAAAGGCTGTGCAGATTTGAGCTTCTGAATAAAATCTTATTCAAAAGCAGCTGAGAACAGGTGAGTCTTCAACCTGGATTTAAATAAGTTGAGTGTTTCAGCTGATCTGAGGCTTTCTGGGAGTTTGTTCCAGACACGTGGAGCATAGACACTGAACGCAGCTTCTCCATGTCTGGTTCTGATTCTGGGGACTGATAATAAACTGGATCCAGATGACCTGAGGGGTCTGGTGGGTTCATACTGGGTCAGGAGGTCACTGATGTATTCTGGTCCGAAACCATTCAGAGCTTTATAGACCAGCAACAGAATTTTAAAGTCTATCCTTTGACGGACAGGCAGCCAGTGTAAAGACCTCAGAACTGGACTGATGTGGCCCGCTCTTCTGGTCTTAGTGAGAACAGCAGAGTTCTGAATGAGCTGCAGCTGTCTAACTGATTTTTTTAGATAAACCAGTAAAAATTCTGTAACGCGTGGACTAGTTTTTCCAGATTTTGCTGAGACATCAGATCTTCTATCCTCGAGATGTTCTTCAGGTTTAGTGATTGCCTTAATGTGATTTTTCAAATTTTAGATCTGAGTCCATCACTACACCCAGATTTCTGGCCTGATTAGGTGGTTTTTAGATCTATAGATTTCAAGCTCTGTGGAGACCTGCAGTCGTTTCTCTTTGGCTCCAAAAACAATCACCTCAGTTTTGTTCTTGTTCAGCTGTAGGAAGTTAAGGCACATCCAGTCGTTAACCTCCTCAATGCATTTACTGAGAGCCTGTACAGGGTCTCCTGGTGACATTGTAATATATATCTGTGTGTCAACAGCGTAGCTATGGTAACTAATATTGTTGATCTTTATAACCGGGGCCAGTGGGAGCATGTAAATGTTAAACAGAGGAGGCCCCAGGATGGAACCCTGGGGAACGCCACATGTAATTTTTGTCTGGTCAGATGTAAAGTTGCCTACTGACACAAAGTACTTCCTGTTCTTCCAGTTACGTTTTGAACCAGTTCAGTACAGCACCAGACAGACCCACCCAGTTCTCCAGTCGTTGGAGTAAATACAGTGGTACCTCTACTTACGAACGTCTCTACATACGAAATTTTTCAGGTTACGAAACACCTCAAGGGGAAAATATTGCCTCTTGTTACGAAAGAAATTTCAGGATACGAAAGGCAAAAATACAGTACTCGCAGCTCCCAGAGTTTACCAAACGTAAACATACTTGTTAGTTCTGTATCTCGGTTTGAAAGCAGTGCATCCGAGCTGCTCTGCCATTGGCTATCGCTTAGCATCTTCCTGGCATCCCATTGGCTAGGAGGGCCCCTTGTCTGTATGAGCGTAACCCAGCAACCCAGGTAAACAAACTATTTTTTCCTCCGCCAAGGAGGTTATGTTTTTGCCGGCGTTTATCTGTCTGTCTGTGTTCAAGATAACTCGAAAAGTTCTGGATGGATTTTGATTAAATGTTCAGGAGTTGTCTGTTATGTGAAAAGGAAGAACTGATTTCATTTTGGGTGTAATCTGGAAGAAATCCTGGATTCTGGATCACTTTCAGGTTTTGGATAATTGTTGCGCTCAGTGGAAGTCTGTGCTCTCCGAGTGCTTTTCTAGTTCTAACATGTATTTCTTACAAGTTTTTATGTCATTTCATGTATTAATTATAATTTATTTAAAACGTTACGTTCAAATTTTGGGGGGCTTGGAACGGATTATGGCATTTACATGGAAAACGCGTCTTCTACTTATGAAAATTTCAGGTTACGAAAACTACTTCCAGAACCAATTAATTTCATAAGTAGAGGTACCACTGTATAATGCAGTGGTCCCCAACCTTTTTGTAACTGCGGATCGGTCAACGCTTGACAATTTTACCATGGCTCTTTCAAGTAGGACTCCTGGTATTGTCTGTTAAAAGCTTTCTTTTTCTTGGGAGTCATAGGCTGTTCTTCTTTTTCTTCACTGTGCATTTTCCCTTTCGCAAGGAAACTTTCCAAAGATGTCTGTTTCTTACTCATTTTGCTAGCTGGGTTAAATTTTGGCACTCAAGTGACCGAGATGACCGAGAGAATCTGGTCATTTTTCAAAATAAAAGTTTGTTCAGACTCATATAATCAATAAAGCTTAAATAACTTTATTTTTTTCTTGCGCGGCCCAGTACCAATTGATCCACGGCTCGGTAGCAGATTCGCGGCCCGGGGGTTGGGGACCACTGATATAATGTGGTCAACTGTATCAAATGCAGCGCTGAGATCCAATAAAACCAACACTGATATTTTTTCCAGCATCTGTATTCAGACATGTGTCATTCATGACTTTGGTCAGCAGTCTCGGTGCTATGGTGCTGTCTGAAACCTGACTGGAAGACATCATAGAGGTTGGTTTTCCTTAGAAAGTAATTTAGCTGATAAAAAACTGCCTTTTCAATTATTTTACTTAAAAATGGAAGATTGGAGATTGGCCTGTAGTTGTTCATCTGTGTTTTGTCTAGATTGTCTCTTTTTAGCAGGGGTTTAATTACAGCTGTTTTCAATGGTTCTGAGAAAAACCCGACATTAAAGACAAATTCACAATCTGTAGCAGATCTGACTCCAAGATCTTTGAGACCTTTTAGAGAAAATCAGTGAGCAGGATGTCCAGACAGCAAGAGGAGGAGTTCAGTTGACGCAGGATGTCTTTTAGATCTTGGTGTTAATGGGATCAAACTGTGTCATGTTGTTTAGACTCGATAGGACACAGCACATGGCCTGAACCTGCTGTTGATGGACCGACTTCTTGTCTAATATTTTGGATTTTGTCTGTGAAGAATTTGGCAAAGTCATTGCAGGCCTTGGTGGAATAAAGTTCAGGAGCTACTGACGCAGGAGGATTTGTTAACCTGTCGACTGTAGCAAATAAGGCCCGCGCACTGTGACTGTTTTTAGTGATGATGTCAGAAAAATATGAATTTCTCGCATTCCTCAGCTGTAAATGATAAAAGTGAAGTTTCTCTTAATAGATGTCAGAATAAACCTGTAGTCTTGTTTTTTCCAACTGTGCTCAGCTCTCCGACACTCCCTCTTTTCATTTTTTTTACTAATGTGGGGTTTCTCCATGGAGACTTTTTCCTTTTAGAGATAACCTTCACTTTAGTGGGAGCAATAACATTCAACATGTTAGCATTAAAGCTAGTGACCAGCTTATTGACCGAAGGCCCTGACAGGGCAGGTGTTAGTAAGAAGACCTGGTTAAACAACTCAGTTCAGTTACACACCGCTTTTCTATCACTTCTGCTGAAATCATTTGTGTGCACTGAAACATTACTCTAAAAAAAAAAAAAACAGAGCAATGATCCGACAGCCCCACATCGCACACCGTAACCTTGGAAATGTCCAGACCCTTTGAGATCAATAGATCTAAGGCATGTCCTCTTTGGTGTGTGGACTTTTTTACATGCTGTGTCAACCCAAAATTGTCCAGAATGTTGCTCAGGTCTTTAATCCCGTTGTCCTATGGGTTGTCAACATGGATGTTAAAATCACCAACAATAATAATATGGTCAAACTCAACACAGATCATGGACAGCAGTTGACTAAAATCATCATTTAAAGTCTGCATAGTATTTGGGCGGCTTGGTAAATATTTGAAAACATGACTCTGGACGAGGCCATCAGCTGTAAAGCCACGTATTCAAATGAGAAGATAACTAACAAGAGATAACTGTTTGGATCGAAACAAATCATTATGTAAAACATCATTGACCCCTCCTCCCCTCCTGTTTAGTCTAGCCTCGCTGATAAAACTGAAGTTTGGAGGGGCCACTTCTAAAAAAACAGCATTACTGCTTTCATCTAACCAAGTCTCAGTTAAAAACATAAAATCAAGGCTGTTTTCAATGATAAGATCATTGATTAAAAATGTTTACCCTGCTAAAAATCGAACATTTAATAAGGCTGACTTGTGAGTTTTAAAGGTATCATTATTCCTCTCATTTATGGGGCCTGACTTCAAGGTGGAAAGTGAATAACATTCCTTGGCTACTCACTGGAATCAATAAAATACATGCTAGAAGCACTGACTGTTGTGGGCGCTGAAGTTTTTTTCTTTGTCAGAAAACAAACTTGCAGTTTAGCTACTTTGAGGACGCATTCCAATCACGTGGAGTTTACAGTAAAGACATATTAGTATATTATTCTAAAAAAGCAGGTGAACTTCAAAGTCTACCAAAATCCAATTTTAAGCCTTTCAAATCAAATTATTAAATGGATGTTTTCCACACACCTTTGGAAATATTGTTAACAAATAAAAACAAAAAAGAGAGTAACTATATGAATAAATTAAATGTTGTATGCGTTTTTCAAAGTGGGGAGTAGAAGGGATAAATATGAAGCTGAATACTTTTCCTTTATTACAAATCTGTAGAAACTTACTTTATTTAATTTTTCTATTTATTCTTTACTATAGCTCATATTATCGATCAACTGATTATTTTTGTGACCAACATTTAAAGCATCTTTGTTGTTTTTCTTGTATTTGCCTTAAATGTATTAAAAAATGGTTCTGTAAGGAGCAACAAACCTCAGAACATTTTGGTCAATAAAACATATTTACCCTTTGAATTATGACCTCTCTTGGCTATTACTTTATTACCTTTTTTGCTATTATTTTGTTTGTCTACTGTGGGTCTGCTATTCAGCACACTGTTTACTCTCCGGACCATAATATCCACATTCTGAACACACATAGTTTTGATGGGGGTGACAGATTTTTTTTATCGAAACCCACAAGATTTTTCTTTAACAGCAGGTCAGAGCCTTTCACAGTAGGTGCATCTGAGCAATTTACACTTCTGTCCTCAGAAAGAGGCTGACAGCTTTGTCGTGGCCTGATAAGGACTTTGTTGAGGCTGACACCAGGGGAGACAGGAGAGGCTGTGGCAGTTGGAATGCTGGGAGCACAAACTGCCCCCCTGATTATCTGAAGCAACTCCTCCAAATTGTACACATTCGTCTAGACAGGTTGTAAAGTCATTAGCATGTTCATTTCTGAGGAGACGAGCCACGGCAACAGCAGTTGGGAATGCAAACTAACCAGTTAAATCCTAATTCATGCGGTTACATACATAGTAAACTAACACACCAATACTTTATTCAGTTTTTGTCAGTTTTAAGTCAGCTGCAGTGCTTACAAGAACAGAAAAAGCTTGAACTTATGTAATTTACAAGACACTAAATCAATCCATTGCTGAGGTTTCCAAAGTGCCCTCTGCCTTACAAGAGTTACATCATTATTGTGGCTAATCATGGCCCAAGTTTTGGAGCAATGACTTTTAAGGTTTGGCAGTTGCCATGGAGACTGATAGATCATGATTATAGCTTTGGCCCACCCTTTTTTACGCCATATTGCCACCACAATGCATTTGGACATTGCACGAGATTCACGCCGCTAATCGAATTAGTAAAACAAAAAGGCTACACACATACATACACACAAAAATCATCAAAAATGACACTGTTTCCTATAGCAGCAACTCTTCCAGTGGTCAGATGACAACCCTGTTGAACAGCCTCAGAGATCAAAGCTCAGTGATCATGTGCCTTCATTTCTATTGCCTGTAATGAAAAACTTTTTCAATCGAATTTAAAATCCATCTAATAATATGTGAGGTGTAAAGAGCACAAGTTTCATTTTTGGTATTTTTTTTTTTTTTTAAATATGTAGGCCCGTGAAATTCTTAAATGGCCTTTAATGAAATCCAAGTCAGACATCACATCAATTCAGATTTCATTGGCATGACAAGCTAATGTATTTCAGCCTTTGTATGTCCTAGTGTAGGCTGGTGTTATGTACAGTATCCTGTTGAAAACAACATTGGATGACATCAACCTAGATGCCAAAACTGAGTTGAGGGAGATATCACTGACTCACTGATTTCCCTCACCAAGGAAATATGGAACGAGTTTCAGGTCACCTGGACTTAAAAATTCCACTCTAATAATATTAAAGAGATAAAAAAAAAATGATCGCACGTGAATTGACTGAAATAACAGAGAGCAACATAGCAGATGCTCGGGACAGCTACAAGACAAAGCTGTAATTAAGTCAGATAGAAAGCACCTACAAAGAAGGCTGATGTTGGAGAGCCAGCTGAATAGGAAGAACAAAGTCCAAACCATCAACACATATCCTATTTGGGATCACAGTGTTCTGCTGGAGTCTGTCTCAGCTGTCAATGGGCAAACGGCAGGAGTACATCCCAGGCAGACTTCCAATCCATCACAGGGCCCCACGGAGGACGAAACAATAAAGATAAAGAAATATATTCAATAGATAACCCCTAGCGATTAACTGATAAGTTAATGCCTCCTCAAGAAGGAAAAAGAGAAACATGAGGAATCATCATAGAGGGGAAAAAATAAAAACCCCTCCATGCATCTACCACCAACAGATTGACAGAATGGTCAATATCAAGAAGTTCTATTAGTATCTAGAAAAGGTTGGTCTGAAATATAGCACTGAGGGTCTCATCTATGCAGTACAAGAGCAGTAGAGGCTTGGGTCTAACACAAGGTTAACACCCCAGGTGACTGTGCAAAGATGCCCTCGAGACAATCTAGCCCATAAAAGCAAAATGCTGGATACAGTGGAGAGCCACTACAAGCTGTAATATAGGAACATCTGCACCAAGAACGGTTTGGAAGTCCCAAAGTCAAAACAGGAGAATAGTTCCAGGGATGGTAGAGGATGAAAGAGCAGAGATCCCGTGGGATTTACAAATTAAGACTGTTAAGCTGGTGATGGGTACTAATGTGGTGGTGAAGAAGGGGTGTTAGATATAACAATCCCAGGCAACACTGGTATCAATAAGAAGAAATTGGAGAAGCCAAGAAAAGATTTGGAAATTAAAAGCAAGAATGTTGCCAGGGAGGAAGGTAGGGGAGTGGGGAAGTATGACAGATAAAATTCAGTGGAACTACAGTATAAATCAACCAAAAACACTTACTGGAAAAAAACACATATTGTGCCGATTGTAGAGTCACTACAGAGGTTATCTGGAACCAAAGTCCATGTTCCAAGTTTGGTTTTGACACATCTTTGTTGACTTCATTTTCTGCTTGGTGGCTTTGCAGCTAACGTTACTGGCAGTGAGTGAGTGGCATCTTTGAAGATAAAAAGTCAACAAAATAGTTCTTCTGAGCCTTACTGTGAAGTTCACTTGAGTGTTCAGGGAAATGTTGAAAAGCACAAACAGACACATCCGCACACGTCTCACCTTCTTATCAGGTTTCGCATCAAGTGGAACTTGATAACATTCGGAGGGAATGAGGGACTATCCACAGTGTGTCATTTCTTTCTAACTTTTTACTATATAGTTTGGAGGGTTGGTCAGTGGAAGAAATGAGTAGACTGAGAAACACAAGCACCAGACAGGAACAATAAATTTTTAAGGCCACCATTCTAGATAGCCTAATGTTTGGTAGGTTCAAATATCACTTTAATGACAAACCTGAATAATTTGCTTCCAGTATGTATTTTTTTAAAAGAATATTTCCATATTTTCTCATATAAATACTTCTGTGTGTTTTTTAAGTATCATAATCCAAAACATTACTCAAGTTAATATCATTATTTTCTTTGTGAAAAAAAATCCCTTCTTTCGGGGTCGCCACGGTAGATTGTGTTGGTTTGACATAGTTTTAATGTCAGTGTTCTTCCTGAAACACCACCACCCATTTATCCAAAACCAGTAGGGCTATCGATCTCTCCATGTAATCAGTAAACACAACACAAATAACATTTAAAATATCAAATGCATTTTTCTCTTTTTTAGCTTGTAATATAGAAAACACTATGAAGTTTCCTATATTATCCATGACATATTTTTCAAAAATCAGCTCTGTGTGCAGCTGTGGCCTCAAAGTTGGAGACATTTTGGATTGTGGATATTCGGCCAGTTAGTAAGTGTTTTGGGAGAGCCGGGCTTCTTCTGGCCAAGAGCGTGCAGGCCGGGGCAACCACAGGTGTGGATGCCATGTGACTGAGGTCAAAAAGGGTAAAGTGAGAGTGTTCAGCTGTCTGCTGAGATCACTGTGAAAGAGGAGTATGTTGGGAAGGTACCAGGGAACTGTGTACAGTGAGCCTAGCAACAACTTTAGTTTTCAACAACCTTGAATGCTTGTGTGCATATGTGACCTTGCAAGGGGAATTTTGATGCTACTCCCAGCCACAGTTGCATATTTAGTTTCTACAGATGTAGAGATAAAGTCTACCACTTTCAGTAACAGATTATCTTTTTCTAGATTTGTCTAAACTTGCATGTCTTTCAAACACATCAGGACAGTCATCACATGTGGAAACATCTTTATTTCTTTTTTTTTCTTTTTTTTAGTGTATGATATTGCTCCATTTCGCAATAGTGCAAAATACAAAGTCCATCATAAATAACAAAAGGTATCATAAATAAACAAGTATCACCACATTAACCACTTACTGAAAATGCTAAAGTCGTGTTGTAATTGCACAAATGAAATGAAGGTAACTCAAGCAATCTATGTACATTTCAATCCACAGAATGGAAGCAAGTCAGAATTTTGTGCACATTTGTCTTCAATTTTACCCAACTCTCTCCAACTTTACAGAATAATAGCATCTCAATAAGGCTATTACAGCTCTAATCGTGCCATTTTGAACACATATGAAACACAAGGTAGTTTACGAAAAGAAAACAAAAACATTGGTTGAACTAAATCCTTCAAAATAAGGAGAAAGGGCAACTTCTTAGAAGTTTGGAATGATATCACTGCACTACACACGAACTTAACTGAACCTATATTCTGGCTCATGACAGAGTCAAAATGATACAAAGTGATCCATTACTTTTGACGAAGCAAGATAATCGGTGACATTGCCAAATCCAACCATCACAGACTCTGAGGCCAGCAAAAATTTGGTCAATTATGCAGTCGTTTCTAGTTCAATTTCTCTTTACACACAAGTGGATCCATTTCAACAATGAGGTAATAAAACAAACATTACTCAGTAGAGTCAAATGTTTGCAGTTCAAAGCTGTCATGAGTAAAACAAATCTATCCATCTCCTTTTCTTTTTAGCATAAACTAAAACTAGGGTTTAAGACAATACGGGTCCTTTCATTGAATGGTCAGCAGGCTTGGAAGAGACCTTTTTCACAAGTGTAGCAGACATAAGGTACATAAGTGCGTCATGTGAGGTCATGCTTGTGGCAGTGAGGAAACATTAAGAAATGTAGATTAAATGCTGTATGTCATTAACACAGCAATCAGTCCTTTTAAACTCCAAATGCAAACAAACTCAACAGTTTCTCACACTAAGACATTCGCTCTGTCACTTCAATTGATGATATGCACATCACACATCTAAATAAATATATCAAAAATGCTCTTAAATAGGCATTGCTTCATTTTTTCCTTCTGTAAGCATCTTTAAAACAGAATATTAGATTTTATAAATACATATACCTCTAAATAATTCTTTGCTTTTATACATATTTTTATATATCTATATAGATATATATATATATGATCCAAACTCATTTACAGTTCTGAGGGCCTAGCTTTTCTATGTTGCTTATTTCCATGCTTTCTTGAAAGGTGAAAAGGGTTTGTAATATTGCCTGTCACTGCCACCTAGTGTGACATAGCAACACTACAACATTTCATATCATCTTGGAGCCAGCGCCAATATGTAAACATGCATGGTAAAACTACTAAAAAGCTACATTCCAAAAGTAACTTCATTCAGTTTCTCTCTTTTTTTCATATACACACATCATAGTAAAAACTACTGACATCAAAGAAAAGCCTTGCAGAGAACACGTCTAACTGAAAACATTTACAAGTACACATGACAATATTAAATGCCCACCATGTGTGTCAAACACTGATCCTGGTGGGCAGGAAAAGAGAAAAAATGCTCACACATCTCTTCCAGAAATCTCTTGTGAAGAAAGTGGGAGCTGGTATGTGTATGGTGAAGCTGTACAGAGGTTCCTTGGGCATTCAGACCAGGTACAGTGTTGCTCAGAATCAACAGCAACATGAGATTTTCAAATTGAGGTTCAACATCACTGTTGTATATTGTACCACTAATTCTGAAGCATACTGTACCAAGCTTGGAGCCTCCTTCACGCCGTCACTCTCTCTCTTTCCATACATTTACCCGCCCACTCTCAACACTCTCACTCCTTTGCATCTCATACCGAGCAGTTGCGTCTCTTCCCAGAGCCAGTCTGGGCTGTAGCAGCAGAGGCTGAGATCAGCCAAACGGTGACCCCGTGTCAAAGGCTGGTGGAAGAAACCGACAGGGTGGGTGAGGAGGGTGGTGGGAAGTTCAGAAGCTCCAGCACAGCCACGCCCACACTGCTGCGCCGTGTAAACATGCAAGAAGCTGCCACCCATTTGTTGCTGCGCGGGTTGTACTTTTCAATGGAGTTGAGGCTGGAGCTGCCATCGTTACCTCCCACTGCATATAACCAGCCATCCATAGCCACCAGGTCATGAGTGCTCCTGGAAGAAGGAGAGCAGCACAACTAAATATTACAATATCAAAATCCCACATGAAGTGTTTTGATATGCAGTTTTTATATATATAGGGATGCACATGGTTAACCGTTTAACTGTTAACCGATAACAGTAACTCTAACCGATTAATGCTAACGGTCAATTTTGTTTTTAAGCTACGTAATTCAATCAACTCATTGGGGCGTGTTGACAGGTGCAACAGGCCTCTGATTGGTCAATTCTACATCCGCGTAGAAAAGAGTGCGTCATCGAAAAAATGAGGAAGTACCCACATCTGTACGATTCTCATTCTCCAAACCACAAAGACAGCACATATTCTAGTAATTCATGGAGGGAGGTTGCGATGAATATGGGTCTGGATACGGCCGAGACGGTGAGGAAGTGAAAAAACGCAAGAGATAAGTTTAGTAAGTTTAGCAAGTCCGTGACTGTCCCTCTTGCGTTGTGGCGTGGAATAACATAGCGGAGACCGTGCTAGTACAAATCAAAAGTGACGGCAGCATCTCTGTGACAAGCTGATGGCGACACATTGCCGCAAGAGTATACACGGGGAAGTGTTCGCATGCGTCCATGACAACGCGCACAACATCTCGGCAGCCAACCCTCCCGGACTTATCGGTTAACGGTTATTAATCGTTAAAGGGCGTCGGTTAACGGTCATAAAAAAACTCAAAAATGTGCATCCCTATTATATACCTTATTATAAATTATTCAATAAAATATTTTATTGTATAATAAATTATAGTAGTAACATTCTGTATGCTTTTGTATCAAAGTCTAGATGTAGGACCAATGTAGTACAATTTAGCAAGAAAGATGCTCCAAAAACACATTTTGTGCTCATTTTCAAAAGCTCCGCTGGTGATTATGAGATTATTTTGGCTAAAACAGCCAATCTAGAATATTATTTTGATTCACACACGTGTTAAGTATCTTTGGTACAGTGACAGATTAGAGATGGCTTCAGAATGATGTTTTAACCGTGTAAATAAGGCCTTTCAGCAAACGCATCAGGAAAGCAGTTGCAGGCTCTCATAGGTTATTCATGAAGCTACACAGTCAACTGCTGTCAGGTTTTCCTCCTTAGTTATTCTGACTCATGCACATTCAAGTGGGTGGGTGAAAACAAGGGGACATGTGAATCTCTTGATTAAAAAGACTGCTACAAGATGACCATATTTTTATGACAGAGACTTTTTTCCCCTCCATTTCTCCAGCACTTTCAATATCACACAGCCAGTGCTTGTGTGGCCTTTGACCTGGCGGAGTGGATCCTGGACTACTAGCATCCAGGGAATGAACATTGAGAGAGTGGACTCCTATAAGTACCTGGATGTTCACCAAAACAATAAACTGGACTGGACTCACAACACTGACACAAGGTACAGGAAGGGTCAGAGCAGGCTCTACATCCAGAGAAGATTAAAGTCTTTTGGAGTGAAAGGGACACTTCTGAGAACGTTCTATGACTCTGTGGTGGCATCACCTATTCTGTATGGTGTGGTCTGTTAAAGCAGCACCATCACAGAGAGAGAGACAAGCTGGACAAGGTCATCAGGAAGTCCAGCTCTGTCCTGGGCTGTCCTCTGGATTCAGTACGGGACAAGGGTGACAGAAGGGTCCAAGCTAAACTGACATAGATGCTGGGCCATGAGTCACACCCCCTGCAGGATGCCCTGTCTGCTCTGGAGGACAGCTTCAGCGTCAGACTGACCCACCCCTACTGTGTGAAGGAGAAATTCTGCAGGTCCTACCTTCCTGTTGCTGACAGATTTTATAACGAACACCGTTAGAAGTATACATATGTGCATCACCCATCTGCTGTGATGCTGTATTATAATGTCAGGGCTTAAAGTAAAAAAATTCACAAAATTCTGAGCCTGAACTTTTTTCGGGGGGGGGGGCAGTAGATCCAACGCATACACACTATTGGCAACTTTTTGGCATTGTGCTTGGTAATATACAAGATGACCAACAATTTAGATGTGAATTTTAGAAAGTAAAAAGGTTATTAAGTTATAAGTGAAAACATGTAAACATGTAAACTCAGTCAAGCCCATTAATCTGATTAATTTAGCAACTACTTAATTCAGTAAAGGGCAATTTGTTCAAGGAAAAAAACATAAATTGCAACTTCTCCATCATTTTTGTTCAAAACAACGGCAAATGAAGTTATAAGAAATACAGTGCCTGGCGAAAGTATTCGGCCCCCTTCAACTTTTCAACCTTTTGCCACATTTCAGGCTTTAAACATTAAGATTCTTTGTCAAGAATCAACAACAAGTGGGACACAATTGTGAAGTGGAACAACATTTATTGCATATTCTAAACTATTTTAACAAATATAAAAACTGAAAAGTGGGGTGTGCAGTATTATTAGGCCCCCTTGTGTTAATATTTTGTAGCACCTCCTTCTGCTGCAGTTCCAGCTGCCAGTCTCTTGAGATTTGTCTCTATCAGTTTTGCATTCTTCCTGTAAAACAGCTGGAGCTCAGTGAGGTTGGATGGAGAGCATTTGTGAACCATCTTAACCATCTTCCCTGTCACCACCATGTTTGACAGTGGGGATGGTGTGTTCAGGGTGATGAGCTGTGTTGCTTTTACTCCAAACATATCGTTTTGCATTGTGGCCAAAAAGTTCGATTTTGGTTTCATCTGACCAGAGGACCTTCTTCCACATGCTTGGTGTGTCTCCCAGGTGGCTTGTGGCAAACTTTAACTGCTATAGACCAGCTTCTTGGAGCACAACACACAAAGTCAGGTACCAGGCTTCCTTAGCTTCTGGCAGCAGCTCCCAACCAGCTCTCCGTCCCCGCCCCTTTCCTCTGTCCAGGCCCAGCACCACTTGAATTTTGCCTCCATTCTTCTGATTGCGGGAGAAAAAAACCGCCGATTCGCTTCGCCTGCGTTCAAGACCACTCAGAGATGACGTGTTTCTGTGCGTGTTTTTTTTTTTCCCTAAATCATAGTCAAATGCCGGAGATCCGGCACGGTGCCGGAATACTTTAAGCCCTGTGTGAATCATCACAAGTGCAATATATTGTAGTCACTTTACCAAATATTTATTGATGTCCATAAACTGAACATAACCATAGTAGATACTTAGGATTATTTTATTCAACTTAGTCTTATTGAAGTACATTTTATATATTAAGATAAGCATGCTTACTTTTTACATTTTTAATTTCTTATTTATGTTAGATATTTTTTTTGCTAGTTTTTGGCATCCTTACTCAACTGCTGCTCTTCTGTACTTTGCTGTTGCAACAACGTAATGTTATTTCCCCATTGTGGGATGAATAAAGGTTCTTATCCTTAAAACGCCTTAGGAAGGTTTAACTCATAAAGATGACATCTGTGGGCTTTTAATATGAGATAACCTCGTCATTTTTTTGGGGCCACCTGAGTCAGAAACTATGTGATTCCATGAACTGTTCAGATTTGTAAGATACTGTTACATTACAGACCCGAATTTACAGCTCAACTAAACAGCCTGGTCATCTTAGTTGCCACTAAACTACACATCCTGCTGCATTTGCTGTACACTGGAAGTGAGCAGCACAAAGCTAAACACAGATTTCTAAAGAGGCCCATACTGCAGAAGGAGTGGAGTGGTGCTGAATTGCTGACATCTCCTAAAGCTAGTGATTATGAACAGAGGTCTTATAAACACAGTTAATAAGAGTTTCCTTTTCTACTAAACGTCTGGTATTTTGACCACAGCTTGTCACCGACAGTCACTAAAACCACAGGAAATTGTGTCACCCTTTGAAGAAAAGGCATAATATGTCATCTTGGGACAGCAAGACAGTAAAACCATATGCTCTCCAGCATTTGAGCTCTAGAAATCTGTAGCTTATGAATAATAAAGCAGTACTTCATGTGGCTGTAAGTGGCTTCCTGACTTTGGTTTTACATATGCTGTGTTACCCACAGTGTTCACACTGGTTAGGGTGATTCCCTTTGTGATCACGCTGCAAGAGGTTCAAGAGTTTCTGGGCCGAAACTTGCCTGTTAGGTTTGCATGAATATGTGTTCAGGCTCCAGACTGACCTGCGTATGTTCATGGGGGAAACTCCTTCCCAGGTGTTAGTCTTGGGGTTGAACCGTTCTACTGAGTTCAGGCAGCTGGTGCCATCATTGCCTCCTGCAACATACAGCATGCCATCCAGTACGGCCACTCCGGCACTGCTGCGTCGACTCAGCATGTTGGCAATGGCTGTCCATGTGTTGCTCTGTTTATCCAGACAAGACACCGGCCATCGGTGACATGTTCATACTGTAGACTCAGCTGTAGTGTATAATTTAGCCAATACAGGGATTTCCTGGAGCTATATTCAAGCACAGTTTACCTGAGGGTCGTACTTCTCCACTGTTGCCAAATGGGAGGAGCTGTCATAACCTCCTACAGCATACAAGCTGCCATCTGGAGGGAAAAAGGGAGTAAACACCAAGAATGTAAATATTAGCAGTTAAACATCAAGGATGCAACTCCCTCTGGATTTCTGATATTAAAATATAAACAGTGAACATGCAGTAGAACAGTTATTCAAAGTATTTTTTCCTCAGCAATTTCATACCTAGAGTGGCGACTCGCACATATCTCCTTCGGGTGCTCATTGCAGCAATTGATGTCCATGTACTGGTGAGAGGATCATAACGCTCAGCACTGAAAGAGAGAAAAAAAAGACTAATATTTACATCACTGACTCTGCAAGGCTTCTTCTCAACACCAAATAAGTCTATCTGAACACAAAAAAAATGAAAAAAAAAAAATAATGTGTTCAGTTTAGATCTGAAAGCAAAGCACTTCACATTCATCATCAACATGCAAGAAGTCTGTAAATACCTGTTGAGACAGGAAGCACCATCGTAGCCTCCAGCAGCATACAGTAAGCCATGGAGGACAGCTACACCTAAACAGCTCCGTCTCGTTCCCATGGAAACCTCAGGTTGCCAGGAATTGGTGATGGGGTCATAGGACTCCACAGTTGCAAGGTCTGAGGTCCCATCATACCTTAAGAGAAATTTGCAAAAAAAAATGCTTTTATGCGTGTGATTCATTGATTCATTTCTGAATAAATCATGAACATAATTACATGTCCAGCAGTCATGTAATGCCTTTAACAGCTTGAGTGAGACTGAGTAAGAGTAAGGAAGTGTTTTTCAGTTAATGCTAACTTGTTTAAACAAAGGCCAACACCACAGCTATCATCACTCACCCTCCAACAGCGTAGAGTCTGTTCCCAATAGCAGCCACACCCACCCTAGCCCTCCGTGTGGACATGGAAGCCACCATGTGCCAGCGATCTGTCCTGGTGTCATAGGCCTCACAGTCTCCGTGGATGGCAAATAGGCTGCCACCGCCTAGGAAACAAACGCCACCATACCAACAGAATTACCATTTCAAAAAGGTTTAGCTTGTACACTACATGAGCAATATAAACAGCTAAAGATGATAGATATGGGGTCTAAGTGTACCCTGATGGGTACCTTCAGGGGCACACTGACCAACGGCGAAGAGTACAGGGCTGGCGCCTTCACAGCGTCGTGGGCGGGTCCGACTGTTGCTCAGGACTCCCCTCTGTTCAGGCATCAAGTGGTACTTGAGAGCCTCGATCAGCAGATCCTTGCACTCCGAGTGGTGACGCACCAGCAGCTCTGTATCCACGTTGCTCATCAGAAAGTCACGCCTCAACAGAGGCAGCCGCACACACTTCATCAGCTGACAGAAACAGAAGTGAGGGTGTGTGGTAAGATAAGGTCAAGAGTATAAAAGAGGAAATGGTGTGCAATGAGAAATCCTCTCGGGTAAGAGGGGATAAAAGAAAGACTTGCCCAAGGTACGTGTTGTCTTCGTCCATCTATATCATGCTTCACCCAGCTCAACACAGCCCGGTACACCTCCTCTTCAGATGGCACGTTGAGATTATCACTGGAGATCAAATCGAGGACCTGAATGGAGAGAAGAGAAGAATCATTTTATACTTACAAGAACATCCATTATAAATACACTTCCTTTTAGGGATAAATAAATTATTACTTAAACCATCTAAAATTCAAGGTCACTTCCTTTAACTCAACTATGACAAATGAAAAGGCAGTTGCAGAGGTATTGGTTTCTGAAGAATTTTCTGGTTATTTTTTTCTGCTTTGGGCAGACGCGGTAGGAGTTCCTGTACTGTATGATGCCTCTGAGGTCTGTTGAACTGTTCCCTCTCTCTCTTCCACCTTTGTCTTTGCTTTGCCTTGTTGGTTTAATATTTCAAAATGACACTCACACAAAGTCAAAGTAGAATTCAATCTTAAACAGTGCAGTAACATACATGCCTGTTTGGTTCATTATGGCCTGTGTGTAGTCGCGCCATTATATATTTTAAGTTAACTCTGTCCGTTCGTGTTCTTACGTGTCACAGAGTGACTGCAGCAGTTTAAGTGGCAGCCTGGAAGTGTTCCCAGATAAACGCTAAGCTGGGAGAGCTGGAAGGGAACAGAGCAGCCAGCTCCCGTCTTGCCGAGACAGATCAAGGCAACACTTTGCAGCTTCCGAGTAGCACAAACTCCACTAATCCACGGTCACACAGAGAGGTATTGCTGTAGCCCCTGCCTTCTCCTACATCTCCACGCACATACTGCATCAAATAAACTTCCCAAAGCATGCAGCTGTGTAGAGGAAATGTAAAAGAGAACTGCCTGCTCTCAAGTACAATAACTGTCTTTGGGTTGTAAAATGGCAGAGAGGGAAAGGAAACATAAATTATAAGGGTCTCAGTGATGTTTATGTGCTTTAGATTTCATTATATGCTAGACAGTAATTAGGGATGCATCCATCATACTTCAAAATGTCACATGTGATACTGAATAGGTAAAATGTCAACCAAGCTGACTTGTTCAAGTCCCCTTCATGTCTACTCACTTCTATCACAGAACATGGAGAGAAATATTTAGCATATTTCTCAGCTCTGTGAGCTCAGAGCCCTTTAGAGCAGCCAGTACATAAATCCAGATCTACTGCAGATTTATGACAAGCACAGTACAGCTATAGACAGAATAGGGCAAAAAGCCAAAGTAAAGAGAGACGAATGGAATAGAAGAACATTTTTTGCAGAGTTTTAATCTGCATTAATGCAGCTTAACTTTCAGTTTTGATGGATTGTGCCTACTCACTCACTGCAGATTCAGTCTATGGGCTTTGAAAGCCAGAAAGCACCATCATTTCAGTGCTGCAGGACTTACAGATAACGGCAGAGTAATGTCAGCATCTGTTTGTCACTTTCTGATGCACAGTTACCCGGAGTTGTGGACACCATCTAATATTAAACAAAATGCTTTTTTCAAATTCGGGCCATACCACCGATACCCCTTATATAATAAACAAAATCAGCATCCCCCCCGTGATACAATGCATTGCCTTAAAGGACAACACTGCACACTTTTCTATGAACTTCTATGAATTTCTAGTGAACTACAGGAGTCAGACCTACAAAGTGAAAATTAGAGTGTTAGTTGATGTATAGACAGGTAAAACTGATCCTTTATGGCTCCACAGGTTGGTGCTCCTCTCAGCCAATGTGGCATTCTTTGGTTAGTAAATGTATACTATTAAAACTTATTTGGAAGTTGCCTTCATTCTTGTAGGCCTCTATTGGGGTGTAATATTTACATTACCACCAACCAAGCTGGAGTCAATAAATACTAATGATATATCAATTTAGTATGTGACTGACTGTATAATTTACCACTGAATATCAAGAAAAGATCTTGGTGGCCATATGTGGAAATGATCAGGTGGGAGATACAGGTGCATGGATGGAGCATGACTGACTGTTTTTAAAACAGACCTTGGAGGTTTAAAGAAGAACATGAACCAACTACCAATGTGTACCAGTAAAAAGAAGAAATAACTTTAACACTGCATTAACTAGGTGTTCCAACAACCTCATGCAGATATCCTTGCTATTGCACACCGCTGCAGTTATTTAGAGCACCAGCAATTAAAAGCATAACATAATAAAAAAAAACCCAGAAAAGAAACAAAAATAGATAATATAAACACTATCGTACATTTCCAAAAAACTCAACTGTGTTATGTTATTCTGTGGCTTTTTTCATTTCACTTTAAAGTCAAACATGCGCTCCAAGAATGTATATATGCATCATCTGAAGAAAGTGTGAAGAATATGGTGGACATCCTCAACATACATTTTTTCCTTAATAACCGGTTTGTGGGCAGGAAAAGCTGCACGGATGTTGTTTGTGTGTGTGCGTCAGGACCTTGATCCCAAGTGGACCTCTGAGGATTATCAGGGATAGCCAGTGAACGAAAGAAAATTAAGTAAATTCTCTCCAAAATCATTTACTCGGTAAGTGTTTTTTGATATGTTTACAGAGCAAACAACATGGTTTGCTCTATAAACAGCAGAACAGCTGTGAAAGTGTCACTGGCATTGCCTAATTACCAGTTTGAGGACTGGAACAGCAGTGCTCCGACCACCCAGTCCAGCTGACAAAGAAGTGATAATTTGGCTGAGCTGTTCCAGATAAAGAGGTCCTTGGTTGCGCAGTGAGTGAGTAAATAAATGAATAGATAAATAGAGAACCAACATGTTAAGCACAGGTTGAATAATAATCTTTGCTTAATTATTATAGTTGATATATAATGAAAAACAATTTCAAACATATTACATAAAAAAAAAAGAAAATCTAGAGAATAGAAATGACTCTCACGCCCTGTTCTCCATGGTTGACTGCATATAAAAACTCATTATATCCAAATTATTGGTGTGTCAGACAAACACAAGAAACTATTTACTGCAAGCAGATTTAGCAGCATTGTTTTTGTAACCAACTGTAAAAAAAAAAAAAAATGCCACTCCCTTCACAAGCACCAGTCAGCAGAAGACACGAGGGCTTGGCTGATACACTCATCCTTACAATTTGATGTCACATCACTTGAGGCTCAATTCAGTTCACATGGCAACTGTTCACATTGACACAGTATTTATCCCCAGCAGTTCTGTATCAAAGGGATTGTATTTGATCTAATAAAACCAGGCTACAAGAAACATTCCTTGCACTCTGCCAGTTTGAAAAGTTAAAAACTTATTTTCATCTTACATGTGTTGATAAACAACAAAAACAAAAAAAAAAACATTTTAACTAGAATTATCTTGATTTTGGAATTTCAAAAATCTGTATTTAAAAAAAAATTTTATTTTTTTTTTTCTTCCCACCTATAGTGGGCTTGCAGGAGTCAGAGTCACCCTCACCCGTACCTGTTTCAGAGGCAGGAGCATGAACTCCTCTGTCTTGGACACTTCCACAAAGTGCTGGAGCACATACTTGTGCGCCGACTTGAGCAGGTCACTGCAGGAGTGTGTGTCAGCGAAGCCTCGGATGCCCAGGCAGTTGGAGGGGTCCAGCTGACTGAGGAGGAACTTGCAGCAGGCATCCCGCACCCCGTTGAGCTGAAGCAAGCTCGCCGCTGGGAGCAACGTCTGGGAGGGGTGCAAATTACAGACATAAACTTTCATTTATTTCTTTATTTGATCATTTAGGGGGTTGCTTTTGTGAGAATAGAGGTCAAGATGTTCTTTTAAATAATCAACCCGACCTGCACGTTGCCTTCCCCAACTACAATCTCTGCTGTGTAAGCGTACTGAACCAACTGCTCCAAAGCCTGGGGGTCGATGTCATGAAGGGTCACATGAGTCTGTCGACTCTCAGACATCTCATCTGCAAAACCAAAAAGAGAAGGAGAAGAAACATTTTTTCACCCCCTGCAAGTTAAATCTTCTAAAACCTGCTGATAAAACTCACTTACTCTTTCAATCATAATGACAAACGGCTTCTGTTAATGTGTACAGTGTCTCTGTTAAATATCAGCATACCTCATTTGTTGCCATCCATTTAATGAGTTATTTTGACTGAGTGAGCTTTTTGAAATTCCTGAATCTAAACCCTCTCCCCATCTTGGCTCCAGCTCAAGCATGCACTAAAGTTCATCAGCGGTTACATTTTCATCAACTAACACGTCTACTAAGACTTTGTTACAACTGTCATGGGCCAATTACTGGGTCAAATGAAGGTCAACAGACGAGTCTCTGAACAAACAACTCTCTGAAGACACACTGCGTCCTCATAAAGGCTTACTGTCGGGAGGAAATCTGATTCACACAACTCATCAGACCACCTGTACCTCAGACAGGAAAGAGGGGAAGGAAATGATGCTGAAAGGATGAAGTCGGATTCACTGCTTACACAAATTCTGGTGAAATCAAACTTCAACAACAGGGCAAAATGATGTGCAATTCGATAACAGAGCTTAGGCTGTTTGAGCCATGTCACATAATGATCTTCATGGATTTAAGGGATGAATTTATGACAAGAAATCCAACAAGTTGTGTCACATACTGGTAAACATAGCATGGAAGTAGGGGCTGCAGGATGCCAGCACCACTTTGTGCGCCTTGATTTCTTTGTTGGAGACATGGAGCACAATGTCACATAGCAGGCCACGTTGTCGCATCCTGTTCATGGACACGAAGGAATCGTGGTAGTGACGCTTGGAGTTGTGTGAAATGCTGTGACCATCACGGTTGAGCAGCTGCATACCCCCCTCCATCATGGTGCCTGATGCTGCGGTTCTGGGCTCGTGCCTTGGCCGCACTCTGGGCAACTGAAACATGAAGAAAAGCATTGATATAAATGTCTTAAGACCAGTAAAATATATTCTTATTTTTTAAAATGAATGAAGTCTTCAGAGCTTTATTTATTAGCAGGAGGGTAAATGTTTTGGCAAGTGTCCTGAGCCATCAATGTTCTCACTGTAACAGTTATAGCGTCCACCTCGTCAGTAATGAGAAGAGGTTCTCCCAGCCTGGCAGAAATCTGGGTACACGTACAGACTCCACTGTGATGGATGGCCTAATTATTTGACACACAGTGTCCAGTCTGATAAGCTCTCACTGTCACAAAAAGTCAAAAGACATTACTCTTTAAGGTGTAATAAAATCAATACAGGTTACTCATCTATCCTCGTGCATCGGGTTTTCTTGGATTTTTCTCAAGTAACATCAAACAATGTGTCTCATTTTCTTTTTTGTACATATTTTGTTGGCATTTTGTAAAAATAAAAGTTAAATCAAACTCCTCCAATGGTGAGCATCCACAATGAAAATATGTTGTTAAAAACAATATCCATCAACTAGGTCCTTTTTTTGTCAATATAAAGAGATTTGTATAAAAGAAGATAACAGAAGCCTAAGACTACCAGAGCAGATACGTAACACCCACAACCTCGTTGAGGCTGAATATTGACAGGTCCAAAGTCCAAGAAGTGCAACGCTTTTGAAAAACATCTTAGTCTATCTGTTATCTACATCCACTTCAATCCATAATGAAACCTCACGTTAAATACACAGTTCTCTTAGCCTCATTGCATCTGGCATCTGTTCAGTGACTCTGGACTACACACTCTCCTCTGTTCCATTATCCCACCATCTCAAATGTCATCACAGCTGCCTGGCGACTACAGATCCGGGTCCCATTTTTCCTAAACACAATGGACCTTAAAACACACCGGCTGTGCTTCTTTATCAGGGGAGTCTTCTGTTTTCGCACACCAGAACAACAATGCTGAAAGCTGCAACATGCATACACAGCAGATTGAGACAGATGACAGCACAACTACTGCAGTTAAAACTAATAAAGTAAGGCACTCGTTTCTTCCCCTCCGGTCTCTGACTCAAAACCTTAGCTTGCATCCTCACAAGGGCTCTGTGGCTGCTTGACAGTCTGTGAATCTCATTGGAGACATGCTTTTGAGCAGATAGATCTCCCCATTAACACATCAGACCCCTTGAGTCATCTGATGATAACCCCAACCCCCACTCCACCTATTTTAAATGACAGTAGCTGTAAGCAGCTGCTGCAGTGGAGAATAAATGTGCAATTTATTTACCAGTGGTTGTGTTGCTGTTATCCTTGGACAGAGAGTCCTCCTCGAAGTGATGGAAGAGGACTCAATAATTGTCGCAGTCCGATCGGCTCTACACTGGTACCATCGTCCGCCTGTCTATATTCTGTCTCCAATCATAGGAAATATGAAGAAAGCCTCTGTTTCGTGTTGTATGCACTGACGTCAATGAAAAAAAAAAACCTGCATGAAAGCTGACATCGATTTGTTAAGGTGGAGCTATAACTGGCTAAAGTACAAATAGATAATAATGCCGATGAAATCTTATGCAGTGGAAATAAATAAACGCTGCAGAGAAAATACGCAAACAAGCTTCATATTAAAAATTTGCAAAACCCATCACAATTAATACTCGATTATTAATTACCGTGACACGACGGGCTTAAACGCCACCTTTTGTTTAGCTAGAGTACGGAAGTGCGTTCGATATAAACACCAGTGCTCTCGCGGAAGGCGGGGTTTGACATGATAGCGCTGTGACTGGGCAGACCTACCAACATACGGCATTTCTGTTAACGCAGATCAAAATATCAAACATACCGTCACCGACTGATGAACACAGTGTTCAAAAAATATTTTTGTTATCTCATTCTAATTGGACGTATGAGTGTAAATATTATATTTACAGTTACACTATTGAACGCAACGTCGACACTGATTTACAAGAATTTAACTAAAAAAATATTTTCTCCGCATGAGCTACCCGGCTAAGCTAACGTTATCTGAGTGTGACAACCATCGACTGTAGTTATAAAGCTTAACGGGGATTTAAAAGCCGGCAGTCCTTACGCGCAGGTGCTATGAGTGTTGATATGACAGCAGTGATCTCTTCCGGTTCGTAGGTTTGACCAGGCTTATGGTCGTGCAAAACTACGAATAGTAATAATTAAAAATAAAATAAACTAAAAAAAAAAACTATTTCGAATTTAAAATATTTTGAGCTGCTTGTCAATATAATTATAAGCATAGATACCTCCTGAAACCCATTTCCTATGAAACATAAAACCAATTCTTTAGTTTTGCACCGGAGGATTGTGGGTATTGAGGTTTGGCGTCACGCTTTGCATCCAGCATGGCAGCGAAACAGAAACGGTTGGTAGCAAATTTAACAATATTTTTCTGTACTCAACGAGAAATTGCTTTTATTTCACGCCGCGTTTAAATGTTTAAGTTGTCGTCGAGTTTGTTGTGAAATTCGTAAATTTTGTAATAATGTTTCTAACGTGATGTGATCGTATTTTAGCCATTTACGGTGTTAGCATAGAACGGTTACGCTAATACTTGGAAGTTAAAATTGATTACTTTTTGTCCTGTACTATTTGCCCGTGTCATTATCGGAGTTGCCACCAGAAATTTTATTAATGGACAATTAAACAAAAGCGCTTTTGTACTGACACAAAAAATAGTGTAGCATGTAACTGCACGTGTACCACAGCAGTGTATGGCATCTGTTGATCTTCTTTCTGTAGGAAATTAGAGGACCTCAACATGGACGAGTTCCTGTTGTCGGGTTTTGAATCGATAGATGATGATGATGATGATTGTGTAGAAGAGACTCCCAAACAGCAGAAAAAGAAGGACATGAACCAAAGAACGTGAGTCACTGAGATACATTTTTGTAGAATTTAAACTAGTCACAAAAAGTAAAGTAATGTGTGTTTGGTAGATTATTTCTTCATTGTAGAAATGCTTCTTAGTAATAAATCTTCGAAAGTCTGTTCATTTCACTTTTTAAATGGTGTCACATTTGTATGGAACATGTATTTGTAGAATGAGCAGCAGAATCCATGAAAAATTTGCCAAATCTTCCCTGCCAATACCAAAGGGCTTTTCTATTTGCTGTTGCTTTGGACTCTTGTTGTGAGCCTCTGCTACCCCCAGATGAGCCTGTGAGCATGGGCCCTGCAACAGGGATCGGTTGGTGTCTGCTTCAAGAATTGGCATGCCACATTTGACTGATCTGGAGAGGACCCCTGTGATGGGTCAACTTCAAGCTGGTGTTCTGCAAAACCAAGTTGCAGCACTATCTGGAGTGAGCCTTAGGACCATGAGGTCAAGTTCCATATAACAGGGATGTCAGAGATGGGCGGAGAAGTGGGCCTTTCATGAAGATGGCACCCCAAGAGGAACATTTCCTCATCCTGTCAGCACTCAGAAAAATGTAGGCAGTCTTCTACAGGTTCGCAGTCAAGATTTTGCAAGACGATGTGGCTGTCTGCCCAGACAATCTGGAACAGACTGCGGACAGGCAGTCTCTGGTCTCGTAGGGCTGCCAGGAGGCCTTCCATGACTGCCCTTCACCGCCAGGCAGAACCGTTTGCACTGGTGTCAGCAACGCGTGCACTGGAACCTGGACATGTGGAGGAATGTTATGTTTAGCAATGAGTCCAGTTTCTGCCTGCGGAGATGACTCGGAAAACGATTTGGTCATCGCTGCACCGATAAAGTAGCATCTTTTGGGGGAGGCGGTGTGATGGTGTGGGGCAGCATTTCCCTCACTGGGAAAAACAAGACTTGTCATCATTGGAGGTAATGTCAATGCAGAGATTTGTTTATCAGTTTATCAGCGCCTACCTCCAAAGTGAAAACTTGTGGGATCAGCTTGGATGTGCTGTTCGTGCCAGAGTGACCAACACTATCGGGTTGCCTGACTTGCATCAAATGCTGGTTGATGAATGAGATGCCATCCAACAGTGTTCTGTGACCAGCATGAGGAGGAGGTGCCAGGCTGTTGTGGCTGTGTCTGGTTCTTCCACACTCTACTGAGGCTCCTGTTTGTCAAATCAATGCACTAAAATTGTTAAATTGCCAAAATGTTTTGTTTTATTCAGACTTCAATCATCCAATTCACCAAACAAGAGTCAACAGCAAAATATAGCAGCTGGCAAATCTTTCATGGGCAGGTGCTATCCACGTACTCACCTCTGCTACTCATCTCATCCCACAAATGCATGTTGCTTAGAAATCTGGCACCGTTGAAAAGGGAAATCAGCAGGCTTTCCAGTGGGCTAAGATTTATTGCCTAGAACCATTGTTACAAAAAAAAGAAATAATCTACCAAAAACACACAAGCCCTTGCTTTTTGTTCTTAGTTTAAATTCCAAGATCAAACCTCTCAAGTGGAGATGTCTAACTCTTTGTAAATCCTGTTATGTGTAGAAGCGAGTTGAAGAAAGGTAAAGCCTCTGAGCACAAGGAGCAGCTATCCAGGTTAAAAAACAAAGACCCGGAGTTTTACAAGTTTCTGCAAGAGAACGACCAATCTCTGCTAAATTTTGATGACACAGACAGTTCTGAAGATGAGGATGAGAAAATGTACCACAAACTACCATCTGCTCTGAAGGTAAGTAATCTGTTAGTATGTGTGAGTTGATGATGAGTCCTGCTGGAAAATAAACATTCTCATACTTGCATGGTTTTTGTAATGTAGGAGGCCAGCTCTGATGATGACGATGATGATGATGATGATGATGACAATGACTATGAGGGTCAGAAAGTTTCGAAGAAGTCCAAAAACGCTGTGGAGGCAATCAAAGTCACAGACAAAATGATTGATGGCTGGAAGGCCGCCTTGAAGAGAGAACCCACAGGTCGTCTCTTCAGAGAAATTACCCAGGCCTTCAAGGCTGCTGTCGCCACAACGAAGGGTGAAGGAGCGGCTCAGTGTCGGTACAAAGTGGCTGACAGCTCAGGTATGCCCGGATAAGAATTTTGATAAATGGATCGTGCTTCATTGCTTAGACTGTATTATTTAGGGTGATTACAGTTATCTATAATTTTCTGTTGTATCACTATAACAATGTTATTTGAACTTTGCTCAGTCATGTGAGTTCTTAAAGAGTTTCAGGACTTGTCACGGCTGATGCCATTTTGTGAGGTACACTATAAAAGGAACTTACAAACATTTCAAGATAACATATTTATATCTCTCCAGTAGGTATCTAGCTGTATTTTTAAAAAAGCCAATTAAGGTGTTGGATGCAGATGTTTAATATGCAAGACCTGTTTTATATGTAGACTGTTTGGTATAATACAACTTGTTTCACTTTTTGTAAAGACACTTGATGTTTTTTTTTTCTTCTTTTATGTGCAGTGTTCAACGCTTTGGTGCTGTTCTGTATAAAAGATATTTATGTGACCCTGCAGAGGATGCTTAACATGAAGCCAAATAAAGACCAGAAAAAGTACAGATCAATATTACATCTTCTGATTTCACACGTTATTGATAGTTGAGCTGCAGTCTGTATTTATTTTCTCGGCTTTGTTCTTAGACTGGTGCTCCCCTCATCCAGTCCAAAATGGCAGTATAATCAGACTGACATCAAGATGTATCTCAGTGGAGTAGTTCAGGTTTGTTTTGTTGTCTGTTCTGTATTCTTTTGAGAGTGAGAGAACTTTTATAAAGTTAAAAACACACAAAAAAAAACAGTTACGTATAACAGAATATATGTCCTGACATGTCCCCATTGCCTCTATGGTCTGAAAACATGCTGGTAAAACTTTAACCTCTAATTTCTTTGCTCTCCATCTATAGTTGCTGTCTTGTCTAACGGAAGCAACAGTCATCAATGCAGTCCTGCAACATGCCAACCAGCTGGTACTTTATTACCTTTGTTTACCTAAACAGTGTCGTCACCTCACCAAGGTAAGGCCTGACTCCCCCAAAGTGTTGCAGTCGAGTCCAATATTCAGTTCTGTATTTGGAAATGAAGAAGTTGGACATGCCTCCTTCAGCCTCCTCCTTATTTTTGTGTCTAGCAACTATTAAAACAGTGGAGCACAGGGGAGGAGACGAGTCGAGTTCTTGCTTTCCTGGCCCTCAACAAAATCTGTAGACACAAGCAGGAAACATATCTGAACCCTCTTCTCAAGGTGAGGACCAAAGAAGGAGGTATACACAGCGAAAGTGATTGTAAACTGGACTTGGGACGGGGGAACTCTGCATGTAAAAGTCAAAACATAACAATTTAAATAGATTAACTTGTCATTTGATGGTCCCTAAGGGCTAAATCTTGTCTGTGCAATGAGTTTCTTTGCATAATTCGGTTCTTCTCTAATACCATTTTCTCTCCCTTTTCCACAGCAAATGTACATATCCTATGTACAAAACTGCAAGTTCACATCTCCCAACGTGCTCCCCATGATCAACTTCATGCAGAGGACTCTGACAGAGATGTACTCCCTGGACACACAGGCTACCTATCAGCATGCCTTCATCTACATCCGACAGCTGGCCATTCATCTCAGAAACGCCATGACCATGAAGAAAAAGGTTTGATTGCTCGCTCATGCATTCTTGCAGAGGTGACCTTTGGAATGACATTTCAACCAATGACACCTGGTACTTTTAAAGCCAAGCAGGGTTGAAGCGCCGTTTGTTAAAAGTCCAGTAATACACTAGATTGTCTCCGTGGAGATGTGGAGTAGTATGATGTGAGAAATGCAGCTGGCTTAAAGAAACGTAATATCCTTGTTACTTGGGTTCATAAAGTTTTAGTCATCACAAAAAGACAATTACCAAAGCAAAACTCAAAATCCTTAACAGGCACTTTACAAACACCGACTAAAAGCAACACTTGCATTTAGAAATATGAAATAATCTTAACCATTAATAAGTAGTGACTTCTGCCTAGGAAAGGCATGATGGTAAATGAGGGCCATTATTTCTGCCCATACTCATTAAACCATCAAAATACTTTCCCCTAACAGGTTCTCATAGATTTTAGAAAGGGGCGTTTCTAACAGTTGATATTTGTGAGTGCTTTTTGTGACGGCAAATGGTGTTTCAAATGCTCACTGCTATTTATTAACTCTTCTCTAAGTAGGGTTTAGACCCGCTGTTTTGAGTGGGGTCCGTAAATGCCAGTGGGTGATGCAACTTTCAGATGAAATTTATGGAAAATGTGAAAAGTTCATGCTGCAGTGATATTTTATCATGGAAGTAGGGCATTTAGGGAGAGGCATGTGATGGTAATTTCTCCATCTCCAACGATTTAGTAGGGAAATAAAAAGCTAACAACAGTGGGTATTCATCAACAAAAGATGTCTGCAGGGCACTGTTCACAATGAAGTGGTCATCAGCATGAGATGTGCCAAAGGATTCCACGTCTGTCTCTGTACACGCACGCACGCACACACACACATTCACACAGTCTATAAACCATGTTTACCATGTCTTTATACTTAGAGTTGTTACAGTTGAAGCACAGCACAAAGCTTGTGTCTTGTATCTGAATGTTCATTCACCAGCCTGATTTCAATTCATTTCTTTAATGTATTTATTTTCTTTTTGGTTGATTGTTCCAGGAAACCTATCAGTCGGTGTATAACTGGCAGTATATGCACTGTCTGTACCTGTGGTGTCGGGTCCTCAGCACCCTGCACCCCAGTGAGGTACTGCAGCCTCTGATTTATCCACTCTGCCAAGTCATAATTGGCACAATCAAGTGAGTGAGCAGTTTTATTATTTCTCTTTCAGCACTTTGGATTATGTGCTATAAAAACTCATTCATATTATACAGTTATAAACATCATACAGTTTATTTTTTTATTTCATTTTTACATTCTGTCAGTACCATTTCTCAGCCAGACTTCTGCTTTCATGGTGTTTGATGTGAATACTTTGATGATGAGAAACAAAGTCTACAAGTTATTTCAGTAAAACGTTTACCTACATTTAAAATGAGAAAATACTTAATTTCAGTCAGCTTTTGGTAACATTAGGCTTTTTATGCGTCATGTATATATTTATAATGTATATTTTATAATGTATAGTGTATATACATTATATTTTATAGTGGGAATGCTTTTGATGGTTATTGTCTGAATCAAGTGACGGACGGATTTATTAAAAGACGTTAAGGTGTGTAACTGTTTATATAGCAGTATGTACCTAGTTATACACCTGTATACCTTTGTTCCTGAAGTCTGCATGCAATGCAATATTTTTTGGGCCCAGCTTTCAGTAGATTGCCAAATTTTTTGGATTTAAATCTAACAGCAAAGGAGACATTGTGCAAAAGCCTAACCAGTCATTATTTCATAATTTGTCACCCATCAGACCTTACTGGCATTTGCTTTTAACCGTGTACATAACTTGTGGGAGACCATCACGTTGCTTAGCATTTTACCAGCAGCAGGTGGAGACATTCACTGCAGTTTTTTTCCCCCTTTTTCTTTTTCTTCCTTTCAGACTGGTCCCTACACAGAGATATTACCCTTTGAGGATGCACTGCTGCAGAGCCCTCACCCTGCTGTCTGGCAGCACCAACACATTTGTGCCTGTTCTGCCTTTCCTCTTGGAGGTAAGACCTTAGGTCATCTCCACTAACCACCGTGCACATCTGTTGGAACCAAAGCAGATTAAACAGAGTTAAGTGAAGTTTCCAATGGTCCCAACTGAAGTCTTTGACTTCAAAACACAGCCTGAAGTCCTGAGTTAGTTCACAATGATCTGCAGTAAACAACTGACAGTTGGTTGTTTTTGTGTGAATGGAAACAGCGAAAAGGTAGATGTGATGAAATGTTCCGTCGGTGGCTTGCCGTGGAAAAACATCAGCGTTGTGTGAAGTGCATTTTGGTCTCAACGGCTACAACTGAAAGAGCTCAGGAGGAAATGTATCGAAGAGCTGATGTGTGTGTGAGAGCTACCTTTTGTTATCAGACCAATCGCAGGTCGCCAACTGACAATATTCTCTTCAGGTCAGGTGTTAATCCTGTGGTTGTACGCATTTGTGTGTCTTGTGTACAAATGTGCGCAAGTCTTTGTTGTGGTTTTGTGGAGGGCATTGTGCTGGAGGTGGCAACAAGCTCAGCCCACTGGGAGTGGTCAGCGCATGGATGTGAGTGTTTTTGAGAGTGCATTCAGCAGTTTGACCAAAGCGACAAAGGCACGGTTGTGGTTTACACTCTGCGTCCTAACACACTTTGCAGACCACATCCTCTCTGCCTATGCCCCTCCTCCTTGCGCACGCACTTTCAAAGCCCCCTCCCTCCGAACCCCCAACAGCAGCAAGCTGTGTTTATTTGTGACGCACAATACTTCCTGTGTTTTTTCTCCCTTACTGTTCCCCTTGTTAAAGGCAGGCTGAAGTACGCTGCTACTGTTTTAATTAGAGCAGCAGAAGCAGCCCCCTTCCTCCGGTGTGTCTGTGCCTGTGTGTGTTCTCGTATCTCCGAGGGGGGTGTATGATTCGGCGCTTCCTGCTTCTAGCTGTGCGCGTTTGTGTGTGTGTGTGCGAGCGCACCAGGGCTGGCCCATGCCTTCCCACTTCCCCCCTGGCTCCCCCGCAGACCGCCACCACATCCTATGTTTGTACAGACAGCACCGGCCAGGAACGTTGCTCTGCTGCGCACAAAGTGAACATTAACGACCACACACACACACACACGCACACACGCACAAGCAGGGAGTCAGAAATAGCTCAATACACAAATACAAAACAGAATTTCACTTGCACACTGTGGGCAGATGTGAAAGCTTGCAGACAAATAGCCCACACGTTAGAATGTAGTTTCACAGACAAAGATAGAAATGTGTCGTCTTGGTAACAACTCATATAGGGGTTAGTGTCCATTCAGCCGCTATATCTTTTGAAGAACAGGCAGATGACATATATTTAGTAAATATTTAACTTATATCTTTAAACACATTTCTAATTAGAAATTAAGAAACAGCGTCATTAGTTTTGTAACTTATTGTTCACTGACGGCTCATGAAAGACCAAGCTATCAGCTTGGTCTTTCATGAGCTCCTTCAACAGGTGGATGAGCATCTGCCTGCCAAGATAAATTACTTCCCCCAAACAGGAAACCAAAAGAATGATAGAACCCTGTAATATTAAAGGACGTATTTTATTTGCTTTGGGCGTTGTCTCTCTTCTTTAATCTAAATCCAGTTTTCTTCATTCTGTTGTACCAGTAAGACTGAAGTTCAGTGTTGCCTCTCTTTTTACAGATCTTCCAGCAGGTGGACTTTAATAAGAAACCAGGTAGAATGAGTAAGAAGCCCATCAACTTTGCAGTCATCCTGAAACTGAACAAAGTCAACCTAATGGAGAAGGCCTACAAGGTGAGCACTGCTGTGAGCAGCTGGGGAGGAGTGGGCAGCGTTCACTGCCGTTTCTGTCTTTAGTGCAGCGAGAAGGAGCAGCTGATCAGATAAGTGGTTCTCTTAGCTTGCATGTGTACATAAGGGGATTGAGGGCAGCACTGACGGCCTCTTGTCATTGCTCTAAAACTGTCCGAGTCGCCACGCTCGGTGTCGCAGCCAAGAGGATTGTGGCACGGCTCTCTGGGATTATCCTCCGCCCTCCGCTCACTTGGACTGTTCACTCTCCTGTCACCTGGACAGCTGCCTCATGCACTTGGCTTAACGAACTGATCTGCCTGAACCTGAAAACAAAATTGGCCAAAGCAGGCTAGAAACTTTAGCAGTTTTGTTCACAAAATGAGGCGGCTACAGTTCTCGGACTTATTCTGGAGCAGCTCCAAAGAGAAATTTATATCAGTGTCAAGTTGTGCACTTTAGCGCCATTAAGGGGCGACACAGGGTCACCCCTAAGTGTTTGTTGATAGAAAGTATAAAGACTAAGTAGTCCTCTCCTTGTCAGCTATGCAAAAATTTGTCATCCTCATATACTGTCACTAGTGTCTGGTGTTTTGTAAAGGTTTCAAAGGTTGGTTTAAATTATTAAACGAAAAGAAAAGAGTAGCCAAATCAGAGATGAAGATCCATGGCAGAATTTCAGAGGTTTATAACAGGCTAGATTAATGCTTCTTTTTAAACGTGAGATGCTAACTCAGATGTACCTGATGTACTTTGGTCTATAAATGTTAAATTGCCGGCATGGCGGAGAGGGTATTGATTTTAAATGACTTAATTGTGTGAATTTTGCTTTTCTGTTTTATTTCAGGATGGGTTGATTGACCAGCTGTATGACCTGATACTGGAATATTTCCACTCTCAGGCTAGTTCAATCAGCTTCCCTGAGATCGCTCTGCCCACCATTATTCAAGTAATACAGTCTTGAAGTAACATATATCTGCACGTCATTAACAGGTAGGATCGTCTTTTTTCTTGGTTCCTTTGTCTTTTTAATGTTCCTTGTCCATGTCCCGGCAGCTGAAAGCCTTCCTGAAGGAATGCAAAGTGGCCAATTACTCAAAGCCAGTTCGACAACTATTGGACAAGGTACAAGAAAACAGCGTCTACATCACAGGACAGAGACAGAAGGCCACGTTCGGAGTGGCTGATACTGCTGCTGTGGTGAGTGTGGGAGGTGAAGCTGTTGTGATGGTAGAAAATGAATTGTAAATACAAATTTTCTTCAATCAAGTCAAAAAGGAGTTTATTGTAGTTGTTGGTGACCCAAATATATTGATATCAAGAAAAAAAACACACACAAAAAGAAAACTGACTTTACTAAGTCCCAATCACACGTATATGGTAGAAACAAGGTGAAATTACAGGCTGGAAGGCAGAGCATCATGATGACTTTCTGATGACTTTATTATATCTGGTAGACTAATACTTTGTATTTCTAATGTAGGTTTGTGTAACAATATGTTTTCTGATTTCCCAATGTTAAATATAACTCTGTTTGTTTCCTTTGAGAACAACACCATCATTACACTGAGGTTTCAGTTTAATTTACTACATTGTGCCTGGTTAGTGTTTTTTTTCTACAGTTTTAGTGTTTTTTTCTGGACTCAGACAGCTTCAGACTACCTTGTATGTTAAGACACATCTTACTGCAGAAATTAATTCTGAAGAGGATGGAGCACATCAAAAACCCTGTTATTTAGTGTCAAAATGTGATCTAAAAATAAATGCAACAAGTCATTTAAAAATTGAACAATTCAGCAGTAATAGACAAAACTGAAATTTATTATATCATTTATGTATTATTTATCTCTCTAGACTTAAGTGAGAGCTGGTGAGGAGCATTTAAATCTTGTAAGGGCTTTTGTTGGAATTATAATTACGGTCAACAGAAAACACAAGACACTTGACATAGTTGGTGCAACTTTTATTTCATTTTTCTTCTCTTGGTTATAATAGTTTTTATAATCTCGTGTAGTGTTATTCAGTGTTATTTATATTATTCCTGTCCTTGTCATCACCTACTCATAGGTCATCTCTTATTTAAATATTGTCAACAAGTGCCTTATAAAAGGAATGGGGTCTGACAGGATGGAGAGATTTCTTTCTGTTTCAAATCTGAAGCGCAAGCATTCAGTTTTTAGTGTCAGTCCTGCCCATGATTACAGTACTGGCACACCACCAAACACCTACCTGCCGCTGCTGTTGGGCTGTCAAGATACTGGTAATAGAGGTGCTGATGAAACAACACAGAAGTTGTGAAGTTGGTGACACGGGAAGAGGCTTTGCTTCATCAGTGGAGCAGACTGCAGGGGTGCTATAGATCGTTACTGAAAGCTGTTTTAAATGAAGAGGGAATTGGAAAAATGTGAACGAAAACATGAATTTTGAGAATATTTATACTCTATACCGTGAACTCTCTGGGCTTCAGTCCAGTTCGAGAAAGTACAGCAGACAGAACCTTTAATGGAGGGCACTTTCTGATGTAAACTGCGCCAGGCTAAGAAGGACCCTGTGGTTATTAAAAGTCCTTACAAGCTTTTAAACCGGTGTCACCTCTGTCCTAATGAGTCGCCGTGAGAGTTGTATGTGTGTGTGTGTGTGTGTGTTAAATAGAGAGGATCTTTTGCTTTGTCGTCCCGACCACATGCATACGTGCTTTTATGTGGCTTGGCTACACTCCTACCACAAGTTGATATTTTAGAACTTTTAAGGATGAAATTGAGGAGGATGGTCTTTTTGTAGATTTAGCTGATGTGCGTGCATGCATCGAAGCGTGTGTGGCCAAGTGTGTGTGTGCGCACAGCAGTTATAACGGCACCATGCCGGCGCCTGTCGTCTCGGCTTTCAGTTCTGCAGAGGCTGTCGCCATGACATCGGCTCCGTGGTATTGTGGCAGCAGTAGAGATGTCACCACAGGTGAGGGAGAACGGACAGCCCTGCTGCTGCCGTTACAGAAAGGCCATGGCCCCCCTCTGGGCACCGGCCCCCTATTGATATGTTACCTAAACTGGGAGCCAGCCTGCTTAATGATGCCCTGCTTACATCCAGGTCATGATCAAGTCTTGCTGGTCTTTCTTTCATCTTGTTCTCATATTTATTTATTTTTTCTATTTTATTTTGGATGATTTGAGGCTGCATTCAGACGTAACATGGTGTGTTTTAGTGTGCATCTATATCACACATCTTAATAGCTGCACAGCAAATTGTGGTAAATGTGTTAAGCTAATGGGTGCAGGAGGCTGCGCTCTGTTCGCTCTATTGAATTTGTCGGTCAGATAATGTGATTGGACCCAATCAATATCATCCACACAGACCTGTAGGGCCTACAGAAGATCTCCTCTTTAAGGCTTCTTTAATCTGTTTGTCTTCTGTATCCTCTGACTCTCATCACCGTCTTGGCTTTTCCTGATTGATGTGAAGATGCCATTGAAAGCCACACATATTAAGATGATTTGAGGGTCTGATTGAAGCCTCGATTTTCTGTCCCGTTAATACCTGCCTGGGCCTCTGTATACATTCTCTGTCTGTGTTCTGCCAGGTGGCCTGGGAGAAGCAGGTCCAGGGGCAGGGGACTCCCCTTACCAAGTACTACATCAACTGGAAGAAACTGCGAGAGAAAGAGATACAGCTAGAGATCTCTGGCAAAGAAAGGGTAATTATCCAAATTTTAAAAAAAGACCACCTTATGAGTCATGATTTACATGTTAGTGAGAGAATCTCTCCTGGTGTTTTGTATTCCTTTTGATTATTTTTTCTTTTACTTAAATCATATAATTTGTCGCACATTTTCTAACAAGCACAACTCTTTGTGATCATTGTAAAGCTCATGTAAGTAATCTCGTGTTGTCTTGTAAAGATGGAAGATCTGAACCTCCCTGAAATCAAACGTAAGAAGATTCAAGAGAAGAAGGAAGAGGACAAGAAGGAGTTCAAGGATCTGTTCCAGTCTGACAGCGACTCAGACGAAGGGGACTCGGGACTCAGAGTCAAAAAAGGTCAGCTAACTTTGCATACAGCTGTCCTTCAGACTTGCCAGAAACTTGCCTGCAGAGGAGCACTCTGCAGACTAGTGCAGCAGCCAGCCCTGATTTACTGCCTTTCTTGGCCTCGAGGGGGCAGTATTTTGTCACAGCATAGCAAAAGTGAAGTTAGAACAAATGATTGGTGAGTCTGATTCCTCTGCTGTTATCAGTGCATGTGAGATGCACAGCGTCTTAAAGATTTGTCCACATGAGGCAGATCACCTGCGGCACAGTTACCACAGGGTCCCGAGAAACTGAAAACATCTTCACAGGCTGTTTCTGTAGAAATGAAAATTCAATCCCAAGTCAAATATAGCAGAAAATCTCCGTTCATCAGAGCGTTTGGTTCACTGCTCACCAAAGGGAGTGGGCTTATCCTTCAACCCCAGCATGTCTTGTCCATTCAGGGTTGTCTACAGGTCAAAGACAGCTGCAGCCTTGCTTTCACAGCTTTACACTCAGACGTGCTCCAAGCTGAAAAAGTCCTCCACAAGGTCAAAGGAAAGTATTAGGCGGGAGAGATTTTTTTTTTTTTTTTTCTCAAATACATCTGGACTGCATTGTCGGGTGAGTCCCCACAAACGGATGGGCAGCTGCCGGCAAGTGGCTCCCTCCGCCCTCCTCCTCTGTCGTTCGTCTTTCCTCTACCCCAATTGCTCACACACAAGCTGAGCACCCCCCCACCCCCCACCCCCCTCCGACAGGAAGTACAGACTTGGATCCCAGCGGGTGTTCCTAATTCAAAACAGCCCACTGGAGCAGCCAGAGGTGGCCGCTCCCGCTCCTCTTTTTTCCTCTTCTTTCTGGTGTTTTGAGCTTTAACTAGCTGCCCCCACATGTTCCCGCACACACGTGTGTGCCGACACACTTTCACATCTTAACAATAACACACAACTCACAGCCACCACCTCGTCATCCAGTTTGAAGAGACTAAAGCTTTTGGGCCGCTCACCAAAGCTGCTTGTGGTCTCGCATGCTTCTTGGAGGAGAGGGGGATGATGACTTAGATTAGTGTGTGTGTAGATGTGTGTGTGTGTAGGTGGGTGGGGTATCAGAGTATGGTGATATTAAGCGGTCCACTGGGATCCTCTACTGGAATCTGCTTGCTTGATGCGAGCAGCAAAGAGTGGAAGATGGCGAAAGCATGTTTGTTGTCTTAAATTCAGATGGGAGGTGAAGTACCTGATGTTTTAATAGATGTTTATATTTCTGTGTGTGTGTGGACTCTGGAAACTGTTCGCGGTGTTGCGCACAGAGGAAGTAGCTCTGCTTTTCCTCTCTCAATCACACCGTCAGCCTCTCATCACGCCTCAACTTCAAAGCCTGTGGACCCTAGTTGTCCCTTTGGCTAGACAACACAGGCGCATGCTCCACTCAGAGGATGGCACAACACAAGTTCAGACAACTCCCAACTTCTCTCCAGTGCATGCGCACACATCCGCACACACACACCGGCTCTGCCATCATCATCGTGGCTCTGGAACCTGCCTGCTATCTCCATTTACTATATTTAGGCCATGAGCGTAAGATGTCTGAAATTGCCGGTAGTAAACTGTCATGGGTGTTTGTGCAGCAGCGGCGGCGCCTGTAATCGACTCTCAGCTCCATCTCAGGAGGAAATAGACACTTCCAGCTGTCTCTGATACCTGGCCCACATATCCACATCTCCAAAGTCCTCAGACGTCAGCAGTGCACCGCAGCAAACTTAGACATCTGAAGACAAAAAAAAAAAAAAAAAGTGTGTTGTGCTGATTTTCACTGTTTTCCTCTAAGGTAAGAAGAGCAGCCCTGCATCAGATGACGATGATGATGATGACCTTGACGATATGTCTGACTTGAGTGATGACGAAGAAATGGAGGGAGACTCAGGTTGGTGTAATATCAGAGTGTGAACATGCCAAGACACAATGTTTCTAATATTTCTGCATTTACGGAGTTATACAGAGGAGAAGGTGGTGGCTGGTAATGGCTGATGAAGGCTAACCTGCTACAGTGATTAAAGAGTTAGACGGAGTTTATCTGATGTCAAGCATTAGAATCTGAATGTTTTCTATTTTTCTTGGTTTTTCTGAATATTAACTTCATATATTTGAGTTTTGCCGATTGTTTGACACTTTGTACTCCAGGGAAACAATGTAAAATCAGAAAATATGTGATTTTTCAATTTGCAATGCAGAAATACTAGCCCCAAAAAAGAGAAGAACATCCTGAAATGAAATATTTTTCTAGAATTACAGGTGTTTATTTAATTCAGTCTTGGAATTAACAATTTACAAACTCCAGAATATGAACTATTCTGTTCTCCTGCAAATAATTATGAATACATAATTCTGAAAACTGAATAGTTTTTTTTGCACAACATTAATTGTAGCAAAACTAAATGAGAACATTCTGAGGAAGAACATAAAGAGGCATGCAATAAATTAGTACATTAATTATCCTAATAAATTGATTTGGTGTCCTCAGCTTATTTACCATCGTAAGTTGTATTTAACTTTTGAGAAATACTTTCTACTAGAGATGCATCTATTCCCAACCTTTTTGCTGATTGCCAGTTTTCTTAAACATCTGACTTGCCTCTACAGAGTTTGGCTGAATACAGTTTTATCTCTAAAACTTTAATCAAGTGCATATATTAACTTATTTAAAAAAAAAAAAAACGATAGCAGAGGCTGTAGACTGTCTTCTACTGGCTTTGGTTTTTAGTCTTTTAATATGTTAGCTTCATAACATTGAGCATGCTCAGGAAGGAGGATGCTATTGGATTAATTTTTTTTTGTCTCAAATATTTGGTTGTCACTCGACAAATTTTATTTTATTTTTTTTGCATAGCCCTATATATATAAAAATTCTGTGTATAAAAGAGCTTCTCTTATATTGATTGACTAGTTTAATTTTACTGTCCACTAGAATATGTTCACATGCTTAAATTTTATTATTGCTGTTATTATACATTAATACAGAAAATCATCACCTTTGATCTGTAATACTGCGTCCTAGCGCCGTTATCTTTAAGCACCGCCTTCTGAAACTTCCTGTTTGCCTCGATGGGTCAGAATTGTCAGAGTTCAAGACATCTACGCATTTTTGGAGTATGATAAATCAGGACATGAGGGTCTGTAACAAAAGTTACATAAAACACTGAAGACATTTTATGTGGCCAAACAAGTGGTGTGTGGGTGTATAAACACATAGTTGGAAGTATACTAAAAAATGACTAATAATTAAAGTATGGCTCTCACGTAGGTTGCAGTTATTTAGAATACTAGTGAATATCAACATCTTTGACATTAAAAGTTAATGTAATTTCGTGGTGACTTCATCAAATGATTTCCAGTTTCTGATGTTCCCATGAGGCTGAACATGACGTTAAAGGGCTTCCTGTTTATTCCAGGTGATGACGTCAGTGAGGATGAGGAGAACGGGGATGAAAAGGCTTCCAAGGCTCCTCAGCCGTTGTCCTCTGCTGCTCTTATAAAGCTGGCTGAGGGAGATGAGGATGTGGTTGAAGACTTGCAGCTGTCTGATGATGAATGAGATTCATGGATTTTGTGCTCTCTTTCTCAACACTTAAATTCTCCATATTTCTGGACTTTTGGCTCTTTGCTTTTGTATTTTTATTGATATACATGTACAGTTAAAATAGGATACTGATTATTTCATTGAAACTTTTGAGAATAAAAGAGTTCAAGAATCCAAAGTGTGTCACCTTGATCTATTTACTCTTTTTAAAGGTTTAAATTAATAGTAGTGTGCAAGTGAATACGAACACCTGAGCGCACCTGAAACAGATCTGCGTCCTTTGTGCATGTGCACACCTGCAGATACCCTGAGGTTTGGTGAGAACAAGCTGGAGGGAGTCGGGTCGAACCAGGCTGAGCAAGGCCGAGACATTGGGTACAGAGATGTGGCTGTTGAGCCCTGAGGCAGCAGCGCCGTGCCAGGCTGGCAAGATAGTGTCTGATGCAGTGCCAAGAACTCTGCCTAGGTGGAAGAGCAAGAACACAGGCTGGTCTGTTTCTGTGCCAACTCCTCATCCACCCCCTGCACAGATCACTGTTTTTTCTATTTGAGCATTCACATGCTCAGACACAGCTTTCCTACTAACTTTTCCCTTTTTCATTCTTGACTTTTCTGCACCTTCTGCCAAAATTCACAGCTCCATTGAAGGCTGATTGAGGCTCTTTTATTTATTTTTTTTCTTTTATTCAATAAATAGGTAAATGATTAGATGCGTGTACTGGTGCATGGCACATGGTGGATTAGTTATTTGACATGGTTTTAGATGCGACAAATGTATATTCATTTAAGAAATGAGAATGTCTCGTCACATTTAATCGTTTTCCAGCATTTCTTTCGCTGTGAAAGCTCGCCTCGAGCAAAGGGAGGTCCCAGCAGAGTGTGCAGGGCCATGCTTTGAAGGAGGAAGGTGGGTGTGAGTGAGGGCTTTGTGTGTGTGTGTGTGTGTGCGTGTGTGCGTAAGGGTCAGGTTTGCCCCCACAGGCAGGGAGGCCTTGGCCTGCGGCTGAACCTCACACTCCAACAGCTGGTGTTGACCTGAACTTTCCCCCCTGAGTCACCACCTCCCCCTCATGCGCACACACATCAGGAGATGCAGACTCCCCTCTACCCCGCCTCCTACACTTTTTTTTTTTCTTGCATTAAGACCACAAACAGCTGAAGAAGAAAAGACATTTGTACTTGTCTGATGAAAGCACACAAACACAGAAGAGAAACGACAGCAGGGTGTTGCTTTAGGTTTTATTTCACCTGTGTGGTGAATAGAAAAATAGGATGAAGACAAAACTTTTGAAGGGAAATCTAGAGACCATTTTTAAGTAATTGCTTGCGTAGTTTGAAAGCAAAAATCCAAAACAAATTCAGAACATTTGCAATAAGAGCTTTGTGCCTTTTCCCTGCAACCAAGAGAAAACAAAGTAAAAGTATCTTTGGAATCCATCTTAAGGGCTAATTTTAATACATATCTGTTTTATCTACTACATCATAAGTCCTATAAATAGTTTTGTCCTCATATTTATAAGCTGGGGTAGCGTTTGAAATTGGAGCATCTTTTTTGATATTACACTTAAAAAAAATATATGAACAAAAGTACCACCAGAATTTAGCAAGTCACATTTTTCAGTAAGGAAATCCTTATTCGTGCAACTACATTTAACAAAAAAAAAAAAAAAAAAAAAAAAAATGAAAGTACCACATATGTAACCGTCAGAATATTTTCATCTTAAGTGTGATTCTGTACAACTCTGCATGTTTTTCCTACCTCCCACAGTAGTCAACACAAGTGTACAATATGAAGCTTCACAAACCATATGAGGCTGCCTCATTTCTGATTTGAAGCCTTTTTCAATGTCAGCTTTACCTGTGTAACGTCAAATAGTCCATTGTGTGAGGCACCAGCCTAGCATTTCCCTGTTGGACCAGTCCTTCTCTGAGACCATTAATGCAAAAACAAAACAGACACATTGTGAAACATGGTTCCAATTCCACACATCCAGTCATCTTTGGTATCGGGACAGTGGAATGCATAGTTGCAGTGATATAAGAGGGAGCTTGACAGATCTAGTGCTGCTCAGCATGTGTTTGAACTCCAGCCTCTATAAAGATAGTGCCACGCTGCTGTTTGGCCTCAGGAAATAGTCAAAAATAAAAGGACGGGAGGGAGGAATAAAAGAGAGGAGATGCGTCGCTTTTTAATTCCTGGGCTCTGCAGGGCTCGTCGTGAGCGCAGTCAGAGTTGGAGACACAAGAAAGAAAGTGAGAAGAGCTTCCTCCTGCCCAGGAAGGAAGGAAGAGTTTCTGCTAGCGTCTGACTTGCAAGAATGTCGCATTTGTGGCAGGGCTCTGCTCGTTTCTTTTGGCAGGCTGTCTGACCAGCTGTCTCATTATCCTCCTTTTTCTCTTTCTCTGTTACTCTGTCACTTCACGTGTCTCCCTTCGAGGCCAGTTTCTTTGGATTCTGCTCGACTCCAGCTACTGCAGAGGCTATCCTATAGTTTCTTTTTCCAGTCTAAAATTTTCCCATAAACTTCGAGTTTAAAGGTTTCAGCGGGATGGAAAAGTCTGATTTAAAAAAAAAAAAAAAAAAAAGACCTGCGAATCAAGTGTCTGATTCAAGTGACTTCACCCAGACCCATGCTCAAAACAGGCCTCCCACCCCCATCTGTGCGATCCTACGAAGGAGTTTTTGCCTCGAATCTTCCCGCCACTGCTGAGCCATTGCCATTTTCCTCTTTTGGGGTAGAGCACCCCGGGGTGGGGCCACTGTATGGAGAGGAACTGCTGCTGGTGGAAGTGGGTCGATGTGGCAGGGACAGAGAGAGGGGCAGGGGAGTATCAGATGGTGTGGTCAGGGGGTCCCGATCCCTCTCTGGGGGACGAAGGGTGGCAGAAGGTGGAAATGGGAATGCCAGCGGGAATCCTGTCATATAGAAAAGCCTGCCAACACGGCGCGCCACCTGCGGACGTGAGAAAGCATATGACTGTCAGGACAGCCCGTTGAGCGTCGTGCAGAGGACTAATGTCTTTTTGCATTTCAGAGAGAGAGAGAGAGAAAAGAGGCCTCAGTCTGGGGGCAGGCTAGTTAAGGGAAATCTGCTATGCTACGCTAGTAATTTGCCTTGTTCATAAAGACACGCATTCAAACACTCACAGCTCCTCTCCATCACACAAACACACACGCAGGTCTGTGGTGTTTGTACCTGTGAGCGGATCTTGAGCGCAGGCCCCAGCTTTAGTCCCATGGTGTTGAGCAGGTGCTCCTCTGTGAGCAGCGGCAATGTCTCTCCATCAATGGCCTGCTCCCGAAACACCTGGCAGAGACACAGCCGCTTCAGCCACAGCGCCGACATGCACACACACACTCAAGCCACACACTCATTCTAACTACAAAACTGGCGCTCTGTTCTAAAATGTTAATGCACATTACCATTTTTTTTAAGAATTTGGAGTGCCACACCAGTGTATGGTCTTATGATGAGTTAGTGCTGTCTAATAGTTGTTCACGCTGGTGTGTTGCCCACAAAAAGTGAGGAGTAAAAAGTATTCAGATATGATTTTCCTAAATTGAAGATGGTTTATTTTATTGTGACAACAGAGCCAGTTAAATAATTAACTGAGATATTTTGCTCCACATTTCTTTGACTAAAATCAGCTAGTAATTGACCAGAAGTTTGCTGGTACTGGGCTCACACCATGTCCAGAGGGACTAAAAAAAAACTCATTTTACACCCAGATTATCAAAAATGAACAGTTTTAACACTATGGAAGCATTTCTCTCAAAACAATTCCTAATAAAAATATAGTAAATAAAATCATGATCATGATAGATCGTTCAATTTGGAACAATAAGTGGGGATACACTCACAAATACACGTTTAATTCACAACTCAAGCCAACTCATTCACAATAAAAATGCACAGGTCCAGCCGACACTCAACATGACCATTCATGCATCCACACTCATTTACACCAGATTTAAAAATAAAATCTGCATCCTGGTGTATCTATCTAAACATATGGAGATGCCCTTCAGATAATCCACTCATTTTGAAGCAGACATTCTGTCATTCTGCTATGTTTCTATGACTAGTAGTGAGCCTGCCCCTGGCCTCCGTCCTCTTCTCTCTCTTCTGCCTCCCCATGTCCTCACCTGTGCATATTCAGCACATCCAGCCAGGCTGCTTATAAACCCACACACATCCTCCACACTCCATTTGCTGATGTCCTCTACAGGGTTGGCTGTGGCTGAGTCCTCCCCATCCATGAAAAGACCTCCCAAAGAGCCTGATGAGGGAATAACAGATGAAGATGACGAGTCAGTTTTACACTGGATACAAAGCTACTGTGTGTTTTAATGTTTTGTTTTTTGAGTAGCTTCTAGAAAAACTGCAAATTCTCATAGTGAGTTTAAAGAGAAACTGAATAATGGGACAAACAGGTGGACTTAACACTACTACTACTACATTATTGATATAGTCAATGATACAGACACATCAGAGATCAGCTTTTAGTGATTGCTGAAGAAAAAAGTCACTTAATATGTGAGAAGAAAATCAGCAATGAACATCTCACACTGAGAAAGTATTTGGTATTTTTGCTTCCCCTTTTCACAATATTTATCACTCATCAAAACTGCTGAAGTATTATTATGTTCTGATTCATGGAAAAGATTAATTGCCCAGCTCCACTAAATTGATTTCAGTCTCCTGTGCTTGAGCTGGTCATGATAAGCCTTTTCTTAAATCTGTGCTCCAGTAAATCTCCCGACTGCTGATGTGTTAATCCACATGTAGACAACTGTGTCTGCACTGTATGTATGCAAATAAATGACCCCTCCCCTTTGTCCTGACTCGTCTCTGTGCTGCTGCTGCTGCTGCACATGTGGGTCACACTGGGGTCAGACGCAGGGCCCCTAATGAGGAGAGGTCTCCACACTGGAGACGTGCACATAGAATGACGCTAATGGGTTTCACATGTCAATGTGTGTGTGTGAGTCCCTCACCAGTATGAAAGTAAGGGCTGGCATATGGGAATCCAAAGGGCAGCGTCTGGGCGTGAAGAGCGGGGAATGGTGGCATGAATCCTGGTGGAATCTGGTACTTGAGATCAACCTTGCCCAGTCCAGGAGTGAAAAGGTGGCGGCTGGGTGACTCTGTACCTGCTGAGCTGCATGGAGCGCTCAGCCTGTCCGAGCTCTCTCCAACCTCCTTGGCACTGTCACAGCGTCCCTTACTGCCAGTCTCTTTGCCCCTGGTTCTCTCCCTGTCCTGGGGTTTAATGCTGGCCTTGACACCAAGGCCTTCCCGCCTCTCTTCACACATCTCCGTCTCGCTCTCTGAGTCATTCATTTCCTCATCTTGAACCTCCATGTCTCCCTCCCTTCCTCTATCCTCCCTTTCTCGTCTGTGATCCCCAATGCGGAGTTGTGTCTGGGGATCTCTGCGAACCGCCTTTCTGGATTCAGCATCTGACCCAGCAGTGGAACTCTGCATCTGGGCATCTTTGGGCGTGGAGGACGCCCCCGGTTGCTGTTGTTGCTGGTTGAGGGTGATGAGAGGTGTCGCAGCACCGTGGCGAAGCACCAGCATCGCATTAGAGCGGCGGGCCAGCTCCTCACGGAGAGGATGTCCCTCTGGGATGTCGTGAAGGCTCCGCAGGGCCGGATGATCAGGAGGTAAGCCAGGAGGCAGAACTGCCAAAGGATCAGAGCCCAGCAGACGCTGCTGCTGCTGCTGTCGCTGGTGGAGACTCTCCAACTCCTTCTGTCTCAGCAGCTCTGCAGACATCTCAAGTCTGCAGAAATGAAACACACGGGAACTTTAGATACAGGTGAAAAGTTGACAAAAATACAGCCCCAGCTGCCATCATCCTATGTGAAAATAAACTCGGTTAACATTTGTTGTGGTAGTTACTCTATAGTCATCATTTTATTTTAAGATTACAAACTGCAACACACACCTGGCCAGATTCTGCTTCCTCAGGAGCTCCTGTTGTCGAGCAAAGATCTCAGCTTGAGCTGGTTGGAGGAAACCATAACCTATTAAAGACACAAAAAGAAAGCTCGGATAACATACCAGTAAGCAAAAAAGAGAGACTTGGAACATCACGATGGCTTAAATCAGTGGTAGAAGGTTACTCATTTAAACAAGTATCTGCATTTTACTAGGCTATTTTCCTTTGACGCTATTTTTTTTTTTTACTTTCACTTAACTACATTTCATACAGAAGCACTGCACTTCTTTCTACGGAGCAAGTGTTTAGAAGCTTGGCTTAGTTTAATACTTAAACAAGCTTTTAAGAAACATTAAGATTAAACCAGCGGCTTCCAATCTTCTTTTTTCTCGCTACAGTATATAGCTGGCCGTCCCATTTCATGTCTATGATAATTAGCCCACATGGGCATGCATGGACTGAGTTGATGTGTGCTTGATGTGTGCAGGCCAATCTGCAGATGCAAATTCTGCTATTTTGAACAGAAAGTCATTTTGGGTGATCTCAAAATCCTTATTTGCAGCTTAATCTATTGTGTACCTCTTAAAATAACAGCTAGGTGGCCTGAAAACTGCATATATTGCAACTTAAGGTAATTTTGAATCTTTGAAGATCAGGACAAGCACAATATAGAACCATTAATGTATTTAATCAAATTCATTTTTTTTTTATAATGTGCACCAACATGTCGTTTTATGTGACAGTTTAGGTGATGGTGATTTTTTTTTTCCCTTTTCCTGATATTCATCTCTGTGTCTATTGCAGTGATAAAGGCCTCATAAAAATCTAGCCTTCCATTTCAGCATCAGATTGTCGAGACAGCAGTATGTCAAACTCAGGAATTGACAGCAAAAGGTTTCCAAGAGATCCATCTTTAAAGAGAAGGGAACCACACACTGAGGTACCTTTTCTTATTTTTCTAATCTCTCAATTTACCCTCCTTCTTCAATAAAATGCCACATCATTTTTTATAGAGCGTATGATGGGACTAAAAGCACAGCAGCTGATCTTTTGACATCGGGTTCCGTTCTGTGTGCAATTCTCCAGCAAAAAAGTGTCAACTCTCAGTGATGAGAAACTTTACACTGCATTAAAAAATTATTAGCTCCTGCTGGTTACACACCAGGTCGATTCTCCACTGGATCTCAGCACATCACAAATTAATTTTCCTCTGACGACCATTTTTTTCTCCTAACCCTTGTCCTTTCCTGGTCTCTCTAAAGGCAATCAGGCTCATAATTGTAGGGCTTTCATCTGTCAAATACATATGCATTTTTTGATCTACTCAGCATCAAAACTCCTGTGTGAATCAATATTTCTTTGTTAAACTCATCAAAACTTAACTGCTCCACCTGATGCTGTGTCGTTGCCGAGCAGTGCTTTTTTAAGTCCTGAAAACTCTGATTTTAATTGGATAACAGTTACAACAAGGTATGCAGAAGACCATTTCCAAACACATAGCATGTGGAACCTTGAAGTAGATGGACTACAGCAGCAGAGGACCACATGCTGCCCATGTCTGATTAAAAATGGAAAAGTGGTGCTACATTTTACGTAGATAATGGATTTAAAGAACATTGCCTGGTGTGACGAGTCTCCATTTTTGGTAGGCTCACAATTTGGTGTAAACAACGTTAAAGCTTGGATCCTGCCTTGTATCAACAGTTCAGACTGGTGGTGATGGTGTAATGGTGCATGAGATATTTTCTCAGCACACTTTAGGCATCTTAAACAATGCTCATATGGGAGTAAACACCAACAGCCTGCCTGAGTATTGTTGAGCACGTCCATCCCTTATAAACTACGGTGTACCGATCTTCTGATAAATATATTTCCACCAGGATAACATGCCTCAAACTGGTTTCTTGAACATGACAATGAGGTCTGTGTGTTTCCACAGTCATCAGATCTCAACCCAGCAGAGCAACTTTAGGATGTCACTGAACAGGAAATTCACTTCATGGAGGTACTAGAGATGCACGGATGACGTATATTTTAACCCGCAACCGCTTCTTAAAATCTCTATCCGCCCGCTATCCATTTGCAGGAACGTTTTTTCACCAATTTTCAAAACCGAACCGACCCGCCATCCTTTTTAATAATATGTAAAATATTTTTTCTTATTATTATTATTTGAGTGCTTCAACCGCAACCCGCCCGAATTTAATTAAAGTATTATTTTTTGACGAGTCATCCGCCCGATATGCGGATTATCCGCTCCGCCCGCGGGTGCGCGGTTCATCCGCGCATCTCTAGGAGGTACAGCTAACAAAGTTGTTCCACCTGTGATGCCATCATGTCAATGTGGATCAAGATCTCTGAGGAATGATCCAGTGTCCAGTTAACCTATGCCATCAAAAACTGAGGTGGTTCAACAGGTAAATGGGGTCCAAACTGGTACTAACAAGGTGCATCTATGGAAGTGACTAGTGAGTTTATACATAATTACACATTTACATGCTTTATAAATGTTGCTGGCCTGTAATTTACATGTTAAACTTGCTTTCACTTCATTAAATGTTTAAATGACCCAAATGAAGGATGACATAAGTCAAACTGGAAATACAGTTGTTTTCTCTCCCATTAATGATCTAATGAACACTTAGATCATTTGCTGTCCATGTAAATAAAACTATAGATAATGTATTTTAATCTATCTTTACCTCTAAAGGTTAAGATAAAATACATCCTCAGCAAAAATGTCATGTACGGTAATGTACCAGTTAACGATTCATTTAACTATATTGTGTTGCTAATGCAAATGTGCTTTTATTTTTGTTATGATTTTTCTGAAAGATTTATACCTGGAACTTTTTAATCTTTTCAAGGTACTTTTCTTTAAGTAACATTTCCTCCACCGCTGTCAGGTGAAATTACGCTATTTTGTTTTAGCATGGAAGAGTTATTCATTTATCGGACAGCATTACTGGAGACTCACCAGGGGCCTGGCAAAGCGCAGACGGCATGGTCAGGAACGGAGGCCGCAGGTGAGGTCCTAAGGCAATGTGAGGAGCCGTAGGAGGGGACAGGAGGGGTGGAGGATGGGACAGTTCTCTGAGGACACAAATATAAACATAACATTAATTCTAACTAGGATTTTAGTCTCTGTGCTAACACGATGAATGCCCAGATGAATAGTTTTCGACTTCACGTTGAGGTTTTTCTTTTCTCAGCACAACTCCAGGCTTTCTTTGTGTTTGTGCTTGCTGCCACACCAATGCATGCGGTGTATTTTTATCAGTGGTGCTCCAGAGGCCCCCATGTCGCCCCAGCACCTCATCAGTCTTGTCACACCGCAGCAAGCGCCGCTGGCCATTGCTGTACCCTGGGCTGCATCCTTTCCTTCCCCTGTCGCCTTTCACACACACACACAGACACACACAGTCCCAGGCCAACACACATAATGAGGGCTGAAAGCACAATGCCAGTGTGTCATGCTCCGACAGCTGGGGCAGCCCCTGTGTCTTGACCGGGGTATGGGCTGAAGGACCTTCTAATTAACACTCATCCCTCCTCTCTTCTCTCCCATTTTTACGCCCCTTTCTCTGTCTCCCTCTCTCTAACGCTCTGTTGCATTGAAAAGATGGAACATCCTGCAACCTCTGCCTCTGAAAAGGCCTCACTATTATTGGCTTCCTCTTTTGTCCTCCTTGAGGGAGAACAGTGCCTCTCACCTTTCTCCCGCTCAGTCTCAACCATCTTTTTATGGTCTTTAGTTCCATCTATAGACTTCTCTTTGACCTCTGAAAATCTGTCGTGCTCACTGACTTTTTTGATAGATTTTTTCATGTTTTCGTTCGTTCTCAGCTTCGTGCACATCTTTTGGAGAGGCAAAGTGATGAAGAGGCACGTAGAAATCATTCACCATGGTGATGTACATGTGCCTCGACCCCCTGTGAGTCAAAACGTGTGAAGTTTTAAGGCTGTACAGCATGATTATGCCGTCTGCCTCCTGTCCACAGCTGTTCGGAGGACCTTTCCTGAACTCACCCTCTAGCTCCCTACACACACCACCCCACTCTCCCGTTTCTCTCCTCCAATGCGGCTGCTGCTATCACACCAATCACGGCTCTGCTGTGTGACTGTCGCTGCACAAAAACATACATTGGAAACAAGCTGAAGAAAACAACCAAGTCAAAACCAACATTGAGACGCTTGCAACCGCAAATATTGTTTTGCAGCCATGTTCAAATTAGCTAGCGCCTGCATGTCTCCTGCCTCTTTAAACTGTGTGGGACAAAAGAGGAACTGCAAACATGAGAGGGCACATGTATAAGAGTAGAGATGAGGTGAGTGTGTGTGTGCGAGGGAGAGGTTGTTTTTTTTTTTTTTTTGGGAGCCAGACGGTAAGAAGGTGGTGGTGTTATATATGTGTGTGTTTGTGTGTGCCTTCATCGATCGCCTCCGCCGCTGAAATGTTAATACTAATCGTATAACCGCTCTCTCCGGCGGTGCCTCGCACTCCAGTGGCAGCTCCAATTAATCTTGGGTGAGGGCTGTAGCGCGTGACCCCAGAGCCACTAGCCGGGGCCCCGCTAGCCGCTGCTTATGTAATTACACCGCCCACTGTGTAATCACCTGGCCTAATCCCTCAGGGCTAGCAATTAGCCTTGCAACGCGCTGTTCCACCAGGCTATGGCGTTTTCAAAACTCCCATCCACCCTCACCATAGCTCCCGCATGCCAAACTCTCATCACAACCCCCCCTTCGTTCTGATATTCCCTCTTTCTTCCCTCTCCTTGCACCGCCTTGCCTAGCGTTAGCCCGCAGATGAATAACGGTCAATTAAAGCTGCATGACTGGGGCTGCCAGGCGTCTGCGCCACCATAATTAGCCCTAATCACGTAAGAGAGGGAGAGGAGAGAAAGAGTGTGTGTCTGATGCTCCCCTCCTCTCCCTTCCTCCATCTCTCTCTCTCTTTCTTCCTTCTTTTATAGGAGGTAATTTTGAGGGAGGAGAGGCAGACAGTCATTTTGCTCAGGGGATGTGTTTGTGTGTAGGTTTTTTTTTTTCTTTCTTTTGGACAACGTGCATTTGCTGACAAACCGCTGACATGCTATAAAAGGATGAGGCAAAAAAAAACATTCACCTAGTTTTGCAAGAGGCAGAAAGAGAAGATTCACAAAGGCAAGGTGAACTCATAATCACACAGAACTCTATCACTGGATTCTGTCCGTCTCTGCCTGCAGTGAAGCCACAAGCTCCAGGGGAATTCACTGGTGTGTGGCAACCTGTCAGAGTGGCGACAGCGGTCCTGTCCCGCAACGGCGGAGGAACTGTGTGTGTGTGTGTGTGTGAGTAAGAGAGAGAGAGAGAGGAGACACTGCTGCCCTTAATGACTGAAGCGTGGGGGGATTAGGAGCGCCGCGCGGCCGCCTTCGGCTGCCTCTCCGCAGGAACACATTTACACAGGAAGCTCATTAAAATGGATGAGGCTCCCTCCACGCTTGCTCTTTCCCTCCCTCCCTCCCTCTATCTCAGTCACTCCCAGCACCCCACTCCACACCCCACCCCTCCCTCCCCTTATCTCGCACTCTCTCGATCTTTACTTTGGTTCATCTCTCTCTCTCTCTCTCTCTCTCTCTCTCTCCGTCACCTCGCCATCTCTTGTGCTTCTCTTTCTTCATGCCAGTTTTAAACCTCCATGTTTTGCACTTCCTCCGAGTCACCCCGTCTCTTTGCTTTTCTCCAGCCCTCCCTTATTTGCCTTGCAGATGCTTAGTGAGTTTAGTGCCATTTAAGGCCAGACAAATGGAGCGCCAGGCTCTAAGCCCATCGAGCGGCCCTAATGATTCGTTTTTAACAATGGGCCCTAATGGGCCCCAGATAATCAATGATGTGGGGTCGATGGAAAGGTGAGCCGTTGAGAGAGTTAGAAGGGGAGAGAGAGGAGAGCTTCCAGCTCGAACTCACTCGCTTTCATTTTATTGCCGTTTTTTTTTTTTAATTTGCCGATTATCTTAATTTTAAGCCTCTTTTCACTGCATTCTGTTTTCAAGTTTTAATTTTCTCTCACTTTTTCTAAAGTTTCTGTGTCTTTTGTGGATAGTTGGTACAATCTGGTCTCTAGACACACAATTGTGTACATATCCAAAAGTACATAGACTTTCAGGAAGTATGAGGACATTAATGTTTTATTCCAAATATATAGACACCAATGTGCTGCTGGAGAAGCTTCCATTTATCCTGAAAAGGCTTTTCACCAGAATATGGAGCCTGGCTTCAGGAGAACATTACTTTATGGACCACACGCAGGGGCATTGTCATGTTAAAACATCACGGGGGCTTCTCTACACTGTTGCATGATGGAGAAAGCACATTATGGTTTAAAGAACATTTTATGCTGTGTCATTAGGATTTTCATCAAGAAAAAAGCAAAAGGCATGGTCCTAATCATTCAACAGCCTGAAATCACACAGAAGTATCTGTCTACCAGAAAAGGCTGATCAATAGAGCCAAGAATCTCCGTGCCCCTCAAAATATGTGAAAATATCATAACCACGAATCTATCTCATTTGTAAAAAAAAAAAAAAAAAAAAAACAACTTAAATAAAAGGCCATTTGAAATCTTGATTCTTGAAATTCTGATTAAAATGCATCAATGACAACACTCACAGGCATGATGGGAAAGAGCCTTTGGTTATGCTTGTCAGACTGCAATCCCTCAATTCAATTAAATGTAAAGAATTATGTTTAAGATAATCTGCGAAACAGCCAAGAGCTATAACATGATGCTCCAGTAAAGAACTCCATCCCTAACCAATCAACAGCTGCCATACTAACATTGTGTTAGGCCCAGGATCATTTCCAAATAGCATCGCAAACCTGAGGTTAGCAGTGCAAATGATGGTGGCCGTCGGACTCAGAAGGACTGTTAAGCTAACAGAGACAGTGGACTTGGACTCGGAGATACCAGTGAAAGGATTTTGGCCTCGATGCCTCACTTGTGTAGGCTGGACCCACAATGAGAGTGGCTTGGAGCGTCCAATATGCTGGTGGACCTCCCTGTGCAATGGACTGCTTTGTGGGCTATGCACCATAAGGATTGTTTCAGCAAGTGAAAGATCACAGCAGAAGTCACTGTTAATTTCATTTACAAATAAATTTCATCATAGTTCTCCTTCGCAATCTGGCTAATAGCAGGCAGGTAACCAAGTAGAAACAAATCTGTTAAGGAATAAAAAAAATGAGATAACAATATTACACTGAGACGAGATCCAATTAGAACTATTGTTGCGTGGAAAACAGTGATGAGTTGGGAAGAGATCCAATCAGAACTAACTTTTGGGGTAAAGAGGTCACATGCACACATCTGATCTACCCCCCAGGAAGACGAAGCAATTAGTTCTAATGCACATTAATGAAGCTGCAACACGACAAAATGTCACAGCCAGGGAAGAGGAGAGGGTATTTATTCAAATGGACTGAATTTATATTGCCTTTTAATTGTCTTGATGACAACTTCAAGTGCTTTTACAATACAAGCCACACTCACATAAACATTCACACAACTGTCTCATCGTCCATGCAGGTCTATACACAATCACACATGAATGCATCACGAGCAACGTGGGTCCAGTGTCTTGCCCAAAGACACTTCAACAGGTGTTCTACAAATCAAGAACCAAACCACGGACCTCTCTCTCCTAAACCACACACACATCTCAGTTTGAGGTGTAAAACCTGAAAGTGTATTTGCTACAGAACTCACATGAACTAACGCTGTGTACAACACATAACAGAGAAACTTAGATTACAACACACAAAGGGAAAGTGATTTTATACTTGTTTATAAATGTTTCCTTCTTTTCTGTCGATATCGTACGTTTAGCTTTAAAGGTAAGTACATGGAATAATTAGGTTAGTTTATTAAACTGCTCAACGGAGGCCAGTTGAGAGATTCCTCAACACATTTTTCCTCATAACTCTTTTTTTTTTTTATTCACTCCAAAACACATACTGGAAGTGAGGGGTTAAAGGCAGCATCCAGGAAGATAGGAGGACTGAGTGAAACAGAAAACTGAATGGATGGATGGTGAGGCCTGGTTAACTCTCCCCGGTCCTTTGTGGCTAATTACTCAGAGTGCTGTCGGAGAACAGCCACGGCTCACCGAATACATTCACTCTAGACTACTAGCCTCACAGACACAAATTATCAGACATATTCACACAAACAAACCCAGATTCAGTCCGCACAGATGAGCACGCATGCAGACCGCCTGCTTGAAAAATGGAACAAACAAACACGCCAACACTCGGCTCCCCCCTCCTTGCCTCAACACACAAAACGTATACACCCCCACTGTCTCCCTGAGCTGCACCACACAGCGCCTGGCCACTCCGCTTCCTGCTTATTTCCCCCTCCTGCCCCTCACCAACCCCTCTCTGTCTTTTTCTCGCACACACACAGACACACACACACACAAAACTCCCTGCTGCCGCACCGCCGGCCCATTATCGATCCCCCGCCTCTCCCCGCGCCACATAAATAATCGACAAGCAATTATCCGCCCACTCCCGCTGCCCCCGGCTTTGTTTGGGAGGCGTAGGGGCCAGTGCTGGGGGAAGGGGAGGGGAGGGGGGGGGGGTGAGGCGGGAGGAAGAGCTGGCGTGCAGGCGTGCAACTCCACAGTGGTAGCCAAGAGGTTATTGGTTCCTCAGTTGAGCCACGAACATGGAAATGCACATACTCACACAAATATATGCAGCACACCGAAAAGGCCAAGTGTGTGATCCGATCTCGTTCAGGAAGTCAAGATTCAATAAAAGAATGAAAAGAAAACTGCAGCGTGTAATGATGCAAACTGACAAGGGCATTAAGTCTTATAGAGTGTGAACTGTATGTGTAAGAGGAGGAGATAGGTGTTTATTTTTGTTTTTTTATGTTGTTGTTTTGTTTTTTTTTCCCTCCATGATAACAATGCTGGTAGTGGAAGCAGGGAAGGTATGCAGATTCAACAACTACAGCACGCTGTAGCAGGTTCTTACCTGTCAGTGTAATGTGCGTCCCGGTGCTGCGGCAGACCCTGCTTGCGTCTCTGGCTGGATGATGAAGAGCTGCCTGCTGAGGGCAGGTGAGCTTCTAAGGCTGCTGGATTCCTCACTGCTGCAGCCAGCGCCTCCTGACGAGCACGCAGCATGTCTGAATAAAGAGGAGCACAGTGGAGGAACAGAGATGACGCGATAGTGTTGACATGATAAAGATGATGAAGGATTTATAGCTGAGGCAAAAAGAGAAAGATATGATGGATTCAGAGAAAGAAAGTCGAAGGGAGGGTGAAAACAAGTCTAGCATCCAGCTGCTCGCCTCCCTGCTGAGATATTAAGATATAGGGAACATTACCATGGGAGATATGTGGAAAAGCTCAAACACTAACACAACCACCAAATTATAGTTGATGTACTGTAGCTTTTACAGGTTTAGTAGAACAGAAAATAGACTTTTATTAGTTACTGGTCCTGTACTGATAGATGAAAGGACTAAGAGTGGAGACAGCTCTTAAAAACACATTAAAAACGAAACAAACAATAACAAATGCCCCATTCAGCATTAATACTGAAAGTTATGGTAATTTTTTTAACCCACAACAGGACAGTGTATAAAGACACAACAATGAAAAAGTGGAAATGAAAGTAGCGCAAGTTTTTCAACTTCACTTTATATCTGAACCAACAAGTTTCAAGTAGATGTGAAATCATGCATGATCAGATATGCTAAAAGAAAAAAATTCAAAAAGATAAGATGAAAAGTTAGGACGTCTTTGTTACTGCATTCGCAACCAGTCACACTCTCAATGTTTTTGTGCAAATGACCAAACGCGGCTTCTCTCAACAAGCGTGAGATGTTTTTCACTCTCCCACCACTGCCGTCATCGTGCCTTCTACCCCCCCCCCCCCCCGCCGTCTCTGCCTGCCCTCCACCTCCACGTCCTGCCCTCAACCACTCGCCTCAATCCACCTCTTCCTTCCCTCATCCTCCCTATCGCCCTCAAAGGAGAAGAGGACTCATCATTATCAGCCAGGCCAGGCCACACCAGGAGACATGGCTTCTAATGAGAGAAAAATCCATCCTGCCTCCCCCAACAACCAACCCCTCCGACCCTCCACCACCCTTTTTTTAATTAGACAGATCCCTCGGGAGCAGGAGGCCATTTCCGCCGCCGGTACGGGTGTGATGTGTGTTTCTGTGTGTCTGCGTGATTTAGGTGCTCGCGTGTAGATGCCTGACTGTTTGTGTGTGTGTGCGTGTGTGTGTGTTGAAGGAGTTGAGTGGGCGCCGGCGTGGGGAGGATGAAGCGACAGATATTAATGCGGCCTAGCTCCGGTGTATCGATCTGTTTGCTGCGCCAGGCCGCGAGGGACCCGGCTGGCGGCAGACAAGTGTGTGTATGTGCATATGTGTGTGTGTGTGTGTTTGTGTGGAGATTGGGGGGTGGGGGGTGGGGGGGATGGAGCCTGGGGGTGGTGTTGTGAGAGATAAGAGATGGATCAGAGGGAAGTCAGAGGGAAGTGAGCTCACACACAAACGCACACACAGTCTGTTGTGCACTTGTGACTGGGTGGAACAGTTGACCTCTGAGTTTTCTGTGGTCATACTCCTACCTCACCAATTATTTTGTATGGCTAGCTCTGTTAAAGGGGCGCTTACAGCTATTTTTAATATGGCACTTCCTTAAATTCTGGGGGCCACCAAACAACAGATTAAAAAAAAAGAGTCCCTGTTGCAGAGACGAAGGCACCCTGACCAAACTGCAGCCTCTGTGGTAACTTTTGGCTCAAGACAAATTTGAAAAATTAACCTTTCCGAAAGTTGGATCAACCAGTGCTGCTGCTAGCAATGATTAGCAATTCATTAAGTTCATAACAACGCTGCACACAGTATTGTATAAACAGCATAGCAACATACCTACTAATAACCGGTAATCAGTATTATATGCACACCTGATTTATTGTGAATAAAGTAAGACGAAACTGTTGTAAACAATAAAACTGGCTGAGTGCTAACTTCATTCATGCAAATAATAGTCATGTTCTTAAGTCAGGTTAGACAGAGGTTTTCCAAAGTTTCCAAATTATAATCACGATCTTGGGGTGTTCCAGTTGAAACTTCCAACAAGGAACTCAGAAATTCCTACATCTGAGTGCAAATGAATGCACCATTGTATATAGTATGCCATCTTAAAAGCGATTATGCAATAGCAGAACCATAATTCACATATTTCTGATATCGCCCCCAAGTGGCAGCAACAAGCTTCAACGAGCAGGCCTGTTTATGAAGCAGAACCAGAACACATTCAACATCTTAAGAGTCCTACTTGAGAACACTCTCAGGCTCTAATACCACTTCCATTGTTAGAGTTATTTTAGGTTTTGGGAAGTCCCAGCTTGCCAATTCGGGCCCAGTCTTTTTTGTGTGATCCCATTTTTCTAACCACAATCATTTCTGGAGTTGGGCCTAAATCCTCTCAGTTAAGCCACATTTTCCTCAGCATGAGAACGCAGGGAAGTGCAGCGCCGATACAGCTTGGCCGACCTGCTGATGGATTTTGTGGACTGGCAGGTACACAAAAGCAAACATCTATCCGGTAGAGCACCTGATACTCCAGGAAAATTAAGTATCTTTTCGGGAAGATCCATTTAGCCAGTCTCCTAAAAGTGCAAATATAGGGGAAGTCTGTCTCACTGAATATTTTCTTACCTTATGACCAATCCAATGCTAGAATTTTTTTCTTTTTTTTTTTTCATTTTTGGACAGGGGTGGGGGGTGAAGATGCTAAAAAGATGTTGTCTAGAGCCTGAGCTACAGGACACAAAACAAAATGTGCCCTCCAACCTATCCCTCCTCTCACTTTCATCTGGATCTGCACCCCAACCTCTCATTTTCTTTCCCCTCTTCCTCCCTCTCCTTTCATCATGTGAAGAGGGAGGGAGAGCCCTCTTGGCCATTTCTATCACTCTGCCACCCCAACACTTCCACCCCCAACTTCAGCCTCCCCCTCCTCCTCTTTTCCCAACTCATCTTTTGCCCATCAGGTCCACTGAGAGCCTCTCAAACAACACCTTGCACCTACACATTTATGCACACACACGCGCGCGCCTACATGCACACAGAGACGCCCCCCACCCCCCCAACCTTGTTCACACAGACACACACACACTTTCATTTTCTGTGCCCTACACTTCAAACACATGAAAGGATGCTCTGCGGGGACCGAGGCTAAAGAGAGAGTTGGCGGTGAGGAAAAGGAGGAGGGGAGTGGGTATAGCAGCAAGCTAGACGGGGAGATGTATAGGAGAGATGAGGAGCCGGGGGGGTCATGGGAGCCCCAGTGGAGACTAGGTCAATGTCAAGGGGCTCTCACTGGAGAGATTCACGCCAGACTCTCAAGAGACAAAACAGCCCCCCACCCTGTCCCCTATAGTCTCTGCATCTGAGTGTGTCCGTTTCTTAACAAGCGCCAACTGTTAATTGGGGGAAGGGAAGGCGGCTTTATCATTTGTTTTGGAAAGTGAGCTGTAAACAATCTGTTGGTATCTGGAAAAAGTTGCCAGGTGTGCTGCCCAGGTCTCCTCCATCACCTGAAGATGTTGACAGGATGTAAATCACACAGATCATGTCACTACATGTAGATCTTGCCAGCCAGGAAACAGTCAGCACAGCACAAACTTCTATGCACATGCTTTGTGGTGCTTTTTCAATTTCTTGGCCCAGGAGAACTTATTTACCCGGACTCTTCCCAGATCTCTATTCACACCTCATTTTCTCTGACCATTTCTCTCCTTAGTTCCTTTAACTCCTCTTCCTGGTGTTTCTCTCCCTCTACCTCTTCTTTTTGTACACAGACAGCTTTAAAGTGCGGCTTGGAAGAAGAATGCACGTGTGCAGAATAAAGGACAAAGTTGAAACTATCAAACGATTTCAAATATGGGATGGAGGGAGGGAAGTGAGCGTGTCTTTGTTGCGCCAGAGTGCCTGCCTGAAAACCAACAAGGCTTCTGGGAAAGGAAGCCAGTGATCAGACCGAGCCCTGAGCCATTAAACCCTCGCAATGTGCCGCATTTTGCCTGTAAATCCTATAAGATACAGGGAAAAGGCAATGAAACCGTTTATAGGCTTCGCCCCCTAGATTTGCAGCCAGCAATTAAAAATCATTACTAATCAAATAAAAATAAAAGTAGCTCAAACTACAATTCAGCCGAAGCATCGATTGGATTTATGCAACTGCAAAAGAGCTCATAAAGACTGGTAGGACTTAATATTACGTTCTTTAGAAAAATGTGAGAAAAATATGAACATTTAATGGCAGAAACAGTGAAATTAATATAACGCCAACATATAAAATTAAAATGAGGAAACTTTTTTCATTTTCTTCCATTCCCACCGAACCACCACTCTCAAGCTAAAACTAGAAAATTTTATGTCTGTAGAAAATGAGTAAACGCGCGGCATGCTGGCGGCTTCCTGGGTGTCGGGAGATTTAAAGGGCTGGCAGGCAGCCAGTGAGACCTCCCGGATCAATCATGGCATTGATGCATGTGAAGGCTTGTGGGTGCTGTTAACAGAAGAGAATCAGGGTGGTCAGAAATCAGCCGGAGTGGCACTTTGACACTGGGTGGGCAAGCACCATAAATAGAAATGTCAGCCGTCTCCATGGCTGGGGCTTTAGCATGGAAGCAGTGTGGTGGCACACCTTAGCATGGTAGTCTGAAGACAGCGCTACACTCCAGGGTTACCAAGAAGCACTGGACTGGACCCCAGCGACTTAGCGACAGGTGACAGAAGAGGGGGTTTTTTTTTGTTTGTTTTTGTTTTTTAAGAAGCTCTTGAAACGCATTAAGAGGAAGCACTTGCACTCTGATTTCAATCTCTAGTTACTCTAAGACAAAGGGAGAGAGAAAAAGGAAAACTGCATGGAGATCTTTTTGAGTCAGTTCTCGCAAGCAAAGCACTGAGAAATGTGTAAAATATAATGATGATGATGATGATGATGATGATGATGATGATGATGATGATGATGATAGCTACACACAAACATCAATACAGAGCTCCAGACTGACCGTGGCCGGGCAGACCCATGCTGCTCGCTAGCTGGTAGAGGCGCTGTTGCTGCTCCTCATAGGACCCTTGCTCGCTGAGCGCTGACATCATGCGCCTGTAATGCTCCTCAGGGCTCATGTGGTCGTGGCTGCCCCCCGCCTCCCCTACAGGACTCTGTGAATTTTCTAAAGAAGGAAAGGGGGAGCACTTTTCAGTGACCATCCACATACAGATCATCAAAAAATATACACCACCTTGAGACAGTAAGTAGACAAACAGTAGATGATCATAACTCGTTACCGCTTTAGTGATTTAAAGAAATTTTTATTTTCAGAATGTAATTCAATAGAATATTCACATCCATGTCTCTGCATGTCATGACTGGGAGGAGTAAGCCATTAGAAAGTGTTTAGAAAAATGTTCACCTATACAAAGCATTAAATCATTAATGCCTCCAAATGGCAGCCAGTTATTTTAGATCTGCTCCTGAATGACAAAAAGAAAAAAGAAAATCTCCCAACATTACTAAAAACAACATAAGAAACTGCCATTTATCATACTGGCAAGTTCTACTGGAGCTCAGCTAATGCGAGTGAGACAGTTAAGGTTGCATCACACTATAAAGAGCCGGGATTGGAACATCTTACTCTTCGGCAATATCTACTGTGAGTTGGAAAATACAGGAATTACAGAAACACAATGCAGTGACTTCCGTGGACCTACTCTGAATGTATGAATCATTTTTATTGTGGGGGAGCTCAGCTGCACAGAAATTAAAGACAAAAGAATCTGAAAATAAAAAGACTTATTCTGAAGATTTTGCGGGGGAAATCGCAACCGACATGTCATCATAGTTTGCAGAAGCTGTAATAAATAATGTTAAGTCAGACTCTTCTACAGATTAGTCATGGAAAACAAGAAGCGTTCAAGTTTCCGTCTATTATCAAGCAACGAAAAACATAATGCATCTAAGTTCCACGTTCACATCACTGAGTCGATACGAGACCAAAATGTTTTACGGTCATGGTCTAACTTTCTTTAGTCACTGAGACTTAAACGTAAGAAGTACCGTTGGTGGAAGTGTAACTAAGGTCAATTTAGTTATAATGTGTGAATTGTTTCCTTATGGAAGTAAGTACTTTGGTTTCTACACAAAATATCAGAATAAAAAAAATTAAAAAAAAACTAAAGGGACCGAACATTTGGATTAAAAAGAAAAAACAGGTGTAATACGTCATGATAAATCAGAAAATAGCCTCTATACTGATCATTCTTTGTGTCGATTGCTTGGAAGGACTGGAAAAGTCTGCGCATGTATTGTTTATCTTTTGAACCTGCTCAAAACTCAAAAATTCAAAAGATGAAGCACGTTTGTAGCCCTCCTGTGCTGTGTAAATGATGTGGCGTATATTTCTTGCCTAGCTGTCGATCCACACACTTAATCTCTCTCCCTGACCTCCCCCCTCCCCTTCCCCTCAACAGTAACATGATCTAAGGTAAAGGTGGTGGGGGTTATATGGGGAGGTGGTTCAGGAGTTAGAGGAGGGAGACTGAGGATGAGCTGGAGAAGGGAGAGGCAGAGGAAAGCTGGGGTTATTTTAACCACGCTTCCTCCTTATTGAAACCTGAGTCTGGCCCCGGGCAGGCGAGCAGAAGTGGCGCTGAGGAGTGGAGGCGGGGTTGGAGGTGGTGAGGAGAGAAGCGAACATGCAAGCATCTCAGTCTCCGCCGCCGAGCTCTAACTAATCCGCTCAGGGTCCTAAAGTGTACGTGATTGTTTGTACGTGTGTGTGTGTGCTGACGAGTCTGTGCCTGTCTTAAGTTTTCCTGCTCTCTAAACACAGCAGTGGGTGCTGTCTTTGCATCTGAAAGAAAAACAGACATCATTTACACAGCAGCATCCAATCTCTCTGGCTCCGTCCATACGCTACTCTCTCAGGTTCTTTTTAGTCTATTTCTCCACCTGCATTTGTCATTAAAGGATAGCGTCTGTCGCCAGACTCTGGGGCCAGTATGGATAACACGCAAATGCAAACACACGTACAGGTGCGGAGTCAGGCTTTGGGTGTGGACAGAGCTCAAGGTTAAGACGTAGGATCAGCAGTGTTTTGAAATGGCTTAATGCATTTCTGTGCATGGCTGCACACACACACACACTAACTGGCAAAGTCTTCTGTATTTGCCTTTGTCGTTAAACTATACAGCAAATGAGCAGTATATACAAAGTAAAGGGGTTGTTTGATTTAAAACCATGAAAGCAAACAGCATATACCGAGAGGAACGAAAACACAAACTCAAAATAAAAACACACACACCATTTACCTTAAAAGGAAGGTCAGGCAGAGTACACAAACAGACACACACTTCTAAACGCACACACGCTCAAACAATAACAAACCCATGCATCTTTCAGTGGCTGAGTTGTCAAAGTAAGACGATAATGGCCAAGAATGAGTGCTTCTATACACAGAGAAAGAGGCTCCAGGCTGCTGCTGGTCACAGGTCACCCAGTGGGTAAAGGTCAGAAAAGGACTCGTGCTAAACTTTATGCTGCCCGGCATAACCTCTAAATCCCCTTGCACAAACGCTTTCTCTTGGCAAAATCTAACAGGAAATGTAACCAACGCAGAAAAACGGTCAATGAATATGTCAGATTATAACCGATGCATGGGGAGCGCGCTGGGCGCATGCGTGCAGAGAAAGGACTGGCCGCGTGTGGCGAGGCGCCGCATGTGCGACAGTCAAGAAGTCTTCCTCAGTAGCACAGACGGACAGACTCTGTGGCAGTGCCGGCCCCATGCCGGGTGCCCAGTTTCACACCACACAAGGGAGAGATGAATAATAGAGGGCCGCAATGTTGAATGTGGAAGAGCAGCACAGGAGCGTTGTTTCAACAATGTGGCTGCTTTTTCATAGTCCACCATTTTTACCATGCTAATCTAACGTTGTGAACACAGAAAACAGTGCACGATGTCAAGAGGATGTGTGCCTATTAATATTAATGGGCATGTTTGTGTGTTTGGGAGTCAAGCACGCTCTTTAGTTTTAATACTGCTGACATCACTACCACCCTGAGACAGACGGGTGACCTGTCCAGGGTGGACATAGCCGGGAGAGGCTTCAGCTGATCCCCATGACCCTGCATAGGAAATCAGCGGGTATGGATAATGAAACGCAAGGACGTCATCAATGTTTCTTTTTACAATTTTCTTTCGGAAAAGGCTAATTCAAACAGGATGTGTTACATCAAATTATTCACATATTCTTACCTTTAGGAGATAGACTGCGTGACTTCTTGCTATCAGAAGGACACTCGCTACCGCTGTTGGGAGAGAAGCTTCTCCTTTTTCCTAGAAGGTCATCTGTAAATGCATGCACAGAGAGAGAGGAAGAACAGTCAGAGAAGAAGACCAAGGAGACAGTAACGATATTGCATCTCTGTTCTATGTGTACCTGGATTGTAGCTGCATAAAGTACATGGCAGCTGTTTTGGAAATGCAAAAGGGAAAGCGATAGGTGGAGAGGTAGAGAAATACAGCAGTTGAAGCAAGCCACGGGCATCTGGAGACGTGTCTGTTCTGTCAGCAGTGAGGAGAGAGCCTGTACCACTGAGGATCACAGATCTGCCCAGCTAATTCACATGTGTTTGTCTGGTTGAGTCGGGGAGGAGGGCTTTCTGTATACTACAAGTCTGTCCTCAAATGTTGTCCCACTCTTCATCTCTTTCTTTCTCTTTTTCCAGATGTTGACACAGATGCTACTGACTGAACTATAGTGCATGAAAACATCTCATCGTCATCTTTTCTGCTGAGCTGTTTCTATCAGTTGACATTGTGGGCTTCATCATATGTTTTTTTTTTTTTTGAGTGTTTTTACCTTCACGTTCCCTGACTTGCTGTCCTCCTCACAAAGACACCCATTTTTTTTATCCACTTTTTTTCTCTCTCTGCACTCATCTAGATTTGTTTGAGGCCTGCTCCCAACAGGAGCTCTCCTCTCCCGATAATACCCTCCTCCTCTTCCCTGCTGACCCCCTGCCTCCACGTCTGCCACCAAAGAGGAGCACCTAGTGTACAATTAAAGAACCCCCTACTGCTGCCTCCTCCTCTCCTCCCCTGTCATCACTCTCTTCCTTCCCGCCCCATAACCTCACCTCCACCCCCTCGAACACACCTCAGATCAATACAGGCCTAATCAGCGGAGGGAGGGGACCGAGAGCGCATCGCACGCAGCACCGGCAGGAAGGAAAGAGCAGTTTGTCATTGCTGCATCTATCTCACCTTATTTCTATCTCATGCTCCTTTGTTTTTCTCCAACTCTTCTGTTTCTACCTGCACATCTACAGCTAAGGCACAGCAGCAACCACGCCTCTTCTTTCTCGCTTCTCAATGCACATTTTTAAGGGGTGAAGGGGTGGGGGTTCTTCCCAGCCTCAAGGGGAAAGGTTCCTGTCTCACTCACTCTTTTTTTTTCAATAAAGCAATTTTTCATCATTTGCACAGCACGTGTAAACTGCATAGAGAAAGAGAAGGGGGGGGGGTGTTTAAAAATAACAAACAAAAAAACAACTTAGTTTTGACGCAGCGTCAAAGCCAACAGAGTTGGCGTTTTCCTTCATGTGTCCAGCTCTGGTATCTGACCTTTGACCTTTAACTGGTTTGTCTTTGACAGATTACATAAAACTTAAGAGTTTTGAAGTGGATTTTGAGTTTGTCACTTTTCAGGTGTTTTAGTAACTATCTTATCCCAAAACGGGATCAGATTAGATACGTTTAAATCTTATGCTCTTGCTTTAAAATGGGATAATGCATTAATGCTCAAACAATTCAAAAACTATATCATGGGCTTGATGATATATGATAACATGACTTCTTCATAGCTTTTTATTACTGATTTAATATGTAAATACATTTGCTAAGTTGAAAGGAAAATTAAAGGGTGTTGTACGAGTCACAATCGTGATTATAGCGATCTTCCTGCGTTGTCACGGTCGTTCATCCAACCTTGTACTGAAATTTTGGACTTTAGGGATCTTTGGAGTTGATCGGCTGTCTACTGATCTATTTACACCATCAAATAAAACAGATTGGTAATATACCATGTATAAAGCTGGAGCAGAGATGGTTTAAGGAATATAAGAACTTGGGCTGCAGACAGCAATGTCAACACTCCATCCTTTTGTAGTCAGGTCAGGCTCCCTTTAGTAACATGACAACTTTATACAAATAATAATCCCTGACATCCTTTCATCTAACAACATTGCTTGCATCACAACTAAATAAACATGAGAATGACAGTAACCAGAAAGAAGGAGTGGAATTTGTCAAGAAAAAAAGACATTTATTTCATTTGGATGCTTCAGTTCTGGAGTCATGAACAGAAGATGAATTTCTGATTGGAAAAAATGTAACAGCAGCAATCGACTGTTTAAATTCAGAGCAAAGACCCTGTAGACATGAAAAAATAAATAGTTGGATCCCAAAAAAGAAGTCAAAAAGTGAATCGGCTGAACATCAAGGGTATGGGAAGAGGAACTAAGTTAGTTACTTTATCTGTAACTAATAAAAAGAAATAATCAGAGGACAAAAAAATAGATCTACAACTGAAGCATGCCGTGTTGGCTGTTGCCTTGTTCAACCCTTTGAAACCCAAAGCAGCATATGAAGCAATCATCACCTGGTGCCAGAAGATCAGAATCATCTCTAAATACTTCTACAAAGCCGTATTAAAATGATCTTGCAACACCATGAGAGCAGCCGTGCTTTTACATGACTGTTACACACAGCTGCACTCATTTACAGCTTAATTTTTTATGAAATTCATTCCCTTTTTTTAAACTTCCTCTTCAACAAGTTAGACTTAAAGTACTCGAACAACATGGTCAGAAGAACACACGAGCCACACACTCATGCATGTTCTCACTGCGTTCTTCCTTTATAAAAAAAAACAACAACAAAAAAACTGCTTTTGTGTAGGAAATGGTGTACACATGGTTTTCTGTGTGTATGCATCCGGCCCCAGGTGTCAAGGAGAGGGCGACAGAACCAGCCAGTGAGGGAGAAAGGAAGGAGGTTCACAACAATAATGGTGTTTGATGTTGCCTCTCAGGTCCTCAGGAGATACACTCTCTATAACATCCAAAAGGTATAGAAGGGGTTGTAGCGAGGAGCGCTAATGGACTAGATCATGCAGACATACACTGAATGGCTTTCACAAATTCTACTTTCATTGTCATGTCCTTGATGATCTTTCAGTCTGTTTTTCTTCTCATTTTCAAACCATTCCCAGTATGGCTCAATGGTCTATTTAAAAAAAAAAAAAAAAAAAATCATAGATGGTCTCCATCTATCCTATTAGTGAACCCCCATTAGTTAAACCTCTTCTTCAAAACACACACACCCACACCCAGAGCCTCTCATGATCAAACGCACATACTCGAGTTGTCTCTTGAGCCGACCTCACTCAAGACACTGCGTCTCCTGAGCTTGTGCCTGAGGGCCAGAGATTTGAGGGCGGAAAGCTTTTAAAGCCAATTAAATGGGGTTTCTTGAAGCATCGGCGCTCCCTTTTAACGCCAAACACTGAGCTCTGCTTGCGTCTATACAAACCCTTTTACTCCCACTAACGCCGCTTACAGTCAGCTTTACGACCCCGGGCCTTTTCCCATCACCTTCTTGTTAATTTTGCTGAGGAATTAGTGGTTGTGGAGCTACAAGGTCTGTGTTAGCTTCAAAGCTGGAACTTTTTTTTTTCTTAACTTTCAAACGAATGCAATTATTTAGTGTAAAAAGGACTATCTGCTATGATCTAACCATTTACCGTCTTTCTTAGTTAACGCAGTATGCTATGGGGTAACGTTTTGGAAACAATGTTTGAGCCTCTGCCTCAGTTCGTCCTTACTGGTTAACCTCTTGCTTATTCACTATTTCTCCCACTGAGAAGAAAGATGGATGAGAACGGAGGGATGGAAAGAGAAAGAGGAAACAGTAGGACATATAAACCACTCATCTTTCAAGAGACGCTACCAGGGCAAAACACTGAGCAGAACAACGTTACCCTTTTTTATAAATGTATTTATTTATCAATTTATTTATTTTAAGATTTCCTCTTCTCAGTCAAACTTCCATCCTCCTCCTTTCCTCTCTCCATCCCATGGAAGATGTTGACAGCTCAGACAGCCAGACTCCTTAATTCCTCTCTTACTCCGTTAATCTGTCATCTTTATCAGGCTGCGGGGGTGGGGGGGGTTTGGGGCATACTGGAGAGACGAGCTGAAGGGCGGGGGCGTGACAGGTGGGGACGTGGGGTGGGCCGCCAGCCACAGCCCCCCGATCAATCTCCACATTACAGCTGACAGAATGGTGCTAATAACTTATTGATCCCCCCTCCGCGTGCCGGGGCCTCCGCTGGCCCTGAAAGCCCTGCCATTGATTGGCTTACGGGCCGATGCAGCTGGGAAAAGGATGGGGAGGGTGGGGGGAGGGATGGATGGGGATAGCTGATGCATGGGGCTGGGGCAAGAGGCGCTTCTGATCATGCTGAATGGAGGATGTGCTAACACCTACTAATGCAAATGGCACAGTGACACAGTCTGTTTGTTTCCTTCTAGCAGAAATTGTGAGATGGAGACAGAAAAATACAGGCAGAGAGGGAAATGAGAAAAAAAAACTGCCATGTCAGAAATTATGACTAACCTAAAATTAAAGTCAGTGGTTTTCATGTACACAAAAATACCCCCCTATTTGAAATAAATTATAAAATAAATGTAAGCTGTTGTTTTTTCATTGTCCCAAATGCCTTCTGACATTCAGTCTCCAGATTTCACAATCATCTGCACAGGTAGTACTGCAGAAGAAGTAAAGTTTCCACCATCAGTAAAAGCACCTTAAAAGTTCTTCAAAATATGAAACTAAACTAGTTGTTTTGATTTGTGCTGGCAAAAGTGGAGCTGTTGATTCATATTCGAAGGTGCTGCCCTGAAGTCAGGCGGCAGGCGTCACAAATATGCTCAAAAAGAATACAGGAAAATAGTAGGCTCAGCTTTTCTGGACATCAGCTGAACAATTCTGTTAAACTGGAAGATCTGTGAGGAAAACCTTTCTCTACAGAAACCTACTTATGACTGTCTTCCATAGAACTAATACTAATACTAATAACTGATATGATTAATACTGAATGTAAATCTGTACTGTAAATTCCCACACACCTCCCCAAATACAGTGTAATGTGCCTTTAGTTTTGTCTTCTTTTTGTAGGTAAGGTTATTTTCCGTTTTGTATGTTAATCTTATAAGAATATAAAAGTTAATAAGAATTTAAAGGTGCAGTTGTGCTCATGTCAATACAGTTTTATGCTGGTACACATAGGAACAGCTGGTGGAGCTATTTTTAAAGGCCAGATCCAAACTGGTTAAGGAGGAGACAATGAGGAAACTGATCAGGATTAAAAAATGAGGAAGGAGGAAGATTAAACTATTTCTTCTCTGAGTTGTCATAGAGTTTGGGGGACTTTTTTTTCCACAATAAGTGGCTGCAAGAACATACGCTGGACATCAACAGCTCTCTACCCAGAGACAAAGATGGCAAACACAGAAGCAAGATGAAAAGGAGGAGGGACTGCCATTCTTGAACATTCCTGTGAAGCAGCGTCTCTGCAGCCTGGTTGTTAAACTTCTGGTTGACTGTCCCACACACGCTGTCTACTGATAGAGTTCATCTGAGCTGATTTATTGTCATCTGCTCAGTTGATAACAGGGTACAGACACATCACCCATACATTCATAGAGATGCCGCTCTCTCTGCTCCACTTCCAACTTACCATCAGTTTGCTAAATGGTTTTAATTTCTTATTTTTCTACCTTTTTAATTCTCAATTTATACGGCAATGCTGTGATTTCCCTTTGGTTGTTAATGTTACAATTTAAATTCAGATGATTCTTTTTTTTTCATCATTAGAACTTAAACAAATGTATGTGCTTTTCTGTAAACATTTAAAAACAATTAAAAGAGCAGGACCTATAATTAATGGACATAAAATAAATCTCTCAGTGACTTACAAAACCAGTGTTTTGTACCACATCATCACTTAAACTTAACAATGAAACTTTTGCTAATATTAAACTCTAAATAATAAAATCAAATCAAATTTTTCATCAATTAGTCTTTTATACTATAGCAATAACTCAAATCAGAATCACCACCATAATCTTCTTATCAAGCTATTTAAAATCACAGATTATTAAAGGTGTTTCAGGTTGTAAAAGCAGCATTAGATAGTAAGGCACAGGGAAAAATATTTACACAAGTTCACACGATAATAAATATAAAACAAAACACGCATATATCAAATAGAATTAGATTTTTGAAATACATATAAATATTCAGCTATTTGAATATATTCTATACATCTGTGAATGTCATTGTTTGATAGGACCCTTGCAGGAGTCTTTTTTTTTTTTTTACTGCGGCAGCCCAATAACATCTCTGTTAGGCAGTTGGGTGTTTTAAAATATTCACTACCACATTTCCCTGTTTGCTTCAGTTAGACAGAGCTAATATCAGTGGACATCATAGTGTTTACTTTGGTGCAGAATATCCCTTCTATGCTAATCATGTAATAACGAGCTGGTAATGCTTTAAAAGCCCTCTTCAATTGCAATTAGTTTGAAAGAAGAGGTCTTGGACGAAATATGTCAGGCTGTAGATCCACATGCAAGTAAACACCTAAACCAGGCCTTTGAAAACCACACACAGAAAGATGCGTATGCACAAACACACACAAAAATGTGCTCAAGCCCAAAACCGCTGCTGCAACCCCCAGCCACACACACGCCGACAGGCTGTAACTGCCTCTGGGAGTCTGAGGGTAAGGAGCGAAGGAGAGGGAGAGAGCGGTGGCCCAAAAACACCTTATCTGCCTGTTTGAGTCTCCGGTCTGACCGCAGAGCCACAGTTTACAGACTCCACAGGCAGCCAGACTCTCAGCGTCGGCGCCCTGCTCCCCCCTCCTTGACCTCCTCCTCCTCCTCCTTCCCACATCTCACAGAGCCACCGAATAGCCAGTGGCTGTGGAGGAAGGGAGCGAGGGAGGGAGTGAGGAAGAGAAGGAGGGAGGCAGCCCTCCTGTCTGTCCCTCAGATTTAATTAACAGCCCACTCCGGCGCAGAGACAACCCAGCAAGCCTGCTTCCCTTTGCTCCTGACCCCCGCCACACAAACACACATTCGCTCACTCACACGCACACATATATGCCCTATGATACCACTGCTGCACTCATTCGCCTCTCTTCCTTCTGTCTCTCAGTTTCCAAATGTTTTTTCCATCAATGTCTGCATCTCTCACAGTTGCAGATATCCCCTTTACCTCTCACCTGTCGAACTCCCTTCTCTGCCTCCGCAGTTCATTGGCAAACACTTAAGAAGGATAAGTCAAATAGCAGAGTTGACTGACAGAACAGAGTATGCACAATATGATAGCAGCAAGCTGCTTTTAACGTCTCAAGTCAAATTATCCACTGCTATACTTTATACCCATATCACCCACCTATGTGTTTGAATGCAAATCTAACCTGTGTTGATTTTGCGTAGGCATGCATCTGTATAACTATGGGTTATTTGTGTGTAATTGTGTGTTTGAGGATATCTGTGTGTGTCTAATTTCACTGGCAGACAGAATTAGAGCCAGTGGCTGATCGGATTGGACTTGTTTACAGACACGAAGCGAGCCGCTTAGACAGCCTGTTAAATCTCCCCTTAATGCCCAAACGGACAGATTTTAGGGTCTTGGACCCCCGACGGTGTGGGCCACACTGCGCTCACACCCTCCCCCCTCACCGCCACCCATCCACCTCTATCCACTCTTGTACCCCCCACATTAATAAACTATTCAGGACTCTGACTTTTCCATTTTGTTTAGTAGCTGAACACGCTGGTATACTGGGGGACATCTATCCCAAACTGGGGTCAAAGAGACTCGTTGAGCTCGCGGTTGAGTAGTCAAATAGCCTCCTGCTTCCACCCACCCATCTGATATCACAGGCGCCGTATGGACGACTAATCTGTCAGACAGAGGAGATGAGCACACAAGGAGAGGATATGTAGTTGTTGGGTCTGGGGTTATTATGCCACTTGCTGTGCCTTTGGCTAATGAGATAAGAATGGCGAGGGTCGAACTTCGGGCAAGAGTGGAACACAGGTATGGTCCTTATTTGTAAAAGGCCCTTTATTTATTAATTAACAGTAAATGCATCTACCTGGAAGTGCTTGGATTATCCGACAACTGATTTCTCTTGATCAAAGTTTCCAATCTCACCTTTAGTTGCGTTGATTTAAAAAAAAAAAAAAAAAAAAAAGTAAAAATTAATTTATATAAAAAATGACATATTTGATTGTCTATGACCACACTGGAACTTTTTCTGAATTCAGTACCAAAACAAAGTTGATAGACTTTAAAGTTCCAAGCACATTTTAATGTAATATCGGGAAAAGCTTGTTTGCCGTTAACTCTTTATCTGTGTAGCCTTGCTGTTATCGATCATACAGAGCAGGGCTCAAACGTGGCACGTATCATATAGTGATGTGCAACTAATTGAGTTTCACATCTATTATAGTAGGTTTGACTGTTAAATTAGGAAAAACAGATGGCTGCAGAATATCCTCAAACAGGTTACTTGACAAACAGCTGATTAAATGCGGTCTGTGTTCAAAGTGTAAGCTGCAGGAAAAGCTCTTAACTTTGCACATGCACACCATGGTTCCTCTGCTCACATGAAACTGGATTAAAAGCAAACAAAGCTATTTATTCAGAGGTAATTTAAAACAATGGGTTTAACTAAAATCCTGGAGTGCGGCAGAGAATGTGAGAAGAACATTAAGAAATCAACTTGAGAGTGACCTTTAGGAATGGGTTGTAAAGCTTATGTTGAAGTCCCTCGCAAAAATTCGAGTTAATTATGGCTGATGGAATATTTATCTGTGTTAATGAAAGATGTAAAGGTGGCATATATCATCGGCCTGGATGCAAAGACGAAAGAGGATTGTAAGAAAAGAAAGAGAAAGGAGGAAGATGTCTTATATTTTGGAAGTCAAATGCATGCACACTGACAAACCTTATACCTTATACACACACACACACACACACACACACACTGGAGCAGCATGACGGGGATCCTACCTGTGTGTCCAGTACTGGTGCTGTGGTCAGAAGCTGACTGGCCTTCGGGCATGCCGTGCTGTCTGGTGTGGTGCAGGTTGGAGATAATTGTAGAGAGGTCACTGTCACGACTGTAACAAACACACACAGGAGAGAAAAGAGATTTAAAAACAGCTCCAAACATACTCTATTTCACTGAGAAATAAAAAAAAAAACCAGAGTGTAAAAAAAGAATCAGCGTATTAATTTAAACAGTTCCTCTCACTACTTACCACAGAAATCTGCCATCCAGACAGACCTGAGCACTAGAAAATGCACTCCTCCACAAAGACTCAGCAACTACAAGTGGCTGTCCTGTCAACTGGCTCTTAGCTCGGAGGTGTGTAATACACTTTGACAGACTATCGTATCCAGCACTTTCAGGTCTCATCCCTACTCATCTTCCACACTAAGATGCATTAATGAACATATTTGCAACTCATAAGTAGTTTAGCAGGTTAAAACCTTATTATGGCTCGTTTTAAACTGTTTTAGAGAAATGTGGCAATTAAATAATGTGAAAAGACAGATGAAGTTTTTTTTTCTTTTTTTAAAAGAGCCAAAGCAGCCTTAGAAAATATCACATCTGTGGAAAATGACTGAGCTTTTTTCTACAGTTCAACAAAAGGTACTTCACACACACAAACGCAAAAAGAAGAAGAAGAAAAAAATCACATGGCTTTTTTCAAACACCCTGCCCTGCCCTTGAGCACTCAAATGGGGAAAAGGAGAAGGGTTTATAGATTACTCCTATGTTTGGTTGGAGTCGCTTTGTCCTTCCAAATTTCCCATCCGTTGTCTTTCTAAACTCCCCACATCAGTGGACCCACACAACTGTGTCATGGAGGTATTTCATTTGCAATCTGATTACCATCTTGATCGCATTAAAATGGAATCATGATGGGAAATGGACGCTTAGCATTTGAGGGGAGTGTGGCAGCTCTGCGCTACAAGTATAGCCAGTGAAATGACGAGCACTTTGTACGGTAGGAAGAACGAATATTTGTTAAACTGTAAATATTAGTTTCTTCTATATGACTGTGACATACATGCTACATTGGACCAGAGGGAAAAACCAGAGGGAACATGACAGTTTTCTACACTATCTTGTTTCGCACAAAGAGTAAAAAAAAAAAAAAAAACTCCAGCATTTACACATGCCAGTTTCATGTTAACAGAATCCTCTTGGATGAGCAGGAATCTCATTTACAAGTTTAACTGGCAACTTTAGAAAAAGCACAATCGTCTATGAAGGGGGTCTGGTATGACACGGCAAGTACAGTTTATGGGACAGGAGCGGTGAATGGTTCTTAGCTGCCACCACCGTGACGAGGCCACACTGTTTGCGGCTGCTGGATTTGGGTTTTTACAGTCCCATGATTACAGGCTCCTGCTATAATGTCAGGCTGTCGGTCGCCAAGCTGTTTTCCACACGCTAACAGAAAAGATGAAGGAGTAGTGCTGAGGGCCTAACGTTGGTCTCGCCAGTCACCTCTCAGTCACAGAGAACCAATGACTCAGAAAACAGCCCCAGACAAAACAGTCCTCATCGGTTGCTAGGCAAGGAGACGCTTGATTGGACTGGAAGTGCAAACTTCTTCAACTAATCACAGACTTCTTTTTAGGGTGTAACTTGCTAAAATTGGTAGCTTTCTGTTTCTGAGATCCCAGTGATTTCTTTTTTTTTTTTTTTTAAGAAAATGCAGGGAAGTTTTGTCAGAGGTCATGTAATATTGTACCTGCGTCACCCAGTGACTGCAGCAAAAACACATCACAGACTCTGCAGTTGCACAGCCATGTCTACAGCACTGCTTACAAATCCATCAGTTGGTCCGCTGCATTATAACACCACCCTCTGTCTATCATTTAAAGTGATCATGATAATACTATCCTGAACTTCTCAGTGAGGTGATGGGATTATTATCCTGTGGCGAAGTGGCCGTGCTAAGCCATGAACGGCAAGGACATTGTTAGTTGGGTAATTAGCGCACTTCTCTTGAGCTGTCCCGCCTCAGCTTGGGCTAATGAGGGCTTAGCACTATCCCCACCCACCTCTTCTCTCCCTCAACCCCTCCTCCTCCCCTTCTGTGGACGTAAGCAAGGTCATACTCAAGCCATGGAAGATGGAGAGGGGACTGGGGACGCGGTTTAAAACCCAGTCACCTGAGTCAGCGCTCCCTAAGGAGCTCCAGAGGCCGCAGTTAGCTGAGAAGGACGGGGGCCTCTGAGAGGATGGGGGGGTTGGGTATATCGTACCAATTGATGGCTAGGAAGGACATGATTCGCCTTAATGTCACTCAGATGCATACTGGAGACAATCAATTCATCCTCCATCATCCCTAAACTGGTGCCCTTTCATCACCAGACAAAGGGCAGAAACCGGGTAACAAATAAACGTTAATGTTATAAACATTACACACAGTTATACCAATCTTTCAAATATTTCATTTTCTGTCATGGTTAATGTATTTGATATGTGTGACACCATGATTCACGATATAAATAGTGAGTCAATATAAACAAAACCAGTATCTATATTTACATACAAATATTTAGTGCCACTTTCAGTGAATCTTTTTAGCAAAAACAGAAATATGTATTTACTGATGAAAAGTACGATACAACAGTCAGTATTTCAGCTGATTGCATCACAACCTTATATTCCTTACAATAAGTTTCTACAATAATATAATCATCCATTTTTTTTGGACCCAATACATCCTGTTCAGGTGAATAATTGCCATTGGGCCAGAGGAGAGGTACAGAAGGGACAGGTCACCAGCCATCACAGGGCCACACAGACACGCTTTACACAATAATACACACTGCAGTTCAGAATACCCCAAACAACATTAAAAAAAAAAAAAGGCAATTTTTCTGGCAATAGCAGTTAACTGAGTATAAATGCCCAGCAGTGCCCTGCTGTGGTATTGGCAAGTGAAGCTGAGGTGACAAGGCTACAGGCCACAGAGTGAGTTGGCAGAAGCTGGCAGCCCAGGCACTCTGACGCCATGTCTCACACCACCGCTGGGAAAGCACTGACAGACCAAACAGCAGGGATGTGAAGGTGGATGAGGAGCAGGAGAGACAGAGAAGACAGAGAAATGGGTTGCAAGTGCTGTTTAACATCTGGTGCTTGCAGGTTTGCTACCCTCATCTGCTCAAGACAACACGGTGAACACACGTAGGCTGCTTCGAGCCGCACAGGTGGCCTACAGCAACAATCAAGTAAAGCCAGGCAAGATTAAATATTTAACAGCCTGAGCAAAGTAAGGTATAGACATCTGCCCAGTGTTCAACAAGAATACATCCAAGAAACCAGCACTTTAGGACATATCGAGTCCAAGGCAGGAATATAGATGTGTCCCATTTCCTTTTTATAATTTTTCTGATTCCTGTAAGTAAACATGAACACGATTGTCATGCCTCTCACAGCTGAATTGAAAGGCAACCTGCAACTGGGAACCCTCCAAGCAGAGTAGGGAATGAATAAATACAGAAATAGAAACATAAATAAGTAAGAGTAGCCCCGTTGTTCCTACAATGTACAGGTTGACATGAGGTCGATAAAGCTGCCCAGAGAGGACAGAAAAGTACAATAATAAAAAAAAAAAAACAGTAACACTACCATGTTATATTGAATTTCTTCTGAATGTAAGATTTCTGAGCTCTCATGTGACGTATACTTTATAAGTTGCAACTATTGTTCACATTTTTCTAGTTTGCAGAGATATTCCTCATTCGAAGAGACATTTGGCCAAAAAAAAGAAAACATATTCCAGTTTGTGATGCGGTTCCTGTAAACAAAATTCACTGTATGAGGCTTTTATGGTGAATAGCGGCTTCTGAGTTTTTTGCATGTGGAAATAATGAGTCTCAGCCAAATCTGAGACTAAACTGCTGGAACACTGCTGACCATCTTTTTGTTAATCCTGTATTTGGGCAGGGAGTTACTAGACAAAACACTGTGCAAGGTGGAAACAAAAGACGTCTTGCTCCGAGCCGGCGTCACAACTGAAAATACATCGACTCTGTTACCATGGTAAATGCATGCAAACAAGGCTAACAATTTTTGAGGCAGAAAGCTCCCCTAAAAAGCTATAAAACCTCCAAGCTCACTAATTAGTGCTTTAGAAGGAGAGCCATTTCCAGTAATATCACACTATCCATGACCCTGAACTAGCATAAGGTAATGGCTCAGTTGTTCAATAAATCCAGAGGACAATATGTCAAACACAGCAGACATGCAGCAACTTCTTTTTTTTGTGCAGTTTTGTGCATATTGTGTGAACACTGAATATTGAAAGAACTGTCAACCAATATGAGTCAGTGCTATTTTTCTCAGAGTCAACCTGCTGCAAATATTCTCATGAGCAGATTTAGTCTCAGTTAGCACCAGAGTTCACACTCCAGAGTGTTTCACGAGAATGTAAAAAAAAAAAACACACACAGCTCAAGCTGATAATGTTGCCTATCAAAACTATCACAAACCATAATTTTGCAATAGAGATTGAATGATGGATTGTCCGTTGAATTTACCCTCAAACCGCAAACCAGCGCAAACCGGGTGGTGAAGAAAATTGCAATTCCTTGACTGGCCACTGGGGCCTGGTCCCAAAACTGAGTCAATCGCCTTTGTTAAAATGTTCAACTTGGGAGCAATAATAAACATATGTACAGCCTGGTTCAAGGAACAGTTTTGGTCTCCAAAGCTAGATTTTACAAAAACAACTATACAGGGCATGAATGTTTATGTATCATATCAGGTAAAATTGTATAAAGCCACAAATGTATATATACAGTCTTTTGATTAATGGCTGGCTATTGTCAATGACGAGTTATCATAACTTTAGCTACTAAGCAAATACCACTGTCTTGACTTCTGATGGGTGAATAAGGTAATGGCTCAATAAAATGTTTTGCTGTGTTGTGAATTGTACTGATGAACCACCGTGACCGGCTGTGAGTTGGCCTGGGAGGGTCCAAAGGTGAAACTTAGCTATGCAGCAGGAAGCAGCTACTTCCTAGTCCCCCATCCCCCAGTGGTAATCATTTTAAATGTCAAACAAGAAAACAAGGTTGTATGGACAGATGTGATCAGAATTAATGTAGGGTAACATTAGTTGGCATTATAGGTTATGATGAGCCAGGCCAAGTGAAAGTATCTAGCTTGTGTTAGCTGGGCTAAAGTTGAATGTGGTCCAGGCGACCTCCAGGTTTTCTCATTCAACCTATTTGCGTATTTTTTGATTGATCTGCCATGGCGAGATGGTGACCTGCACAAAAGGCAATTTCAGACTTCAAACTGACTCCTCAGAAAACCTTTGGATGATGCCCCAGGGGGTTTGTCCAGTTCTTTTTATACAGTCTATAACTTCAATGTGTTGCTTGTTTCAGTCAGCTTCATCTGCTAAATAGATGAACACAGAGAAATGTTTATCTGTTCAAAGGACAGAGCTTGTATTAATGTCTTATATATTATATATATATATTATTATATATATATTAATGTCTGCAACCTGGTATGTCCACAAAAACTGCAGTTATACATACAGTAATACATATACTCCTTTTTAGATGAAAGAGCTGCAAAAATGTGTTCAGGTAAGGCCATTTTTGTGTTTGTTTTTCGTAAAGGGAAATAATGTGTAGGTTATCCCCCACCCCCCGAAAGGTGGAGGCGTCAGCAGGTGTAAGTTATAAAACCCAACAATGGCTGCCAAGTAATTTACCAGACTCTCAGTCAGCATTTCTCAATCAACCCTTGTCATCTACCGCCAACCAAAACAGACTCTAAAGAAGCCTTTGTTTTGCCCTTGAGTAAGAGTTTAAAATCTTCAGACTGTCCTCCCATTAAAAAGAAAAAAGTGGGTTGTTTGTGCAAGCAGCTTATTCCACCCACAGCTATGTTTCATTGTGACAGTGGCCTTAGTAATTATGATAGGTGAAAAGGAGGAAGTGAGGTGGAGTAATTACACCACCACAGGTTCCAAAGAGACAAGTCTTGCAGGATGATTGGACCCACAAAAGCCAGACCTAAAGATTTAAAGGTAACTTCTATGTTTTGGATGAAAAAAAAATAAATGACCTTTTCACTATGACCATTCCACAACATGATTTGTTGAAAATGACAATGAAATCCTGTATTATAGTCCCAGATATAAACAATGTGTAATACAGACACCAACGAAATAAATTACAAACCAGTTTCTGTGCTGTGATCCGTCAGAGATTCTGATATAACAGGAGTTTTAACATGCATCTCATTGAAATTCAGATTTTTATTTATTTATTTTTAATTCTGTCACCGGGGGGCACTTCAGCCCGTAGATAGTCTTTGCTCCTCACCAGGACAAGCGCGGATCACCAACTTAAAAATCCAGCACCATCAGTTTAAAAGTAGACGGACTGTCTTACAATGAACGTTCTACATGTCTGAATGGGAATCATGAGCTAAACCAACATTTGTTGACACTGACTGACTGAATCACTGCAATGCACAGTAGTCACCTGAATTAATCAGACAGCAATTACTCTTTAAAGTTTCCAAAGTGGCATCAACATATCTAACTTTTCACTAAAAAACTGGAGAGTCAGAGTTCTAATACAGTGCCACCAGTAGTTAAGTAGCTTGTATGAAGTACTGAAAATGTAAGACTCACACTTTTTATGTGGCTACACGGATTAAAGTACAGTTACAGTAGGCAGGTTGCTACAACTAAGAGGGTGCGCTGCTGTCAGCCCTGATGATGTGAGGATGAGACAGCACAGATACACTCACACATGTATACAGAGGCCCTGTATTTTTCACATCCATTGGCCAAATCCAATTTGTTAAGACCCTTCTACGACTCACTTACGAAGCTGTGGTCAATGGAAATCACATTTCCATGATTGGACATCCCATTATCCTGTTCGTCCAGACCCACAACGGGGGATAAAGCGGGGCCGAGACGGATGCCCACGACAGACCGGAGCTGCGGCTCCAGCGAGTCCGCCGCCTTTCAAAGGGTAAAAGCCTGACATATTAGTCATAAGTGTTCTTTAAATTCATTATCATCTTAACACGCCAGCGGCACAAGTGTCGGGGGGAGGGGAGGCCCTCTTAAATGAGGTTAGTGGATCCATTTAAAGCTTCACAGTTGCTGTGCTGTCCGCCGTGTCACACGCAAGTCTCAAGACATGAAAAACATCCCCTCCCGTAATGAGGCTGCACAGGCTGCTTATAATGTAGCTCGGGACTTTCTGGGGTTAATCAATGAACAGATTCTGCATTATATCTGTCAATAATATGTCAGCTTTCTGAATCATATAAATAAGTCTATGGACATGCCAAGTAATTAGAAAATCCATATGATAATTATTGTAGGCTGAAAAGAAAAAAAGAATTGATTTGTTTTAGTTCCTAAAACAAAACAGGGACCATGTGATTCATCTCAACAAGATGAGCTCACTATAATTATGCACATGTGAGATATGAACATGATTATTCACCTCCAAAGAGCTCTGTGGTGAACGGTTTTCCTCTTGTTATCAAGGTCTGGTGATTTTGCTGAGCCCCTTGAAAGTTCTAGTGGAAAGTTTCCAAGGGGCTAAAGTGGTGGGAACGTAATAAAAATTCAGAACTAGGTTTTCATTAGAGTAGAATTATGTTACAAGAGCATTTTGATGTAAGACCCTAATGCAACGTGAAATATAACAATAAGTGATACCAACAAGTGTTTTCTATTCAATTCTCTGATAAACCCACTTCCTACCATCACAAAGAAGTCGACAGCAGTGACTCGGGTGACTCAGTCTTTCAATATCAAGTCAGGACAGATACACAAAACTTGGAAGGAGCAAAAAGATGGAAAACCAATTAACACTTTGAGAGCTTGACAGCTTCCATGAGACGTCCCAAGGCAAAAGCAACACTTGTTTTTGAGACATGACTCTTTGTCTGAAAAAGAGCCTTTAGCACCTCAATATTATCTTGAAATCTCCTCTGATGAAAATACACACATCTGAGGTGCCATTCTTTTCCTACAGCTACATCAGCCTGCTATCGAACACAGACAAACTGATAAACCATTAATTTTTTTTTTTTTTTTAGCGAAAGTGACACTTCTGAGGCCAGCGCGACATTTTCATCACACAGTGAGATTTCCAGATACTGTAAAAGCCTATGGGCTACGTCCAAGCCTGGGACATGCCAAGAACACAAGCTTGTATCACCTGGATACAAATCAGATGCGTCGTACCTTTTTCTCATGATACTGTAATGCAGCTCATCTTCCTGTTTGATGTGGGCATGGTCGCCACTGGCCCGCTCGCTGCCTTCGCTGTCGTCACTGCTGAAGATGGAGGCCAGCTCCTTCTTGGGCACCCGGTTGGGTGGAAGGGGGATGGTGCGTTTCTCTGCCAAGCGCCCACGGTTCTGCAATCACATCACACAGAAGACACTTCAGCCACAGGCTTCAGCGGTCCCTGGCTCTTAACGGAAGCCTCTTTTTCTGTGAGGCAGGTGAGTTCTGCCTTCAAATATACAGGCACAAAGAAAACACCCAGGGTTCAATTTGGTGTTCGTGGTAATCTTGTTAGTGAAACCTCATGATAAAGAAGTAGCCAAACTGATGAGGAAAAAAAAAACTCAAGAGACAGGTACCTGAACACATTGCTGACTGAAAGTAACGAATGATGAGTTACTTTGCTCAGAGGAACCAGATTGAACAGCATATCGCATTAACACATTTGTTAGATGGTGTCAGCGAAAAAATACTTCAGATAATGTGATTTAGCAACAAGTTATATAAACTCTCAGTACTCTATACTCTGTCATGTTACCTGGATACTTCTGCTGAAATGAAGTACAAAACTGTTCCTTTGAACGGCAACAAAAATTACATTACATTTTTTTTTTAACTCTTAAATAAAATAACCAGGAATATGCAATAATTTGTGCATTAAATGTTTATTTTCTTCCAAAGCTGCCAGGAGTAAGCAGAGAAAAGTAGAGATTAAAACAAGAGTGTGGCTCTTGGGGGGGCAAGGAAGTGAAGCTGGGCGACCTTTAATGTGACCTGAAGGGGTCACTGCAGATTACCATGGCCCTATAACAGAGACGCAGGCGAATGGGGAGAAAGAGGAGCAGAGGAATGAACTATCTGGGAGGAGTAAGTGATGGAAAGAGTAGAAGAGTCAGAAATTAGAGAAGAGCGAGGGAACAATAGATTGAAGAGAAAAGCAAACATGGAAGAGAGGGCGAGCAGATGTGGGTTTGTGCAGGAGTGAGAGGAGATGAGAGAAAATACAGAAATAAAAGAGAATGTGGTGGGTCAAAACATGAAAGAAATAAAGCTCCACAGAAGGAAGGTTTGCCCAACGTGGGAGAGTGGACTTTATTCTCTTTGGCTCACTGTGCATATATCTCTGCTTTTGCTCCCGGACGCCTTCAAGCCCTCCAGCTATCCCTCACACCACACGCAACCCCACGCTCCTCCAGTCTTCCCCTTCCCTCGCTCCATCCATCCCAGGAGGTGCGGTAGCTTGAGTGGCAGGCGGGGGCAGGAGGGAGGGATTTGGGGGCTCCTAGCCAAGAGGCAAACAGGTGCAGCCCCTCTGGAGTCTCTCAAATGGCAGGCATTAAAACGAGTTGGGGGAGCAGGGAAAGATGAAAACATCCCTCAGGATGAGCAGGCCACAGAGTTCTGCACATTTTTTTCCTTTTCCCTTTTCTGCGTCTTGCCAGAAAAGAGGGTTGTCTCTTATTTTTTCCATCTTTCCTGCTGGAGGTTTTAGAGGTCGTACTCCCGACATCTGAGGACAGTGAATCACTTTCTGATACCGCCGGTCCCTCCGCAGAAGGTTTTTATATGGGAATTTTGTGCTGGGCCCAAAACAGGGCAGCAGAAGAGGACCAAAACAGCACGTCAGAGCAAATGATGCAACCGCAGCTCTGTCAAACCTCAAAGTCTCTTTACTGCCGTCTTTTCGCCCTCTCAAGGAAAAACACTCAAGAGCACGTTGAACTAACCTCACAATCTACACAAAAAAAAAAAGCATACATACGTTCTCACACACACACCTGTTCATGTATCATAGAATTCCCCTCCAAAGCATGGAGCGAGCCAGTGATGTGGTGTGTACAAGAATAGCTTGTGTATGAGAAGACGTGACTGCGCCTGTGTGTGCACGCATGTAGACAACCACCCACATGGCCGTGACATACCCAGGCTGACAGCCCCCATCCCTTCCTCCCTCTTCTCTTCTCCCGGAAAGCCCCAATCCTTTCTTTAGTGGCACTGACGCAGAACTGGGGGTGAGCTCCCACTGCTTCCGGCAACACTTCCGCAGCACGGGGGAGGGCTCTCTGAAACAAAACACGAAGCAGATCACACCCCTGGCGGCCCACGTAGGAGTGCTTAAAGGAAGGGTGTCGAGAGCTCGGGGCTCGTACGTGCACGCACGAAAACACACACGGGTTCGTGCTGAGCCGAGGCAACCTTGCTGTGTGTGGTCAACCTTCTTTCAGCCGTGGAAAAAAGTCTCTCATAAAAGTCCCACTGAAAGCACCTCTATGAATATCGCCTCCCACGCTTTCTGTCTGACAGTCAGACAGCCAAGAAATATATCTGGGCTTCACATTTACACGCAAAACAGAAACGCGCATACGCTGCGTAGAGACAGATGCATAGAAACGTACTGAACATCTGATTACGTGGTCCAGATTGACAAGAGACCGGTCATGTCAGGACATCCTTCAAACATTCAACAATACTTTTTATTGACATTCATATTTATATAATTCAACTATCCAACAAATATAATATGCTATCTGTCTGTGACAACAGTCAAATTATTAACATCTTAAATTCACTGAACTTGCTTAGTTAACTATTTTGAACTACATTGGCCCATAATACAAAACATAAAACATGATGGTTTCAATTTAACTGTACATTAATTCATGTACTACATGTAAAATCTCAACCATCTAACGTAGTTTGGCCAAATTTAGATAAATTACCTCCAGAGGTTCATAATATACTGTAAAATTATCATCATCTTTTGTATATATAATAGCCTTGGGGATCATTTCATAGAGAAAACCCCAGTAATCCCCTTTGGACAAGCACTTGGTGACAGTGGAGAGAAAAATCTTAAGATGATAAAGTCATATTTCACGGAATTCATGGAAACAACAAACATTTTATGAACTTAAGCATTTTAAACCAAAATCCCTTTGTTTTTTTAAGTCATTATTACAATCACAATACTATATATCACTAAGCATCATGTAAAATACTGTAAAGGGACACACTGACTTTTTTTTTTTCACTCTCTAATATAGGATATTATACCAAGAGAACAGTTAAACTCTTATCGAGGCTGTTTTTTCATCCCGCTAAACAACTTGCCTCAAAATGAAATTTTGTGTAATTTTGTACAGTCGTCATTTCAAGTGAGTTGCATCTGACTACATATATTTAGACTGAGAATAAATATTGGGCACTATAAGTCTTCTAGTTAAATGGTTATTTTTAATCAGTTTATAAACACACACTTGGGTTCATAGTTCATGCACACGGATATCAAACCTGGGTGCACAAATGTGATACCTGTGACTGATCTGTAAACCGTGCACGGCCCAGGGATTTCCCTCGCAGAAGTATGCTGGTGTATGTTGGACTTTGGTGGAGCTGAAGAGATGTTGTTGGTGCAGCAGCAGATCAAGATTCTCTCAGAGCTCTGAGTTCACGTGTCAAGTTTAGCATTGTCTCAGCTATCTAAGAGCTCCTGCTCAGGTACTGGGAAAGTACCGTTGTACAAGATGCTACTTACAATGTAAAACCTTAAAAAAAAAAATTAAAAAAAACAATAGTCGAGCAGTGACACGCTGTGTAAAGAAAATGGGCCATTAGCAATTCAACTTTTCCTGAGACATGAATGAGACAGAATGCCTCTTGATGTGGAAGACTTAGATTTACCAAATGTGATGATTTTTTCAAAAAAATATTTGAAAAATTTTTGAAAAGAAAAAAAAAGAGTTGTGAAAGTATCATATAGACTTTGAAGGGCCAACACTATTCTCTCCTTAGACCTGTAGTACGTGGTGGTCGCCACAGTGGGCAGCTATTCTAAAGATGTTTTTCAGTATATCTATGGCTTTGAACGGTTTAGGTCCACTTTAGCCCCTGCAGGTGATACCAGGCAGTCAACCCACATCCACTAAACACAGTTTATTAAACAAAATTGCCATTTACAGGTCTTTTAGAAAATATGAATACAAAGAAAATGAAATAAAATAAAGAATGAATATAACTTTGCATATCTTTAGAAGTAAATTATTGAATTATTTGATTCAACAAATGATTTTCAGTCAGAGCGCTACAGGAGATCCTTCCTGCCTACAGCTATAACAATATATATTGGTTATTCAACTGAATTTAAATGAATAACAAACAACAACAATAATAATCTTATTATTATAATTTAATTGATTATGACGTCAGAACTCACACTCATCTGGGGCTTTGCAAAATTGTGCAATTCCAGCTTCCTACGGTTATTCCAGTCAAAGCAAGCAGGAACACCACTCATGTAGCAGTCAGTGCTGGTCATTTCCTTGTTGAAATGACGAGAATATACCCTGGAATTTCTCGTGAAGTTCAGCACGTTGCCATTCTTCCGTGTCTTGTCCTTTCCTTCATGCTGAATCGGTGTCTTCCATCTTCTCTCCGCAGAGAGATCCTTCAGCCACTTTACCCTTCACGTCGGCCATGAAGGGACAGATGTGTAGCTTCTTTACTTTGGATCTATGCGAGTTATACTCCGCAACATCGCAGTACAGTGATCCCTTATTTTTCGCGGTTAATGGGGACCCCCCCCGCGTAAATCAAAATCCGCCAACTGGAGCCGGACCCCCCCGAGCTTAAATAATGTGTTTAAAATATGTTTAAAAACCCCAAAAAAGTAGCAAGGCACCGCAGCGAAACAAGACAAAGGCTCAGCTGTGGTCTTTCTGTTACCTTCACAGCCTCTGGTCTCTGAAGCGTAGTAAAGAAACCGCTGGTATTGTGCTTTTTTTGGCTCGTAATTAGCGGCTAACACGCTAACAACAACAAAACAGAAATGTCCGATTTTCTCTGCATGGAACGAGCACTTTATTCTGGCACTGCAGGAACTTGTAACATCACACAGGTTGTATTGTTCGGCTCCTGTCGGTTAACAGAGAATGTAAATCTATACACGCTGGGCTGCTGTTTATGCTCACTACACTTTTCATCTAACCTCATTTACATTCTGCCGTCCCACGACACACACACTCCATTACCCATAAGGCCACATCATTACCCATAAGGCTACCTTCTTAAAGGGGCCAGGCTGGCTCACAGTATTTCTTCACTGTGAGAGAACGCGCACAACATCCTGTGATGTTTCTGCGATTTTTAAATTTTTTTTAAAATTATATTATATATTTCTAAAAAAATCGGAACTTAAACCACGAAGTGGCAAGGGATCACTGTAGTGCGCCATGATTGTTTGAAAGTAGAAAATGATGTAAAATTAATTATCTGAATCACTTGTTTTGACTTGTTGCTTTCTTTAGCGGAAGTGGTCGTGTCCGCAAAAGCCTTATTGCCACATAATGGATAAAAATAGCAGCATGGTGCTGTACTTGGGTTTCCTCTACTGAATTGTATTGTTTTAATACATCATGCATGAAAGAGTCAGAATCTTGTTTAATATCTAGTTAATCTAATTTTTCAGTGAGAATATATATGTAGTTATGGTATATGCTCTTGTAAATCGTTTGAATGATGTGAATCTATCACATCAGAGGCATATAAGGCTGTAAACACAACAAAATGCTCCTGCGGTGGAGGAGTAGTGCGCAATTTAGCAAAAACGGGCAAAGATGTTTAAAATCAAGCAGAATTGAAAGGGTGTTAAATGTTTTCTCTCTAAATTTACTTCAGACTCTTAAATAAGCTCTGGGTGGAAAAGTGAATAAGTGTGTGTGCCTTTTTTCTTTCTCCTTGCGTAGTTTCCTGAAAGGTGCAGTGCCCCGCCGCTGGCTCCAACTAGCACAAGCAAGCACACACCCACACGCACACGCACACAGCAGTAGCTGCCCGTGACATTCCTGCAGCTGCGGCGCTCTCGCTCCCTCACACGCGCCCCCCCAGAGATCTCCCTGGGGGACGAATGCCTAATGAGTCACGCGCCTGTCTGCCGTTACCTCGCAGCATGTGTGTGCGTGTTTGTGTGTGTGTGTGGAGGCGGGATGGCGGGCAGACTTGGCGCGAGCAATAGGGAAAGGGGGAGGGGGAATGAGGAGACGAGAGAGGGGAAAAAAAAAAAAAACCGAATGGGAACAAGGGGCGGGAGAGAAGAGCGAAGCGGTCATAAGGGCGATCGCACGAGAGCTTTGAAACAAGGCCCAAACAAATCATCCGTTTGCTGTGTGTTTATACACCTGAAATCCAACTTCTCCTAACATCCAGATTCCTTACTCTGTTTAGTCTCTCTTCCTTATCACTGACTCAAACGCTCCGATGAGATATTTTCACAGGTGGATCTGTTTCTGCCGTGATTTTGATCCTAACAATTAACCAGGTTCAACTGCATCCTCATATATTCAGCTGCTGCTTAGCTCCAGTGCATGCCATAATGCTGAAAGTAGCATCCAGATTAGGAAGAGGGGGGAGGGAGCTGTGGGGGGGGGCAGTGAATCGGATAGGAAATCTGATGTCGCATGGTGCTGTTGCTGGCCAGGTGGACCAGGCTGCACCAGAGGCCCCATTTGCCTTGATAGCTTTCAAATACCATTTGTCGGGCTGTCAAAACATAATTTTATTGTCAGAAACTACATAAGGTTGCTTTAAGTAACTGGATTTCATTCAGGCATTTACAACGTGTACAGAAATCTTTTGTTTTTTCAGTAACTCTCCAACAAATTACATCATACTTGTTTAATTGTGACAATACTTTTGTTTTAAGATGTTTTGAAACAAAAAAAAAAAAGGCAAAAGAGTTTACAACATTTATTGACTTGATCTGAATTTTATTTTATTAATCCCCAGTAGTAAAATTGATTGGTAGATAATGTGTTTGTCACCTGGCAATGACTACCATATTTTCCAGACTATAAGCTGCTACTTTTGTCCCACGCTTTAAAACATGAGGCTTATACAGAGATGCGGCTTTTCTATGAATTTTTCTTCAGCCCTCAGGGGGCGCTCTAGCAGGAAGTGGAAAAACCAAAAACAAACCAAGTAGTTAAAGGCTTTTCTGTTTTTGTTAAGTAGCCTATACTACTCTACATTCATTTTGTGAGCATCAATACCTATCATTATTGGACAAACTGATTAATCCAGGTGTGTCTGACCATTGTAGCTACTCGGACACACCTGGATTTATCAGTTTGTCCAGTTAGTTTGTTGATTCCTCAGTGGACTTCAGGGTTCTGAGCAGACCCGCCGGATAGCTAAGGTAAAACCGCAGATGCGGACCGGACACAGCGTGGAGCCAGCAGGTCCGCGATCCAGCTCCAAAGCAGATCCGGCACTGAGTGCAAGTGGACTCCGATACAGGTCCATTTTGCTGGTCTGTTCCGGATGTCTTTGCTGTGTGGGGTGGTTTCAGTAAAATCAGTTCAGGTATGTGGATAAACACTTATGGGGCAAAATCTTTCAATGTAAATATCTTATTTCTCAGCCTGGATACCGGTGGCTTATAGTCCGGTGCGGCTTATATGTGACAAAATACACATTTCGTTTATATTTTAATTGGTGCGGCTTATATTCAGGTGCGGCTTATAGTCCAGAAAATACGGTAAGTTGATAATGTCACATCCAGCATCAACTCTCTCAGTAGACAACATGGATGAAAACTCACAGCCAAGAGTTTAATATCCAGGGTGCAGGGACTCTCCTTCACAGTAACATGCCCTGGATTACATCACCATCTTTTTTACTTAAAACCAATGCAATGCATCCTCCTTAATCATTACCATTGTATGCGGTCTCTTCCTACACATTTAGTTTAAAATGATGTGTTGGAGTCTAGTATAGTCCTACAGCTATTTCTCAGTGAAAAACATAATGAGATATTCCATATGTTTCGATTATACGTTCATCAGCACTCCAAGCTCATCCATTTTATTTACCATGGATCACACATTTCTCATGACTGATGTGTAAGAAATCATTTAAACTTCCTCCGTTTCTCTCCTGCGCTACATCCCTCAATGCCTCCTCTTCTGCCCATCTGGCTTCTGGGATCTTATTCCAAGTATTAGTTGAGCTTCGGAAAGCTCAATCAGCTGCTTCTGTATGTAAACGACTATCCTATTGGCGTGGGTTAGTCACCATAACAGATGTTATAAAGTGCCAGAAATAACACCAGAAATCATTTACGCAACAGAACAACCAAACCAACACTTGAAAAATGCCTCAGAAATCCGTGTTTCAGAAATTTGCTAAGAATGACTCACAAACAAGCTTCCACTAGTGCAACACTGTTCTAGAGCTATTTATTCATGTATGTATTTACTCCGTACTACGCAGAGCACGTTAATGCAAGCTCCGCCTCGACTGTCGTTATTTGTAACACAAAAGATCTTTTACTGTCATCCAAAAATAATTTTGCCAATTTCTTTTTCGTCACCGGAATTTGTTAGTTTATTTGAAAAAGTGTATGGATGTGTAAATGAAAAGAGCTTGGTGTGTTCAGACACAAGATCAGTCCTTCACACATGCAAACATACACATTAAAACCCCGAAATAGAAACACTAGTCCTGCAACTCTGCATGATTATTTATAGTAAGTTCTAGTTATTGTGCAAAGACACTCTCATGTTTACAAGCTTTATCAATATTTCATTTGCATTCTTTTCCAGCATGACAATCCTTTAAATTATTACAATTAATAAAACTTAGTGCGGTGCTGTTTAAACAACAAAAAAAACCTCTATTGTTTCTTTTTATATAAAAACCATACAAATAAAGCATTATTGGTTTTCTGGAAGTCGGATGTTTTACTTCTGAATTCTCGAGTAGCAATAAATGCGGCATTTCAGTGCATTTGAACATACATAAAGAAACAACCCTAAATCAGAAAAAGTTGGGACAATGAAATCTATAAATGTATTTCTTTGTCGATTTACAGAAGTGTTTCGGTTCCTCCTGCAAACACATCTTCAGGTGTGCAACAGTGCAAATTTATGGCCATATTTGCCGTATCAAAATTATCCACAACGGTTACAGGTCAGGACTGCGGGCAGGTCTCTTCTTTTGTAATGTACCTGAGAATAAGGATTTGCATTCCTCTTGTTAAAAATACATGGATGTCCCTGGATGAGACGCAGACCTGAAGGCAACACACATTGCTCTATAAACTCATAGTGCTTTTCTGCAATAATGGCGCCATCACAGAAGTTTGAATGACGTAAGCCAAGGGCACCGAGACAACCCCAGAACATCTCAGACCCTGGATTGCTGTTGATAAGAGACTGGATTGGCCTTTTTGTCTTTGGTCCAGAGGACATTTTACCCAATTTTTCCAAAAAACAAGATCAGGAATACGGATTTTTCTAACCACAGACCACATTTCCACTGTATGAAGGTTCATCTCAGATGCCTCCAACTCTATGATTGGGATGTCAACACCACATCTGGACTTTTTTTTTTTTTTTTTCTGCACAGAAAGTGGCAATTGTGACCATTGTTCCATATTGTGGTGCTTAAAAAAAGGTTTCCCAAATTAATCCAATCTCCAATAGATGAAATAATCTGGTTATATCAGCTATTAGTGACTGTTGGTTTTTAATGAGATTCTGTCTGAGCGGCTGGAGATCACAGACATCAAGCTTAGGCTTGTGTCCTCTTTTATGCATTAAAATCAAGGATATCTTTATTTTCCCCTGGGGGCAATTTGTTTTATAACCAGCAGTAAAAAGAACAACAACAAATAAGTTGGACGAGAGGTACAAAACAATAAATACCAAGAAACCCACTATAAGTTAAGAAGGCCACTAGCTGCAGGAACAAATTAATTCTCGAATCAAGTAGTCTTGCACTTTGGCATTTATATCCGCAGCTGAAGGAAAGTAGCACGAACTCTTGAAAAAAAAAAGAGTTCAAGGCCGTGCTCTCCTGACTCATCCAAGCCGCCTTGGATGAGTCAGGAGAGCATGGGCTTTCTTCAAGGTTCTGACATTACACGGGCCGTTCAGGCTGTTTAAGGTCCCACTGGTGACCTTGCCACAGAACTTCAACAAGACATTGCAAACAATTTGTGTTGATTAACCCGTACAAGCACATATTCAATTAAACAAAAATAACATCTTTTACGTGAAAGTGCTGTCCATGTTTAAATTACAGAGCTCACAATGAAAATACAGATGCTGATACACTTTTTTTTCTACACACTTGTCGCTTAAAGGTCAGCAAGTCGTCAGCTGAAGTGTTAAACTGTTATTCTGATTGACAACCTTGACTGTCAAGACGGCAGGATTCTTCCTAAAATCTACAAATTCCTCCAGATTCCTTTAACTGTTTACTGATATTGAGCACTGCAAGAGGAGAAAAACACAACTTCCTTCCAATTTTTCTTTAACACTGTTTTGAAATATTTCAGCGATTTTCTCCTGCATTTGTTGATGAGATCTTTTATTCGTCTTTGCTCCTCAGAGACTCAGAGGCTGTTACAAGAGACGACTTTTGAACCAAATCATTATCTGCTGTTGTCAACTACTGTTGACAGCTCTTGTTTGAATTAGTTTTTTTTTTTTCTTTCATCCCCCTCGTGGCACTAAATTACCCCATACAAACATTTTTGGTGTGTTGCAGGCCTGAATTGAAAAAAAAAAAAGGATGAATATAAAAATAAATATGAAATATTTTAGGTTCATGCAAAGTCATTAAAAGTCAAAGGAAATTAATTTCTTTTGTACTGTTTTCCATGTTGTCCCAACTTTTCTGATATAGGCTTGGATATAAATACGCACTCTTAAAAATGCTTTTAAATTTTAAACCATCTATTAGAAAGCTAACTTTGATTCAAAAAAAAAAAAAAAAGCAGCAACAGTGTTTTATTTTAAGGTCAAGACTCTGGTTTTCTGCTAAGAGTGGCTGAGTGGCTCCACATGGAGCTCATTGTTTCATACATATTGTAAAAAAGAACGTGTTCATTCCGAAATGCAACTCTAAGTCAGCCATGAGATCATGCACCAATGCACCAACTTTATCAAGTAAAAGTGGACTTGGCAGAATAAATCTGATTTCAGATAGCAGTGTGTGGGGTGTATACAGGCCGGGAGACTTTAAGCAGCGCTTGGTTGTTGAAGGCCATGTGAGAGAAAAAGGAGAACGAAAAGTGAGAAAGCGCTGTAGGGCAGACAGGCATGCGACCAAGACTCACGCCTCCCCGGCACACAAGTACGAACACACACAAACGCATGTACGCACACGCAGACACACACACACACACAAATGCGCATGCTCTCCGGCGCGCTCAGCCCCCCACGCGCTGAGCCGAGCGGGCAGTTGCAGCCCAGTGGAGCGGCACAAGGAGGGCTGGATGGGGGGGGGGGGGGGGGGGGGGGGGGGGGGGGGGGAGGTGCTCCGAGGGCGAGAGGCGGCGAGGTGGAGGGGAGGCTGCCGGCTCGGCGCTGGGGAGGTCAGTGCCGGTGCAGCGAGGCGTGCCAGCGCGCCCCTCGCTCTCCCCTTTCCCTCTTGTTTCCTCTCTCATTCTCTCTCTCTCTGAGCTTGTATGGGCCCACTGAGGTTGCCACAGGCGAGCTTTACAGACAGGTAACGACTGTGCCTTTCTTCCCCTGACAAACACAGGGGAAGTGGAGGCGCGAGTGAAGCCGTGGTTGGCAAATCAACAGAAATTTTCTCTTGTTTTCCTCACACACATTTAATTTGATCCTGACCGGTAGAAGAATCTCGTTTAAAGTTCAGTAAAGCAAGAGCGGGCCCGTGGAGGAGCAAGTGACTATGCCGCCCGGGGTTAGGAGAAATCAAACACAACTTTAAACACAGCTTTTAGTCCACTTAAGAAACATACTTCTCATTAACTGCAGTGATAAGAGTCACTTCATTTGTGGCAGTCAGATGATTCAAGTTAAAACTACTTCTCTATCAAAAATCCTTCTTGGTAGAGAAGTCGCAAAACAAACTGGATCAATGCAACAGGCCCCATCTGAGTAGACCCGAAACCACTGTAGATCCCAAAACATGTGCAGGACTGCCATATATGGCTGTTCGAGCCTTCTCCACGCTAGCATCTTAATATGTGTTTGTTTAAATTTACCGATGAATGTCTGAAAGTAAAAAGCTCCTGGGAGGACTGTCTGCTGTGGAGGAGTGAGCCGAGCCCATCAGTGAAAACCTAATGACTAAAACACATTACACAGAGATAGATCAGACAGATTTTGAGAAATATCACCATAGGAGTCGCTGCGTTAAACCACATTTAGCTAACGGACAGATGCTCCAACACTTTTTAGCTGCATCTTAGCGGGCTCCACACTCACACCCACATATACACACAATATGACACCCAGCATGGACAAACACATTCAGCTTTCAGTTGCTAGCATCTTCCTGAAATGATCAGAATAACGAATATGAATTATATCTTAAAATCACATTCAATGCCAGTCATATTTTTTAAAATATGATCCAAACATAAAACGGTACTAAAATATTTTCGCAAGTGTCCTACAAGTATTTGAGTTTCTTTTTGGCCATTTTACAAATATTGCTAGAGGTTCACTCATTAATTTATTTGAATATGCAGAGACGCACACAGAAAAGTGCACAAAAGCACTTGGCCCAACCACATTTCTGCACATTTCTGGACCGGTGACCGTTTCTGGTGTTACCATAGGAACGTACCACCAGCAACATGAACAGCAACACGTGAGAGACGTGTCACAAGGACATTGACAGTCTTCAAGGCTGAATTCGTCACATGACACAGCAGCATCTATAATTTAACGGAAAAATATGGACGCCGATATAGATTTTATAGATGCTAAGATGGATCATAAGGTATGAGGAAAAAGTGTGTTCTCCATTTAATGTGTGCGTGCAGACGTGTATGTGACTGTGCGTCTAATTCCCCTTTGCAAGAGAAGCCCTTGATTGGAAGAGGTCTTTACGAGCCGGAGGAGGGGAGTGTAATTTCCTCCCGGCCTCCGCCAGTTCCGCTGAAATAACAGAGCAGAGGAAGCCCGGCTCTCCGGAGACGAGACACACGTGTACGTACACAATGATGCGCGCACGCGCTGGTTAGCTGGCGGGTCAGCCAGCACCAGGCTTACAAACAATCACAGACTTGCACGCACGAAAACGCAGCGACAAAGTAGTCTAAACAAATGTACAGACAAAAAAACGCAAAAACAGAGGCCTGACAATGAACTTGAACAAGCAGACGCACCGCTGTTTCACGGAGCTGCCGTTATTCGCTACATTAAAAAGAAGCATAAATTGATTTAATTTTACAGCAGGGACGATCAACATTACATAACTGTTTGAACTCTTCAGCGGTTTGTGTCATAAGAAGCGGCTAGCGTTCAGGCACACGCGGGAAAGTTGAGCGCGGGCAGGTGAAACATCTTCCACCAGCTGCTGTGCTTTATGATCGCTTGCCTCATGCCTATAAGCGAAACAAGATCACTCAAAGTTCAGCCGTCAAACTTTCAAAATAAATGTCTGCATGAGGTAATTTGTGTCAGCAGGCAAGCCTGTTTGTGTGTGTGTGTGTGTGAGAGAGAGAGACAGAGAGAGCTCATCATTGAGGGAGTGTTGGCTGCTATCCCTGAGGGGAATCAGTGGGGAGAGAGGGAGACGCCAGTACAGGCCATACAAGTCCCGCTGCCTTCCCTCCTCAGCCTAACCTTCACTGTCTCGCAGGGATCTGCCAACATACTTGGCCTGCGTGTGTGTGTGTGTGTGTTTTGTGCGTCATGGTGATATTCACTCGCTGGGTTAGGATTTAGGCTTCACCAGCACACAAGGAAGGGGAAGGCAGGATAGAGGGCTACAACAACAACAACCTCAAGGCTCTCATTTTTCTGCTTACGTCAATAACAAAGTTTCCTCCGTCACCGCTGTAATTGAAGTGGAGCTGTGCAGGCCGTGGCAAGCCAAGAGCCAATCACCCTGATATCTGCAATGAGCCTAAACATAAGCAAACTTCCTCTGAATCTCAAATCCCTCGGTAAAAATAAGACATGAGCACATTTTTACCGTCTGTTTCCTTCCCCAACAACCTCCCTCGTGTAATACGCTTCGGCTGAAACTAAATTATTAGGGAGCGGGTCTTTATTCTTGGCTTTTAGAAATGTCACCAGTCTACCTGTATCACTCAAACACCTCTGGCTTATGAAAACCGCCTTTGCCTTGCGTGCATCGCACACAATAATCAGCAGTAGCCACGCTCAGTAGCTCGCTAAGCCTCTTACACCCTTCCCTCAAGATTACTGCTTGGGAGCGACGACAGATGCGCTCCGTGGTGATAAACACACACACACACACAAGACACACACACTCACGTCCCGCTGCACCTGTGTGAACAGATTTGCTCAAAGCTGACACATATAGACACACACACACACACACAGCAGAGTGATGCCATAATCGTGACACACCTGCAAGGCCTGAAGGTTTGGCACCGTGCCCCTGGTTGAAGCCCCGAGGAAAGCAATAGGCAAACAAGAGTTCAACGGCCAGGTGAGGAGGCTGATTCAGAGAGACTGAAAACTCCAGACAACAATGCACCTAGCGTCAAACGGCCGGGCACGGCAGCTCAATGCCTCTGAATAAAAAGCTGTCTGATACTCCGCGTTTGCGAAAGGCTGAAAGTGGATTTGATATTCATGCTGAGAAAAATTACCATCAAACTTGACATGTGTGCCTGTGGGTTCTTCACCATGAAGGTTACAAATACACTGCTTCAAAATGCATGCATGCGGGGCAGCACGCAAGAGATAGCACAACAGAATACTAATACAAACTAAAATACTAATGATAAAAAATGATAATAAAGGATAACGATAGTGGGGACGAAAGGTTCGAACGGCCTGTGATTCTGAGAAATATAAAACTGTTGACTTCATTTAAGAGACAAAGAACACCAGCCACTCATCTGTTACTTCAAGTGAAGCAAAAAAATACACAAATTGGTGTTTAACGATAAAAGAAATCACCCAGCTTCTCTTTTGTTTAGTGATTTGTACTATATCGGCGTATATAGTTCTATCTGGATGGATTGTGCCCTTTGAGAAGTTACAGCCGTTCACATGGTGAACATACAGGCTGATAACGGGGCTGCCACAGTTAACAGTCCTTTCACCCTAAGAAGCAACTGTCAAGTCAAATGAAAACAATATTTTTTTTTAAGCAGATGCAAAATGTAGAGAAGGGCGTCGCAGCCGTAACATCAGCATGACAGATGAAGCAGCCTTACCACTGGAGATGAAATTCGACAACCGGGGCAATCACAGATTGGAGGGTGCACCTGCAAGATTCCTTTGGACATAAGAGTCTTGAGACTTTTTCCTGGAAACAAACAGGAGACATTCTTCAGTGGATGCGCAACAACCTCTTACCAGACCGTCAACAAATGTCCTCTGTGGTATGTCGCTCAAAAACTGCATTTGAGTCAGATTTATAATCACTTTATACCTGTTCTCACAGAACAAAACTACTAGTCTCATAAAAACACAATCTAAGACTGCGCGAATCCCAGCAGGTGCCCTGAACTCACCTCCCTGCTGAAGGCAGCTAAACACAGAAGCCTACTGTCTTCTGTCCAGGAGAATAGCTTTAATAAACTTTTTTTTTTTTTTTTTTTTTTTTGAATCTGGGGGCGAGGACCCCCCTCCCCCCCCCCTTCCCCCCCACCCATTCCCCACATAAACACGCACACACACACACTCAATATAAAGTGTGCCAGTTGTGTGCGTAAGGAGAAAACGCGCAAACCAGGCGTGAAAATGATATAAAAAACTACTTTTACACGTGTCGAGATAAATATATAGAGAAATATATCGGGGCGAGGTGGCTACTGGTGAAGCTCCGAGTGACTTACAGGCGACCGAACACCTGCCAAATGCGTCTGGAACAGCAGCTGTCGTCTCGGTTTAAGGCTGATGTGAAACAGTTGCAAAACAGTCCAATTCAACACTGACTGCTGTTTAACAGCCCCGAAGAGTATAGGCTGTTATCATTTTTTTTTTTCTTTCTGGAGTTTCTTTAAACCCAACGTGCGATGCGCAAAAAGTGTCAACACCCATGCGTGAGTACGTCTGCGCCTCACGACTCGTCCCATTAAGTTCGAAAAAATATCTGAAGCGTCTCACGTTTAATTGTCCGTGCCTAACTTTTCCCATCAGCCCCGTCCATCCGACTCCAGACGGCCCGGTCCGGTGAATGATCGCAGCCCAAACTCCATGTCACAGACTCGGGAAGGGTGTATGGAGGAGATGCGCCGAGGCTCATCTGGCTCCTTACGCACTGACGGCTGTAACCCTTTCACTCCAGAACTCAGTACCGAACCGCCAGACCCAACTCATTAGCCTACCTACAGAAAGCGGTGCCTATAAGGTTGTGATTGATGGTAAAGTGTTCCTCGTCAACCGTGAACCACGAGGGAAGCGAAGCTGCTTCTTACCTTTATGTCTGATACTCCGTTTCCAGTCTTTGGCGGTCTCTCGCCCGCTGACAAACTGGAACTCGTTGGGGGTGAGCCACTCGCCCCTGTATTTAATTGAGGGTCCCTTACTACCTTGACACAGCTTGTTGATATAAAGCAAAGCCTTGTTTTCCCCGCACTCCACCTCGATGCACGGCTCCCCGTTGTCGAAAAAGGGCTGAAAGTCCGGGATGGAGGAGAACCTCTCCAGCATTAAGTCGTCCGTGTGATGGTGGAGCCGCTGGTGATGCAGCGCCGAGTCGTGGAGCCCCAAGTACGCGCTGATGGGCGAAGATGTGGTCGTAGGGCGGCGGATGCGGGGTCACCACGGGGATGGCGGCGGCATTTAAAGGGGCCAGGTATTCGGACTGGTTGAACGCGGTCAGTGCCATGTCGTCCCCATCCAGCCGCTCCTTCTTGATGGCAGGCATGTTAGTGGGAGTCGAGCGCCGGTAACAAGTGAAAAGCTGCTCCCGCGGTCCGAGCTGAGCGTCCCCTTCGCGCGTGAGTTGGGCCGAGCCAGACTTGGAGACGCGCCGCTCGGTTTTACGCAGAATCCCCGTGTCGCCGTGAGACAGCGGTCTGCTGAAGTTGCCGGATATATTCCCATTCAGTAGTTTCCAGCTCGCAGCGGCAGCAGCGCTCTCCACCAGCCTCACAGCTCCTACCTCCCACATTTAATCTCTCTCGCTCTGTTAATACCTGACATGCTGGGAAGCCCTGAGCCCCTTACATTATGTTACTTACTGCAATCACTACCGGTACGCGTCCTGTCTCTCACTGGTTTGCCTTTAAGAGAATATGGAATAGATTTTCATTTATCAATATTATTATTTTTAGCTAAGAAGAGTGAAATAGCCTTTAAAAAAAAAAAAAAAAAAGAAGCACACCAAGTCATGTGGAGTTGGGGACTAAATGTGGCCAGTACATCATTTCACAGCCAATAAAGATGATAATAAAAATTAAAAATAAAAACACCTCTGATGTCGCTTAAAACATCTTGGCATGTCGCAAAGTGAAACACAAACCAGAAAACATGAGGAGTAATATTTCTTGAGTATTTTCAAAACATTAATGCTGTTAAAAGTTTGGAAATAGTTGTTAGATTTTTAACCCGTGTATGTTGCTGAAGTCACGCTGAAGTTCACAGACCCAGACCAAACAAGATTGCGCTCTCCGCCGCTTCTCAACTTGGCCCATTTAAACAGCGGAGGCTCGGCGAGAGCCACGGAGGAGGGGGGGACTGCGAGGGACGGCACTCCACGGCGTCAAATGGAGGAACCATGATTTGAAAGCACGAGGAAGTAGCGTGTGCTCACTAACTGAACCAAATCAAGAAAAGTCGTTTCGCATCCATCTTTGTGTTCATGGTTTCTGACAGTATAATTTAACTGCACGACACTAAACCAGGCTGCAAAGTTCATGTAAATTCAAAATGATCTTGATTTATGCAATAGTATGGTAACGCTCAGTTATACTAGTCTCTAATCAAACCTTTGCCCTTTACGTCAGCGTGTTCCATTAAAGCGCAATTACTTGATGCCAAAAAATCCAGTTCTAAATATGTCAGACATTCAGGACTGAACATCTACAAAGATGGCGGCTGCTCAACAGGCGTTGCAGGCAACCTGATCATATCTGTGCACGGCTGCTGAAGGTCCAGTATAAATACTGGGTGTGATCTGCTCTCCTTGTGTGTCTGAATTCAACCATATATTAGTTAGAATTTATCTATAATGACCCCTTTGCCCTAAGCTTTGCCGTGTTGCAAAGATGCCAAACTTAACCTGCTTGCAACTAAATTTGCACAGGAAATACAAAAAAGTCATTTTGAGAAAACAAGATTCTTTAACATCGATATTGTATGTATATGTATCATAGACAAGATTACAGAGAAAGAAATGCAGGAGAATATCCAGCCTGGCTTAAAAGGGGGCATACTATGAAATTATTATCTATTTGGATTTTTTATTCACAATCACCTTAAAAACTCTAGTATAACACAACCCTGTCAATTTGTTTGGGGTTACTTAGGTTTGAAAAGTTCTTATTCAGCGAGTCATTCAGATTTGCAGGCTACTGTGACATCACAAACCGAGATCAGAGTATAATTATCCAGCATCCCCGTCTTTATCGTCACCCAACTTCCCATTATGCTGCATTTATTGGACCACAGGAGCACAGTTAGCACAAAGTGTTTTAGCATCAGTTTCAAAAGAAGCACATAGAGGGCTGAATGTAGAAGCTGTATAAAAAGAACTGGACAAACCCCCTGTGGCATCGGCCATGAGGTTTGTGAAGAATGCTTCTAAAGTCCTTTTTTCTGAGCTTTGGTTGATGCCATATTGCCACAAACTAGCTATTCTAGCTTAGCTCATGTTAGCCTACGATGCTAAATAATGTTACTTTACTTTCTCTCTGACTGAATCATTCCATACATTCTCATTTCAGATGTCATTACCAAAAAAACAACCTCATGAAGGACCACCAGAGCCGAAACGAAAAACTGTGTCTGTCCAAGCACTGCCGGGGCTATCGTGCTCCTTCATCTGCTAGCCAGCTCACAGCTTCGTATGATCTCACTCATAAAACCACATCCTTTATGATGCATAGGTTTGTAATATAACTTTCATTGATGAGGTACATCAAAATGATTCCCTGTACAGTGGTCATAGATGTGAAATCTAACTATGGAGACCAAAACTGTTTTGTTGTACCAAGTTGGACGTTTTAACATGGAGGTCAATGGAAAGTGATTTATTTTTGGTGGTTCTGTGATGAACTGCACTTTTCTGTACTTCAGCATTGGCTTTGAATGGAGTCATAAGTGTCTGACTTCTCCTAAAATCAACTGCTATGAACAGAGCAGTAAAGGCATGGCTTAACAGGAGGCGTTTATACTGTATCCCTGTGCTATTTTGACTGGGGGAAAAAAAAAACATACTGCATGTTATTTGGTATCTGCCATGAACATTAAGCTAATAGATGAACCCGAGAGTTTGGCTTCTAAAACTACTGAAAAAATATGTTATTTTCTTTAGTCAGATGCAGTTAGGCCACATCAGACCGGTACTAAAGTAGAACCTTTACAACAGCCAAACCTAAATCTATGCACTGTGAGTTGCGTTTGCCTACATTTTGGATTATAAGCAGGTGTACAAACAGAAAATTTAAGAAGCACTGGTCATGACCAAGCTGTGAAAACCCGTGGCTTTAACTGGAGTAAAACCTAAGCTGGGGACCAACGTTTCTGAAAGCACTTTTTCTCCACGCCGTCTGCAGGGCAGGGTCCGCTCAGCTCCTGGAGCTTGTGAGCAAAAACCACATCTGACCCCCATCAGTGGAGAACCACCCAGGTGGATCTACCGCCGACACATGGAATAGCCATTCCAGCAGCAGAGGAGGGGTCCAACAGCACTGTGTGTCAAGAGCTTATAAATCAGGCCAAACTGCCTCTGACACACACAGGAAGGAGGCACGCCACACCGCAGGCGGAAGCGGAGCATGAGACGGCCAGAGTCCACAGCCGGGCCAGGCCTGGTACAATACCTGCAGCCAGGGCCAGACTGGCAAACACACAGCAGACATGTGCAGGAACACACGCCAGCAGCTACCTCATGCAGGGGGAGTGCACGGACATTTTCCTTGTGGATCCAAGATGGGAAGCCTCAGGATAATGTTATGGAATTAGCAGGTTTGAGGATTAGGATGAGACCAAGCAGATTTTTTTACACTTACAGCTCAAGACTAGCAAAAAAAAAAGAAATCTTAACTGAACACATTTATCCAAAGCTACCCAAACTGAACGCGGTCTGAAAATCGATATCAAAAGGCAGCTGTGTTCAACTTTACGATAATGTGACTTTCCGTGCGTCGCGGAGTGTACTGAACAGAAGTGCTGACATAAATCGTGAACTGCTGACATTTACAGCACATGTTTACAAAGCTGTTTCAAGGAAGTGGAACACTGTATTTTAAACGAGAAACTATCTGCTTCTCCTTATCGAACCATCGAAATGTCTCAATGGAAACCTCGCTGAGTGCGTTGGCGCTGGAGGTTGCACCACTGGGAGAGCCCTGATGAAACTAGTCATAAAGGGGACACCCATGCCAACTCCCACGACCTGTCCCCGATCGTGACTCACTCTCAGTGGCTCATCGCGAAGGGGTTCCCCAAACTTTTTACAGTGACGACGCCCAAGGTTTCACACCGCCGAAAACTGGTTTGGTGATAAATGAGCATTTTTTTCCATCAGCGTTTTGCGTGCGTTTCGTGAAGAATGCTTGTGATCTTGGGGAAACCTTGTTTCACCTCTCTGCCTCGTTTAACCTCTTCTTGCTTCTTACTTTCTCTTTTACAAGACAATGAACTCTTCTCTGTCAAAGCGTAGAAGAAAAAAAAAAACGCTGTTAAAACCCACAAATCTACCGGTACCTCTCACAAGAGAAATGTAAAGGCTACATTAGCTCACGTATCCAGAATGTGGTAGTTTCACACTAAAGGCACAGAAACTGTGAGATGGTAACATGTGACTTTGCCTGTTGTGACGTAATGTGAATCTATAACCCTGTATTTCCAAACCTTAACCATGTAATCTTTATTTTCAACCCTAAATATCTGTATGTGACACTCAGCTTGATGACTGAACAGTTCTTAGTCGATATGTGGTTGGACAGGCTTCTCATACTGTTGTGTGGTGGGACGCTGCAGTAGCACTTGGCAAAACTAGTCTTCTGTTTTATCAAATTTTAAATGCCCAGATGTTTCAGATGATATAATTAGGATTACATTCCATTTTGGTTCCAAAAAGTCAAGTCCCTGTGTTTTCTGTTTGTATTTAAAAGAGAATGGAAAATGAATAAGGATGTCGTTAAAACTCGATAACAACGACAGGACTCGGGGGTGCACAGGACCGCCGTTGTGCAACATCACGTCTACGATGGTTTCAATGCTGACGAGTCACAATTTGCAATGGAAAAGCTCGTAAAGCTTTTGGACCCTTGAAAATGTAGTAAAACGCCTCCGTTTCAAACACTTGCCTATTTTGTCAGACATATCTAACTATTTATGCAGTTCTACATAAAACAGAGGCCATGAACTCTCCTCCTTTTACGTCTATTGAGAACAGTTTGCGCAGCATCTGTAACCGACCTGTACGGGCTTATAAAAAGATGGCAGGGACTGTACAAATATTTCTGTTTATACGCTTTCTGTACACACAAAAAGTTAAAAATACTTCCGTATCTCCCACGTGGACCCTATCTACACTTTCACATAAGTGGAATGACATTTTTGAGTCTTGTGTTTGGAGCTGAATGTTTCTTCAACATATAGTTAATATATGGTTTAAATGGGGAGTATATACAAACCCAAATTCTCCAACACCAGCACTTCAAGATCTTAAAAAGAGGCTTCAGCTCATTTTATTGTTGAAAATATAAACAATCAAACAAAGAAATGAATAAGTGACAAGTTTAGGTTTCATTTTTTTCTTCGTAATGGACATTAAAAACAACGAGGACAGGTGGCACAGACCATAAGATGACTGCATAATACATTATAGATGAAATGGTACAAGATGCTATAACAGGTAGTGATGTTACACTGCCACTGTGTTTTATAGAATTTCACCAGTTCATGTGTGTATGACTTTCCTTTTTTTTCTTCATTTTTTAAGGACTGACTGCCATTCTCATGATGCCATGCAGAAAAATTGTTGAGCTCAATCATTTTAGATTTTAATCTCTGGTACCTCATATAGAAATTAAGTATGAATGATTCTCCCATTCCGAGTAATTTATTTGGATTTTTTCACAACGTATTTTTTTTTTTTTTTTTTTTTTTTTTGGATTTTGATGCTGTATTTACTTGTAGCATGTCTACCACTAAATACCAGCAGTTTTTCAAAAATATACCCTATGTGTGTGTTTTTTTTTTTTTTCATTTTTTTTTATTACTGAATCCGAGTTTAACACATTTGTGAAACCAGGACCTAGAAATGAAAAAAAAAAAAAAAAATTACAACTTCGTCAAAAAGATAACACCATCTCAGTCTTTGGCTCGTTGAGCTTTCATCTTGAAAGTGATTAAAGTTCACAGAAAAAAGCCGAAGACTGTAATTTATCCACGCAATGAAATCAAAGTTTTGCATCCTGCATCTTCAAAGTCCAATTTTTGTCCATTCTTTCTCGTCATCGTCAAACAAGAACCCCCCTAACGCGGCCCCCGCCTCTGCGCCGTTGTTGGCAACCGCCCCGGAGCCGCAGCGCTGCCGGCGGGGGAGAGAGGTAATAAATAACCCGGGGAGAGGAGCGGAGACCGCCGGGCGGTGCACAGTCTGACCTGACAAATACTCACTGGAAAACCATCAGAGAGAGAGAGCCCACCCCTAGCGCTTGGAGCCAGCCTTTCAGACATGAGCAGAAAAATATATAGGCTTGCTCCGACTGGAAAAAAAAAAGAAAGGAAGACAGAAGCGTCTCCGTCTCCCCCCCCTCCGTCATCCACACCCAGACACCGCCGGAGCCACGGCGAGAGTAATTAACTATTTAAAGCAGACTGTGACTTTCTGCTGAAAGGTTATGCAGTGGCCTGATTGTCCAATTTCCCCATAAAAACATGAGAAATGGCAAACATAAGTTAAATGGACTAAAAAGAGTTTACACTTCACATGGACTCATGAAAAGACTGGAAGTTACAAATATTTACTGTCGACGTCACTCCGTACTGTGGAATCTTCTCACAAAACTAGCCATGCTATTTGCTTTCATTCAACTCTGTTTATGAAAAGAATAGATTAAAAAAATATATATAAAGCTTATTTTAGTGTAATTATTGTTTCCATGCAGGAGTGTTTCTAGCTTTTTGGGGGCCCTTATGAAAGATTCTGTTTGGGGGGGGCCTTACTTTTTAAAACTGCTGTGCTGTGGGGGAGTCCCTTAAGATGATCCATGGTGATGTATGGGCTCCTCAAAGGTTTGTGCTTCTGCGTAGCAGAGATATAGGCTACATTTGGCTAGAGCAGTGTTGTTTGTTGGTCTCTAATTACACCACCAACCACTAGAGGGCAGAGCAGAATCTTTTCTGCAGCACTGTTACCGGAAGTGCAGAGTTTCCTTTCTTTTTTTTTTTTTACTTCCTTTATATAGCTCAAAGTGAGCAATGGAGGAAATAAAGCATATCTTAGGTGAGTTGGTGTTGTTAAAAGTTACGTATCAGTCATTTTACAGGTATTGCGACAAACTATTGTTCTACCCAAGTTGAAAACGACAAAGACGTAGTAGCAAGAAACACAAAGATTTGTAGATTTGTAGATCTGAAGTTTATATTCAAGTTGATCTCTAGAAAAAGAAACTTAGCAAGCAAACAGATCACTTGTTGATTGTTGCTGTGCTAGCACAGCGGCGTATTAGAGCCACGTGAATGTGAAAAAATTGCACAGATAGGTCCAAGGTAATATTTCCATGAAAAAAAAAAAAAAACCAACTCACAAATCATGACTTCATTTACTCGCAAATTTGTGCAAAACAACAGAAATTTTGACTTGAAGACTTGTGAATGTGGAAAAAAAATAAATGCTGAATCTGAATTTGTAAATCTGAAACAAAATACCATTGAACCACAACAATAACCTGTTGTCAATAACCTGACCGAATTATACATTGCAGTTGGATGTATCAAGAAGGAATCATTATTAATTTTGGCCCAATATTTGCCAATATTATGAACTGGACTTTGAAGACACACTTTCATGAATGATTCAACCATCTTTCAAACCTTGCCACATTTGTCTGCACACGCAGTCCTGTGTTAGCCAGCAGCTGAACTAGCAGCAAAGCAAAGGGAATTGAATTTCTTTACCTCAACATGAAGCAACAGATTATGACGGGATCTTGGACCTTGATAGGACTCAGAGTTCAAAGTGATTTTCAGAGGGAAGACCATGATAAATGCTGTGGGAAATAGCTGATTGAGCACTTGTTTAAGATAAGATGTGACGTTAATGCTAAAAATAGGTGAAAGATGCTCTGATCTGAGCCCGTTTATGGGCCACTCATCTTACGAATGTCGTAAACTGGCTTGTGCTATGTGACGTCATATGCCATGTTCTGTAGATTGAAAAAAAAATTTTTTCCATAAGTGAAACAATTTTAAAACTCTCAGATCTCAACTATGTAATGTACTTCAACCCTCAAGAGTGACCGTGCAAACTTATTCAGGGTTACAGCTCAGGTTACCTCCATTCATCTCCAAAACATTCAGAAGACCTAAAAGATCTCCCTCTTTTTTGACATTCTCTTGTTCCATATGCAGAACATTTCAGACGCTGCACAAGTCTGAACAGCTGAAGTCACAATATTACACATGTACAGAAATATTGTGTTATTAAACAAATAAAAAGCACAATTAAAATGATCCTTTTCTATGGGTTTATCTGCTAGGATTATCAGTAGCATCTAGTCTTTTTTTTTTGTTTGTTTGTTTGATGTGACTTTTTATGGCAAAATAACATGGTGTTCAGACTGTAACTCCAGAAGGTCTTGCACAGTTTAGCCATGCACCTCTCATCCACCAGGAGATGATACAGAGATGCTCTTCAGCTGAAGTCGTTTGTCCAGTTGATCACAGCATCAGTGGTACTGGAGCCATACAGAGGCTTGAATATTACTTGTCATGCCAATACAACATAATGTGACTGTGAGGATGATGGCAAATATCAAATGCGCATTGTGGCTCTTTCCATCACTTTTACAGGCATGTCTAAGTAAAGCCATGAAAAAAATATTAAATATTAATGGAAAATGTCTGCATAGCATCGATTTAACTGCTTGATAAAGGCTTACTCAACTTTTCTAATAAAAATCTTTTAGACTGCCTGGTGTAGCTTTTAATCTGTGCTTTTTGATATTGTTTTACATACTTGTTCTTCTTTGTGATGAAATCTGGTGTGTTGTCCAATTTCTGGTAGCAAAGGAAGCGTTTGACCTTGTCCACGAATACCTTTTTACAAACATAATGGCTGGTCTCAATGTCGCCGCAACAGTGATGCTGTAAAGGCACCGCATGTAATCACACGACTCCAGAACAAATGGGAACAGTATATCACAGGAAACTTGTGTCATCCCTTGGCATCAGGTGTTCGTATGTAAATACATATACGTCTAAGGACCGGATCAGTACAACAGTTCATGTCATTTTATGTCTACTGACAGCAGTATATCCAACATTGAGCAGTCGATTGGTACGAAGTTAAGACAGTGTCAACCTGAAGGCCGTTGTCCGGTATCTTTTTAAATACACTTTCTGTACACTTACACAGGTTTAAAATGACCTCAGTTTGTCTGTAGGGACCTCATCCAGGTAAGTGGAATGACATTTAGTCAGAGACCGAGTCTTGTCAGATGGTTAAAATAGCAATTTACTCCGACATCTGTTACTTGCCCTGCAAGATAACATTAACGCCATCGTGCTGCAAATGTGTATTCCACACTAACTCTAAAGTCTTTCTATTCCCATCATTTTGCTCCAGCATAAAAGTTTTATGCTCATGAGCATCTAGTAACTCCTAAGAATTCCTTTGAAAGCTCAACAACAGACTTTTATTTAACATGACAAACTCAAGTGACATCCTGTAGATATGAAAAATGAAGCTCATTCAGAAATGTGACGAAGTCCCTGTTGCAACTGGCCACCAACAGAGTTCCATGCTTAGAGTACTGTATGGTTGAAGGCACGACTGTCATGTTTAGCTGGTGTTAGGAGGAAGGACCCAAGAGCAGGAGATCTCAAAAAGCAAAAAAGGATTTATTAACCCAAAAATCCAAAATGCAAATGTAACGTGACTACAAAGATTAATACACCCACGCAGACGAGGGGAATGACAAGACTTAAATACACACGGGAACAAACGGGAGGCAGGTGCAGGGAATCAAGGTAACAAGAGGGAGGAAGCAAAGCAGAAACTAATAAGGACAGGACAGACCTTTCAAAGTAAAATAGGAACCACTAACAACGGGGAGAGACGCCAACTTGACACACAAAAACACACACAGGGCTGCCATGACAACGACGACTTCAAGTGACCAGGTTAGGGTCTCCAGTTCTCAGTCAGATCCAACATTTGTACATACTCACTCCTCAAAAAATCCAAAATAAAACAGCTCAAGGTTTGAAAACCAATGGATATTTTGGATATAATGTTCAAATATTCTTCCTTCCAGACTTTGTGAAAATCCAGATAAGTAACAACAGCAGGTTTTTTTTTTTCATCCGGCTAAGGTGGATCTAAAATTAATTAACAGGTGGATGCTTGCAATTAAGTTGCAGGTTTTACAAGTTTTCTTTGAGATCAACCTTCTGTTGTATGTTTGCTCCGGTAAGATTGAGCTACCTTTGCTGTCTTATTTATATTTCATCTAGGCACGAAACTTCTCAGGGGACCTGGGGGGAGTTTAGCTCTCCTAAGTTGGAATTTGTGGAATTTAATATCAGAAAAAGTTTCAGGGGATACAATCTCTTGGCTGACATTAACTAACATGAAGAAACACATAAGAAAAGGGAAATGTCTGGATGAAAGAGATGAATTTCTGACAGCCTTTGGAAAACATTAGATTTGGTCTTTCAGTACCATCCATCTGTCCAGTAGCACTAAACAGTGCTACCCAGGAAAAAAAAAAAACAAAATAAACTATGAGTGTGTGTTTCTAATTGCTCACCAGGCATTTTTTTTTCTTACAGTCAATGCAATCTCTGAGGATAAGCAACCAAACATGCCCCTTTTTCAACATGGTATAAGTCGAGCTCTCTCTTCATTTTAGCTTTCTAAACATTTTTAACAGTGTTTGGCCTTGGAAAGCCCAGAGAAAACACTCGCTATTTTTGTGCTATAACCTGGGCCTAAAGCAAAAATCTTCACCCAAATGTTTGTCTAAAAACTAGCCTAAAAAATCATTTTATAACTGAGCTAGTGCAGGACCAACACAGTTCTCCAACTCCAGAAATTCAGACTTGGCAAGCAGGCTGTGTAACACTTAAACCAGAGGGGAGGAGGAGGGTTGGGAGGGGGGGGGGGACGGTTATGCTGTCGTGCCGGCGCCCTTGGCCTCCCCCAGTGGACCTGGGGGGTCAGGCGGCTGTCTCTGATCCCACACAGCGACTCTTCCACATGGGATTTATTTTCTTGCTGGATGGGCAGGCAGGCGGCCCAGGAGGATTCTCATTTTAGACCAGCGTCTGTAGCTGTCAACGCCAGCCGACAGAGGCGAGCGGACACCCGACCCCAAGTATCCTCCCTCAACACTCTCCTTTGGACTCCCTCCCCTCCTCCCTCTTTTCCCTGCTCATGCACAAAACACACACCACACAGACACTGCACACAAACACACACACGCACACACAGAAATAATGATTTCACCTCCTCTCATCTTTTCTAAATGAAACTTTCACTCATTATCGCATAGCAGGAGATTCTAGTATTAAAAATTCAACGTAACTGTTTACCCGGTGTTTTATTTAACCCATTCTGCAGTTCAGGAGTCCTTATCTTTGATTGTAAAGCTCTGTGGCAAACTTCAAGCTTCAACGAGCAATGAGCCAGGTCTATCTAGCAAAAAATGCACAGCGTCTCCCCTTCCTCCCCAACGCCGTTAATAATTTGTGCAGTAAAAGATAGCGTGCCTCTCTGAGTTTGTGGGAGTTATTGGCACAGTATTCCCCACCATATTTGTGCGAGGCAGTGATAGGAACATAAATTATTTCTTATCTCTTCCGCAATCCATTTTTCAAAGGGCTCACTCTGTGTTTGAAGGGTAGCAGCGCCGGCAGCCAAAGCGCAGATAGTGGGCTACATTAGCCTTCAAGAGATCCGACTTGGTGATTTCAAACAATGCAATATGCACTCCAGTCATTGATATGGGCAGTGCCATATATGACCATATTAAATACCAAATTCGCCCTCTGAAATGCGACAAAAGAGTCCAACAATGGCAAAGACTCCCACTGCTACAAGACAGACATTGTTTTAAACGCAAAGTACGGAAACTCAGGATCAAATGTTTTTTGTTCATGGAAGACATACGTGGACACTCAAAGTCTTTTGAAGGACTTTCATAATTATCAGTGAATGATTTTCTTTCTATAAAAGCCCATGTACACAAGAGCAGCTTTGGAAGGTGATTAAAGATTCAGGTCTGAGGAATGTGTCATGTCTTTACATTACAGGAGCCAGTTTCCCTTTACAAGGCCATTTCTTTCTTACGAGTTGTCAAGAGGTTTTCTGTCAGTCACAATTTGTGAAAAGAAATAAAACACAAGTTTCCAGTGAAAGTGAATAAGGGGAACAAATGATTTGGCCTTGTGAGCCTCACAAACACGCTTGTGGATCTTCACATTCAAGCTGCTTTATTTTTTTGGAATATTTTCACAAATTTGATATTGTCAGGAATCACTCTTGACAGTTTAGATGCATACCATAGTTCAGGCTGATCTGCAGAGACAAAATGAGAATTGATAAATATCAAACCCTCCTCCGCGAAGCATTAATGTCTGCTTGCAAAGAATGGACCCCAGCTCTGCCAGCGACTATTGATTTTTTTTTTCTCCTTTTTTTTTTCCGTGTGATGTGAAACCAGCAATCAGCACTGCGGTTCGAAATAGCCCTGAAACCGGAGCCGAGACGTCAATGAGTCGCCAACACATTTCAATTAGCGAGTCGCCCCGGCCGATCTGTCCCCTGGGGCACAAAGCACACAGGGTCGTGTACACCTAACCCAAGTCCACACGTGGTGCTGCTGGCTCAAATGAATCTGATAAGACAGTGAAGGGGGAATTCATGCAGGCCACAGCAAAGTGCTCGACTGTTTCGAGACAAATTCTTTAAGGACAAAATGCAAATACAGTTCGCCACTAGAACCAGTGAAAACCTTCAAACAGGGTCACAGAATTCCACTGTCGTTAAATGAGTTGCACACAGTACATGATTTTGATAAGTAAAATCGTGGTTTATTAACTGATTAAGTCTTCCTTATCTGGACCATCGATACAGAAGTTGTTTTTAATCTATAGTGAGCCTGTGGCAATACTCTCTAGATATGTAGCTCAATGTTATGCAGTTTACAAAACTATAAAGCTAACTTTTGTTTCTCCCTGACTAGTGCTGCAAACATCAATTTACCTGCATGGAGGCATGAAGATTTGCTTGGTAGATAAATATTTTTCTAGAAATAAATATCATTTATTTTATGTAAGACATTGTTTTGTCAAATAGTAAAGTGATCCCCCCCCACCCCCCACCCCGCGAGAACCCAAATCCGCGAACTGGAGCCGGAGCCCCCTGAGCCTAAATAATGTGTTTAAAATATGTTTAAAAACTGCAAAAAAGTAGGGAGACACTGCAGAAAAACAAGACAAAGGCTAAACTGTGGTCTTTCTGTTACCTTCACAGCCTCTGGTCTCTAAACCGTAGTAAAGAAACCGCTCTTTCATCTAACCTCGTTTTCATTCTGCCGTCCCACGACACACATACACTACATTACCCATAAGACCACACCCTTACCCATAAGGCCACCTTCTTAAAGGGGCCAGGCTGGCTCACAACATTTCTTTGCTGCGAGAGAACGCGTACTATATCCTGTGATGTTTCCGCATTATTTTCTTGATTTTTTAAAATATTATATATTTCTGAAAAAAATCTGCGAATAATTAAAACCGCGGAACTTAAAGCGCAAAATGGCAAGGGATCACTGTATATGAAAATATGGCTCAACTACAGGAAAGAAAAAAACAATTATTTAAAATGATTACCCACTGGCCCACTTGTATTTATTGAACTTGACATAAAAATGTTCACATTTCGACACTACATTTACATTTCTTATTAAGTAAAAATGATTCATGCCAACATGGCAAATGCTGGTAGACCTGCTAAAATAATCCCTTAAAGGTGGGGTGGGTGTTGTTTTTTTGCAACACTTTTTACAATATTGCCTGAAAACCTTTTCATATTTCCATTGCACCCACTGAAATAAAATGTTTGCAAAAAAAACTAAACATTTTGGTCCAGTCTAGAGGGTATAATCAGAGAAAAACTCTGACCAATCAAAAAAGTGATCATCACTATTTTGATTTGCTGCCTAATACGTCCATCAAATATCACCCCTCCCTCCCTCCCTCCCTATGGTTCATGCAGTCGTGAATCATGTGAAGGCGTGGTTTTCGAGGGGTGAGCTGAAGAGGAGGAGGAGGAGCCTTTGGGAGGAGGGAGGGAGTGTATATTTTCAAAATCTCACTTGAGTTGGATTGCTGGAACCGTTTTTCAAACAACACCTACTCCACCTTTAAACGTTTTTGGCCAGAAACACCAGCATGACCTTGATACTATTTAAATAAAAATCAATATTACTGTATTTTACACACAAAAAGGAGGAAGGAATCACTCACCTATGGACAAGTGGAGTCTATGCACGATGTGCATTCAGAGCCTGCGATAAAATATGTGGCAAAATAATAGGTTTTTTTTGTTTTTTTAAATGACATTGTTCCTATAATTGTTGGGGGCCAACGTTAAAATCCACGATTCAAATTTGGTTAAATTTCAGCCATTTTATTACATAGTTTTAAAGTAAATACTGAGACTAGAATTAAATTGTTCAAAGTTTTAAAGTGACAGTAAAGTTACTAGCGCTAAGATAACCTCTAGCTTTACTAATGAATCATTTCATGTTTCATTTTATTTGGCTCGTCACTTGACACACTAGAGGGATTTCTGACAGTTAGAAAAATTATCTGAGGAAATCACTGGTCACGAGAACATTGAGACCGCCGTCGCCAAACTTCTCAAACTGCGTGATGTAGTACCGCCACTTTGGGGCTCTGACGAAAGATTTCATCACGATACTTTCACGATGGTCCTCTTTTATTTCCGGCAGCCCAAAGTCGTGCTGTTTATACCGGGCATTAGGCAAAAGGTCATCCACAGCTATTGGTAAGGCAGTATCATAGTTGTTTTTTTTTTTTTTTCTCTCTACTGTAAAATCGTTGTATGCATATATTTCTTCTGCATTCTTTGAAAATTTTCAAATGATCCTCGATACCTGACAAGATATCTGGACATTTCTGTGTGTTCGTCAGCCAGCTTTGCCTCGCTCCCAGCCATGCTGCTTCATTCTCTGACAGCTCTCATCAGCAACAGCAGCCTACTGTTGGAAATGTGCAAGCGTCTTTGTGTGTGTGTGTGTGTGTGTGTGTGTACGTGCCGTACATTCTCCACTGAGAGGCCAGGGGGTTACGGTGGAACCACAGGGCCACTGCGACAACTCCCTGCCCTCCCCTCACAGCTCCCACACCCCTCTGGCCTTTTGCTCCTTGCCTTGCCTGGCTGGCAGCCCTGCATCAGGCAGACACACATAGGCACAGGGTGTGCCCCCCCACCAACCCTGACTAGAGCACTCACACACACGCAGACACACACACACGCACGCACGCACAGCTTGCTCCACCACCCCCCGCTCTGGGCCGATCGATACAACTCTTTGCCTTTCATCTGACCAGAGCTTTGGAGGAGCTGCGCTTCCTAAAGAAAACCCAATACAGCACTGGCTTATTCTGTGTGTGAGTGTTTGTTTGTGTGTGCGTGTGTGCGCTGCCTGTCTTTGTGTTCACGTGTTGGTCAGCGAGAATGTGCGGGGGTAACTGGCAGAAAAAGGTCTTGTGTGCACTGGGCGATGCTGTGATGCATTAACCAAAGGAAAAAGATAAATATGGGCTGTTTGATTGCACATGTATTGATATGAAAGACGAGCACTGACTAAAATATGTAAATGTATAGGCGACATTAGCAAGGAAGAAGCGGTAGAATCAGTTAAAACAGCTGATCTGACCATTTTGACCAGCATTCCCTCAATCAGATGTAGCACACGTTGTTTTGATATTCTAGCATAACTTTACATTATTAAAACATAAACATCTTTCAGTTTCAGCAAGTGAACTTTGTCATACCAGGGATGACACTTGGTTCAGTTAGAAAAAAAAGTTCAGTCTTAGAGCAAGTTTGTCATAAATACTTTAAAGGAAGAGAATCAACACTTGTTTCTCCCTGGTCTCCTCTGTACTTATCTGTCACCTGACGGTGTTGTTTGATGATGGTGAATCATAGCTGCACTCTCTTCTCAGCTTATCCTACAGGTTCCTGTACTTTGTTAGCAAGGAAAGCTCACTTCCTGTGTGGAAGAGAGTGCAAAACTCTCCTCAATGCTTGTTTATTGCAGCGTGCAGGTGTCTGTGTATATCTCAACCTGCGCAGAGTGAAGAATTATGGGTATATCAACCCATGCAGATGGGCTTGTGTGTAACACTGCTTTGCTTTCAGATGTGACGCTACAAATAGGTTGAAGGTTGATTAGTTACATGCTAGTTTGAGCTAGAGGGGGGTTGATAAGAGCCGATTTCATCGGAAAGAGGACAAAACACAAAATAAAAAACAAGAAACCAGCAGCTGCACTGGACAATCACAGTTTCACTCCACAACAAGGCAGATCTTTGTCCACAGTGACTTTTGTGTTTTACACGACAGAACAAGGCTAATTGATCGGCAGCAACACAACCAGGAGCAGACCACATCTCAGATCGTGCCTCATACTTCTTAAACCCCATGTGGCTGCAAGCTGCTCTGACATGTACACATATGCTTGCCAAGCACCTACACAGAGCGCACACACAACCGTGCTCAAGCCCTTCCTCGTGGCAAGGTGTTAAAGAGACGGGCTGCCGAGGACTTGCTGAGGTCAAATGAACGAAAGCATCGCTTCCCAGGGAAATCACACCAGATGTGGAGAACTGCAGATATATGGCTCATTCTGGAAAATTTAACTATCAGAAATAATTTTTTAAAAAAAGGAATAAAATTGAAAATCCTAGTGCAGCTTTAAACTTAATGTGAAACTGGATCAATGATATGATTTCTTTAAGAGCTGGCTTTCATTTATTCAGTGGAGGAAGGCATTGTTTGGCCGCACGCTAAAACAAAAAATAAAATAAAAATAAATTCCTTTATGCTGGTAATCTTTCATCTGCAACAGTACCAACATCACACATTGTACAAACAGTTAAGTAACATAAAGTCACAATGCTTCGTTACTCAATCTCAAGTGCTTCATGAAAAAATTAGTTCAAAGGACAGGATATCTTTGTTCCGTCACCTACACAGATTCATTTGAGTTTAATCAGGAAAGACCCTAAAAACCAGAGCCAGCCGGTCGCCTAGACGATACAGACAAATGCTAAGGTATCCCGGCATCCACAGGGGCGCCCAAAATGAAGGAGATACTTTTAATGTTATTATTTTTTTCTCTTTTTTTCATATACTATCTTAAACCCATTGTTTAAAAATCACAACACTATACATGACAGGCCTACCACAATAACATAACACTGCCATGTTAGACCTGCTCTTCACTCATCTTTTATCATCATGTCATACACGTGTGTGCTGTAAAATTCAAATCTAGACGCATTCATGTAAAAAGAAAAAAAAAAATAAAGTTGTCTGATGGCCAAGGTAGAGAAAGAATAGGAGGTAAAACAGGAAAAAGACAGAGGTACAGTGATAAGTGGACAGTTTGTCAATGATACACTTGGAGAGTCTGCTGTTCACTAATCAAATAAATATTTACAGTGATCCCTTATTTTTCACGGTTAATGGGGACCGGCGCCCCCCCCACGAAAATCAAAATCTGCGAACGGGAGCCGGAGCCCCCCAAGCCTAAATAATGTGTTTGAAATATGTTTAAAAACCGCAAAAAAGTAACGAGGCACTACAGCGAAACAAGACAAAGGCTCACCTGTGGTCTCTCTGTTACCTTCACAGCCTCTGGTCTCTGAACCGTAGTAAAGAAACCGCTGGTATTGTGCTATTTTTAGCTTGTAATTAGCGGCTAACACGCTAACAACAACAAAAGAAACAGTCCTGTTTTCTCTGCATGGAACGAGCACTTTATTCTGGCACTGCAGGAACTTGTAACATCACACAGGTTGTATTGTTCGGCTAATCTATACTCTATAATCTATAATCTATCTATATCTATAATCTATACACGCTGGGCTGCTGTTTATGCTCACTCCACTTTTCATCTAACCCCGCTTTCGTTCTGCCGTCCCACGACACACACACTCCATTACCCATAAGGCCACCTTCTTAAAGGGGCCAGGCTGGCTCACATTTCTTCGCTGTGAGAGAACGCGCACAACATCCTGTGATGTTTCCGCGATTTTTTCTTGATTTTTTTATTATATTATATATTTCTGAAAAATAACTAAAACGGCGGAACTTAAAGCGCGAATTGGCAAGGGATCACTGTAGTTAATGTCAGTTGTTCCACCATAAATTCATAAGGAAATGTTTGAAAGACAATACGACTATGGCTTTTTGAGAAATGACTTTAATAATTTTGAGAAATATACTTTTGTTTTTCTCGAATTTGCTGGATGAACCATTCACTGTTCCTCATCTAACAAACCAGCAGGTTGTGTTTATTACTGACATCTTCTTAACCAGCAGTTGTCCTGCTCATTAAATGCAAGCAGATGTAATCATTATCTTCTCTCTTCTTCCTATGGATTTAATAGCTGCGACATGCAACCACTTTTCAGCATTGATAAGTCTTACATGCAACGCAAACACACACATCATGAGAGAAGTAGCCATTGAAATGATGCTGAAGAGAAGGATAAAGGGCCATTCCACAGCTTTTTACAGCGCTGAGGCCACTTTCAACGAGGTCCAGTTAAAGAAAACCCACTATGCTTAGACTAGGTCAAGCCAGTTCAGAAAATACAAATATTTAAAACACCCTTTGTGATCTTTAAAACCTTCATTCAGTGTGTGAAGGTGCAAAAACTGAGAATTTTCCTGCTGTGTTTGACAGTTTAGACCAACTCCCAATCAATAACCACAATACTTTAATCCTTCAAACCTGTTTTACATTTTCTCTTAGATAATAAAGAATCGGGCTGGACAATAATTCAATAATAATATATATTGTAGGAGAACATGTTTCAACAATTATGATATGACTTTTAAACATATTTTCAATACATATTATTGTCATGTCAATGCCAAGAAGTGTGCCTGTTTGATAGGTAATGTCATGAAGCTAAATACAAGCTGAACATTGACTGATTAATTATTTTCAACATTTTTTTTTCAAATCTAAAACACTTTAGTTTTATGGATTTTTCAGAGGTTTGTGGATGCAGTTATCCATCCTGGACATTCTTGGCAGTTTCTCTATGGTTTCAGATTATTTATATTGATAGTGAAATTATATCATATTGACCAAAATTAAGAAAGACATAGTGATTTTTTTTATTTAATTTTTTTCATCTCTGCAGTGTCAAAATCAACCATGTGAATTAATCCGCTGTGGCGACCCTACAAAAAAAAAAAAAAAAAAAGTATTTTTGCAGTCTCCTCAAACATGAATAACATGAAGTCTGAGATGATCAAGACTATGAAGCAGTTGGTGTTTGTGGAACCTTTATTGTTTTATTGTATTGTATTGTATTGTTGTGGTGTTTTTTGTTTTTTATATTTTCATAAATAAAATAAAGATGGTTGGAAAAAAACTGATTGTGATATAAAGGGCCACCAGCATTAATCTTGTCCAGGGAACAAACTTGTCAGGGACAGTGCTGCTAAAAACTGCTTGGACGAGTCACAAAAAGAAGCTCCAGAAACATCGCAGTCAACAGAAATGTATTAATGCTTATTAACATTCAGAATGCACGACTTGGTGGGTTGTTGCAAAGTGGGAAACCCCATCAAATATTAAATACTCATTTCCACTTTACATGAAGCTCTCGCTGCACAGCCAGTGCATGTGAGTTTTTCATTCACAAGTCTGGAAGCTTTACACTTCTTTACTTTTTTCTCTCTTTTTTTTTTTTTGAAAGGCTGGAGGTCAGGGGCTCAGAAAGATGCGTCCATTCACATTGTAAAAAGCCTTGAGGCTTTGTAAAACTAGAAAATATTAAGAACAAGAAGATTTTGTTATTATGCCATATATGTAATATTTGGAATTTCCAAAAAACAAACAAAAAAAAAAGAATCCTGGTGAGCTTCTGTATTATAAGACCTACTGCGCATGTACACTGTGTTTCTTCCCAGTCTCTCACTTTTCCCTTAAACTTTGATTGGTATAAAAAAAACCACAAATCTTTACAAATCCAACATTCACAGATGCGGTTAAGAACAGACTCCTGTTAGGAGTTTTCAAGTGTCCTGTTCGATGTTTTGAAATGTTGTAAATGGGTATAATGAATGCGAACTCTTCCACAGGACCCACCCATCAGGAAAGCGTCAGTCAGGATGTTAAAACAGATGTTATGTCTGTCCAGAATAGCACACCATCTTCTGTTTGAACTGGCACTCTGAGTCTTCTGGGTTTCCACACAGGTACCACTTGCTTCGGTCGTCACCAGCACCGCCAACAAGCCCAACAAAAACACACACCAAGCCCTTGAAGATCAACGTCAAAGGATGAAGGAGCAAAGAGTGGGACATCTGTCGGAAGCAAGTGAGCTACTGCCAGATCCACAGAGCTGTGGACAATGTAATATAAACAAAAGAGAACTTTGCAACCAGGGACTGGGATATTGTCCCAGTGGAAACATCTGGCCGTGGATGACTCAGACTCCAACACAGCACCAGAGGACTGGGGAGACATTGCTCTGTCTCAGACTGTTTCCAGACTATCTAAAGTGGGGTGGTTAATCCCAGGCTGATGGTAACCAAATGTCAGGTGAAGGTTCAGGACGTTTGTCAATTATAACACAAGTTTTCTGCCAAAGCAGAAAGCTTTAATGGCAGCGTTCAGGGTCTGTAGCTCACGTCCAGCATCCATTAACACGTAATGTGACAGCCCATCCTGAAGTTCACAGCATAAATCAGGTGGTAGCAGGGGATTTTATTTATGTGTTTCCTGGAAGGGTGTTTGCAAACATCTCAATATTTTTGCCTTACTTAAAGTTAATTTCAAGAAAATCTAATTACACGGTACTGGGATCAAACCCAGACATCTGTTCATAGCACACAACGAATGACCGCCTGATCAGACATCCCAGCGCTGAGAGCAGAGCTGCTCTCTGGAATGCGTCACGTGCCGGTTGGGGACTCAAAATTTCACTCGCAGCCAGAGGAAAGAAAAACACGAGACCAAGAAGGAAGGAGGTGGGGAAGGGATCCACGCCTGCACGGCGGAGCAGCTGGTTTGGCAGGTACATGAACTCGGGATCAAATGTGCCGGCGGAGAGGTGATTAATGTGCTTGGAATGCACAGGAAGGAAAACAAGGCGATATATCAGCTGCTGGGCCTACATGCTAATTGTAATTGAAATGAATTTGTCTGGCCCGTAGTGCAGGGAGCTGCAGTTCCTATTGACCAATGGGGCCCTGTTGTCCACGCGAAATGAAACACGGAGGCTGGAAAGTGACTGCTGTTCAAGCAACAACCCAAACCCAGTGCCAGTTTTTGTGTCCTCTAAATCAGTGGTTCTCAAGCGGACCCAAAAGTGGGTCGCAGACCCGTTTTCAGTGGGTCTTGGGCCTTTGCCTGGGGAAGGAAATGCTAAAAAAAAAAAAAAAAAAAAAATGTGTGTCATTCATACTCCTGAACAGTAGATGGCGATAATTCCCTGTAATGCAAGTTGACACCCGCCAGTTCACACCATAGAAAAAGACCTGCAAAGTTTGTTTACATATGTTGAGCAGGTGAAACACAGATACAATGAAGAATATATGAGATATGGATTTTCTTATCTTGAAGACAAAGGTCATTGAGTGGTTATTTAGCTAAAACTATATATTTTGAGTTATTTTTGAAACTACTGCTCAGTGGTTGTACTTTTTTATTTCATGTTTGTGCATGTTGAGTCTGTTAAAAAAAAGGCTGAAGTGAAGTGTTTTGGATTTAATTAAAATGCAGCTAATTGAGCATCAAAGGGAATATTTCCCACTTGAAGTCATTTTGGTTATGCTATTTTGGTTTTTGCCATTTTGGTTCACCAATAAACTTATTATTTTTGTGTTTGGCATTCTGTGATATTCTATTTTCCTCTCTTTGATTCAAACTGCACGATCTTTTCATTCAATAAATTTGAGAAGTTGGAAATTTTCCTTGATTTGGGTCACGGCTTGTCATAAAGGGTGATGGTGGATCCTGAAGCCAGACCAGTTGAGAACCACTGCTCTAAATAATGAAATTTTTCTAGACAGATTATTTTGAAACCTTGCAGAACTCAGGTTCTGGTTTTTGGCCAAATTCAGAATTGTTTCAGAAATAACTAAAAACAAAGGTAAGACTTTTTTTCTGCGTATTTTTTTTACTTGAAACTCTCTAAGAGATGAAAAAAAAAAAAGTTCAACACTGCCACCTGAATCAGTATAAATGTTTGTTTTTGATTTCTAATTCTACCACAGCACTGCCGTGCTTCGAAACCAGTTCACTTCAGTGTGGTTGCGCCAGGTAGCGATGGTCTGTTGCTGCAAAGCCAACACTGGGGCACGAGGAATACATCCAGTCACAAAAAAAAAAAAAAAAAAAAAACAAGAATAAGCTGATACTGTGTGCGTGTGTGTGTGTGTGAATTCCCTGAACCGCATGACAACTTTTCTCCAATTTTTCTGTCCCAGCGAGGCACCACCTGTGAGCTCAGCGCTGTGCTGCTGTTTGACACGACACATATTGGCATATTCAAGTCATTCTTCTTCTCACTGATCCGAAAAGTGTGTGCCAGTAACAAAATGACAAGCTTGACATTTTTCCGCCTATTTTGCGCTCTGGTCAGTGGTTTAAGTTGATTTAGAGTACGCTTGTGTCACAGCTACACAGAGTTGGTTTAAATGCCAGCAACATATTTATACCAACTGAGAAAGCTGCTGAGCTGCATGCACAAAAAAATAAAATAAAAAACAACCCTGCACTCCCAGCAAGCGAGTTTACGCTGCAGGTTCTTTTGTGCAGTGCCGAGTTCCCTTTTGTTTACCTCCTTCATGTACCTGGGATATTGGTAAATGAGACTTGGAGCTAATAAATGTTGAAACAGAAGATATTTTCACTAAAATTGTAATAATCTATCTATTCTATTTGAAAATGGCAAAGACACAGCAGCAAGAAATACAATGCAGTCAAGCGGAACAATCGGAGGCGTTGCTGTGTGCCTCAACCCCGACACATAGGCTCATTTCTGGGGAGGTGCACCCCCCGTTTCTGCTTTTCAGCCATGGCGTACCTAAGCTACCACATCGATTTGGCGCAGAAGCATAAATTATGCCTTAGCAGAGCAGTATGATGAAGCCAGCAGCGGGACCACGAGCAAGTGATGGACATGTTGCGTTCTGTCCAAAAGGGCCATATGGTTCCCAGTTCATTAAACTCCAACTAAGTGGGAGATGCACAGACCTGTCGGAGCGTGTCTGTGTGAGCATGTGATCAGCTGGAAGAAAAGGAGAAAAACAATGGTTTTTAATTAACTCATTCTGTGCCGTTGAACATCCCTTTTCATGGAAGGGGCGAGTTAGCTTTCAGAAGTCCTGTCAAATTTATTTAATCTGCAAGGGAGTCTACTCAGTTTACAGTATACGAGATGATTAGAAAAAAATCCACTCCAACTGACTTGACACCTGTGCACCTTACGGAGGATTTCTTTATAAAACTGTGCATTTTTACGAACAGAATTAGCATGAAAACCGTTTTTAAATATATTAGATGACCTATCTAACTGAACTTTAAAAGAACAATCTTGCTTGAAGCTAAAGCAAAAGTGACCTTGGATTACAGTGACGTCGTGTTGAAGCACCCAGCAGAGCATTCCCGCCTCCTCTCTCTCAGGGATTTGGTCTCCGTGTTGTGTTCCAGTAATGTTACCCCACGAGACTGTGGATAGCATCCCAACTTCACGACTGGAAAATAACACTCATTCTCATTCATACGCAGAGTGATTCAGAGTTTCATAACAAATCCTCATCAGGCCAAAACTTTAGATTACATCATAACTGGTTCAGCTTTATTCATTCTAACTATTTTCAGTTCGGGATACTGAACCACACTGCAGATGAATACATAGGGTGAGATGTTGCTGTGGCATAAACGACACAATAATCACCCCCCTCCCCCCCTCCCCTCCCCCCAATAACTCATTGCTCTTTGAACCCTGTAGGTAAAACGAACAATAGGAACAAAGCATTGTCTTTCAGTTGTCTGAGATAGTGTGGCGTCAGCGCAGGGCCTTTGCCCGAGCTATTGAGGCTGTGTTTGCTAAATGAGCCAGAGCAACACTGCGGAGCCCACAAGGCTCTACGCTCGCTGATACAACCAGGGGCTTTTTCTCTGCCTGCACACTCCCTCCACCCCCCCCCACCCCCCCATCCTTCCCCTCCGTCAGGAATCTATATTTCATAAGCGAGCTGTGGAGCTCCAGTGCCCAATTATCAGCAGATAAGGCACAGGAAGCCCTGGAGCGCCGGCACGGCTATTTAGACGAGGAGCGGGAGGGGAGGGGGGGGGAGGGGGGCTGGAGAACGAAAGGCAGGCAGGCAGGCAGGGACCCAACCCCCCAGGGGCCTTTCGCCCTCACTGTGTTACTTTTTTTTTTCTTCTTCTCCCTCACTGACAACCGCCTCCTCTCCCCCTCCTTATATTTGCGGCAGGGTTCAATTAGTGCCGCCGGCTGCTAGCACCCGTAGCCCTGCTTAGCCCCAGAGCTGGAGCCTCCATCAGCACACAGCAACACGCAAGGCTGAGTCCAAATAGCAAACTGACGTCAAGGCCAGTTCTGTGTTCGTTTTAAAAAACACAGGCACGTGTGTGTGCATTCACACACGCAAAACTCAGAGGCTCTCTGGTATCTCAGTCATGAGCACAACAGGGTCTTCCGAATTAGATTTTAAGCAAAAACAGAATTTTTTTTTCTTTGTTCCTGAAAAACACAACATGGAGGTAGATATCATTATAGAGTCTTACCAGCTTTAAACCCCGTCATCGCAGCGATATTTGGTTAATATTCATTGTTGCTGGTAATCATCATCACTAATCGCTTGAAAACAAACTTTTAAGCCATTACTTTGACTAGCAGTAAAATCATCAGCACATATTGTGTCACTGTTTTTCAGATCCTTGTTGCTCCGTCCTCAGATTGTCACTTTTAAGTCGAGACTTTTTCCCACTCCTTGGCAGCTGCAGACCTTTTTTAGAGACGGGGTAAAACTCAATGTGCCTCTCACGTTTTCAGATCCCAACAAAAAAAAAAAAAACGAACTCTAACTGCCAACGCTAAGCAAGGTCGGCCAGGGGTCAGGCACAGCTCACGGATACGAGACGGATATCGATTCGCTGGGACAGGCCATGAACACACACACACGCTTTCTTTCCCCTCCTCTTTTCCTCTCTCGCTCCACAGTCACAGGCCAGGCATCAGCCAATAGATCAGCCAGGGGCAGGAAACGGCCAGGGTCAGAGGGGACAGTGTGTGTGTGTGTGGCTGTGTGTGTGTGTGTGTTTATGTGATAAGACTAACAGCCTGCTGAAAGCTGCTCTTACCCAGAGCTATGGAGGACCTTCAGGCTGTGTCGATTCACCTCCAAGCAGCCAAGAAAAAAGCTCTGACCAAACACTGATGGAGTAATCATCTCTCTGCTGCATGTAGGCGAGCATCTACAGACAAATGAGTTTGGCTTCATGTCACTGTTGTCCTGTCTCTGAGTCCCACACACTGATATTCGTCATTGCAGTTTCTTATAGTTTGGAGGCTGACATCCCGCAATACTTGACGGTGTGTGGAAGTGTGTTGATGTTGCTTAGTTGTAGCCTTGTATTCGAGGATCTACTGATAGCAAACAGACTGAGGTAAGGCCAAGGAAAAGTTTCAGCAGCCCTGGGTAGACTGGAGGCTCAGCTGGAGTCATGCAGCCGCGCATGGGTCGTCATGTATGTGCATGCGCCATGTATGATTGGTGTGCCCGAGTGAATAAGTGTATGTCTCTGTGTGTTTGTGTGCCTAAATGCACTTGTACGTGTACGAGTGTGTGAAACAAAGTCGGGGGGTAGTGAAGCGGAGGAGGGCAGCAGTGCTCCCAGGCACAGAAAGGAGGCCAACTGCATCTCCCACTATGAGGACGGAGGCCAGCACGAGAGACAGCGACGTGTGCTGAGTTGTCTCTGGAAAGCAGGGGTTGATCTGCTGCTATGTTGAATTTATTCTGAAAAATATATCACTGTAAAATCGACATACCAGGTATTTGTGCACATAATGGTTTCTATTGTCTTATCTAAGTTGGTTTCCAGCAATGAGAAAGGAAGGTGTCTCTTTTCTGGCTATGCAGGATATTCAGAAAGTTTCAGAGATACAGGCAGACTGAAAAGGCTGCAAGACAGTCAGGGGAAGTGAACTTCCCCCGCTGACGCTCTTGTTCCACAGTGAGAATCCCCCGGTCGGTAGCCTCAGACATCTGGTTCCATTTAGCTCTCAGCGCTTTGACGCGTTTCCTGTGCTGCTGCTCCATGCAGCCGTGGCCACGACACAGCCCTCCCAAGGCCAAGACAGCTGTACAGATTATATACTGTAACTCGTACACACCCAAATACACAGTCACTCAGAGGCTGAATATTCAAACACACCAAGGGAGGCTGAGCTTGTATTCTGACACACGTTCATGTTGTAATTGTGCTGCTAGAACGATTCACAGCGTGTTATGAATCAAAAACGGCCATCAGGGTGGGTAATGACATCATAGTAAGATCTTGAGTAATGATCTGAGCTTTTCCAAATAAATGTCTATGTTAATGCCATCCTAGATTGACACAGCAGAGGAGCAATATTCAATTCGTGAAACCATTTTTTTTCTCAGCAGAATCGCAGCCATTTTCACAAGTGGATGCTCATTCAGAGAGCAAGTGCTGCTTTTATTTAAAAGTAAAAACAGAACTGGACTTCAGATTTTGTAAATAGTACAAGGTTAAAAAAAAATTTCAGCTATAACGTGATACTAAATTGTTCTTTTTTGAGGAGAAGTTGTGATATACTTTGTTTTACATTTTGAAAGGGAACCCCCACAAAGAGTTTGGTGTGCGCGCATGTGCAAGTTACAGTGATACTACAAAGTAAGTAAAGTACTTCAGTTTGATTCTGATAGATGGTAATTAGGATGCTCGGAGGCAAACACTATATTTTGACTTGTCAGCTTTGGGATGTAACAGAGCAGCATGTAAAATAAATGAGATGAAAACAGTTGGTCGCTAAATCAACCAAAACTCCTTTCAGTGAGGTGATTCCCTGTGTGGGAGGACTGGAAAAAGGTGACCCCAGAATGGAGAAATACGTATGACAGGCATCAAAAATTAAAAAAAAAAAAAAAAGCACCCACACAGCCCTGCTGCACTGCAGAGGAACGACGTAAACTGGAAGGCAACACTGGGGATTATGGGTAGTGAAAGTGAGAATGAGGGGGTGAGAGGACAGGAAGAAACAAAAGTGCAATGAAGAGGAGGTAAAGAAACAGGAAGGACCTTCTCAAAGGCTTTCCTGCGTTGGAGGGACTCCCTACCCCACGCACAAATTCTCTCTAAACACACCACTGAGATTATTCTCTGAAATTCAGAGTGTGACTGGAAACTTACGACCTTATATTCACCTACTTTTCACAACAAAGGCCAGAATAGTTTCTGTACGGAGCGTTAAAAGTTAACAGACCCAAAAAGTCCTGTGGACACACAGTAAGTCTGTACGATTCAGTAACTGTGACGTATAAAACATTTACAATGGCCCTGAAAAAAATCTGCCTCAATCCAAATTAAGTTTGAACTAAAGACATGCATTTTCTTAAAAGAAAAAGCTCCACTTTAATTGAACCTAATTTGGGGTGATTGTGAGCAAAACGAGGACAAATGAAAGTTTAAGGAGGCAGTATTGATCGGTGTGGAGGTCAGAGGTAGGTCACCCCTATCAGAGAATCAACAAACAGCCCACAGCGCGCTCCTCAGTTCAGCCAATCCCCTTCTGGCCTGCTCCGCCGTTACCATGGCAAATGACCCTAACCACGCAGACCATATACTCAACTTTCTGAGTCAAAGCAGCAAAATGGACCGCTGCAAAGATGGTGGAACAACAAAATCCTTCACGTACAGCTCAGCAATTATTCAGAAGTAGTTATTTAAACATATATGAGCCAGCACTGATTTCTGATTTGCTGCTATTCGAGATTTTACACATTCGGTTGGTTTGTGTGGTATAAAGCATTGATATTCAAACTGTTATTCTGGTCATATTTAAAAATCAAATCTCTAAACGCGACCGTGAAGTCCTGCCCCTCCTGTAATACTCTTCCCTGCCATTCTACAGGAAGAAATCTCAGATTCTTGTTTTCGTCCACCGTTTCCAAATTACACTCCCGACTTCCCTCATTCCACTTTTCCTCCTTATACCCCTCCCTCCCTCTGAGGCAGGCAGGCGGCGGTGGTAACCAAGCCTCTGGCGGTGTGTTCCTATCCTGCAGGAGCCCTCAGGTTCCAACCTGTCAATATCCCAGGCAGCGCCTTGGCTCTGCTGCGGCTCAGTTAACCTCCTCACCCGCTGCAGCCGTACAAAAGCCTCCTGTCCCCCCGCCAGTCCCAAGACAAGCACGTCACCCCCCCCACCCGTCTTCGCCACCTCCTCCTCCTAAAAGTTGCTTCGAAACCACACACACTCCTCTCACATCTGTAAAGGGCAGTTCTCTGGCAGGGACGGCAAGCAATATGGCAGCTGACGGCAAATGTCTCCCTGTTGACGTCTTAGTTGTTTTGGATGGCGGTCACGTTGGAAGCTCATAGCGGCTAAAGGAGGCGAGATTAAACTCAAAGGAGAGAACATCTCGGTGATTCAATAACACAGGACCCTGCGTCTCGTCATCTGTATTAATTTCAGGAAGAGGAAGGGTCACTGTTTAAAAAAAAAAAGTATTAAATGAAAAGCTCTTTTTTTTTAACAAGTTCACACAATTTCCTGAGGTTTTAATGAAATGTGTGTAATATGCTTTTGCCAAAATACCACAGGTATCATAGTCTTGGGATCATGACTTTGAATTTTGCTTATTTCTCCTGTTTTGTTAAGGTTCAGTCTTTACAGATGCCGTCCGTGCCGTTTTGCTTTTGGACCGCTGTATTGTGCGTCGCTTCATTTTCTGTTCATCTGTCTCCAGTCTCCATGTTAAAATGTCAGACTTTGAAACAGAAAGAAACCCATTTACAGGTGGTGCAGGTTCTCCACAGACAGATTTTACGTCTATGACAACCGCACATGGGGGATGAATTTTAATGTACCCCATCAGGTAAAAAATAAATCCAAAAATGTATGTATACATTAAGGGAGTGAGTTTTTTGACAGACAGCTGGCTGTTATCATTTTAACTACTTAGCGTTTTGGATTTTCAGTAAATAAGAGCCAAGAGAGCATAATCACTCTTGTTTTAAAGATTATTGGTTGTTGTGCTGTTAATTGCGCCGACAGACCAGCGTGCCCAGCTCTGGGTTGGCCTGCAAGGGTTCGGGGGTGAAGGCTACCGAAAGGCTCACGGCCTTTGGCTGAGGCGGTAGTTGAATGGGCCTTCTGCCAGGGAAAACTGCCAACAAACCGGTTGGCCTGTGGCTGCGGGCGGCCTCGGACCGAGCTGGTTGCCACTTTGGCTGCACTGCTCTGGGCCTCTTTTAGGGGAATCAGCACCAACTGTTTCTTATAAAGGGATTGAGCTAACCCCATACATAAAAGTTGGATAATGTGACAACCAGCTGGTGGGTGGTGGACTTCATAAAATTACATAATTTTCTATAAGTTGTAGCCTCGATAAAGCCTGGAACCCACTGTCAGTGCATTCCTCTGTGTTTCTGTTCGTGCCTTTAGAGCCGGACATTCAGAGCCGGTTCTTGCATTAAAAAGTTTTACTGATGCTACAAGTTTCTGTTTGCAGCAGTTGATTCTAGTGTTGCGCTACGCTTAGAAACACATGGGATCTTAACATTTCCAACTTTTGATTGGGAAAATAAAATAAAATAAGTCAGAGAAAGCACCAACTAAATAGCCAGGTTTATTGGTAGCACATTAATGACCAATTTCCTCCTGAATCGAAGTGAACCGTATAACTGAGAACTCCCTTTTAAGTAAGAAGAAAAGAGCATAAACTCCCTGTTTCTGAGACACAGCAGATACTGGCTGGTCTGTGATATAACAGTATTCTGTAAATCTGAACAAATCACTGAATGGTGTCGGTTGTTTGACGCCCGTAGGTGCTCCTAAACAAGGGGACTTTATTCTGAAAGACTTTTTCAGCTAATAGTCGCTTCAGGAACAAATATATGCCTTCAACCACAGCAAAAGTGATGTTTGCGTTTCCTTTGGCACATTATATTAATTTTGACATGGTTTGCTGGGAAGACAAAATGTTAAGTGGTGGTCTAAATGTTGGTGTGTTTTTGTAATTTCCACATGTATATAGGCCCGATCCCAAGTGTGGTGAGATGCGTGGGGGCAGCATGTCACCCATCCCATCTCCAAACACAGACGCCCGCACACACATGCGCTGCTCCGTGCCTGACTGTGAGGCACCGCGGCTGTCTGCTTGGATCTCAGGTTACGGCCGACCAGACTTTATGGAAGCTTCTCTCCCACACCCACTCTCCCCTTCCGCAGGGCTCCGGAGGAGGTATCGAGTTGCCGGTTCAGCGCCGGCCAGGCTTGGCGCTGGCGGCAGCTTGTGATCTTGGATGCCTGTGTGTGTGTTTTATCTCCCACTCTTTGTATCAGCACGCAGTGCTGATGTCTCTCTGAGTACGTAGGTGTGATTTGCAGTATAGACCCTTCATGCTCAAGTACACACGCAAAACTCAACATAATCTTTTATCTATATTTTTTTTTTACATAGTCATACATATAATAATAATAAAAAATGAGGAGTTTTAAACCTTAATGGTGCCACCCGAACACTGATAGATACACCAGTTCTTCTCAAGTTGCTTCTCACTGACTGCAGACTAATATGAAGTGTATAAGTGTTGTTTCTGAGGATGGTTGTGATCTTCAGTACATTGATATGTGAAAGGCGTTCAGTTCTCCGTAAAGAAGATAATCCGTGTTTCATGACAACCTTGATTATTGTTACTAAACCCAAGATCCAACACCTATATCCCTTCCTAATCCAATGATGATATCCCACTCTGAAAATCGCACTGTGGCCCATTCGTAGGAAGCAGGTGCTGGGAAGCAGCACCTGCAGGTCATCACGGAGCAGACCCTCTATAGGTGAAGACCTTGTGATGGTTCTACCGCCAGCTCGCTTGCGAGCCCGACATGGAAAGGCACTCGTGAATTATGCATGGAGACATCTGCCACCTCTGAATTATAGATCTGTGGAGGACCAGCATATAGGAACAGCCCAGCAAGTGCTAATGGCTAACTCCCCACAACAAAATATGGGTTTCAGACACATGAGTGATAGCTGGGTCATAAATCCTTCCAGTCATGTGTATGTGAGGTGCAAATGTGATGATTTCCTTTTCTGCATTTGTGTGTGTGCTCATCCAGTGACTAAACAAGTGAGAACTGTTATTTGACCACAAACAAACAATTAGCAGGCCTGTCCCTTGCTCATGTGTGTTTGAGAAAAATCAGTAAATCCCTACACTTGACAGGGATGAAACTCTTAAATGTGACTTTCCCACAGAGGGAAAAAGGTGACAAAGCTTCCATACAGGTATTGAGAAGTCTAGTCTCATGCTAGGCCACGTCACTGTGCTAAAACAGCGCTCGTGAAAAAGAAACCATCAGCAAGTGGCAGCTAATGTCTTTCAGTCGTTTATGTAGGGTTCTTCCTGCTGAAGTGTAGCCTGCTTGAATAATCTATAGTCTGATTGCAGGGCCTGGTCTTTACAGAAGCTGGGAGAGGACGGCTGGGGGAGGAGGGGGTCGCTGGAGGGATGCGGCTGTGTTTTCTTCCGGCCCAGTTGAGCAAGAGGCCTGGTCTACCCGGGACCACTACAATCCCCGCCTTTCTCTCCGGGATTATCCTCTTATCAGCGCCGCAAAAGCCAGGCTGAGAAGCGCCAGTAATTAGCCTATCTTTAATTAAGGAGCACTCTGCTTCAAAACCACCCACGGCCCGTGTAGGCTCCCACTTGGAAGGCAGTCAGAGCGGCGTAAGGATGAGCAGACTTAATCTTGTTTTTGTCTGGGTTAGAGAGAGAGTGAATGTGTAGAAAAGGGCAAAGTTCATCTTCGAGCGTTGGGGGAGCCGCACCATGCAGAACGTCCCTCATGCATACTCGCTCACAAACAAGCCTTTCTACCCCGCAGGTTTCAAAGGGAATCCTACCACCCACAACTGTTCCACTTTGTCGTACGCTAGTGTGAGGCTGGATTATCGCACACAAATAATGCTGCCTTTGCTATCATTAACAGACTTAAATTTGCAGGTTTACTCAAGCCTCCTTCAGATCTACAATGGAAATTTAGGTGGGAGACTGTGAGGAGCAGAAGGTACTTTAATGATTCGCTAAAGATGGTGACTGCCTCGCTATACCCTGCCACCTTTATAAGAACGTATACTGTTGAGTGCTTGCAGTTAAAGGGTGGGGTAAACAGGAACTTAAACTTGAGAACCACTGCTCAACTAAGTCTTGTGGTCATTGATCAGACAGGACAGGGTCATCTGAGGAGCGGGGTGATGACTCAAGATGGAAAGTGGACACCAGGACAGACAATAGTGGCGGCGCCCGAGCTTTGCCTGGTCCTGGTGTTGCCAGTTGGGAGAGGCGGCGGTGGCCCAAGCATGCATACATTAGCGGTGCTTAGGCACACTAATTGCTTCTCACTTAGACAAATCTCCTGCAAATCGCGGCTGCGCCGCCAGCACTGTCCTGGCCCCCCGGGAAGCAGAGACGGCAGGCAGGCGGACGGAGCGAGAGGCAGGAGGAGGTGGAGGAGGAAGAAGAGCAGGGGGGTGGCAAGTGGAGCGTGTGTACCAGAGGCGCCTTGGAGCAGGATGGAGGAGGGAGGAGGAGGAGGAGGCGCTCCCATGAGGACATATGGACAAAAACGAAGAGAGAGAGAGAGAGAGAGAGAGAAAGGCTCCAGCACTTCAAGAGTGTGTGTCTCTCTCCCCCCCGTCTCTCTCTCTCTCTGCTCATCCATAGTTCCCCACACCCCCCACCACGACCTCTCACACCCCTCCGCTCAGAAGCCCCACCATTGCTCCCTCCTCCCCCCCCCCCCCCCCCCCCCGCCTCCCCTTCGACAAGCTCTCAGATCTCTGGTCTGCCCCCTTGCCTATCCCTCCTCTCTCTCTCTCTCACACCCCCTCCCTTTCCATCGCTCCACAGAAAAGTGAAGGAAAGATGAAACTCTACAAAGAGGGAAAAAAAAAAAAATCAATAACACAGATGGATAGCTGGATAACAGGGTCCGGCATGCTTCGGCGGTGAGGCAATCCAGAGGGTGCCCACACAACTTCCACAGAGGCGCGGAGAGATGGGCAAAAACATGACGCTGGGAAGAAGGTGGTGATCTGCTTCAGGAAGTCAACGTCAGCCACAACACACAAGTACACACTTGTTCACATGCTAGCATTCACTGTGTGAATGTATGTAGACGCTGCACTCATGAAAAATCAGCCAAACACAAGACTATATACTGTTTTAAATAAATGTAATTAAATTAATGTGTTAAAAAGAAAAAAAAAACTGCATCATGTAATCTGAAGTTAGAGAACATAGCCCTGTTCAGTGATTTTCAGATTATTGGATAGCTGAAAGCAGCATTGTCCTTGTTAGCACAGATTTAGGTGCCACGAGGCTCCATCAAGCTCTCTGAATACAACGTACTGCAAAAAACACTGTAGCTCAAGTTGTGAAAAGTTCTTCAGTACAGTCTGAATATATAACTGTGAAACAGTTAAGGCAAGAGAAGAGCTCATTCAAGGCAAAATAAACCAATGGACAAAGTTGTAAATGAAGGGTAGCGATGAAGTTGGTACCCAGTAAAATAACACAGGAAGGAATTTGGCGCTGGTCCTCAAAAATGAAGGTGTAGCTTGAATACTGGAGGAAAACCTCAATTTTCAGGCATTTTCTGACTCAAAGACGAGTAAATGACAGCTTCAAACTTTCCAAAGATTTAGGTACTACAAAATTAAGTCCAGCCACCCAGGCCTCTGCGGCCTTAATGAGACAGATCTGGGAAGGCGACGTTACCTTTTTCCAAACCATTCTGGTGACGTGGGTGTGATTATCTTAACTGTCTGCAAGGTGCTTGTGGGATCTTTATGTGCCATGCATGGACGCATTTTTGACTGGAGGTTAAAACTGAAGCTGTGTTTAATACTGATTTGCCCGTTTGTGACAACTGTAAGAGTTTTTTTTTGTTTGGGAGGGGTGGGGTTTGTAGTAACTCATCTCAGTTATAGTCATTATCTTGGATATTAAAAGTACGCACTATTCTGGACAAGGCAGCTTTCAGTCACTGCTGAGTTACCCAGATGAAAGTGTTTAATGACCTTGCGTTTTCATTTAGATTTGTTCTTTAATTGTATTTTCTAGCTGTAAAAAACCCAAGATGGTATAAGCTAGATACTGAACTTCGAGACTTCAAATTAAACAATAATGACATCACAATGGTTCCTCTTTTATGTACAGTCTATGGTTAATGCATATTTTTTCAAGAGTTATATAGTCTTCCTCATGGATCACTGTAAACTAACATAACAAAATCAAGTAAATGAGGTATTGTTAACTTACTCTGCTATATATTCTTTATTATTCAATTCATTTATACAATATACCAGATTGTCACTACCACCATCATGCTTAACAGTTGGCACACCGTCTTTGTGGACAAACTACTTCAATACAATTTTGTTGTTGCAGTCATTTTCAAACTTTTCCTAAGCTTAAAGGTTTCAGTTCTGGAGTGAGGGCTGCTCTCTTTGACATCAATCTCTATTAAAGAGGATAAAAGGAGGAGACTGTTACATGCACGTCGTGGATGCAGGTGCAGAGCTAAAAACAGCTACCAGCAAAATGAAGAAATAGCCGCACTTTTACCACACGCTGCAGAGATCATTTAGTGATTGACAAAATGTCGATCCAGCTTAGATCTTTATAAGGTCAAAAGTTTGAATGCCATAGACATTTTCCCAATGTGCTGTGTGCTGGTCAATCGAAACAACGCTCCCAAACAAACTCATTTTAAGTTGGCAAAGAAAAGCTACCAGCTGCAGTCAATCATGATCACTGACGGGAATTGAAGTAGCCTTGGCAAGAATCGCTGAATTAATAGTCCTAGTGGGTGTATGGATATTTTTGAGCCTGGAAATATAATTTTAAATTGATTTCAGAAAACCCACAATAAGTTAAAACTTGCCCAAGCAAAGTCTTGTTCTTTTCCTACTAAAGGTGTATGTTATAGAATCAATCTGCGGCACCAAAAGAACAGTTCAAAGAAATGACACGAAAGCTCAAATGTTGTTCCTATGAGAAGTTATTTTCCTCTGTGTGTCCCTCCGCGGTACGTCATGAACGCCCCAGAGTCTGGTGTATTTTGGGTGTGAGATGTCAGGCCATGTGCATTGCAGATCTCTGCGGTCCCTCCTCCCATTGAAACCAGTGCACATTGGGTGTGATGCTTTTAGCGACTGTGGGAGAGGTGAAAGGTTGAAGACTTCATTATAATGAATATCAACGATGACCCCAATCCCCCATACACACATTACACATAAGCATACAGACACGCACACAGACACATACACATATTCCACCCCCTCACCTCCTACTGTCCAATCTTTGTGGAAATCACTATAATCTTCTCTTGGGCATTGGCTGGTGATATTTCTACTTCAGCAACATGCCATGTGACTGTGAGGTGGCCACCACAATTTACCTCTGAAAGGCCATCAGGCTCCCTTACAGTTGGTTTGTGACAACATTTTTTTTTTTTTTTTTTTTTTTGTAAAATTTTAACAGTTTGTATAGTGTGAAGATTTTTTTTTTAAAATATATAATTAAAAATACTTTTAATGAAGTAAAAAAGGATCAAGATGACCAATGCAATAAACTGAATTTAAGCTATTTTTGTCACAACCCCCTCCAGTTATTTATAAGATACAGTGGTGATGGATGTTATAACATATACATACATACAATAACTTATGATTATTTAACAGGAACATTTAACCCATTAAGCATTTCTGCCTGTTTTTTACCTGAAATCTCCAACTCTATATACGTCTTCTATCATAAAGCGCCAGCACCACCTGCTGTACATCCCAAGTATAATGAAGTGAAGCAAACTCCTTGACTGAGAAACAAAACACATGACTACAGCACCTTCTTGTGGAAAGAAGCAGACATTCACCTCCCAAAGAAAAAGTCTCACCTTGATTTACTTTTTGGAGGAGTTTAAACTTGTTTAAACTTGTTTTTTTTTTTATATATTAAACCTTAATAATAATATGGTTAACAACTCAAAAAAAAAATTACTGGTGTACTGAATGTCAAATTAATAATTTCACACTGTGTTACAAGTGATATAATAGGACACATTGCAACAGAGCACCATTACAATCCACCTGTTCATGTGACATGTTTGAAATAACTTCCTTTTTTTCTCTCTTTTTGCTTCTTTACTTGCACTAAATCTCTCTGATAAAAAGCTTTTCTGGAATGTGTTACAGGCCCGAAATGCAAAAATAGATGCAAATTAACAAATTAGATGAAGTTGGTGCCAAAAAAAAGTCTTGGCTGCATTTTACAAATGAAATCAGTGTAAGAATCACTGTTACCATTGTTTATTTGTTTTTGGGTTTTTTTTGTTTTGTTTTTTTACATTTTGTTTTCTTTTACAGTTCATCAGCTTTTTCTGATCTTGGTTGTATTATATTATGAATGTACCTTTTTATGGACTGTCCTGTTCATTGTGGCAACAGCTGTGTTTTAACTTCAGTTCTAACTTCTAATTTCATTTACTCTCATGCGTTCCTTTCCTGACAGATACGTGCTTTGTTGTGAACAATTTTCCATGAAGGTTTTCTTAGAGCTGGGACACAATTTACAAGTCATTTACTTTGATTTTCGATCTGGATCAGGTGCTGATGTGTTGGCTATAAACCATGCAAGTACAGAATGAGGCCTGCATGCAAAAGTAAAACTCCAAGCTCATTTATTACTCGCTGTGTTTGGATACTGTTAAATAATTAAACAAGCTTCCTGTTTTCCAACAGATGCTACAGGGAGAAAAAAGATGTCTTGGATATCAACTATAAGACAAACAGGCACCAGGTTGTCCTGTAATGCAACACCAGTGAAAGTGTGTTCCAGACATTTTCATTGTGGCGAGTGTAAAATTTTTAAAATCACGCTGGTTCAGTGTTCGAGCTGAAATAGACCTCAGCTATTACCAGACTTGAGGCTTGCTTAGATGTGCAGGAGTATAATGACTTTATAGGGCACACAAGATGCTTAAAAATATCTGGAGGAAGTTGTTTGAGTCACATATCCTTTCGTTGTTGAATATTTCTGAAGCAGCCACCATTCCAACTCATTTTATTTTTTTTACACTTCTTTGCATGTGGTCCTACTGTGTCTCCGTAGAATCCTGATTGTGTCAAACCATATTTAGACAGCATGAGCTCTGTAAAGCTACAGAGATCAACTGTTCCTCCTTTTGGTTTGTGACTTCACTGCAGTGAAGTCCCCACTGAGTGCTGCACTACGACGACAGTTGCCAAGCTCTACAGTGAAGTACCACAAAGGAACAATAAAGGGGTGGCTCCTGTGACTGCAAAAAGAAATCAGATGACAAAACAAAACCATTTATAACTTGATTTATTAGCTCAATGAGGTTTTTTGTTTAACTCTACAGTCTCATTGGATAGTTCGTTTTTTTTTGTGCCAATACAAAAGAAAAGTCCTCTCAGGGCACTTTCCATGGAACACAAATAGGTTCATCACAAGTCCAAATGAGAACAGTCCTAAAGTTCTGTTCTTTATAATGCTATTTAGATCATACTACTGTATTTATGGTCACTTGCTGGATATTTCAAACAATTGAAATAATTGATCTGAGCAAGATTATGTTGGTAAGAAGTTCTCAGTGTTGGTTTCAATTCATTTTTGATTAATTGCCCAGCCCTTATACAATCACCGGCCACTTTATTAGGTGCACCTGTCCAGCTGCTCATTAATGCAAAATTTGTAACAGCATCAGAATGGGGAAGAAAGGTGATTTAAGTGACTTTGAATGTGGCATGGTTGTTGGTGCCAGACGGGCTGGTCTGACTATTTCAGAAACTGCTGATCTACTGGGGTTTTCACCACAACCATCTCTAGTGTTTACAGAGAATGGTCCGAAAAAGAGAAAATATCCAGTGTGACAATTACAGTGCAGTTCTGTGGGCGCAAATGCCGTGTTGATGTCATAGGTCAGAGGAAAATGACCAGACTAGAGCTGATAGAGAGGCAACTGGAACTCAAATAACCACTCGTGGCAACCGAGGTCTGCAGAGGAGCATCTCTGAACACACAACCAGGGTTTGCTCCTAAGAATAAACAGTTTGTTACCATGAGGGCACCAAACTTGGAAAAGTTTAATTCCTTTATAAAAAGTTGGTTGCCAAACCACCTGCGAAGCAACTAGGGAGGTCTGGGGACATGCCCCCCCGGTCTGATGAGTCTGGATTTCTGCTGTGACATTTGGATGGTAGGGTCAGAATTTGGTATCAACAACATGAAAGCATAGATCCATCCTGCCCTGTTTCACTTTGGGCCCATTAGTACCAATTGAGCAATCGTGTCAACACCACAGCCTACCTGAGTATTGTTGCTGACCATCTCCATCCCTTTATGACCACAGTGGACCCATCTTCTGATGGCTACTTCCAGCAGGATAACGTGCCATGTTATAAAGCATGAATCACCTCAGACTGGTTTCTTGAACATGACAACTCAAATGGCCTCCACGGTCACCAGATCTCAATCCAATAGAGCACCTTTGGGGTGTGGTGGAACGGGAGATTCACATCATGGATGCACAGCCGACAAATCTGCAGCAACTGCGTGATGCTGTCATGTCAATATGGACCAAACTCTCTGAGGAATGTTTCCAGTACCTTGTTGAATCTATGCCACAAAGGATTAATGCAGTTCTGAAGGCAAAAGGGGGTCCAACCCGCTACTAGCAAGGTGTCCCTAATAAAGTGGCCGGCGAATGTATATCTCTGCATTATGTTCTTTAAAAAAGAAAAATAAGGAAACATTACAGACAACATCCCAACATAACATCCTATATATTTCATTGAGCCGACTAAATCGCTACTCTCCATTAGTCTGTCACTTAAACTGTTATTTAGAAAATGTGTGACCGGTAGAAAAATCAAAAATTGCCTCAAGCCAATCAGGATCAATTTTTCCTTCTCTGGTCTCATTCCTTCTGGTGCTGACAGGTGAGGACTTTGGTTTTAAAGCATTTTCTCTCTTGAATAACCAATATTATGTACATAGGAATTCCCAGAAGCTGGGCCACTGCAAAGCGTTTAATATCTGTTTTATATGAGGCAATCCATCCACTTCCTTTCATCTCATCAAGATGTGAGCTAAAGAAAAGTAGGCTCATAAATGTCAGGAATATCTATGCAGTTAAGAAATGATCTGGTTAACTGGAAAAATCATCAGTATGCATCAAGAGAGGGTCCCAGAAAAATGTCACTGCAGGACCAGGGTTATGATAGATAGCTGAACCGTTTTTCTGATCTAGAAAGCGCTGTGCACAGTTTCTATTTTAAAACAGTCAAGGTAACAAGTAGCAAAGAGTTGGTCAATGACACCATTTAAAGGCCATTTTAAAGTTTGATTCATGAACCAAATAAGCATTATTTTTAACATTTCAGGTGATGTCTGTACTTCAAGTGAGGAGTGTCAGGGACTACTGCATTAATTATCTGGTAAACAGTCTTGTGTCACTACTATCCACAAAACTCATAAACTAAAATTCATTTCTTACATTCAGTTAGAAACCAAAGAGCCTTTGTTTATGTGGTTGTCATAGCTCACTGTCAGACATACAGCTGAGGATGTGCTCATCTGTGAATCTCATTACTATCTTTATATAAGATAGATGACTTTATCGGACTTAATAAACCCAAAACATCCCATTTACAGCACTGCTGTGATCCATTTTTGGAACACGAGTCTGCAGTAGTGATACTCTTGTCTTCACCTTAAAACAAACAAACAAAAAAAAGTAAAGTAAACCAAATTCTGGAAGTAAAAAAAGTTCCTTGACTGACCACTAAGTGCTGGCTCCAAAACAGAGCAAATCCCCACTGACTTCCATTTTAAAATGCCAAAACCTTTCAGGAGAAACAAACATACAACCTGGTCTCCTGGAGGAGATGCAGTTTAACTGAAGCAGCTGGGAGCCATGGCGGATCATTTAAGAGTCCTTCCCCGTGGAAGTAAGCTGTAGCTGGTGGACGGCTGGTCCCAGCAGACTAGTCCCCAGTTCAGCTCTGGCACCACTTGTTTCGGATGTTGTTCCAGGAGTGACACTTGAAGTAAGTATGTTTGGGCAGGTTTGATCAAAATGAATTTAAGGTTATTTTAATTATCATCCTGGGTTAACATGTCTATGGGTCAAATCAAGGAGCCACGTTAGCCCTGCTGGTCTGATGCAAACCACTCTTTGAGTTTAGTTGCAGTTCCTTTACTGACCACTGGAGGCAAATTTCTTCATACTGCATAAGGTAAAATTATATAAAACAACAATTTTTTTCATCATTAGGGGCGTGGTCTTTTGATTGACGGCTAAGATAACCAGTGGATAACTGATGTTTTAAATACTTAGCACTGTCTTGACTTCTGTGCTGTGAATAAAGACCCAACAGAGCATAGTCTTTCTTATTTTAAAGCAGCACAGAGGGCTTCTGCAATTCTTAGCGCTGTGAATCTCTAGCTCTGCGCTTCTTTGCTGTGGCTCAGCAAAAGGACCCAGGAGTCAGTGGTAATGAAGCCCCAGGGACTGCAAGGCTGGCATCATTTAGCATCAGTGGAGCGTCCCACTCAATCTGAGTTCTCCCATTCTTATTTTAACTCCGACATTACTTGCTTCAAATGTTGTTTCAGTGGCAGCATCAGAAATGAGTATGGACTGACAGATTTAATCAGGATGAAAGTAAGATAATGTTAGTTAGTGTCACAGGTTAGCATTAGCTAAGGCAATGACAAAAGCTGATGTGTTGTAACTGAAATAAGAACTAAGATCTGAACTAAGAGAGTACGAATTGTCTAGAATACAAAGTTGTACTCTAGGCAATTACCCCTCAAGAAACACAGCTTAAACACAGTCGTTTCATCGAAAACAACCTTAGTCTAGATGTCTGGGTCCAGTGGTTTGGAGAAACCTGCAAAAGGAGAAAAAATCATTTGTTATACATTCAGTCTGCTTACCCCAAGATAAACTAAGTCTATCCACATTTTATTTTACAGTGGGATGCCTATCTGTGTCAATGATTAGGGTTTCTCTTCTGTAAAGTCTGACCAAAATATTTCCAGTCTCTTTCCAAAAGTTATATATTATATATTATCCCTGTATTACTCCTATTATTCTATAATTATTCCTATAATCAGGTTACACTATGGTTAATGTATATGAAACCTAGCCGGGATTTTACTGTCACCAATTAGCCTAAACAGCATGTTTTTGGACTGTGGGAGGAAACCAGAGTACCCGGAGGACACCCACGCAGACTCACGGAGAAAATGCAACTCCACACAGAAAGACCCAGCTGGACCAAGATCCAACTGAACCTTCTTGCTGTGGAGTGTCTGTGCTAAACGCTGTGCTACTGTGCTGCCCGTCATGAGGAGTAAAGGAGGAGAAGAAACCGAGCAGCAGCTGCAGTAGAAACCATCAACACCATGGTGGGAACTGCAGAAGGAGAAGGGAGAGAGACTGCAGAAGGCAGACAATGTTGATGTAATGAAATGATCCAGGACAATCTTAAACTGAGATGAGAGAGACAGGATGAAGATGCTCGGTGCATAAAGGAAATTATTATCTGAATTAAAAAGCAGGAAATTAACAGTCATCCAGATCTTCACATCTTTATTGCATGCATCCAATAAGCCTATTCATGGGGTCGCAAGGACAAAAACAGTTGAGTATCCACATAACAGTGAAAGTTGATGTTTCCTAATGATGTTTCCTGAAGGCAGCATATATAAAGAGAAAAGTATCAGGCCAAGAACAGAACCCTGTGGTACTCCCCAACTGACCCTGGTCCGACTGGAACAATCATTATTTATTTGGACAAACTGAAATTGATCCAACAAATATGACTTGAACCATTTTAGTGCCATTCTTCTAATTCCAACAACCCGCTCCAGTCTATCAATAAGAATCTTGTGGTCAGTAGTCTCGAAGGCTGTGCTGAGATCCAAGAGAACAAAAAACAGAAACAGATCCATCGTCAGAAGCCATGCGAAGGTCAGTGGTGTCTTTGACCAAAGCAGTTTCTGTACTATGATGAGATCTGAATCCTGATTGAAGCTCATTATTTATATCATTTCTCCAAAGAGTAATTTAGCTGATTTGGAACAACTTTCTCAAGAATCTTGGAAATAAAAGGAAGGATGGAAGTAGGCCTGTAGCTTGCTACATCATCAGGAATGTGTCTTTTTAAGCAGACGTTTAATTACTGCAATCTTAAAAGCCCTACATATCCAGTTAAAAGGGATGCATTGAGAAAATCCAAGATTACAGAACCAATTATGGGACGAACTTCTTTAAATAGCTTAGAAGGAATAGGATCCAGTAAGCAGGTAGATGACTTTGAGCGGGCTCCAGCTGAGGTTAATTCACAAATCTCAGTGGGAAAGAAGCAAGACAAGAACCAGTTGATACAGCTGGCTCCAAGGCTGCTGTGCTGTCTCATGTAATCCCCGTAGTTAGCAAGAGATGATAGATTTGGTTTCTAATATTGACTATTTTATTAATAAAGAAATTCCTAATATCATTACCAGTTAAATGTGATGGGATGCATTGGGTCTATGGAGCTGTGACTCTGAGTCAGCCTAGCTTTTTTTTAAAAAAATACATTACATTAATACATTTAATACATCAATACATTACATCTTTTTCAGACTAAATACAATTGTTTTAAATTACTAGAGTGCCACTGTCTTTCCAGCTTTTTACATTTCTTTTTAAGATTCCTTCAGCTCTGTATTATACCAGGGTGCAGAGCTGTCTAGGATTAACTACCTTACTTTTCAGTAGGGCCCCAGAATCCAGGGTTAAACTCAGGAGATCAGTAGAAGCATAGACAAGGCCATGAATGCATGAAGGAGCAAGACCCTCAAGGCTGTCCACGGCAGCATGGATATGTGGCAAGCAGAGCAGGAGTTTTCTCCTTGAATTTAGTGACAGCATTGTCAGACAGGTAAATCTGTTGTTACAAATCTTTTTATCACATACAATATTATTGTGGCAAATAAACTGGAATGATATTAAAGAATGGTCAGAGAGAATTGGGTTTTGGGAAAACCCTGTCATTGAACCAAGTCCAGCATATGATTGCAACAGTGAGTGGGTCCCTCCACATGTTCCCTGAATCCAGCCAATGAGTCTACTAGACTGGAACACACCCACCTTTGCTCACTTACCACTAGATAGCTAATATAGCATGGATTGCTAACTAACGTTACCTCACATTTATTTTCAAATCTCTCCATACATCCTCATTTCAGATATTGCTACTGGGGGGGGGGGGGGGGGGGGGGGGGGTGGGGGTAAAACAAGTGCATTCAGGGCTGAAACAAGAACTAGTGAAGCTCTGCTGGGACCAACAGTTACTTGGTCATCTGTGAGCTGCTAGGCCCTTATGCAGTGGGCCAGTCAGTGGGTATCCATGGGCCTGGTCAACTGGGTCAGCTGCTCACTTAGGCAAGCGCACAATGGTAACAAGATTGGCCAGCTAGCATCTTTTGGTTAGCACAAACGACCAGCGTTCAACCAGGGGCAAAAATAGCTGCTTCACGATGCTTTGTTGCCCCCAGACCCTTCCAGATCAAACCCAAACTAGTTGTAGCAGTCTCTTAGTAAAGTTAACAGCAAGCCATATTGCCTTTTGAGTAAGAAAGATTATGGTCTACTTGGTCTTTATTTACAGGTCATTAAGTTCAAGTTCAGTAAAAGGTGCTAAATACGTAAAGTAATTATCAATCAAAAGATGACACTCATATCTTGCTATGGAGTCCGAAACTGTTTTTTTTTTTTTTTTTTTTTTTGGGTTGGGGGGGGGGGGGGGGGGGGTTGTTTGTTTGCTTGTTTTTTAACTAGACTGTAAATACAAGTGATCCCTTGCCACTTTGCAGTTTGAGTACCGCAGTTTTAGTGCTTCGTGGATTTTTTCAGAAATATATAATATAATTTAAAAAATCACGGAAACATCACAGGATGTTGTGCGCGTTCTCTCACAGTGAAGAAATGTTGCGAGCCAGACTGGCCCCTTTAAGAAAGTGGCCTTATGGGTAATGACGTGGCCTTATGGGTAATGGAGTGTGTGTGTCGTGGGACGGCAGAAGAAAACGGACTTAGATGAAAAGTGGAGTGAGCATAAACAGCAGCCCAGCGTGTATAGATTTACATTCTCTGTTAACCGACAGGAGCCGAACAATACAACCTGTGTGATGTTACAAGTTCCTGCAGTGCCAGAATAAAGTGCTCGTTCCATGCAGAGAAAACCTGACTTTTTGTTTTGTTGCTGTTAGCGTGTTAGCCGCTAATTACGAGCCAAAAATAGCACAATACCAGCGGTTTCTTTACTACGGTTCCAGAGACCAGAGGCTGTGAAGGTAACAGAAAGACCACAGCTGAGACTTTGTCTTGTTTCGCTGCAGTGCCTCACTACTTTTTTGCAGTTTTTAAACATATTTTGAACACATTATTAACCGTGAAAAATAAGCGATCACTGTATGTTTAATTCTGCTGCAAAATTGGACATTTTAAACACGGGGCTCAATGAAGACTGACTTGCTTTTTGAGCTTCCAATGAACCGCAATTTTCTTTAACTGCTAGATTGTGTCAGACTAGAAAACCAGATGCAGCCACTTGGTTGATACTTGCGTTCTGTTACTGATTGTTAATGACCAGTGTTGATGTTGAGACAAGAATGGTCGTTAGCAAATCCTAACTGTAAATCCTAAATATATTCTTGAGCTGTTAATGGGCAGAAACAAGGTTTCACAGATCCTAAAGGACATCACAGTAGTCTAGCTCAATATCTGTGATAGAAAAAAAGAGACAAATTTTATCTGAAAACAAGGTCAAAGTTACTTAATAGGATCTATTTACACTGCAGTTTTCTATTTTATTCACTTTTTGTCTGTTTTGTAGCATCTTGTCTCACCATTCATCCACAATGCAACCTCATCTAAGAACACACTGCAACGTCTCACACAATGCACTTACGCTGCACCTTCCACTGTGAGTCTTCTTTCAGTTTTAATTATCCCATATCTCAGAACAACAAAGTAACAATGTAGCCTGTGTGTGATCTTGTTTTCAGACACTTTTTTTTTCCCCATGTAACCCATTTCTCCCCAGCTGCCGTTCATGGTCTTAGACTGTGAAGTAAGTGAAGCGCACACAGAGGCAGTGGTTTGTTGGTGTGGGGGTGAGAGGCTCACAGACTAACAGGGTGTGACGGCTCCGCTCAGCCAAGCCGGGACAGAGGGTCACGCTATAAGCACCGCTCCAGACAAGGTCAGTCATGAAGAGACTGACAAGCAGCACTGCTGGAGATTACACATGATAAGCCTTTGTTCACCCAGTCGCTTGGTCTCATTTTCTCTTCCTCGCAGACAACCTTCTCATATCTCTCTCTTACACTGGTGAGTGTTTACCATGTTAGTTTGCTCCACTGAAAGCCATTTGGTTTGTTCAAACATACTGTGGCTACCTCCCTGCTGCTAAAACAAGGACATTTCTTTCTTTTAATGAAGGAAGCCAGGCAACCCAGGAGACTGAATTGACTGCCTACTTTTATTCACGCTGCACCTCCAGACACACAAAAAAGCAGCGTCTTGATTTAGACAGCTTATGGTGTAATATTACCAGCACAGACAGTTAGCAAACCCGCCACACTCCACTCCCACACAGTCGCTGAGCTGTTTCTGTCAGCAGTGAGTGGGAAAACATGGCACTGCAGTGTGTTTGCTGACTATTTAGCAGCAAAGCACACACACACACACAGGGACTACACAAACACAACCTTATCAGCGTTTACACATATTGCCTGTTGAATCTCATGTATGCTCTGCATAACTGTGCAAACTGCAATAAAACTCACATCAGCCCGTGCGTCCATAGTAGCTGGTAATTTCACATCTAACCACACTGCATGTGATGACAGGATATTTGTTCCATCTGTAAGATTTTTATATGCCAATAAAATACTGTATGAAATCGTTCAAGCTTAAGAACAACGAGAAGGAGACATTCTCTCCCTTTGTTTTGTCATCATGCAACAGTTGAAGATCAAACGTACTGTATACAGTATGTCTGAGTTAATTAGTTCATGGCTAATCATCTGATCGTGTTTGCAGGCAGTGAAGAGGACTTTGCCAAATCACATTTAAAAGGAAAAAATGCTCCAGGGAGAAAGTTTTAAATTAGTTTGCATTAATATCTAACTTTTCTAATTTAATTCCTTTGTGCTGCATTAAGGAGAAAAGTGAAATCAAAGTAAGAATTTCATTATGTTACTAATTTGGTCATTTGAAGAACACGGAGTACCTCCGTGTTGCACTGAATAACAGACATGCGTGTTCCACTAGAGGACTCCCTTCACCAATTCCCATCCAAATGGCTGCATGAAGCACATTGAAAACAGATGTGTTGGGAAGGTTACAGTGTTCCCTGAAGAGGGCAGCCTTGTCAAGGGCCTTTAGATACACCACTCTCTGCTGTTGTTTCATGGATTAACAGCACTCACCGAGTGCAACGTCAAACTGTGAAGAAATAGTAAATGCTTCCTCGCAAGCATAAACAGAAATAACCTAAAAGTGCACCTGTAACCTGGTGTGGATATGATCAAAAACACTCATAACAGTACATCCAGAGTAGGATGTTAACAAAAAAGTCAATCAAATAAACTGAATGAGCACAGGCTGTAAAATGGTTTATTGGCCGGCTGGAGCCCCTGTGGCAGGGTTGAGTTTAGCTCAGGCAGTTGCAGCTTGTGCGGTGCGTTCCCTGCTCTTTGTTCTAACCAGAGCATATGCCACAAGCCCTCGCTGCTTTTCCACAACAGCTGCTAAACCCATTAAATCTGCAGCCAACCACTGGAGTGGAGGGCGAGCGGGGAGAGAGGAGGGCTCCACTAAGCTGTGCACTGTTCCACCACAAGCCCACAGGCTGCTCCGGAGAAGTGTTTAATACGAACATGGATCATCGGGATGAGCGCTGTGCATCCGGTTTGAAATTGTAAACCGTTAAACTCAAGCAATATCTATTTGTGAAACTCATTTGATATTCTTTCGATCAAATGATACATGTCTGCAAAGCGAAGTACTATAAAGAGAAGGCATTCAGTGTATTCCACAATGCACCTTTAAAGGAGAGTCTGTGAACAGTGTGGTGATAATCCAACATCCATTCTGCATCATTACATGAACTAACACCTCTGCCTGTTTGCTCTGCAGTGCAGCCCTGAGCCTCAGGCTCTGGAGCTCAATGGCTCCCACTGCTTCTATTTGCTGCAGGATATCACAGCACCGCTCATTTCCAAGCTTCACATCACCTCATTAAACTGACCTGTCCCTCTACACACTATTAAAAACAGATTCCTGAGGACTTCTCTTTCTCCAAGAAAAAAAAAAAGAATAAAAAAAAAAAATAAAAACAGTGTATCTCATCTATTCTGTCTCCGTATGGTTCATTTTGTGGCTCAGAGGTTTACCCGGATTTGCTTGACGGTCGTTTCTCAAGGGGTCTTCTGTTTGTCCATAACCTCACTGCTTTTAGCTGGTGGAAAGCTCCACAGCCCTGGGATTAACAACATCCCCTGATTAGCAGCCCACCGCTGCACCCAGAGTCGGATTTTATACTAACACTCCCCGAATCCCAGTGCTGAAGAGATGCCATAATCATTTGTTTCATTATAAAGACATCAACTCTGTTTCCTGTCATTGCCCATTGTGTTGAATGTTTACAGGCAGTTTTATAATGCAGTTATACTCCAAGCATCTGTACTTGCAGCTGAAGCCCTTAGTCTTTACAGTCGAGTGTTAGGAGGTCAAATATTGAGCTCTGGATCTCTGAGTTAAACTGTATAATCTATAAAGCCACAGCACTCATATAATCTTTTGTAAGAACATAAATACATTCAGTATAATGCTGCAGTTTCGGTAGATTGTGCATTTAAGAGGTAAACATTCAACATCAGTTCAGCTTTAACTGGTATAAAGATGAAGAAAGGAAATTAAAATTAAATCCATTTTAAACTGTATTATGTTACGGCCTCTGGTGTGTCCTCTTGGTTTCGGTGTTTTGAAGTTGTCGAAGTTTGCAGACTTGTTGCATGGCCCTGTTTTCCTCCTCACAGAGAACTTTTATTGTTAAAAGCTAATGACCCTGTTTTCTAATTCTTGTCCCTCATTGTCTTCAAACAACACATTGCCTTTAATTTTAACCAGTTCCATCTGGTTTAATGCTGTTAACTCCCTTTTTTCCAGGCTGAGCCAGTTAAAACATATAAGGATTACCTATGTTTTCATCTTGTATGGTTGTCATAAAACTGCAGTTGTACTTTTGTTGCCTCTTTGAAACCAGGTTTTTTTTCCAGTGTAATGTGGCCAATTTGCAGTTTTTATACTTACACATTCAAAGAGAACATAAAAAGCAGTAGGACAGATACGTCCACTTGCTTTAAGCCATTTTAACCCACAGCCTCATTATCTTGTGAAATGGAGCAGAAAACGTGTGGTGTGGGTGAAGCAATAGGCAGAGAGAAACCAGGCCTCACTGCAAAAATGTGATGGCAGTGTGGCTGGAGATGGTCTATTACTGCTGAATCTTCCCACAGACACTATTTTCATCCAAGATAAATTGTTCTCTGTAACAGGGGACAAATATTGTGCTCGCAGCCTCTTCTTTTGATAACCAAGGTGAGAGAGAAAGCCCGGGGCGGCATGCATTTAAACATCTTCTTTTCCCATCTCCTTGGTGGTGCTTGTCCTCGGGGCCTTGAAAGCAGCTTCTAGCCGCCTCCAGGTGAGTTTATCTGCCAGCAGCCAACAGTGGCAGAATACTCTCTTCCATGAAGTTGCACTGAAGATTAATTACACAGCAGAGGTGCGGGGAAAAAACAAAGGCCGATCCATCTGCGTCAGGGCAAGTGGACAGCCCCACGGCGCAGCGGGCGAAAGCCCTGGCAATGCCATCTATCACAGGAAGGGCCATTATATAAACACAAGGTCAGGGCGCTCCCTGTCTCTGCTAGACCTCTAGGCACAATGTGAAGGCCCCAGTTGGACCTCAAAGTCACTGACTGGCCCTCATATGAGTCTTTCCCTTCTATTCCAGTTACTTTGAAGCAACAGGAGGCCAGGTTGGTGTATAGCCTCTCCACTGGCCTTCTCCAAGATAGCAGTCGACTGACAGTTTGTTATCAATCCTAAACTAGAGACTGATGATGGCTGAGGAAATTGCTAAGGAGTAGAAGCCATTTGCTGTGTGTGATTTATCCAGGTTTGGTCGTGTTGCTACCCTGAGAAAAACAGACTTTTAAAGCCGGCACAAGAATGGCTGGCCAGGGTTGAGTATGAGTGATCTGCAAAACTGTAAGACCATTAGCCAAGTCATTTAATGACAGAGGCATTTGATCCCTAGATAATATTGGTGTGCTTGATGTTATTAAATTAATCTGGAGGAAAGAGCTAATGTGCACTCAGTGAAAAAAAATGACCGACTCACCAATACTTTGTTAAAGTAACTAATGCTACTTTAGTATCTCATTAGGCTCAAACACAGTTGTACATCCTGGTTGGTGGTTGTGTGGATTTGCTGAGTTGGTCTTTATTCCACTCTAAGAATTAATATTTAATCAATAATGGCTATAATCATTAGTTACGGCCCAAATGAGAATGAGGAGTATTTATCCAGACTGTGATGTCATCACAGGCCAAGCTCAGTGCAACAAATAAAGTTTCCCCCGGAGAAATTTACTGACATGGACAAATCTCTGTACACCAAAGGCACACAGAAATGTGTTACAATGAGAAGTCGGCATTGTAAGCATTAAAACAAGAATGTTTTTTTTGTTTGTTTTTTTTTTTCTCTGAGACATCCCTGAGCCTCTATTCACAATTTGCTTTATTTTCTTTTCTTTTTTTTTCTTCAGCTGTGAGAAACTCCTCTATTTTTATTTTTATTTTTTATTTATTTTTTTACTACGTTGCAACAAATACAACAGTGTTCTCCAACAGTATACTCAAGGTCAAGTATTTGTTGCCACTTGGCCATCACCATCTCAGTATTTGTTGACCATCTTTGGACATATAGCTGGAACATTGTGATCTTTGAGCCCTGACTGGACAAAAATTCACCATTATCCAGGCTGAATATCTACTGAATAATGGCATTTCCAGAAGGACCACAGAGAGTGAATCCAGCTCATGGCACCACAGTGACTTGTGGCAAATTCTATTGGCTGAGTATTTTATTTTGTGAGAGAATTTGAGTCTGAGTTACGTGATTCTCTATGTGCTTTTGGTTTTGTTTCAGATGACGGGACAGGTGCTTTCAAAACATACAAGCTAGAACAGATCACCACAGACAGTCTGGGTTAATGTTATCGTTGGTGGGAAGTTGAACCAACCGTGTCAATGAGCCGTAAATGTTAAGCCAGGTGTGTTTGAGCAGGTAAACATCTAAGATATGTAGGGCAGTGGGTCCCAATGACAATGGACAATGACGCACACTGAACTATGCTATGTGACGAAGCACTCTTTGTGCTTTTTATAGAAAGTCTAGAAAAGAAAGCTGTGAGGATTCCCTAACTGAAGTCCTATTAAACACTGTCTTCTACAACTTCTATTTCCCACATGAAGGAAACAAGTGCAAAGCTTTAATAGACTTAATGACCCAACCTTATCGAGAGGGAAGTGTTGAATATTGAACGTCCTAAAAACTGTGTGTCAACTGAACAGTGAAACGTGTTTGAGCTACTTAGACAATTGAATTCAAGATCAAAGCTCAGACACGAGACTGGTCTCAGCTTTAACTATTAGGGAGGCGTGACGGGGTTAACAGGAAGGCAGACCGTATCCTATAAGTGCAGTTTTACAAAAGAAGCTAACAGGCCAGTGAGACGTGTCCACATGTTGGGAGCATAAGACAAGTTAAAAATAACTTGATATATCAGGCTAAGTGAAACTTTAATTCTATGATGGGAAGAAGCTGAATACAGTCAATAAAACTGTTAAGGGTTTCATGTGACCAACTGTCATCTGCAAAAGCTAATATCCCTTCTTATAGGGCTATGCTTTTTGTGTAAAGATAAAACAAAATTATGCTCATCTTCAGCCATTGATGAACTCATCATCAGTGGGTGTGCAGACCTCTGAAACAGCAGACATTTTGGCATTTTTCTGGTCTTGAGCGTTCAGGTGTGTGCATTAACACAATGCTAAGAGGGAAAGAAATAAGCAGTGGTCTTAGAGAAGCAGTGGCTGCTGCACATCGATCTGGATGAGGGCTTATAATATTCTTTCCCGACAATTTGGTACTCAACGTTCAACTCAAACATTCAAGACAATCTTCGAAGGGGACGCCCCAGCGAAATTTACCCCAAGATCAGACTGTTTAGTGGTCAGAGAAATAAAGCATGTTTAATGTTATGGTCCATGACAACACAATTAAAAGATGACTAAATTAGTTGTGTGTGTATTTTGTTGTTTTGTTAACTAAATAATAGAACAATGAAAAAAGTTATATGATGTTCCTCTGAAGATGAATTTAACCTAAAAGTATGACCCACTATGATATGATTATTTTCATGTCTTAATTTTTATTTTTCTAAAGAACACTGATATAACGCTTCAAAAGATGGCTTTCTTGCACTCACTTTGCTGTTTGCCACTCACTCATAAAACCCAGGTGCTAAGAGGCTAACACTGATAAACAACATTGCTTCTCTAGTATGAGCATGCTGACATGGTCTATATAATCTTCTTTATTTTTGCAGTTAAAACAATTTTATAAGAAAAAGGTTGTATGGTTGATCTTGATTTGTTCTATTGTAACCTATTAGATTTCTTTCTAGGTTTGCCCCAAACTTAAGTAAGAAATTTAATGAATATTATCTACATAACCTTCATTATCTTTGAGAAGTGGATGTCTAAGTTTTCAAATGGTCTGTAAGTGCTTACATCTGATGAGCTAGCGCCAGAAAAGCCCATAATTTCCCCTGTAATTTTGATTAAAAATATATTCTGACTGCTACATGTCTTTCTGCAGAAATATAATGATCAAAATAACAAGTTTTTGTTCAGACGCCCTGGTTGACTTGATGCATAATTCGCTGAATAATTCATTAAAACAGCATACATGCTAGAGCCTGCACAAAGAATCAAGCAGTTTGGTGTTTATAATACAGTATCCTCGCCGGGACCAAAAGAATTTGTTTGCAAATGCTAGACTAAAACAAATCTGCTTTTGAGTTGTACAGCGTTATGAAACCCACATGACTACACATTAAAGCTGTTAGGGTTAGCCGCATGGCAGCGTGCAGTCTGTTTCTGGGTTTCTCTGCCCTTTAAGAAGAGGGGAAGTAAATCAGATCCTACCCTGAAGTCTTATTTTCTCCACAAAGCCGGATTCACAACAAAATGCGTTGCCAAAAGAGCTCATTTTCCTTCAGTGTCCCAACATTTTGAGATGACACGAGCGGATGTTTTTTCCTAGCCTGCAGCCTCTTATTTTTCCAGATTTTCCGCTGCAGAATGGTGAGCTGTAATTGTGTGCCGTGAGGGAGCTGAAACGTCAGGTCTCTGTGACTCTGACGGTGCACAGACGCCGCGGTTCGAGACGTGTATCAGGACAGTTGGAGGGGCAACGCCGGCACTGAGGGAGCTGCAGAGGCAGAGTCCCAATGAATGTTGAGTCCCTGCCAGCTGCATGCTTTATGACAACACATTAAAGAGGAGCCTGGAAGTCTAGTGAGAGAGCTTTGCATTGTCTCCCTCTGCCAACAAGGAACCAAACCTGCATGCTTTATTGAACAAAGAGTTCCTTCGACTGCAGGCTTTTCCCTTGAAATAAAACTCAAGACAATAAGGACAGTAGGAGTGTGGGAGTGCGTGGGAGGCTGGGTGTATGAGGTTTGGTGCAGGCTTCTGTGGAGGCCTCCTGGGGCCGTTTATGTGTGCGTGCTGAGGGTGGGTGAGGAATGCACGGGCCGTGCCAGTGGCCACACTGGGTTGATCCGCTGGTGCAGACAAGGGAGAATCAGATCAGCTATGACGGGAATGTAATCACAGGATATCATTAGAAGCACAGGAGCCTCAAACACACAGCAGGAAGCAATGCACAAAAAGATATACTCACGCACATGCATGGAAGGAACATTTTAGTTTATCAAAATGGCAGTGGACTTAACAAGAGACACATGATATCCTACTTTGGTTTGCAGGGCAACAGGACCCTGGTCTTTTCTTTTATTTTAATTTGGATTATATTTTGTTTCTCACTAGCTTTGAGTATCACCTGTATCTGTCAGCCACTTTCTTGTTTCAGCCCCCTTCTTCCCTGGAGAAGGTTGACAGCTCTGATTTGCAAGTTTAAGCTAATTTGTTTGTCAGGATGAAAAGAAAATAGGTTACCATACCCTCTAAGAACAGAAGTTATAGACTGCAGTTCGCAAAAACTTTCAAAAAGAGTCCATGAAAAAAAAAAAAAACCCTCTGTACTGTTGAAAAATTAATGATGAAAAAAATGGGATGAAGAAAGTGTGGGGAAAAAGAATCAGCTCATGACCCAAAACAGAGCACCTCATCTGTCAAGCACGGCTCTGTTATAGTTTGAGCGCACGGCTGCCAGTGGAGCTGGAATACTGGCAGTTACTGATGATTACCTGCAGTGGCAATAAGCTGAAATCACGAGTATACTTTATAAGCATCCCCTGAGCTCATTTTCAGCCGTATGCTTGAGACTCAACGGCATTTCATCATTCAGCAGGTCAACAATTCAACCAAAACAGCCGAATCACTTGTCAGTTTGAAGAGGTGCAATATCGTCTCAATCTAACTGAGCTGAAAACATCTGCTGCAGACCAGATCTTTAAACAAATCTAAATATAAAATATAAACACAACATGTAAAGACTTTGATATAAAGTCTAGTATAACTCCAACTCCATAAAAGATGGGACACTGTGAAAATTTTAAATATAAACCGACTCATAAACCCAGATTTTATTACAAGATAACATAGATAACATTACAAATGTTGATAGGAAGACATTTTAACATTTCAGGAAAAACAGCATATACTAAATTTCATGGCAGCCACAAAAGCAAGCTATTTTTTTTCCTTCTAAACGAAACTAAACAACCAGAGAAACATCTTGTAACTAATTGGGTAATTAGCAACACGTCAGATATAATTGGATACAAAAAGAACATTTTAGAGAATATCAAAAGGTTTTGAGAATCTGGAGGAATCCCTGTGTGCGTGGGACAAGGCTGCATGGGCTCAGGAACACTTACAGATTTTACAGTCCGGAACATAGTTTGGCAAACCATCTACAAATAAATGCTGAAGCTCAATCATGTAAAGATGAAGTCATAAGTGGACATAATTCAGAAATGCTACCTGCATCTTCTCCAGGTGTGGTTATGTTAATTTCTGCACCCCATCAACACCTCCATTATTGATGGTATTATGGATGCATTAGTGAAACGCTACGGCCAGCTTACACATCTGTAAAGGAGACCTGACTGCTGAAAGGTTTTAAGGTGACAAATGTTCCCAACCATACAACATCTTCTTTCAGGGAAGGCGTTGCAGCACTCAGAGACGCTGCTAAATTGCGTACAGAGTCTCGGCTTCCCAGGAGAAGAGCCCGGGTGCTGAACTGGCCTGTCCTGACCTTTCATTAAGGGAAATATTTCGGTGCATCAAAAATACAACTAAAATAGACTGTTGACTATCTGAAATCCTGTATAGGACAAGAACAGGAAAACATTCTTCCCCCAAAACTCCAGCAACTGGACTCCTCAGTTCCCAGAGGAAACATGACCTGTTTTTAAAAGAAGCAGGGATGCTTGTCTCTTTTTTTATGTCAGTGCCATCAAATTCTAAATTACATTCCCGCTTTCAGCATTTGATAATTTCTATGTTATACTGGGAGTAAAATATGGGTTACTGAGATTTGCAAATCATTGATTCTGTTTTTATTCATATTTTAGCTCGCGTCAACTTTTTTCTAATCAGGCTTGTAATTTCATCTAGGGGACATGCACTGAAGCAGAGCTTGGAAATTTTATCCAACCAATCATTGGAAATATTTCCCTCTAAAGTTAAGATGTATTTTACATGGCAACAGATGTCAAGATGGGAATAGTAAAAATAATCTCAACAATTTCACAGTTAAAGGTCATGAAGCGATTTAACAGAACAAAGTGGATGAGAAGTGAAAAGATGTTGACAAGCCTGGGTCTAAAACCTACAACTGCACTTCTCCAGCTTCTGTTTCTTTTCTTTTTTTTTTTTCCCAAAATGATTTACAAAGAAAAGGAAACATGTTAGATAAGGACAGTGTTGACCAGAGCAGGTATAAGCCTTCAGAGGTCAGTAGTCTGGAGACCTGATGGAGGTTTCTGTCTCTTGAGGTGCAGCAGTTTCATCTCCAACATTTCTCCCAGGAAAATATCGCTTTGACCTTTCCTTGATAAACGAAAGGCTTTCATTGATTTAAACATTTAGATTGCTGAAATGCAGGGATAAAGCCCGTTTTAAATATGGTGCACAAATGCATATTTTAAAACCTATTTTAGGCTCATTTGCATTTCAGATGCATTTAATTACCTTTAATCACATGCATCAAATTCCTACAGCTGCACTCAATTTATCGAGTCGAGTTTTCACATAAATATAGGTTGCTTGTTCTACAAATGACTGAACATTGATCCAGATGTGAGTGAGATTTTATCTCTACAGCAGTCAATGACACTAACTAACAGCTGGTCAGAAATCCAAAACATAATATCACGTCTCTCTTCCATGAAATTCAGGCAGCAGTAAATTTGCTTTTATGTCAGCACAAGATATTTTCAGCTAGTAGCATGTGGGATCCTCTCTGCCACCGAGCATCATGCTCTGCAGCAGGAAGGCCCAGTGAAGCGAAAGAAGAGAGAGGAGGATGTAGAAGATGAGGAGGCTCCATGTCTGGGACCTGCTGCAACAGACAAAATAACAGCGCGAGAACTGAACAAGACATATTGCTATTCAGACAGAAAGAGCTTTTTTTTTTTCAGACGATGAATCCCTGTGTGCCTGCCTGCGGGGTACACACAGTATTATGAGAAGGATTTGAGCTGACACAAGTCACAGTCGCTCCATCGGTGGTGTGAAGGAGGAGGGGGGGGGGATGAATTATTCAACCAGCCAGCTCCGCTTGGCTCTGACGTCTTGTTGTTGTTTTATGGGGAGGTGAGGTGAACAGCCGACATCAAGCAGCACCTCCTCGCACAGCTGCCATCATCACACAACATCCACAGGGCACATCCTGCGAGGAACCTGAAATTTTCCCGAGGACAGGCCATCATTTCACAGAGCAGCAGTGGAATAATAGCTCCCTCTCAAAATGACAGCCATCGATGTGACACACCATCACAGATTGCCGGTCTATCACTCCCCACACACAGGACGAAATGACAGCCCTGCCCCAGTGATAGCAAGGCATCTCAGCCTGAGTAGGTGTTTCTTGTGGCTTAGCTCGGCTTTGATGTTTTTTAACCGATGCAGTGCAATATTCAGCTCGCAGAATCACTGCCTGCTGCCGGGGTTATCTCTTAAAGCTGTGTGTTTGTGAGGCTGAGAAAATGGAAGGCTAGGAAAAGTAATGTTTTATCTATTCTACTAATATATTTATAAAATATTATTCTGGAGAAAATGTAGAGAATGAATGTTATATCAAAGCCAACAAAAGTGCCTCTGCACAACTGGAGAGTTGCATATCGCAAATCTACCAAATACAATCAGCATCTGACAATTGAATCAAAAGTGTTTGCTTTAGTTTACAACATCTACAAAGAATTAAAATACTTTGAGATGCACCAGAGGGCACATAAAAACAGATGGAGGCATATAATGTGGTGTAACTTAGTCGTTTATTTTAATTCCACAAATTTTTCAAAAAAATTACAAAATACTCAAATGGAGAGAACACAGGACTCACAATTTTTCTTATTATTTCTACTTTTTGTTTACATTGTGTCATCCCATGGCGACTACTCATATATACAATAAGCTTCAAGATACCAGTATATATATAAATCTTAGCAGTCAGAATTTACATTCTGCTATTGCCGCTTTGAAACAAGAAGCTAAACCATTGACAACACTTAACATCAAAGGCTTTGGAGACACAAAAAGAGGGAATAAATGGTGAGGAAATGGTCAGGAAATGAAGCAAAGATGATGCTGATGAAGGTATGTTGTCAGAGGGGAGATAGGAATCCGTGGGAGATGGCGAGACAGTGACAGGCTGTTGTCAGGGCTTCAAAGACTTTTTCATAAGGGGGCATGAGTTTAAAGTTTGCAGGCATTCAGATGAAAATATAGTGCTCCATAAGAAGATACAGTCACTTTAAAATCCAAGTACAGTTTCTTTTACTGGTTAAAATAGAATAAAAATATAACAGCCACAGTTTGTTTTTGTTTTTGTTTTTTTTTAAATGTCCAAGAATGTCAAACAGTCCTAGTGAATGGAACAAATGCAGAAGTCCTGTAATGGCTGCAGTGGAAACAAAAAAACAGGAGAGGAAGAGAAAAAAAAAAAAAAAAGATGTGCTCATGTGCACTGGTATGACACATCAACACTACATGTAACAGTCAGTGTCACACAAACACGCTACTCCTGAGGCCCGGGAGGCCACGTGTTTCCACAAGGAACCAAGGCATTTGAAGACAGAGGATGAGTACAAAAACCTTTGACCTTACACCTACTGGTGGTCATATGTTGGCAAACTGCCACTAGTGTCACAGTGAACGTAATTTCAACCTTGTTGGAGAACGACTTAGTCAGATTTGAGTTCTGTAACAAAAAACGATGACTGGACCAGGTGTGGGGATGGGGGTGGGGTGGGGGGACTCCAGCACACAAACCTGCGCGTACTCACAACCATTCACATGTTAAAAACAATCTTTAGGTCCTGTTAGACTCTGCTTATGGCGAACAATTCCCAGATTCTGCCCTTGATTATTTAAAATATTTCAAAGCAGCTGCAAATTTCTTTGCAAAATGCTTTGAGTGTCTAAACTGTCGAAATCATAATTAAAACCATTCTGCGTAAAATCAGCAGACAGCGATGAAGTACTGCTCCTTTTGTTGACTTAAATACTAATTAAAAGGATAAAATCAGATGAGTAGAGCTCACGGGTGCTCCTCCTGTGTGAAGTTTTCTTCTTTTTGATCCACGGTCTCAGCGTGTGCTCCAATGAGGCATCAGTGACATGTCACTTCTACAAGGGTTTCAGATCAATAAATCAGACACATTCTGACAACCTGCAGCATGTCACAGGCGATGAATATATATGGGGGGTGTGACAGGGTTATGGTTTACATACACGAGTGTATGCGGGACTAAATCTAACACAGTGATGTCACGACTGAAACGCAACTCTCAGAAACTGCTCATATAATGCCATGGTGCCCCCTCTGAAACAAGGGATAATGCTTCTAAACAAATATATTGGAGGCTGAAACAACTTGGTTTGGAGTCCACACCTAGTAATAATAATAATTATAATAATTATATGTTTATATATACTATTTACAGACTCAAAAACGACATGCTGTAGCTTTTCTTAAAATTATGAAAAACTTCCAACAATGTATTAAAATAAATGTTGAATTTAAGATAGCACTTGTTATTTTTCCATAAATTGTCTGACCGGTCTTGTCTTTTTATTATTTCTTTTTTTCTTGATAAGCACAGTGTCTTGTTCTAGCACCTACAAAAAACGTCAGGGAAGCTTGTCATGCAGGAGTCTTGAGGATGTCGTCACTACTGGTTATATACCAAAGAAAGTCAATGTCTTGAAAAATAATTAAAAAACGGTCCTTGACAGGAACAAAAACCAATTATCAGAGAAATTCTCAGACGATCCACTTGGCATTTTTCTGTTCTTGAAAACCGAATGTGTTCAGGGGTCCATGGGGAACCTCTGCAAGACTGCTCTGTAACAACTTCCTGTGTCCTGCACTCGTCAGTCGCTGCCTCCGCTGGTTCGTTACAGTTGCTTGTCACTTTCCTTCTTCAGCCGGCTAGAACAGAAAGAACATTGATTATTCTTAAATGTGGGAAAATCAGAAATATGCAGGTTTGTAGTCTGATGCCTGTTGCTTATCTGACCTGTAGTAGTCTTCCTGACCAGGCAGAGGTCCTCCGTGCATGTGATGGTGCCCGTGGAGCCACTGCTGCTCCATTGCTAGCCTTTGGAGCTCCGCCGACTGGGCATGCATGGCCTGCAGCTGGTGGGCTGCTGACATGGGTGGTGGGAGACCTCCTGGTAGGTCTCGTGCATATGGCGCACCTGGAGGAAGCATAACAAAATATTTAATTTGGAGGTCAGGCGTAGCTCAGACAGGTAGCTTGGATGTTATGATATTTCTGAGTGGACAAGCTGAGAGCTGGCTGAGAGCGTACCGAAGACCGGGTGGCGCAGCATCTCGTGTTCATGCGGTGGTTGGCCCAAGAGAGGGTTGGGGATGGCGCCAGGGGGGTAAGGGAACCGGGCAAGGTGAGGTCCAGCTGCCAAGGGGTCTACTGCCAGTGGATGGGCCCCAGAGCCTGGAGGACACACAAGACATTCACCACCACCTTCTGGGTGTCAGAGTCTTAGGTTCAGGGTACACTCATTACAAGACAGTATATCACAGTGCATGCAACAGGTTATTAATGAAACAAAAATTCCTATAACCACATATAACTCTATTCTCACCAGTCTACTGCAGGTATTTAGTATACGCTTATTCACAGTGGTTAGAGTAGTAATCTAATTCAAAGTATCTAGAGACATTTGATTCAAATAACAGCATACTGACTTATCTAGATATAAGAAACTACTTCCTTAAAAGTTTTTTCTTCCACTTTAAGTGTGATTTATGGTTCTACGTAGCAACCACACATGCAGCCTACTTATAGAACCTACGTTGTCGTTGGTTCATGCTCGTCTGTTATCGTTTGTCGCACTGCAACTACGTGGCCAAACACTAGGTGGCGGTATGGATTCTGTTCTGCAGCACTGTAGCATGGCGCTTACTTTTGTTTACTTTCTTTATGCAGCTCAAGCAGAGCAATGCAGCAAATATAGCGTACAGTCCAGAAGTATTTGAACAATGACAGAGTTTTTATGAAGTTGTATTCATACAACAATGCAATGGATTTGAAATAAAACAAGATGTGGAGCCTTTCAGCTTTCAATTTCAAAGGTTTTGCAAAAATATGGTGTTTACCAATTAGGAGTTATAGCATTTTTAAGAGAAGTAACTCAAAAGTGAAAAAAAGAAAACTTTTAGAAGAGCTTGACGTTATGGTATCACATTCTTTGGACAAAAGAAACCAAGATTAGCCTGGATCAGAATGATGGGGACACATAAGTATGGAGAAAGAAAGGAATTGCTCGTGATCCAAACAATGGATTTGATTAATTTCAAATCCATTGTATGAAGTCCAAATGCTTCTGGGCCTAACTGTATCTCATATAGATTGGAGCTGATGAATGAAGAGCAGCTACAATTTTTACTGACACTGCAACAACATAGCTTTCGACTCAGTAGTAGTCAAATGTAGTCTTGAAATACGTTGGAGGAAATATCAAGCAGACTGATCATGTTTGTTGGTCTGCATCCATCCAACATGTAGTTATATTTCTGGAGAGGTGTATGTCAGGCTATGTTTGAACATATATATTGTCAGTTTAACATAGAACCATAAACCACGCTTCACCCTTCATTGTACATTGACTTAAATAATACAGTTATTTAAATATCTTCTAATGTGCATCTACCATTTATTTTACTGTAACCTCCTTTGTCAAAACACTCTTTCTAAAAACTGACTGCAGATAAATTCGATAAAGAAAAACAATTGGCACCAATTCAAAGAATCTGCTGCATTTCTGATGTCTGATTGCAGAAGTGCAACCACGGCATCTTGTTTTTTTATCCAAATTTTTTGATATTTTCCATTAAACATTCTAATTTGCAGCTATGTATCTCAGAATATTTTTACTCAATTATGTGCAGCAGCCTTTGTAACTATAACAAAGGCTTTATACGTATCTTTGAATTGGTCAAAATGTCAAATAACATAACAAATATAAATATCCATATTATTTAACAATTGATAAAAAAAAAATACAGCTTAGCTTTACATCTATAACTCTCAACACAACATTTTGGTTAAATTAGCTGTGATTTTCATAAAACAAACAGTTCATAGCCTCAAGTGATGCAGTTCTAAAATTTCATTGATTAAATAACACAATTTTAGTATTAAAGAAACATTTATAAATGCAAACAGGGCTTTCTTTTACCTTGGTGAAGGGGATCTTGCTGGTGGAGATGGAGATGGGAGTGAATGTGCGAGTGCTGGTGGTGGTGTGGCGTGACATTGAACATCTGTAGACGAGCGATGGGGTCATTGGCGACTGTGGCCATCCTCTCAGCATGGAGTCTCTCTGCAGCCAACCTCTCTGGGTAGCTCATTTCTGGCCGCAGCTGGGGCCCTGCCAGGGCTAGCCGCTCTAATGGGTTTAGGCCTGGATGAAAGGATGCGAACGGGTGAGGGCTGGGCATGGGGGGCAAAGTGATGGCCCCATGCCTGGCAAAGTGCTCCATGGGGTTCGTAGAAGGGTGGAGTGTATCCATCTCTGGAGGCTTGACTTCGAAACCGGGTTTCATCCTTTCCCTAAGCTCTCGCTCACGGATCTCTCTCTCACGCATTTCTCGTTCTCGCAACTCGCGCTCTCGCATGGCTGGGTCAGCGTTGTATAGGCCGGGCATGTGGTAGGCCAGCAGTGGGTCTGCAGGGTTGAGGGAGACAAAGAAGGGGTGGTTTCGATTGGTGGGGGACATGACGTGGGGTCTGGCGTACTCGCTGAGGGTGCGTAGGGCAGGGGTGTCTGGGCCGATGTACGGAGGCACAGCTGCAATCGTAGTTGGGGGCCCGTCGAAGGGTGGACGCATATGAGCAGGTCCAGCCATCTGAGGTTCACCCATCCTGCTTTCATGAGAGGAACTGGAGGCTTTCTGTGAAGGCAAACAGGATGTTTGAATCACATGCGTTAAAAAGAAAAAAAAAAAAAACATAAGTAAAAGACAAAGGAAGGTAAAAGTACTCACTGCTGCGCGTTCTGCCTCCTTCTCTCGTTCCCGCTCTCGTTCCCGCTCTTTTTCCCTCTCCCTCTCTCTCTCCTTCTCTTCTCTTGCTTTCTGTTCTGCTTCCCTCTTTGCTTTCTCCAAAGCTTCCTCTCGCTTCTTGGCCAGTTTAGATGAAGCCAGTGGAGTGAAATACAAATCTGTCCTTGCACATGAGTTGTAGCCCCGGTCCAAATGCTTGTAGAACCTGTGGTTAACACATTAGACATTTTCCCAGAAGAAATTGAATAACCTTCCCGTTGTCAAATTATGACTTAAAAAAAAAAAACCTGACAAAACAAGCTGCATCTTAACATTTCTTCATTCTGTGTGCAGTATGGCTCTGCAAAGTCTCATCAAGTTATAGCCAGCTTGTATTAGCTTACACTTGTCCATTATTTAAAAGGAAACTAATTCCCTCAGCATTCGCCTCTGCTGCTGTGCTGACTAGGAATTAAAATCCTCATTGCTATTCATTGGCAGTCTGAGAGTCACTTAAGCACAAGGCAACTACAGATACTCATATTCAGATGCCTCAGTTCACTCACATTTCAGTGTAATTAATCTCCCTGTGCTCTGTCCCTGATAATTCTAAGCCATCAGCCACCAAGAGCTCAAGGCTAATTGTGGCCTTGGACAACCTGTTTTGCTGACAACATTTGATTTGTTGCCTTCATCAAAGCTTTAAAACACGAAGGCAGCAACTTTACTCCAGTAAAAATAAGCAGCTAAACAGACGATAAACAGCAGCTTGTGGGTTCACCCCCCCCATCTCCTGTTGTGTTGGTAAGAGTAGACATACCGTGCTGACTGGCTGGCGTGGCTGGGCGTGTTGACGATGGTCGGCTCTGGGGAGGGGCTCCTCTGTGGTGGTGGTGGACTCTCTGGCTCTTCTGACTCATCTAGAGGCTCTTCTTTGATGTGCACTGGTGGGATTGACGGCCCAGGACCGGCACAGGTGACTGAGGCAGGGAGGGGCATGGAGATGGATGAGGATGGGGTGGAAGAAGTTGGGGGTTGTAAGCCTGGCATAGAATTTGATGACGATGGGGGAGGGCCAGTTGGAGGTAGAACTGTATTAAAAGGATGAGAAGAGAAAGGTGGCTGAGGTGGCCCATTGGGGTGCGAGGCTGCTGCGGAGTGTGGTAGAGGAGGAGCTGCAGGAGGCTGGTGGCTGCCTGGTGGTGGATGGCTCTGGGACTGGGTGAGAACTGGTGGCTGGGCTGGTGGAGGCTGAAGTTGCTGCCCCTGAGGCATGAGCTGGAGAGGCGGTGGGTGTGCTGAGGGAGGATGATGGTTTGATAAAGAGCTGAGGGGCTTGAGGGCAGGAGGTGGAGGCAGGTTTGAAGGCATCTGAGGAAATGGCGGTGCTGACACATGTGGTGCATGTTTGTGAGACTGTGGGGTGGGCATCTGAGGGATGGGTGTAGTTGGAGGGGGCTTGATATGAGGCATTGACAGTGGTGCAGGGGGCAAGGGCTGCTCTCTTGGAGGCTGGCCTCCACTCTGAGAAGATGACTGGGTCTGAGAGGGAGGTGTGTGAGCTCTCTGTTGTGATTGGCCAGAGACTGGAGGGGGAGGGACCTGAGAGGAACCCACAGGGAAACCCTGAGGAGTTATGGCGTGAGGGTGAGGCATGTGCGAGGGACCAGCCTGTAGTGGATGTGGCATGGGAGGCATGGGTCCATGATGCGGGCTGGGTAAAGACTGAGGTGGGATTTGGGGGCCAGGAGGTGGAGCCTGAGTCATCGGTGAATGAGGAGAAGGCAGCCTTTGAGGGTGGAGCGATGTTCCAGACTGGTTAAGAGACAGTGGGCTGGCCTGGGGCAGAGGCTGAGGAGGTAGAGAGGTGGAGGCAGCTGCAGGGGAGACCTGTGGGGGCAGTGACGGAGCTGAGGTTGTAGGTGGAGGGGGTGCTGAGGAGGCAGCTGAGGTGCCTGGTTGGCACTGGATGACTGGAGGGTGCTGGCTTTGCAGGAGCTGCTGTTGAGCAGAGGAGTCTGAGTCACTTTCATTGTCACGGGGGCTAGGGATGCTCGGGGAAGAGCTCCGGTTGTCCTGGTCAATGTCTTTTGGATCACTACTAAGCTCCTCGTTGATGCTTCGTCCATCGGAGCTCTCGCCCTCTCCCTCCCCCTCTCCCTCGCATTCTGAGGGTGAATCTGGCCGACTCAGCTCCTGTAGGAAAGAGTGGAGAATGGGATGAAGATCATACCACTTTAACCCTTTTCAGGCACAATATATGTAACATTAATGGCTTCTTTAATCTCTTAAACTAAAAGCTCCACACACTTCAGACGAGTGTGTAAAAGTGAAGGTAGCTCAAGTGAGGTATATCCTCAAAGTCTTGACAGAACCTCAGTTTTCTCATAACACATAAGTTGCTTAAACAATTTTTATTAGCATGCCAAATGCAGAGTGATTGTGCGTTTAAGCTTACTGAACAGTTGAAGTAGTACTTGTGAGGGTTTAACTGTACTGCTGTAACAACATAGTTGTTATCAGCTTGTGAATATCATGATTTTAGCTCAACACATCCACTGCCATCGTTGGAAAAGCCTCACCATACACTAAACCCTAAGTCCGTATCGAATTACCCTAAAGTTTTACTTTAAAAAATGTATTATGTTAAAAAAAAAAAAAAGACTGTGCATGGTAGAAGATGAATATCCTGATATATAATTAGAGCACAGACGCAGCAGATACAGAAAAGAGATTTCACTCATTAATTTGTCTGAAAAACATATTGCTGCAGTCAGTATCATAGGAGAAACCAGAAAACTAGACAATATGGGTAACGCTTTATCATATGTCAAATTAACCAAAGGCTATGGTGACTGTCTGTTAATATGACTGCAGAAAATCAGACTTATATCATGTTGACTCTGGCACTTGCATGTCACGAGGTCTGACCTACTCATATTGCTAATGAATATATCTATAGAAAAGCACCTGGGGAACCTTTCATACAAGATACCGACATGTTCATTTTCCCTCACATTAATGGATTTCAGTGCACCTGGCTTGAGTGTACAAATTCCATACATTCAGATATAGATAATTAAAACAAGACTCACTTGTGTCTTGGTTTTTTTGGCATTGGCCCTTTCAGGCTCCTCAGTGTCTGAAGCTCCCTTCTCTCTTTGCCGTTTTACGCTTTTCATGGGTGAAGGAGCCTCCTCTTTAATCTTCTGTAAAACAAAATTAGCACCAGCATTGGAGAAAACTGCAGAATGATGCATATAGAAGTATGGCTTTTGATGGGTCTTATGTTGCGTTTACCTTGCTTGGCTTCTTCATGGATTCTGTCTTGCTGTCAGTGCTATCAGTGCTTGCTGCGCTGGGCGAAGTTCGTCCGCTGGAGCGCAAATCCTCGTTGGTGGGTGAGGCTCGGCCATCGGGACTGGCTGTCTGCTTCTTACGACCACTACGTAGCGTTGACATCTGTTATCAGACAACATAACAAATATTAGGCTTCCAAGTAGTTTAGATGTACAATTATAATGTAATAAAACCAAGTGTATGATACAATGCATGTCAAAGTTGTCCCTGCGCTATTTGTCTTGTGATTATCGGCTATGCAGTGTGTCTCCTCATTGCTCCAGAGAGAAATATGAGGGTGATTCCTAAAGGTGAAAATAGATGATGGATGCAGAGCAAGAGTGTTGGCGCACCGAGCCTCGGTTCCGTCGGGTCCTCATGCTATGCTTCCCACTGAGTCCATCCTCTTCCTCTTTGACAGGTTTGAACATAAATGGCGGCGGGTCCACAGGCTTCTCGATGGGGGGTAGCTCAGCGTACTTCTTGAAGTGAATGCGGCAGTCGGTACACAGCAAAATGTTCTCCCGGCCCCCGTGGTGCCAGTCCTTGGAGGCTGTGGAAAGCCATTTACAGTTGTGAAATAAGACACTCTCATAGGTGCTGAAAGGTACAAACAACACACAGAATTGAGATGACAAATACAGAATACAGCTAATGTTGTCGACTAACCTTGTCTTTAAACATCTAACAAGATTAATATACGTCCATACAAAAGAAAATTCAAGGATAATGTTTGACCAATCCTTTGATAAATCTCCATTTTAAGTTTTTTTTTTAAACCATGTAAAGCCAAAGTTATTAGTCACTCTTGCTATGATGGCGACCTAAGTGTGATCAGATGGGAGTGTGGTACTGGGAGCCAGCTGTGTGGAAAAAGGGGAACAATAATGAGGCGGAAGAGTGAATGAGCTGTGGGCTCATGTCTGATTTGATCAAATTAGTCTCGACATTCTCTGATGCCCATCTGTCACATAACACTGTGTTGGGCTGGATCACACAGATCTCAAGACCGAACAGGAATAGTCAAGTGAGTCCACGTGACGCGTGTGTGCAGAAGATGTTTGACGTGGTTTTCTTACTGGTCGTGAAGCAGTGGCGGCAGGCGTAGCCCTTTAGCTCCTGTTCGCTGTCTTCACTATCAAAGTCATCTTCACTGGCTGAGCTGAGGTCCACTGGAAAGAAAATGGTGAAAAAAAACAACAATTCGCATTAAACCATTTTACCACCGTTACATACAAGCTGCATCGCCTCCTTTTTATTGAAGCAGTATACGTACAAAACTCGCTTGACGGGGGGCGTGAGGGGGTGTTCACAGGGGTTGAAGCGGTTCGTGTTTTGATGCGGCGGAATACGGGCTGGCGTCGGTGTCTGCGGTGGGCTCGACAACTGGCTGCCTCAGGGGTCTTCTTCCAATAGTAGTAGAAGGTAATTAGCTCTCCCTAGAAGAAAACAAACAAATGCCGTTAAAAGAGAAAAACAGAACACAAGCATTCGCAGTGATGACAAAGAAACACTTCTGATTGCAAATGAGTGACTCAGTTCAAAGTCAACGCGTTACATCTTTGGAAACTTCAAGGCAGAATTCAATTTTGCTTTAGTGGTCAGCACAACCTTTGAGACTGAAAGCCCGTCAAATGGGTCAGTCCATGCCAGGATTTGTAGCTGGCTGGGCATGTTTGCTGTGGCCCTGTCTGTCCCTGGATTAGGCGAGGAGGCTCACTGAATGTAGGGATATTAGGATCAGTGCAGTGGTGGCTGCCTGGGTGGCAGGAGGTTGAATGGGAACAAAAGAACATGTCAGGCAGAGCTTTGGCACTACAAATAGGGAGTGAAATGGTTCCTCGTCTCTTCACTGGAAGAGTCAATTGAACTTTAATCAAACATTCGGAGGGGTGCGCTACCAGCGAGCCAGGCGGATAAATCCTGTGTACAAAAGGCCGCCAGGAAATCAATACCCAACTGAAACATTAACACATGCAATCATGGATCAGGAAGCACTTAGCTGAGGCAGCCTGTGCATATTAACTGCTGCATTCCAGCTGTACTCACAACACAACACCTTCTCTAACCCTGAACTCTTTCCAGATAGTATTCTTCCACTGGCTCCACAACAAATTCATGAAATTATGCGGTGTGACTGTGAGATGAGCAGTAAGTCACCTGTAATCTTTAAAGCCCAGAGGGCAGCCATCTACTGTCTGAGGTCTGTTAAACTGCTGTTCAACAAAGCTCCCAGGGTTTAATGGCTATTGATTGTTTTCCTTCTCCGCTTCAGCTGAGAAACTTGACATAAATTAGTCAGTCCATTGCTCTCTAAAATGTATTAACAGCTTTTCAACAATGGCCCGACATAGTCTATAAAAATGAACCAAAACAAATAACTAAAAAACAGTGACATGAAATGGACATTTATAAATCGCTGTAAAAGGCTTAATTGAAATAAAGTCAAGAGACAACAGGCTGGTAGTGAAAGAAACAAATGCAATTGTATTTGACGCTATGAGTTGCTACAGAACAAGAGACTGTGCCTAAAAGAGGGATCTCCTGTCAATAGCTGAAGAGCAAATGAAGCGTTTGAGAAAAAAAAATGACTAATGAAATATTTTATTTATTTTGTGCTGTGAGACCTAATGTGATCATATGAATAATGTTCTTCCATGTGTTACTGAGCATGATCTGTCTCCCAATTTACACTTGCATGGAAGCCCAAAGCTTATATTAAATTTACAAAAAAAGAAAAAAAACAACAAACAAAAAAACATTACCCCACAAAGAAGGGGGTAGAGTTGAGTTGAGTGACTCAGTCTATTTTATAGTATTTCATTAAGACATCAGGAAATTGTGTCAACTTGTGGGGGCAGAATTAGTCTTTAAGAAACAAGGTAAATATTTCTCAATCATTGCTTTGTTTGCCAAAAAATGCTCAAGTCGGTGCTTTTAAGGCACTTTGAGATCTCCTTTCACTTGGAAAAAGTCCTATCAACCAGACACTGCAGGATTCCATCTTATCAGTGGAAGCAGCAAAGGGAACATTTACTGAGTATGACTATGCTCAGTGAAACATTCTTATATTTCAGGGTAAATTAAGGTGCTTTGCTCACACAGCAACTATCCCAATGTAAACCATGTTATATTCAGAATTCTGCAAATGAATGAATCTGGAAAAGTGGGATGGATGCATTGGCCAAAGAAAATTAATGTTCTTTTTGTAGAACGTTTACTGGCCATGTTTTGTTCAGTATTGTGGAGGGGGAAAAAAAGACAAGAAAAAAAGAAAAAGCTGCTAATGGTGATTGTGCTCCCTAAAACCTCGGCTGTGTTGCCATGTGATTATGCATTTGTTTCAGTGGATAACAGGGCATTCTAGTCGTTTCCTGAGTGCCAGCCTCTTCAACCTGGCCAGCCAGTGGGGAAGGCAGGCCGCAGGTGCTAACTGAGGAAAGGCAGGCGTCCTGATGTGAAATCTAATTGAAATGTGCAGATCAAAAGTGTCGAATGGTGCTGAGCGCTGGCTTTGCTCTGTGCTTAATGACTGTTCGCAGCGGTGCCTCTCTGCCTCCTCGCTGCGGGCTGACAACTACACGGCCTCAGCAACAGCTTGGCAGACACAAGGAAAGGTCACCCTGCCTCTCCATCTCTTACACTGTGTCAAGTACCATTACATTAGGCCGGGACTTATGAAAACATCAAATTGAGCTTTTGAATGGAAACTAACAGGTGCACTGATGGGCTGCTACACTTGAGAATAAATGGAAAGAAATATATAAAAGAATCGGCTTAAGCAGATTTGCAGTATTTAAAGTCATTTTTGATGAAGAAAAGAAAAGAAAGAAAAGAAAATAACACTGTGCAGTTCACAACCCATCATTTTAGAATGAAGAAGGAAAGATGGCTCTTTGTAAAATAACCCTTTCACTGTGTAACTGAGTTACACAATGTCTGCGTTAAAAAAGTCACAGATGAAAATGGTGTTACTGCGGCAGACAGAGGCTTTGTGCTGTTCATTGGTGTCAAAGAGAGACTGACAGATTACCTCTCAACTTGCCTCCATGTCAAATTTAGGTCCTCTGAAGCCACATCAGTCCGATCTCCTACACTGACTCTGTACTTTTCTTGAACACAGTCACTCTGTCTCACTGCCATATGCTCACAGCAAGCCTTTCTGCCTACTGAGGCTTCGGAATGAAGCTGCCGTTTCTTCATAAAACTGAGATGACGATAAAACAATTAATTCCATAAACCTGGATCGAAAACTGCTCAACATCACCTCGTAAAAAAAAAATTTATGGGCAATAGAAAATAAAAAAGAAAGCCCTAGATTTTGCTACATAATATTCTCTAACCCCACTGAATCACTGCAGAGCAGCAGACTGTGCTGCTGCTGCTCTGCAGAACATGAGATAGTGACAACATAAGCTCAGTATTATTAGGCCTTTTAGACTGCTTCCATGTGCAAGAGCTTTCTGGCCGCTGGATTATCCGACAAGGAAAAGGCTTACTCTGCTATCACAACACTCAGTGCTTCCATTCCAGTTATTGCCACTTGAAATTGCCGACTATGTGCAAGTTTGCGTGTGTGAAATAGATGTGCTAGATCATATTTTACAGCGGCTTCAATCATACCCAGAAAACATGTCTAGAGTTTCGTCAACAACATAACCTAATTTATGGAAGCCTCCTTTAATTTGTTTAAATATATTTATAATTCCAAATAATTATGGAATTGTTGTAATAATGGTCAATATTTGTTTACAAATATTTGTTTATAATATGTTCATGTAATGGTATAAGACATACGCGCGTACACACATCTCTTTCTTTTAAATTTTTTCACATATTATGGAACAGAGGTCAGACGGCATAAGAGCATAACTTATTCCTTATGATAGGGCTTTGACAGAGTAAGATGAACCACAAAACCACTCCAGACTGCAACACAACTGCTGGTGGGAGTGCTGGTTGAGTGGAGAGTGGGAGTGCACGATCCTCCGCTGGGCTTGGTGGTCCAGCGCGCGCGGGCAGGGATGAGGGCGAGGGCTAAACTCATGTATTTACACCCTCATCCGCTCTCAGGCCCAGGCCTGAACAGATGGTTTCTGTTTTTTCTGGCAGATTTGTGACAGAGCCACAAAAGGCCCCTGGTTTGACATGAAGCCAAACGGTTAAGGCAGTTACTGGCAAGAGCAGGGGAAGGAGGAGAGAACAGGGGAGAGCAGAGGAGGGGGAGGACTGAGCATGGAGGAGAGCTGAAGGGGTGAAATGGAGTAGGAGCAGAAGATAAAAATGGGCAGCCAGCACTGAAATCAACCACAATGTGCTCTAAAGGTGTCTCTCCAAGGTTTATAATAAATATTTGAGGCTGTTGGGGAACAGAGAGTGCAGGGGGCATGTCGTTTCTGTGTTCTGGTGGCTGATGGTAAGTTGTGTAAACATCCATTAGTGCGGAGCGAACCTGCGCTCCTCCCGTTTCCTCCACAGCCTGCAGACGGAGGAGGGAGGATTACTTCCTGATTCATTTCAGTAAGGTGAAGGGGGAAGTATTTCTGAGCTAAATCAAACCATGGTTTAATTATATATACGGCTGACCCATGGACATGTTATTACTCATTGCCCACAGCAGATTGTACAGTGTAACGTTTGGAGTGCTGCTTGACTTTTCCATCATTCTTATACAGATTAAAACAGCAGGAGGTACCCCAGTGAATGCTCGCAGGCTTAAGGCAGTCATAATTATACTTACAGGGCCATTTTTAAGTTTTAATACAAAAGATGAATGCTGCTGTTAAGTCTTTTAGCTGCCTTCTAATTAAAGTATCTGGGAAATAATAAAGAAAACATAATAAAGATTCAAAGAAGCAGTTTTTGCATTAACCAAACAAATAAAACCCTTATATGTACATAAAGAACAAATGAAAACTTTATAAGAGTATTCCATGTTACTGGGTGAAGTAAAAACAGTTTCAAATTATTTAAGATGATGCGGTTGTTTTATGAAATACTAATAACTAAGAACTTTTTAATCAACATTCATTTGTATTTCTTTGAAATATATAAGATCAAACATTCAGGGTATAAGCTAAATGGACAATATATAGTCAATTAATAATAAATGATGATTAAAAAAAAAAATCCCACAGCATAGTGAATGCCTTAAAGACAATGAAACTTGGATGAGTGAGAGGACCTCGGCTGGTGGAACAAGGAGCATGTGAAAGACGGTTAAATAGACAGCCGTTCCCTGCTGCGCGGCGCCTTTCTGCTGGAGAATGACTGAATAAGCTCTGCTTTCACAGGTCAGGGATGCACAGTCTGAGGAATCAGCACTCGTGTTTTTCCTGCTGTAAGCACTTTTGCCAATGAAAGCAGATTGGAAGGCAACAGTGTGTCTTTGCTGGAGGGTCGATCCGCCGCGTTCTGCTGATAAGCCAGTCCCCAAAAACCACAACACGGAGCCTTACCAAAGAACTCAATTACGGAGGGAGCTCTGGCTCTCCAGGCTGCGTCTATTAGGATGAAAAAAGATTTTTTGCCTACACTCAGCTGTGCTGAATTGCCCGTGGTCCGCTAACAGAACATCAATACGTGCCGGTTGGGCTTCCATCAGCCGACAGCAATTTCTCTGCCTAAACAAGTTAGATCATTTACCAAACACAGCTCTGTTCTGTCACATCACTGACAGCTGCTGCCAACTGGAGCAGGCCCCTGTAGTTTGTAGCTGGTTTAATTAATGTTTGAACCTAAGTATTTATAATCACGCTCATCCCCAAGGTTCTGGCTGCTGAACTAAGGACATGGCAATGAATTCAATTTGACGTTTGTACAGATTGTGCTGGGGCAAACATCTGCTGTGAGGTTGTGTCGAGTACACTGCTCTCCTGTTGGCCGTTCTGTAAACGACACAAGCGGGGGGGACGGCGCGCTCTGTTTTTCTCAGAGAGAAAAAGATGCTGCGAGAATCAGCACGGCAAGCCAGGTCCTGGCTGATCTGAGCTCCGACACAACAGACCACACACAACCAAATATTCAAAAATAAATACGCACGCCAGTAGCTCTGGTCTACAAAAATCCAAAATTAAATGACAAAACCATGAACCCCTAACTAGCTGGCAAATTGAGACAGACGACGGGATGCAGACGAGCTCACTGACAGTCATTCACCTATCCGAGCTCTGGCAAAGAGAAAATGGAATCTCTGTCGTTGGAGGATGTTCATTCAGCTATTTTATGTTGTAAAAAAAAAAACAACAACAAATCAGAGATGACAAAACTATTTTATTTGACAGCTGAGCATCCTGGATTCATTACCATACCTCGGGAAAAGGGGGGTGACTTTTGTATTCAATGACAGCTTATTTTTTCTTGTCAAGAAGAGAAAAGATTATAGAATCACTAAAGCATCAGGGGAAAAATTATTGAACCATTAACCAAAAGTAAATAAATAAGATCACAAGTGGTACTTTACAACACTCCCTTTAACTTTTATCGTTGCTTCAATTCCCCGAGACTCGGACTTTACTAATGAAAAACAATATTCTTTTTTAATCAACTTTCAACTCTCTCGTGTAGCAGTTGAGAAATCAGCTTTGCAGAATGGAGCCTTGTCAGTGTTTCTCTATTTACTCAATACATGTTCAGATTGAGATCCACACCGCTTGTTGGCCATGTGAGTAATGGTGTTTCCTGAAGAAAGGCTGGAGCGCTCCTTGCTCTGTGTGTAAGATGCATTATTAACCCGCAAAAAAGAAGAAAAAAGAAAAAAAAAATTATCAGACCTGCTATTGATTGATTGATGGAGAAATGTGTCCAAAACTTCTAAATCTGTGCATTCGGTGTAGAGTGGATGAGTGTGGAAGTGTATTTGTTTTTCTTCAGGGATTCAGTTTTACATGTTTCATTGGACCTGCACCAAACAAAGGCTCTGATCTCATCTCCTTGTCCAACACAGAGCTGTTGAGTCATCATTGATCATCACTTTCATCCAGTGAAGCACAGTCCACGACTGCTTCTTTCAAGCCCACTCTAACCCTGTTTTCATCTACTTAACTGTTAATAACTGTGTCCGTATTATTTTCCTGTACATAAAACATATTTCCTACAGTTCAGTCACAACCGTGACTCCTGCTACATTTCTATTGTTGTGTATTTTCTCTTTTTACATATATTAGTTTGCGCTTTCTGTCCTAGAACATCAACATCTTTCTTGCTCTTATCTGTATTTTCCCTTTGCATAACCTCTCTCTCTTTTTTTTTTTTGTTAAACATTGCTCCAAATTTTATCAACAGTTAACTGGGAACAACATTTAACTTTTGCCATAATCCTTGTTGTATTACACCCTTGAAGGAGTCCTTTCCATTGTTCAAGAGACAGCTCTCTTGCTAGTGACAATGTTTCCGTCAGTCAGGTTCAACAGCTGATAATGACATCCAAGCATCGTCTTACCTGCAGATTCCGTAGAGCTTTCCCATGAGTTGATTTGGGAAAGAAAATTTGATTTAATCTTTTTCAGTATATTTTCCAAAGCAAAAATGTTGTGTGAAGTTATTCTTTTTTCAAATAAAACCTGAGTGAACATGCTCCAAGGCTTGCCAATGGTTGTACATTTCAAATTATTAACACTACTACCCCCACGTGTGTGAAAATAAATAAATGTGTCTCAGGGAACAAATTAAATTGTTGATGTTAAAAACTAAAATAAAGACAAAAGCTCCACCTGTGCTAACTTTTCAAAAGCTTTATTCCTGCATCTCCCTGTCTTTTCCACCTCCATGCCAAAACAGAGCAGGAACCGACAGTATAAATATGACTCTTCAGATCAGTCTGATGTTTCATTCCCCCTTTCCTGTTCTCTCCAGGCTTTTGTTCTAAGCTTGTAAAGTGTTTTATATTACTTCACTGAATTTATTAGATTAAAGTTGCTCTCTGTTCTATTGCTCATCAATTTTATGATCTACAAATATACTTGAAAGAACACTTACATGTGAGTATAGAGTAAATTACATGTATTTTCATTTAATTTAAAATCTCTCAGGACAGGAATACATGGCGAATATAATTTCAGGCATGGCTTGTTTTAGTAATAATGTTTTTTACTCGGTGATGCATGTATTACTTTAAGATTTCAGCTAAGTGAAAAGAAGCTGGTGACTGAACTGTGAAAGGAGTTTTCCTTTTATAAAATAGTAAAATCGCAGGTATAAGAAATATGCTCTCGTCTTCACATGAATGTCTCAGCAACAAGTAATTTACAACTCAGCTTCTGGAGCGTTCACAACCCTGGGCTTTCTTTCGGTTCAGGCTCGCAAAGATATACATGACAACTTTCTAAATTAATCTAATTTTCAACTATCTATTTCTGTGTGCAGCTTAGAAGCAAACAGAGCTGTAGCTGACACAAATCAGTCCAGCAAATGCAGTCTGCTGATAGCCACTAAAACAACATTTTCATGAAAGTCCCTCCAGGAAAAATATCAGGCGGAGAGTTATCTGTGATCTGCCATTTCAGCATATTTAGTTGTTCAAACACTGGAAGCAGCAAGCTCATGTTCCATGACGTCCTCTCTGGAGTGAAGGAAATGGTGGTAGCAAATCCAGATACAGACGGTCAGACGACACACCCACTTCCCCCTCTGGGCCTTTATGTGACTTTATATAAGGCATTCCTGACTGCTAGTCAGGCCTGGTGTGTTTACACAGCGCTGGGTGCTTACCCTTGGCACTGGCTGTTCAAGCTGTCCTGGCGCTTCGGGGGCAGCGCGGCTAATAGAATGTAGCGGGAGGAACAGCGAGGGGCGGATGGACTGTACAGGACCTCTGGATATTAGCACAAGGACCTTAAGTTCTGCGGTCCAGTCAAAATTTGAGACAGGAGCTTTCATATTTGTGGATCATGCTTCTCTTTCATAGCTTTACGTGCCACTGGAATAACAGAAAAGCATGACTATGACTGGAAATAAAAGGGGAAAAATGCTGTTTCCCAGACGTCAAATACCATTAGATATTGTACAACTTATGTGACACCGATGGGATTTAGGAATTAAAAGGTAGAGAATAATAGTTTTGCTTTTTTTTTCTCCCATGTGCATCGTTCCAGTCTTTTCAGTGTCTATATTCAGCTAACGCCTATTTCCCTCTTTCTCCTCAGTTTGCTACGTCCCTTTATTTGCTCTTCCAGTCATTCTTTCGTATGTTTAAAGGCCAGTTTATTTTCCATTTTCAGGGGAAAATTAATCTCTCTCTCTCTGCTCTGTGGTGGTGGCAGCCCCAGATCCTGGAGGAGGTCTATTACCTCTCCTGCCAAGTAGACTCCCCCTCCAGGTTGAATTGCATTAATTCCTCCTTTATAGCCAATCAACTGGACAAGTCATATATTTTAAAACCAGCAAAAATAATTGAAGGAACTTCTGCAAAGAAACAGCATTCATATACTTTAATCTCTTATTCAGAAGGTTCAAATTGGGTTTCAGGAATAAAAATGTAGCAACAAAGACTGTGATACTAAAGAATTCTTCAGACTATGAATGTGAGCGGAAATGGAGTAGATGAGAAGTATGACAAACAATTTAGATTTTTCTTTCATGTCTGTGTCAGCACTGTAACGGCAAACATCCAGTAGGAGCAGCCGCACAAAAACAGCAGGCTCTGCACACTTTTATGAATCACAATGCTTATCTCAGAATAATTTCACAAGCAGCATATGCCACCTTAAACACCAATTATAGTTGAGATAAAATGAAAAAAAAAAAAAAATCACAACTGAGGAGGTTTGCTGCCTATTCTATAGAAATTATTACACAACCTTGTGAATCAGTAAACAGGTTACTATGGCACCCCCCCCCCCCCCCCCCCCCCCAAAAAAAAAAAAAAAAAGTAAATACTGAGATCTCATTAAATAAAGTTAGTGGTTGTTAATCATTGTTAGACCTGGATTTGAGCCATTTGCTCCGTGACACAGGTCACACAGTTGTTGAGTGATGATTACTACACTGAAAAGTGTGCACAATCACACATCAAGTACAGAAATGTGACAAAACTAACACTCGACTGGTTGTGCACGCAAATACAATGTGGGAGATGTTACAGAAGTTGGTTTCCTTCAATGGCTTACAAAGCTACAAATAGCAGAAGCAAAACTAGTCGAGCCACAGACACAAATTACTGACTGACATGTTCAACTGTTTTGATGGAAATAATTCTTATAATTATCTTATTTTAAGATGCTGTTATTTATTTATTTATTTGTTTATTTTTCACGTCAGCAAAGTCTGAAAACAATGGAGTCTGTAGTTTTGGCAAGTGTTATTCAAAACTTAAAAAAAATCAGTTATTCTGTCAGGAACAAACAACTCTTAAAGCTACTGCAAATACAAAATAAATCACACTTTACAGCTGCAGCACAAACAAGCAGTCTCCTGCTCAGACATGAGATATGATTCGCAAACACGTTTCAATCACAACTGCAAAAACTTGTTTACTACTATCAGAGGGTGCCGACTAATGTCCAGCACACAACCTCGGTTGTTGTCACATTGGTATTTTCTGAATTCAGTCTGGTGATGCTGCAACACACTTATCAACAAGGCCTCTGCTTAAAAAGTAGCTGTTCTCAAAATATCACACCTAAGACGGTTCATCTTTCGAGCTTTCCAGCTGCTCCGACCACGTAGCTAATTTTATTGGTGTCTGAATTTTACACAAAGTAAATCCACACTTTGAAAAAGTTCAGCTGTGCCAAGAAATGAATGATCTTACCGTTTCTTTGTTAGGCAGCAGCTCTTTCCGGATCCTGAAGAAGTTTTTGCCAAACTGTCTCAACCCTTTAATGAAGCGCTTCTGCAATTTTTCACAGAGGAAGAGAAGAGAGAGACAGAAAAAAAAAAGACAAGTTAATGTATGTGAAGTCAGTTAAACTGCGGCTGCATGAAGTTACTGCTAAGCTCATCGACAAAAACACATTGTTTTCATTTTGCCAGTCTGTGGTTGGAGAGGTTTGATGGTTGTTTTAGAAACCTCTGTTGCCGTTTAAACTCCGGAGCAAACACAGCCATGTCAGGGCAAAGCATGAGAGGAAATGACAAGTAAGGCAGGGAGAGAAGCTGAGATTAAGCTGTTTTTTTTTTCCCCCTCCTGTGCTGTGAAAATGCAGTTATACAAATGTGGTCCGAACTTGAAAACAAATGAACGGTAGGCACGTTGAGCATGTTGTTAATCTCACAAGGGAAAGTTCAATGTCAAAACCTAAACTCGGGAGTTGCACGGTGGACAGATTCCATTTCTTATTTCATATTTTGTTTATTCTTAAAAAAAAAAAAAAAACACAAGTAAGATGTTAGATATACAATTAACACATTTATTCTGAAAAGAATAAAAGAAGCTGAGTTCCACAATAACAGACATTTTGCCTTCATGACATCGGCTTTAATCTGACATGAAAAGTGAACGTGAACATGCCACCTCACCTCAATGATAGCAAAAACAAACCCAGAAACAAATAAAAGCACAAATCTGAACAGCCTAAGTACATTCCTTCTCCTTTAAGAGCCACAGACTGCGAACCATAAAAAGCGACAGCTGAAAACATTCATAACCAGTGAAGCAGACAACCAACAGATTTACTTTCTTGCTCCAGAGGCGAGCCCCGTTCCTCAGTGATCTCGGCCAACCGTTTCCACCAAGTAACTCTCGCAAAAAGCAGGGAAAAGTCCACAGGGAGCGGAGCACAAATCTCTACATCCAGCCACAGGTAAAGAGGAGGAAAAAAAAAAATCAGGAGGCAAATCCACAATGTCTCCGACAGCCCGGCGATTTTTTTTTTCTTCTTAACAAGAAAGAAATAGCTTGTCACTCTCTGCTCTTCCACTACAAAGGGGAAGGCTTTACATGTGATCTTTCTGCAAGAGAGCCTCTGGTCTGCAGCAGGCTGGAAAACCTGAAGTGGAGTTGTGTGCTCCATGCTAGTGTTCTGAACGGTGCTTATTTCACCCTGTTCTTGTTTCCTCTAACACTAAATGAGCAGACTTCCTTTCTCTACCGCCACACACACACACACAAACACACACAAACACAAGCTTGTTTTTAAAACTACACTAAATATATCTGCCTCCTTCAGAGGAAACTACAGCAGCCCTTTAAATATATTCAGAGCTTGGGGTAAGCATGCACACAGGCAAAACTAGCTGCCAGCCTGACACAGTTTGTGTGGAGAAAGGTCTTGGACACGGTGCAAGGAGACAAGTGAGAGAGAAAACCAGACATGGAGCCTGCCGAGTGTTTTCGTGAGTCCATTCTCCATGCCATGCACAGTGCGTTATGTAACCACAGATTGTTTACATATCCAGCTTTGGCGAGGAACAAAGGCCAAATTTACCAGAGTAACACAGTCATCTGGAAAACAACTGAAGCCAGGGGGGGAATTACAGGCAGGAAAAAAGAGATCTTTATAACCAAAAGGAATGAACCACTACACTTATAGTATCTTCTTTACACAAAAAAAACTTAGTCTCAGGTTTCCAAGTTTGAGGGTGTAACTGTGAACGCAAACATGAACGCATAAATTTAACCGGAATAAATAATTAAAGATCAAAAGCCACATGTGCTCTCTGCTAACACCTAAACAAGAGACCTGTCCTGTCAAGAGGCATGACGAGGAAGGATTTTGCATTCATCACACTGACGGCAGGGCGGTTGATTAACCAGTAGATGGAGCAGTATCTAACACAAAGTCCTGCCACATGTGAGTCTCCAACCACCTGAGGGGTTAAGAGAAGAATAATGTTTGATCTGTCACTCAAACACATAGCCCATAGAATCTGTAATAGCTTTGAAATGCTTCTTGCAAATAAAAATATGAAAATTTGACCGGGGAATGGAGAGATGACTGAGGTGTTTTTTTTTTTTTTTTTTTTTTTTTTGAGATTAGGGGGTGTTACATTTCCACGATGTGTCTTTAGCTCCCATAAGGGAAGGATTTTATTTTCACCCAAGGCTGCCGAACTGCTATGTCAAAAATCAATTAAACCTGCTCATGTAGCCCATGTCTGTTCTAATTATCTCACCTTAATTATGTTCCAACTGTAGTATTTACTCAGTCTGTATGTTCATCTCCACAGTGGAGCGCCATGTGTGCTCCCCCCTCCCTACCCCCTTCAGTTTTCTCTCCCTCTCGCTGGCTGCCTCCTCCCTCTCTACATGTCGGCTCCAGTTTAAGGCTCCATTTCAGCTGCCTGGGCTCACTGCTCTACAGCCCAGCTAATAAATCATCCGCCAATCTGCTCCCTGAATCGCTCTGCCCCTGCTCCGATTGCTTCAGCCCTTGGTTGCTATGCAACACAGCGACAGAGGAGGGGCTGGAAGAGCCAGAGCAAGCAGGCGGAATAAAGTAAGGGGGAGAGGGGGGAGGAGTAGCTGGATGGAAGTGCTACCAAATGGCCATCCGCTGTACAGAAACAACAGGCTTCTCTCTCTGAGTGTGTTCCAGAGAGCTGGCGCTTTTCACCCTCCCAAAGTTTCCCCTCAGAGCACAACAGTGCACTATTGTGAGGCTGAAGAGGAGACATAAAAGGAGGAGGAGAACCAGAAAAAAAAATGATTCAATGGGCCATTGTTGTGTGTGCGCACATCCTGCCTGAAAGCTGATTGTTGGGAGTTGTAAAACTGGTTAAGATAATGTAGACATAGGCACAAAGATGCTATCATGATGACAAACAGAGGGCAGGCTCACACATGGAGCATAACTCCCAGTAAATGTCATTCCATGAAAACACTGACGCAAGACCGTCCAACAGCGAACAAAGCTACTTTCAGCAACATGGAGTCATTATGCTTGACTTGTTGTTAAAAGCTGACCTTTCTGAGCCTGATGTGTATAAACCTAGAAAACTAGGGACAAGCGGTAAGCTAACCAAAACCAGAGGGAAGGCTAATTTCTTAAGAAGATCAGCTTGTGAAAAATTTTGCCTATGTTGCACGAAGAGGAAAATCACAACATGCTTGAATAGGGAGAGCCGCAATGACAGACACTTTACCACCCACATCCTCTTTGCAGAGACACCATACAAATAGATGCAATCTATGTTTAGACGTGCTGAAAAGTGTGTTTTGTTGAAAAGAAGTTTGCTTCGGTTATAGATTTTTATCGATAATATAAAAGTCCTCCAGCAGAACATATACTTCTTATACTTATCCAATAATAAAATTGACAGCACTCACACCATGACCTTTAGAAAACAAAGACATAACCACTGCTTTCTCTTGTTTGTACTGACACAAAAGGTTACAGGAAACTCCAGTACACACCCATCCTGTCTACTATTTAGTTACCAAACACCTTAAAAAAGAACTTTGCTGGCACTGTACAGTGAATGTGTCTTAATGGATTTACACAGTAATATGTTGGATTTTCTTCTGCACGTGGTGTTTTTGCTTTGGTGGCGTCTGGTCTGTGTGATTTTTGTACTACCACTTGAGGGCCACGACTCCGCCGTCTCCCTCATCTTCCTCATCCCCCTCCCACCTTAGTGCAGTCATCCATCAGCTAAAGACACAGCCGGAGATAAGACTCGGCACAGTGCAGCTGGTTGAGGAATAGACCTCCCGCCCTGCAGCAGTCATAGATCAGCCTCTGTCTCCGGCATCTCGACACACAGCAAGCCTGCGGCTGCTGCTGCTTCTGATTGTTTATATGGCACCTCCTGTTGGCCGATGCAATATTAGCGCCACTTATTTACAATCGAGAATGACAGAAGCCACAGGTGACACTAACTTGACACTTACACCTACAGCCAAAGAGCCCATCTAAATAAATTACTTTGAAAATGAACATAAATTTTGACAATAAATATTTTTAGGATAAATGTTTTTCACATGAATAAATATAATGATTGGTTGCAGAATCTGCTGTATTTGTCTTAAGGCTGACAATCATTTATAACAGCAAAAAACCAATACCTTTTTAGGTTCTAGGTTTAATTGCATAATGAACAAAGCTGGATTTCCCACTTTAAGGATTCTCCAGTTGCTGACCCAAAAACTTTCATAACTCAGAACACGTGTCAGTACTGGCCTGCCAGTCCAGTCCACCCACCACACTCTACTGCATAATCAGGTTTTCTAGACCGAAAAAGGTGTCAAGCCAAGTGTTAATAGCTTTATCCTGTTAGCATATTGTTGTTTAGTGTTATAAGAAATATTTGTTTATGTGGAAAAACTATTTACTGTTGCAAGAATATTTCCTTTTCACAACACGGCATCTGCAGACAAGTGTCTAATGCCAACTAAACAGAAACAACCTGTGTGTTTTTCACCTGATGTGCTTTCTGTTCCTGATATCAAACAGTGGATTTTTGTCAACGAGACTATTGCACAATCAAAGGGATGGAATGTGAGCTCTGTGCTTGCTGCAAAGCATTTTTATTTGGCATCTGATGAAAAACACACACAAAGAACTGGTGCACTGGGACGGCCTATCTCAGTCAGTAAAAGCAGAGAAATGCTTCATGTTTGATTGAAACAATTTTCACCAAGCCACAACAGCAATTTACATTTTACCCCCCTCTTTTTTTAGTGGTTAAATAAACCTTTGCCGTACCCTAAACCACCCACTGCATAAAAGCTACAAGGATGTTAGGCTGAACATTAGATGTCTCTAATTAATTATTTATAGTGCTATATTTTATGCATTTTATAATGCATGATAGTTTTCTTTGGTGTAATCTAGAGTCTTGGCTTTACTAAAGCATTAAATGGCATGAGTGGTGCTCACTTACAGGTGATGGCTTTTTAATCTGTGAAAGTTGTTCGAAATTATGCACTTTCAGTTCTCGCAAGAAAACTATTAAAAACGGCACTGTTTTCACTTCCCATAGAGCTGTATTGAAATTACCTCCAAGTGATCCGTTCTTATTTGTGTGGGCAAAATATTAAAATTGAGGCCAAAGGGTTCAGACAAGGATTATATGGTAAAGGCTGCAGGCAGAGAGGACAGAAAAAGTTGGATGGGGGTGTGGGTTAGAGATGTCACAGAGGCGAGGCGAAGGTGACAAGTGACCCTGCAGACAGGCTGATTCTGTCATTTCAGTGGCCGTGACTGTCACTTCTATTCACATCTCTAACAGAAAGGGTGGGGTGAAAATGAGCAGGCAGGAATAATGATGCCAGTCCTATAAGGGATGAGAAGAAGGAGGGAGAAGAGGGGAAGGGAGGCAGCGCGAAGGGTGATAAATAAATGAAGAGCAGCAGGGCTGGCTTATGTGAGTCAAGGTTGGAGCTACATTTACACTTGTCCCTCAAGGTTGAAAGGCTGAAAAGGCACAAGTGGTGATCAGATTGCTTCAAGCTGGGTCTTTGACTGGCCGGAGTCATGACGCCGCCTCCCCAGGCTGAAGACACTGGACATTGAGCAGCAGGTGAAACACAGATACTGAACCCCCACCAGCAGACACAAAACTCACCCAGCTCTGAACACAGTGAAGACTAAACACCGGACCTCAACTCCAGGAACACAATAGTGTCAGAACATGATGAAATCAGTTGTATAAATGTGAACGGAACTGCCTGTGTCCAGGAATTATTATTGGAAAATTACTCTACACAACCTTTTAGAGAAAAAAGTCTAATTTCACGGAAACCTAAGAATAGAGCTCATATTGTAAACATTTAGGACTTGATTTCCTCAAATGTTAAAAAAAAAAAAACAGTATTTAGTTAAAGTTAGCACTCTCTTAATAATTGAGGATGTAACTAACACATACAAAGGCTAGCTCCAACTATGGACCAGGCAGGGAAGAAAAAAGCCTTCAAGTTTTTTTTAAAAATCAATTTAAAATCAATTTCATCTATTTATGTCATTTCACTAAATAATCAGGCTGTTTTCCTTTTTTTGGGGGGTACTGGATTATCATTTTACTGAATGACATATTATCCAACAAGAGTGCTGTTTGAATTAATTTGTTAATTCATACGCAGTGTGGATTATACTGCTCTGCTCTTGCAAAGCGTATGCATGCGTATCTTTCACAATAAATCCTGCAGAGAACAGGAGGGCTTATCTAGTTCAATTTAGAGAGGATTTTAATTTGATACTGTGCAGGAAGTATAAAGTGTGTAGTAAAAGCTTAATATAGCAAATGCGCACACTTTAAACGGTGTGCGCATTTGTCTGTAATGCCAGTATACGGACTATGACCCCTAGTATTCAACATAAACAAATGTGTTTTTGATTTCTTTTGATTTTTGGGTCACAAATGGGAGGATAAACGAGAGAGGAATTATGGAAAAATAAAATACAAAAATAGAGGAACTTTTAGAGACAGTGATATCACATAATCTTTTTTCCCTCTTTTTTTTTTGTTGTTTTTACACGCCATCATTTGCAAGTATATTTTATTCAGATACACAGTGTATATATGCATTTTAAACCTCCACAAGTCCTTTAAGACAGATAGCCACTGGTATTTTATTGTTTGAATCTGCTTATTTACAGCGTCTGCTGTCGCGTTTTTGGAGTGCTTCTGTGACAAGTGGTCTGCGGTAGACAGGCTGTGGTGGCGTGTGGCAATAAAGCCCCCCATCAATATGCTTGTCCCTTGCTCTGATCACCTTCACACAGCTGTTCAGCCTGGCGCCGGCAAGGATGCATAAATAAAGACAAACTCATAACCAGTCCACAAAAGAATGGCTGACCTGATTTGTTACGATTAGCCGTGGTCCAGCTGTGGGCTATGGCTTTATCTAAATGTTCTCATCATGTTCAGTTACAGGACAAATATAAACATTTGTTATCCCAAGATAGAGGTAAATGAGAGAAAAAAAAACACTTAACAAAAGACTGCACAGCCACCTGGATAACAAAACAATAGGGAAAATAGATGATTTGGCTAGAAGAATAAACTAAATACAGAATATGAGTGGTGTGGAGCCTTTGAAGATCTACAGTCAAATCAGGCAATGGTGTTATGTTTAAAAGGAATGGGGTAAACAAACAGATGTTCTAACACATAAAAGCTAAAGCAGCAATGCTCAGTCATTTTGACATGGTGTAATTCAGTGCTTTCATTCCCCTCCTTCCCACTCATGATGTGGTGTTTGATGAGCCATTTTCTGATTTCAGCCCTCCAGCAGCTGTGGTGAAATTCACATCTAAATTCAAAGGGAGGCGAACATTACCAGCCCCCAATCTTTTCCCTTTTCAGACTTTCATGTAAAAGATTTATTTTGCGAGCAATAAACAGGATACAGCTGCTCTTGAGCCTTGGAGGAGCTGGAAACTGATGAGTGTTTTTACTGATGCCGTGTGAGGCCAGGCAAAAAGCATTAACCCTCTCTCAACAGCTCCCTCTAAAGACACAAACTCAGCTCTGACAGAAAGAAAGCTTCCCTGTCCACCACAAAAAAAAAAAAAAAAAAAAAGAAGGCTGAAATCAAATCACATATTAAAAGAAGGCTTTTCTTACCACTTCATCCTCGGACCAGCACTTCTCTATCAGTTTGGGCACCGGCTTCTTCACCAGGCGCTGCAGAGCCTTGCCAGCATCATAGCTGCTCTCATGAAGCTGAAAACAACCACAGCAAAAGCATAAACACACGTATCCTGGTCAAAACAAACAGAGGGAGAACATTCAACCAGCTACCTGCTTTCTACAGTGAGAGTAAAAGGACATTTGAACTGCATTCACACCTTTTATGGTGAAGACCTGCAAAACAGATTTACCATCCAGGTATGACTGAACTTGTTAGCGCAGATGCAAAATGAGAAGAAAACCATGCCAAGACCAGAGAATCAGCCTGGAAAATAAATAATGCAGCTATGAAGGCAAGTGTGGAGATTTAAGGTTTATGTCACAATCAGTTGGGTGAAATGGGCAGTGCTGGAGCACTTCCTCTGAGAATAAACAAGCTTTACTCATTGGAATTGCTAATGGAGAAGAAGGTCAAGAGACAATGACCTGCTCGCTATGTTAATTTACAATTTATAGAGTTGGAATATAAATGCCCTCTTTATGATGATTCTAATCTCTTGCTTGTGCTTGATTCCTCTGCATTCATTGTAACTTGATGGACAAATCCCTCATTATGCAAACTGTATTGTTAGCTTCTGAGGCTGGGTTTACTAAAGGGCTTGTCTGCTGACTCGGGGGCTTTTCATTGTTCATCACTGTACAGTTATTTTATAGCTTAACCCATGGTGAAATCAGAGGAGTTCAAACATTTTACTCTGCAGTAGGGCGGGGCGAAATGACCTCAAATCAATATCTCGATAAATTGAATATGTTACCTCAATTAGTGAGTGATTACTTAAGTGTCACTTTATTTTCGGCCCTCATAAATCACTGAGAGGGTTTTTGTGTTGAAAATATGCTCAATTATCAAAACTAGGATATATATATATTTTTTTTTTATAATAAAACACTATCTTTGGATTTTCGCAAGTGAAAGGAAACACACAGAGTAACTATATATGGTCATTAACTGAATATTTTGGAGAATAGAAATAACTGAAGTAATCAACATGGGCAAGATTACATCTGTTATTGGTTTCTGAATGTTAGTTTCGACTAATATTTCTATAACTGCCTAGCCTGACTGTGTTCCCATTTTTTGCTCGGAGCGCCCCAGTGTCAATCATAATTGTTGTATCGATACTCACAGTGTTAAGTGCATTTAATGTAGTGTCATCTCGAGAGGCTGCTAGACAACCATCTTCTGTTGAGCCTCCATCACACATCCCTGCAAAGGCAGCCATGCTCCTGTGGGCACATAATATAGATGATAGTGACTTGAAAAGAATAAAAGAAGAAGCCAAAATCTGACTTCCCACTGCTGAGCTATCATGTCACTTTAAGGTCCGTGTCGAATCAACTGTGTGTGATTTATGACGTTCCAAAGAAATGCTCAGATATCATAAAGGCCAAAAAATGTTAGATCATCAGCAACTTATAACCACTATCACAATATTTTTTAAAAAAAGTCACTTAACAGAGCAAATATAAACTGGGGGGAAAAATAAATAACTTCAATAACCTTCAAAACTACTTCAAAATTTAAATCATATAGGTTAGTTTAGATGCAAGTAAAAAAAAAAAAAGCTTTAATAGTTCCAGATTTTTTTAAAAAAAAGTGAAGTAAATGAATTCATTTGGATTTTAAAATTTTTTTCTTGGTCAAAGCAAGTACTGTTTGTACAATACTGGAAAACATGAAGATAAATAAAATGGACTCAAAGCAGATCACTGTCTGTAATGAATTTTTTTTTTTTTTTTACTGCAGTTCCTGACTATAAAAGTACAGAAAAACTTGCCAGCCCATATGACACGCTGCTGAACAACAGTTCACGGAGGGGTGACGATTGATTTTATCTCGTGATACCGTATCCAATGAAGTAACAATAATAAGCTGCATTAAAATGTCAACGTTAATACTATGAGAAATCACAGCAATATAACGGATCTTTGAAATGCGGCAAGTGGAAGGAACTGCTGTCCTCCAGATGTCTTCCTTTCCCTGTTAAGTTTTTGGATCCCTTTTTAATGTACAGAAATGATGAAACTACACTCATATCAGTGAACGTTGGATTACATATTTTCAATTCATCGTCAAACCTATTTGGTTTTACTTGTGAAATGAATTTAATAGCTTAGGCTTGGAGAAGTCCTGCGTTTCTCTGTGCTCACCTTGCGGCTCTGAGGTACATGAGAAGGTCACAGTCGTTGACCCCTGGCATCCAGACCAGCTCCTCATTCTCGGTCACGGCCTGGCCACAAGGGGAGGGAAAAGGCTGCAGCTCTGGGAGCTTGGCCTAATTAGGTCCATGGAGAAGAAGAGGGACAGATGGTGTCACACTACAAATAGCACATAAGCTTGGGAAAAAAAGGAAAAAAAAAAAAACAGCTTTCAAACACTCATCATCAACTTTCGACAGTGTGCTTGAGTAGTAGCAGCAGGAACAACCCTGATTCAACGTTTTCACTCAGAAATGCACAACTCAAATTACTCTCTGTCCTTAGTGCTGAACAGATGAACATCTCTGTCTGCAGATGGTGATTTTTCTTTAAACAGGACATATAAATAGAAATCCTCCAACCTGAGGGCAACAAACAGTTAAATAGTTTGCTAAAATCATTTATAGCATATTAAAAAAAATAATAATAAATTCTCAGGAATTGCAGTTTCTCCAGTCAATGATTCAAACTGGTAATTTTGAATCCACTTATTTAGTGTTTGAAACCAGCAAGTAGTTTTTAACCATCGGCAGAAATGTAAATTAATTGTTTCAACAAGCTTCTCCTCAGGGCACTTATAAATGGCACAAATGATAAGATAGAAAAATGCAACTGAAATGACTTAAAAATGTGTCTTTATAGAAAAAGTTTTTACTTTTGACAGTTAATATACATTCATAAACATTGATAATGTCCTCGTTAATGCAGATCTCTACAGATTAACCCTATAATGTCAAATGTAGCATACTGATACATGAATTCAAATAAAAAAGAAAAGAAAATACCCAATGTGTCCATAATGTTCCAAATAATTATGTTGAAACTGTGTAAGAGAAAATTTGGGGTGTTCAACAAACATTTCAGATTCAAAAACTGGAATTTTGTGTGTATTAATAAATCAGACTTTACAGGGTTAAAGTAGTAAAGCAGAATGTTACCGGCCGGGTTCATACTGTACAATTTTTGCAGTCTTATAAGCTTAATGCAAGCCACACTGCACGACATGAAACGGGTAGCTCATTAATTCCCTGCACGTTACACTGCGTGGCTGGACATACTTTGAACTTTGGGTGTGACAAAAGCAAACCCGAGTGAATCTCAGAGTCTAAACGCAGCATCTCTGCGTCAGCGGCATGCGCCCACCTCAGGTTGCTGCCAATGAGCTGGTAATTTAAATGTTGGGGCTTGCTCTAGTGCTGTTCATGTGCTTTGAAAAGACAAGAAATAAAAGGAAGAAAAGGAAAGTGTCTTTCTTCTTTATTTGAGTTTCACATTTCCTTCATTTTCTTTCTCTGTTTTTCCTCCTCGTATCGGGCGCTGTTGTCTGTAGGCTGCTATGCTGCGTGGATGCGCTGATGTTTACGTGGTTTTAAGGTGAGTTCGTAGTGGTTGGTTAGCTGACAGAGATTGTCGAGGCAGCGACAGAAAGACGCACTGTGACACGATTCCTCCTAATTTCTGACACTGTTTGATATGTGTTGCAGCCTGACTTCGATTGCAAAACGGTCTCAGTGTGAGATGTATGACTACTGTTTTTGAGCTACCATGGCCATTTTTTTCCTCCCATGATTGCGCATCTTTCATCCGAGACAGCCAAAATTGTACATGTGAACTGAGCATTCACCATTCAGTGAATGGATTAGTCACTGAATTCATGCACTTTAGGATTTAAAGAAAAACACAAGTTTGGACCACTATCCACATTCATATATGCATTGACTTAGATTCACCCCTTAACCAAACCTTTACCAAAACCAGTTTATACCTAACCTTAATCTAACCTCAATTCGCACCCTAGCTCTAAGCCTCATTGGGCCCCAAACAGGTGAGTGATTACACCACATAAGGTCCCAATAGGGGAAGAAAAATGCAGGCAAAAAGTGCTTTGTAATGTCTTTCTGATTTATCCTTTTACACAAATACTCAAAAAACTTTCTTTAATTTTTTTCACTTTGTTTCTACAATCACACCCTGATAAACATATTGGTGAGAGACGCAGGGGTTCAATATCTTACCAGGGACACTTCGAAGACATGCTGGAACTGAGTATCAAGCTGTCAACCTTTTTGAATGTCACTTACCTATATTTTGTGTTTACTTTAGAATTTGATAAACATGCTGGTGAATTTTGCACTTGTTCTCCGTTTACAGAGGTTTTTATACTTTATCCTTGTGAGAATAGCCTTTCAAACCCAACCAAACTAGATTTTCATCAGTGGATTTAACTTCCTTTTTTTTTTTTTTCTTTTCAAAAACTCTTAAAAGCTATAATCTCAGTGGCCAAGTGTGTGCCGCATCTTGCTTGGATCAGAATTATTATGGAGATATAGGAAGATGCTGTCTGCCCTAAGCCAACTATTTGATAATGAAAACGCACATGTCCATGATAATTCTGAAGCCAGAGGTTGCATGTCATTTCCACACTGATGTGTGCTGTACGACGACTTACTTGGTGACTGGGTCCCACTCGAATTTCCCCTTGTGTGCTGTTTAGTCGCCTAGGAAGAGATAAAGAGAGCAGATTGAAACAAAAATATTTACTTGTTAAAATTACAAGGCTGGTAGCTAAAGAAAAAAAAAATGCTATTGAGACAATGAATCCTGTTGAAATGACTACAGGAAAAACTAAAAAGTCAAAAGTGGCAATCGTAATTGTCTAAAGCTTAAAACCTTGAAAGAACCAAACCCAAGGTACTATGAACTCAGCACAAAGACAAGATCAAATGCAGACGAAGGGGACAAGGGACTTTCTATTGTGGAACTGTTTTTTGTGAAAGTATCCCACAAGTGTGACAAGCAAATAATGTTTTATTCGGGGAAGCAAATAAAGATTTCAGGAGAATATTTTTGCTAGGGCTGAGCAGAGCACATTTGCAGGCCTGATATTACGGATGCAGCAATAAAACAGAATCCCCTAAAAGGAGGAGGTCGGTGGAGGTGGGGGAGCTGGCTCTGGATATGCAGGGTGAAAGCCTCTGGAAACGGCTGCTGGTACAAATGTTGGTAGTCATGGCAACTGCAATTTAATAATAGTGTTCTGATTCTCCAGCTGCAGTGGATTAAAGAAAATGACAAGATGTTCCTTTTGAAAAGCCTTTCCCTCTGTTGCCTAGGCAACAGCGCCGATTTTCATACAAGGGAGCGCGGGGCGGCCCAGAATCTGTCAGCGTGATTTGCACCCAGAGAAGCTCGCACTCCATCACGGAGACCTGGAGGAAACTTGAGAGGCTCGCTGGTCTCTTTACAATCCTCAAACCCTCACTCGCCCTCCGACGGGTGCATATTTAACCCGGCCCGTCTGTCTTCTTCCTTACAAACCTCCTCTTCTACGTCCTCTCCAACAGGATGGAGTGGACAGACATGTGATTCATACTATATTGAACTTGAGCTGACGGAGGTGTTAGTGCAAATCTAAAAATCAACAGGGTCCAAAATCTAAATTTCAGCTGCACTAAATGTCCCATGCCTGAACAGTGCGCTGCTCCTAACCGTGGTGCAATACTGGTCATTCATTTTAACAAAAATGTGAACAGCAGACGGGAAAAACTTCATGCCAAGAGATCGGAAGTTCAAAAATGTAAAGTAATTAATCGTGGTTAAAAAAAAAAGAAAATTCCTACATTAGATCATAAAGGCTTCATAACATTTTCATAAGAGCCAGATCCTACTTTAAAAAGTTCAATGTTCTATTATTTGAAACTTTCAAAAAAGTTATTACAAATTAATGACAACTACTTTTGATTTATCTGAAATAAATTAGACATTAGACATTGGAAACATTGGACCGTATTAATCACAATATCTGCTTGAAGCCAAAAAAACAAAGAAAAATGTTTATCTTGTTAAGTGTGCAACCATTCGGGTCTGTGTGTCTGGACAAAGAGCTCTCTGAAAATGTGCTTCAGACAACATGCAGCAGACCTGGTCAACAACATGTTTAGCAGGAGGCTTTAAAGATGACAAATGTGCACAAGAATAAGAACAGCATGTCTGAAGACAGCCATGCTTTAATGCTGCAAATGTCTTGAGCCGAGGCAGAATACAGATCGCAGCTGGGAGCTCTGAGGGATCTGTAGAAATACTTGACCAGAAACAGCCTACTGCGAAACCAAACACTTAAAGACTTATAAGTGAATACGTTCTGTGTTAATGGCACTGACATATACTGAAAATATTTTTATTCTTATAGTCAAATCTGGAAAAATATATGGAAGATTAAATTGTATTTTTCTGAGTATTAATGTTGATTAAAAAAAAAAAAAAAAAAAAAAAAAAGGTTTTCACACCCAAGAGTCCTGTTATACTGTACTCAGTCAGGGTTTTTTTTTTTCTTTTTTCTTTGCCTCTGAAAAACTTAAAATCCTGTTGCCACGTGAAATAATGTGAAGAATGTCCGTTTGTTACGAGTTCAGACGTATGCATTAGCACAAAATCTTGTCAAGTAATTACAGACTTACTTGTGAAACCCAAACAACGGGACAATCTGGTCAACTGTGCGTGCGTATGTAATCAAGGAAAACCCCGCCCCCTCCATCAATTTTAGCCAATCACAGCGCCAGACAGTGGCACACTGACATAATTGTAGCAAGCAAAGAAGGTCCAACTTTAAGGTATTAGTCTCGTGACAAGCGGCTTGTTCAAATCACAGCTTGCTAGCAGAGCCGGTTGAGCTTTGACTGCAATGCTTAGCACGCCATGTCATCCTGGTTGTAAACAGGAGAAGCAAAATGGAGCCAGGGAAGCCTCTCTCAGTCTTCATGCCGTCACAAAACTATACTATATGACTAATTCTCAGCCCGACACTCACGGAAACGTAGCGAAAACTGACCAGCCGGACTATCCGGACTTTAACTGACATGAAATAAACGCGTGACAGAAAATGCAGCACAAACAGGTCACTGTGAGTCTGGACGCTCAACAGCGTGCAGTTTTCGGGACACTGACACAACGTGCAGTGTTATTTTTTTTTTCTACCCTCCCTCGTCTAAAACACAGACGCTTAACACAATGACAGTGCTGCGGACAGCCTGCAAACACAACAGTCATGTCAGTCAGCTGGAATACGACTCGTGAAAATAAGACGAGCCGACACTCGCGCAGCAACTATTCGTGGCACGAGAGAGCACGGGAATAAGATCGCTGACCTACCTCCGGGGACTGAACAAATCGTCCATTTCTGACATCGAGCCCTAAGGTTGGCCGGTGACACTGTGTACAAAGCTCGTTGGACTGAACTCCCCCTCTCACACCTATTTGTAGGTGCTCAAAATGGAGAAGCACGCATTCGCTCCGGAGAGGCATTCACTGAGCTTGTGCTGTGACCTCAGCCCGCACGTACGGCGTCGCGAGCTGGGCTCCCTCCTCTGTAGACACTACTGAGCATGTGCTGCGACCTCACACGAGCTCATGCACAGACCCACGCAGAGGCAGACAGACACGCGCGCGCTATCTGGAATTCATTTCTCCTCCTGTGTCCGCACCATAATAAACAACAGTGTATTGCAATGCTGCAGACACCTCGCTCTGAATACAAAACGAGAGGAGAGGAGAAGAGAAAAGAGGAGAGGAGAGGAGGGAGGCAGGGAGCACCAGACTGAGACTGCACAGGGGCCCTGAAGGAGGGGGTTCCCAACCGGTAACCCTCAGTCTCAGTGCCTCAGTACAAGGACAGCTGTCACTGCAACACGTGACACATTCCAATCACAACCGGAGGATATCAACACGGAGGTTCTCAATTAAAAATCCTTAGGCATTTTTTTCCCACGCATGAAAATAATAACATGAAATTAGAGCTGCAGCTATATAAATTGATAAATATTAAGACATGTAATATATTACAATGCTCCAGGTAAAATCTATGTCAATTTTTCACTGTTCAGCCTTGGGCATAATAGACACTCAAATGGTCCTTTTCTAAAAAAAAAAAAAAAAAAAAAAAAAGGGGGGGGGGGGGGTCTTGACAGTACAAGTCGAGGTATTTTCAATGCTAATCATTTCACAATATGTGCAGGCACAACAAAGTACACTAAATGGAAACTTATTCTTTTTAAAAATCAAACATGTTAAAAGTCACTTCTGAAACACATCAGTGCCTCAATGTATTCAGTGGACCTCAACCAAAGTCTAAAGTCTAGTCAAATATACACTGCTGTGGAAAAGTCTTAGGCACCCCAGTCTTGTATTCAATCGAAGTCTTAATTAAATCCACATTCATTTTCCAGTCTCTTTAAGATACAGAATATGCACAAACCCGCATCTCTTAATCCAAAACAACACTGAATCCTCATGAATTTTATCGGAACCATCAGTTTCATCAAAGAGTTAAATCTGTGCATGGTCCTGATCATACTTGCTCCCGACCTTTGCTTGTAGAGTCAGTGAGCCGACTGCATTGTCACTGGCTTAGCTGAAGTTGAAGGTTTAAGGCAGGTTTAAGGTTTGTAGCTCTAGCCATTTTCAGCAATGATTCTCACATTCTCTTTCCAAGCTCAATATATATGACAATTAAACTAAAGTATCAACTTTGGACCTCAGTTACAACCTACCAGTTGGTTGACAAGTCTGACGTTTGACTGATTTTGCTAGGGCTGCACAATATGAGGAAAACATGTGATATGCAATATCTCAGTTGAAAATTGCCTATATATATGTGATATATAAAAAATACTGTTATATTTGGAGTTAACATCTTTCTGATTTGTGGCTAAAATTGACCTGACTTCTTCGCCCAAGTTTTCCTTGCACGTCTCTTAAACATCTGTCATTAGTCTGTAAGTTAGCATCAAAAACGGCATCTCGACCCTCAAGATCTCATCTAACTGGTCAAATATATTATTGGCATTTAGAGTGAAAATGCACAGCATTTGGAAAATAAACCGCCATTTACTAGAATATTTTCTTGGTTTTTGTGATACTGATGTGGGTGCACCACTGCCGCCTACTGTAATATATGTGTAATTACACTTTATTCCAGTATGGCAAAAAAAAAAAAAAAAAAAAGCATGTTCCTGGGGTCACATGACTGAGCACTCCCATGAGCTCAAGTCTTCCAGGCGCAAGGTGCCAACTGAAAATGAAATCAGAAGCAGTCTTTTCCCAGTCTAGGCATTACATCAAAATCAACTATGTTTAACATCATCACAAGTCTTTAGTCTCGTCTCACACGAACTGTCTTGTTCCATTACCCAATTTGTGTCAACAACCAAATTAAGAGCATTGTTGTTCTTTGTTTTCTTTTCACAATGTAATTTAAGTCGTTATTGTGTAAATAGTGACGCTGCCAAGATCCCCAATCTGTAAGTCAATTAATGTTGCAATACCACTACTGACAAGAAGGGTATTACCACAGAAGTAAAGTTCAAAGGTCACCCTTGGTGTAAGACCACAAAGTACGCCTATAGGTGGGACAAATTGTTAGCACAGAAAGGTCAGTGGCTCTTTTGTCAACACAGCAGATCTATAAGCCCCCATGTGGTCAGAAGTGGCATTGTTACATAGAGCAGTTTTAAGTCTGCGACTCAAACTCTGGCTTTATTGTCTTTAGATGTGAGAAGTCCTTTGAAAATCTTTGAAAAGTTTTTGTATCAAACTACATATTTGTGACAACAACCAGTTTACAGTGTATTGCTGCAACACTAATGACCCTAAATTGTGTTACTATTACAATTTCAGTGCTGTTATTAATAACGTCAATATTATTATCATCAATAACATTAAAAAAGGGAAAAATCACAACACCACCACACAAAATAAAACAACCGCAGAGCAAGCGGTAAGGTGGTTTCATCAGTCGAACTTCAGATTCATAACATGACTATTTACTAGCAAGCCTGAATGTGAAACTCACTAGTTTTACAGTTTTACATGCATGCTTTTCCTGCTGCGACATGCCAAAATATGTTCCGCAAAATCTGATGAAAGATTAGTAATTAAAACCTGACATGTAATTTGACAAATATCATCAAATGTCCAAACATTTTAAAAGCCATGGGGCTTTTCCCAGCTCACTCACCATAATTATGCAGCATTAGGATCATTCTTTGTGTACCGATAAGATTATCGGCATTAATGAACAGACGGCATAATTAGATTATGTAACCACAAGTGGCAAAAAAAAAAAGCAAAAGGGTATTTAAATAAAAATAAATAAATAAAAATAACTTCTCTTGTTCTCAAAAAATGTTGAATTAATTGTAGTGGCATATCTGTACTGCAAGATGATACTGGAACAAGTAAGTATATCTTTATGTAAATATATAATTATATCTTTATCACTATTACTGTGATACAACTCAGAATAAAATATTACTGCAATATAGTATCTAGTTGTACTGGGTTAAAAGCGAACAATTAGCTGACTAATCAGCTGACAGAAAATGATTTGTCTTCTAAAGTGTTATGTTCATCAATAAAAACAGATCTACATATTAAATGCTCCCTTTATTTTATGTGAAGGTTAAGTAATTTTAAATTTTTGTAAAAAATAAATAAATAAATAAAAATACAAATAATAAAAAAAATCTAAAGCTATGTTCTTGGAAATAAGAGACTGAGATAATGAGGGCATTCTAAAAGGTGACATCTAATAGAATAAAATTGTAAATTTTGAATGAAAAACCAATTATGAGTGTATTCTTGACTTCCTACATTCTTCTCAGACCTGAGGGAAAACTAAACATGGGGGCCATTAACAGTGGAAGCAATTGAACAGTGAGCTCCTCACCTGGTCTCTGGGTTATATCCAAGGATATAAAAAAAGGAGTCGATGCGGGCTTTGAACTCCCGGGCAGCAAAAATGTCAGAGAAATGGAAAATGTTGCATTTCCCCCTGCAGGAGAAAAGAGAGGCTCTGTTAGACAAAACAAACAAACAAACAAACAAAAAAAACTAAATGACAAAGTGATTTCCTAGCAGGAACAGAAGTAAATGCATTTGGAAGCTCTCCGGATGTTTACCTACTGGAGGTGACAAACACAATAACAAATATCTATTGTCCATCATTGTCTGCCGACTTTAATGGAAAGACATCAGGCTCAGGCTACTGAACATGTCTGCCCTAACTTGTCTTCTGCAGCAGAGGTGTGGAAGACGGATGCTGCAGAGATATACAGAGGAATTCAACCTGCATGTCTCCCCCTGTCCAAGACAACCCCCACCCCATTGAGTTGAAGGGGCTGAGGCTCTGGTCTCATCTTGATACCATTTCCTGTTTCAAGCACCCTGGTGTTGGACTCTATCAAAATAACAGACATCAGAGGCATATGGAGTTAGGCTGCCTTGGAGAGAAACAGTGCCTTCCTCCCCCTGAAAAGATTAAAGAGTGCTAAGGAGAGCCGTCTTTGGAGAGCCGCGGCATTACAGCATCCCTCTGGAATTCCCTCACATTTATCTAAAGCCTGAAGAACGACTCAAATCAAAGGGAGCTCTGTGTAGGAGAGGTTGCAGCTAATTTCCCCTGAAATCAGTGGTTTCTGGAAGACATAGCTTTTCCGCTCACAGATGGTTTTGGTTAACGAAAAGGAGAAGAGGGAGAGGAGGCAGGGGCGGTCAGCCAGGAATGAATGAAGAGACAGAGGCAGAGACAAAGCATGAGGATTGATTAAGCCCGTGTCTTCTCACTGACATTAAACTTAAGACGGGTCCTATCAGCTACACTGTACAACCTCAGAGTTTGACAGGTAGGGTAGCTGTGTGAGAGTAGCTGCGGAAGCATAGTAATCTGTTTTAATGGAAGACAGCATGAGGCCTGAGGCATATGTCTTGACAGCTTTGCATGGCATATGTATATTAGAGCTTAATTTAACACGCTATTTTGATTACAATTAATGGACGATTATTTTAGTTTTGTAATATACAGTGTATAAAAAGACATGCAACCTTTTTGATTTTCTTCACTGTTTGACATTAAATCAGACTAAGTATTTCCTGTTTTAGGTCAGTTAGGGTTACATAAATTATTTCTAAATGCCAGAATAATGAGAGAGAGAGCTTTTTAGATAATCCTTTATTACTTTCTTCGAAGTCAGACGTTTACATAAACCAAGATTATTATGCCTTTAAACAATTTGGGGAAGCCCAGATGATGATGTCATGGCTCTGGAAGCTTCTGATAGGTTAACTGACAACATTTGAGTTAATTGGAGGTACACTTGTGGATGTTATTTAAGGCACACCTCTAACACACTGCTTCCTTGAGTGACATCATGGGAAAATCACAAGAAATTGGCCATGAATATCAAAAAGAGAATTCTGGACAAGTCTGGTTAATCCTTGAGTGCAGTTTCCAGATGCCTGACAGTGCCACGTTCATCTGTTCAAACGATTATACGCAAGTATAAACACTACGAGAATGTCCAGCCATTATAGCACTCAGGAAGGAGATGGATTCTGTGTCCCACAGATGAATGTGCTTCGATGCCAAATGTGCATATGAACCCCAGAACAAAAGCAAAACACCTTGGGAAGATGCTGACTGAAGCTGTCTCTATCCTCAGTGAAAGGAGTCCTGTATTGACTTGGACTAAAAGGCCACTCAATAAGGAAGGAGCCATTACTCCAAAAGCAACATTAAAAAAAAAAAAAGCCAGATTGCAGTTTGTAAACGCACACACACAACATTTTTGGAGACATGTCCTGTGTTCTGATTAAGCTAAAACTGAACTGTTCACCATCATTACATTTGGGGGAAAAGGAGAAAGTCTGCAAGCCTGAGAACACCACCCCAACTGTGACGTACAGGGGTGGCAGCATCATGTTGTGGGGGTTGTTTTACTGCAGGAGGGACTGGCGCACTTCACAAGATAGATGGCATCATGAAGAAAGAACATTATGCTGAAATATTGAAGCAGCAACCCAAAAGATCAGGCAGGAAGTTAAAGCTTGGGCGCAAATGGTTCTTCCAAATAGACAGTGACCCTAAGCATATCACCAAATTACTTGACTTTGTTGGCTTAAGGACAACATGGTTTCAACTACATACACACGGCTGTATATTATATACACACACACACACACACACATATATATATACACACACACCTACATATACATATATATATACATATACATATATATATATATATATATATATATATATATATATATATATATATGTGTATATGTATATATATACACACACACACACACATACATATATATATATATATATATATATATATATATATATATATATATATGAGAGAGAGTGTTTGAAGCTGCTGATGTGACAAGTACTGTGATACTTGACCTCAAGGAGAGGATAGCAGACTATAAAAGCCCACGCCTGTCAACAGTTTATACTGTTATAACAAAGTGTAGCTTTTCTCCTCTATCATAGTCATTATTACAAAGCTCTATAGTGTGCGCTCATGTTTGTGTACCTGAGAGCAGCAGCATGATAAGTGTCCACGTAGTCAGAGATGAAGAGTTCTCGACTTCTCACCACGGGGTCTGTGATGACCAGCTCCCGGCCAGAGTCTGTAGAAGAAAAGTTGCATGAGCTCTAAAAGAATATATTTCAAAAACAAAGCAAGTCAACTTTTTGATTAGATTTCCTGCAGATTTTCATCTTAAAATTCCAAACTTTTCCAGACTCAAACTTTTAGACTACTTTTAGACAGTTTGTTTCAGGCCATTTTCTGAATATGAATACGAATATGATGTTTAATTAAATGTTTTTTCAATTTCAGTGGTAAACTTGCATGATATGTTATGTACTGACAGGAGTTGCAGCATTTACAATGTTCTTAGCTGATTTCAATTTGACAGCATGCAAAATAACATTTCAAAATTGTTTTTAAAATTAAAAATTAAACCATGTATTTCTGATAAAGTCTTAGATAAAAAACGTCTTGAAAAAATATGCACCAGACAACTGGACAGACCTTAATCCAAGTGCTATATTTGTATTTTCACCAAAAATAAATTAATAAATAAATATAAATTGTCCCATGGACTAAAAATAGAATAACGCAACAAGGTACCTGCGGCAAGAATTTCAAAATTTTCCTTGGACTGACTTGACTTTTTTAATTTAATTTTTATTACTGATGGTGGGGAGAGATAGCAGAGGCTGCAGACTGTGTTAGCTAATTATTCCAATAGTTATGAATGGTTTAGCACCCAGTGATGTGTTAAAAAAAAGAGATGAATGTGTAAAAAATTTGAGGATGTTGCACATCTTTATCAGTATATATGCACATTAATAAACATGACAATTATTAAAATTCAGTGGGAAAAAAAAACAAAACTAAACCAAAAACCCTGCTATGTGTTCCTCATTCAACTATTGGCACACAGTAGCAATGCAAAGAACTCAAAGTTAAAATGAAGTGCCACCGGAGACAACTCAGGGTTCAATGTTTCTGTTCACGGTCTGAAGACACTTCAGCATAAAAAGAGGCCAGTATACGAGCGGAGGCATGGTTATCCATGACATAGGACAGTCAAGTCAACCCTGGGTTCTTATTCAGTAACTCAATGTGCATCTTAAAAACCAAAAAGGACAATGCCCAAAACAGAAATCTTCAAAACGGTAGATAAACCTAAAGTTGATACATGGTTTTCCAATTGTGTACAACAATATTTTCTGAAAATAATCTATGTCAAAGGTTTTGTGTTTACTTTTATGTTTTTTTTTTTCTAATTCTGACATTTTTATCTTTGAGAATGTGGAAAACAGTCTAGAAACCAGTTGTGTTTGTCCACATCCTCTTTTTTATTTGCTGTTCTTGTCCAGTCCTGGAAAATACTAACACATGAATTCTATATTTTTGCAGCACTGTGCCGGAACCTAAGAGGCAACAAAGATGAAGTAGTTTATGAGCTCAGTTCTGTGTACATTCACAATAGCGTGAACCTCGGCAGTGGTCAATAATATGCCACATTCAATTAAGTCAATAATCTACTTTCCCATGAGGAGAGGACGTAATGTCCAGTTCTCAAGTGAAATGACCTTAGTGAGGGTTAAGATGCATTTCCAAGAAGGAGCTGAGGACTTATCTTTGACAAATGACCAGAGCTGTGGCGTATAGTGGCCACCACGCTCCAGCCTCATGACATCAATTCTAATAATCCTGAGTCCCTGCTGCAAGGACAGACTACAGATAGCAGTGTGTGGTGTTGCACTCAAACTGTTTTCAGGAGGAACACGAGGAAAAGGGTGGTATTTAGCTGATAACCTTAGTTGTATGTGTTTACTTTTTGTGTTTAGTTCATGTTTAGTTGTAACTGTATTCTTATTTGTTAGTTGATTTCTATTATTTCGACACAACATAAATTGAGAGTTGGTTGTTTTCTATGAAACAAACTGTGAAAAGATCAGCAATTAGGTACCAACTAGCGAATACTGCTTACTGATAAGAGGTGAGTTTCCCGTTTGTTCCAAAAAACTGAGTTTAGTAGAAGCATTTAGAACAATCTGTAACTTTAACAAGAATATCCAAAGTAATGATTAAACTTCAAGTTTGTGTCGCCAAGTGTTCAGACTGAGTTACTACTGTCACAAAAGCCAAGTAGAAATCAACCTTTTGGGACAATGGCTGCGGTTACATGATGTTTTTTAATTCGGAATTAATGTTAGGAATTAAATAATTCCGAATTAAACTATTTTCCTTCGAGTTTACATGGAAATAGTAATTCCGAATTAAGGTTTACATGGAAAACACGTTAGTTCGGCTTTATCCAACTCCGCTTTAGGTCTGGGGGTTAAGAAGGGTTCTGATTGGATGGGGGGGCGGACGTATTTACGTCTACCGGAAGAAAACAAACTTAGCTAACTGGTTAGCAACAACATTCCACTTATTTTTGACCTGGGTGGCGTCTCTATCTGCGAAACCTCCTTCATTTAACCTGGCCGCTTTGAAATGCTCACAATTTTATGTTTCCTGCCATCTGTTCTTTTAATTATTTCCAGTTCCTCCAAGCTATTTATTAAATAAATCGTCTCTGCTCTAGAACACCGTTTACTGCGTCTGCCGGAATATAAGCGTCATCGCTACAGACGGGCAAGAGAACGAGCATGCGCAGAAAGACGGGAATTAATTTAAAGAGGAATGAGTGTATACATGACCGCGGAATTACTTAAAGCGGAATTAAAATGGGAATAAACCAGCCACTTACTTCGGAATTAAGTTAATTCGGAATTGACATTTTCATATGGAATTAAGTGTTTACATGGTAACTTTTATTCGGCTTTAACTTTAATTCTGAATTAAAGAGGAATTAAACTTCCCATGTAAACGCACTGAATACGGAACATAGGACAACTATAACAGTAAAAGCGATCACTTCATTACTTGTGTGCTGAGAGCCCTCAGTTCAAATATTTACATTTACAATATTGTAGTTAAATAAATTAAGAATTTGTCAAAGATTAGTTATCCTACATATTCATTGCAAGGAAAAAGCTAAATGATGCAATGGGAGTTAGAAATATTCTGATGATGAATCATTTATTATTTCCATGATTTTGTCATCATGATTTGATATTTGGTTGCAGAGTATCCCCGACAGTGCTCGTGTTCTTGTAGATGTGTATGTGTTAGAGTGTGATGAGCCCACTGGCACTGACAGTGCTGAGAGTGTGCATCCTTAAGGGCCACATGACACTCTGTGTTATTAACACTTGACAGTACTGCTGTCTGCCCTGAGGGTGCGTTACCCAGGGAGCACAGGGCCATGGGACTGGCTCGACTGCTTAAGACACTATCATCTGATTTCTGTTTGAAATGCAATTCACAGATAGCTTCAATATCATCCAAAAGCCTGGAGAGGCAAGTTATGTCTGCAAGATGTTTCTGAAGAGCTACTCACCGTTCTCATTGTTGCGATCCTGAACCAGGTGCTGGTACACAGAGTCGGGCACCTCTGACTGGCGGTAGTACCACTTCACATTCATCAGCAGATGGTCCCGTTTACTCTGAAAAACAGAGAGGCACAGAGAGAGTGAAGAGGAGACAAAACATTCCCACACCATCATTTTGTTTGATTACAACGTCACAGAACTGGCCTTTTGACAAAGAATGCTGCTGTGCAGATGCACTGTTTATGACTCACTCAGAATGATGCCAAAAAACCCGCAGAGAGAGCAAGTCAATTAAAAGGGGATTGTAGGATATTTAGAGCTTTAATAAAGTAAACAGCGGGATGGCCGTTGCTGGGGGAACTATGGAAGACAACCAAGAGGGGAATGGAATAAATTCTGTTTTGCTTGTCACGACTTACTAAGTAATACTCAAATGAGGTATTCAACATAATATCAAGGTATTTATAACTAAATCCTACACAGGCCAGCATTTCTTCTCCATGCCTTGGATTTTGTGCTTTTCTTGCTGCCACCTACTGGCCTTTTCATTAACTACAAGGCAGGAAAAGCCTGTAATTCTTCAGATGACCAGAAGGTGGAAGCACTGAGGTGAGAAGAGAGCTGATCCGAATGCAATTGGAAAAAGGAAAAACACACACACACAGGCCGAGAGAGAAGGAAGGAAAAAGGGGGGTAGGAAGAAAAATAATAAAAACTGAGTCCAATGCTGACGTTAGGGATGAAAAGGGCAAAATACTGTTTTCATTTTGTGCTATCAAAAATTAATTGTGGCTTCATATAAGCCCAACAAACCACTGCAATGATTTTAAAGACCACTAGAGAGACTGCTAGGCAGGGTGTTAGAATGTGACACAATCCTATTGGCTCATGCCATCTTTATTAAGGATTCAGCTGTACTGCACTGAGTTAACAGACTGAGACACCTGCAACACCATTGACACTACCCGAGGATAACAAAAAAAAAAAAAAAAAAACGTGGAAAAAATGTAAAGGGGGGGGGAAGAGGTTATGGTAATCTAGTGCAGGGAGTTTAATGCTTGCCCTTTCCAAACTCTAATACAAGTGTGCATGTCTTTGTGTGTAAAAGAACATGAGGTCAGGGTAAAGATATTTAAAGCTTTCTGAGTGCATTGTTATGTCACAGAGGAGGAGATGCAGCAAATGCAGCCAAGCAAATCACCACCTCCCTAAAACCTCAAGCCCACCTCTATTTTCTCATTTCCCCCCCATTTCATCCTCCCTCATCCCCCCACCTTTCTCTGCTCAGCCCTGCACTCCACCACCTCTTCATTTTCTTTCCCTTGTTCTTCCCTTTCTCCTACCTTGAACAGGGAGGGGGAAATGAGTGAGCTTGGACGTGTTAAGCAGCAGCTGGCATTCAGTCAGTCAGCTGCCTTTCCTGCTCATGAAGATTATAGAAGCATGCATGCAACATCACACACACACACACACACACACATATATACACTTTCCTTGTGATTCAACAGAGAGCCATACTGATGGACTAAGACAAGGACCCCCGAGCACGAAGGCATACTGTGTGTGAAGAAATGTGTGCAATGACATCATGTCCCTCCCCCTCCCTCCCAGCAGTCAGCCCACCCACCCCAAGCTCTTGTCTATCCGTTGTAAAGACACTGTTGCCTTCAAGATGAACAGCCTGCCTACCACAGTAAAACGATTATCTGGTGCTTATACATAATTAATATTTTAAGGACACCACAAATGCGACCTAAACATTTCATTTTCTCCCTTTAAAACTGCACACGAGCTCATATAGACAGATTTTGTTGCTCAAAAGCTTACATTATTTTGAACGAAAGCAGAGACCAAATGTTGCCTCTGCTATCATCAGCATCCTAGTCAATAGAGAGTAGCTGCCACTCTCTGGAGCAAACTGCTGTTATGAAGCTCACACCAGCAATAAGCCCTCTCAGGCAAAAACGGGAGGGAGATGGAGGGAGAGACTGAATGCAACATAAGGAGCACATAGTGAGAGCTGAGCATAGCTTTCAATTATCACAATTCTATAAACATGCTGGGTCCAAAAAAAAAAAAAACAAGTAGATAACACAAGGAGTAAATAAAAAAGAGGCGATAGACAACTCAGACATGACAAAGAAGAAAAAAAAACTACCAGTTGGATCGTATAGATTTTGTCAAGCCTGCCATAGACAATAAGTTAGTGAGAGCATATAAGAACCACAATGGTGAATTGATTAGAGACATTCCATGCTGCCTGTAGAGAGCTGAGCCTCGCACAATGTCAGACATCTTTGTCTGTCCTGCCAGAGGCTAAACATGGCCCTGCTCTCCCTCCTCCTGCGCCCTGAACCCTGGGAACAGTGCAAACTGCAGAGCGGCTGAAAGAATTGGAAACTCACCACTACGAGGCAGGAGGAAAAAAAAAAAAAAAAAATCAGACAAGCAGGGAAGAGGAAGTGCAGTGGCGATAAGGATACCATTTGATTAAGGTAGGAATAGTGAAGCTATTATCTTTCTTCAGACTTAAAATTACAAGTATCCTCCACCCACTTTACTGAACCCCGTGGGGCACAAGGCTCTCCTTAATTCAGTGAGGTGACATAAATCTGTGACTCATGCTTTAGGGATGAACAAAAAGGCACCCCCTCTGTCTAAGGACTCAGACTGGCCTGTGACATACTTGAGCTCACTCATTAGACAGGAATTGGAAAGCAGCAAGATCAATTCTCAGATGTTGTTTTTCAAGCAAACATCACAATATTTGTGTGTATTTTTCCTCGAAGAACAAATTCTAAAAATTGACAATGCTGGTTATTCAAAAAGAAGAAAAAAAATCAATGGTTTCATCTTTGTTGCTAGAGCAGCAAAAGATAGCCAAGCATTGTGTGAGCGAGTTAATTCTGCCTCTGACTAGCTAAAAGGTGGCGGGCCCCTTGGGTCCATTATGTGCAGTCAGCTCTGGAGCGAGGGCCCCTGCAAACAAGCACAACACTACAAAGACTGGGAGTAAGAGGTGAACACAGAGGGCACCCTTTCCTCTTTACATAGGGTCTTCAGATGTAAAAAGCGCCAGGTTGGTTATTAAAAAGGTGGAAAATTTGATTTGCAAAGCCATACACAAAGATGGACTGAGTGAGAGATTAATCCAGTGTTGTCAAGCATAAGAGTGTAAAAATCAATAGAGTATTGTTCAATGCAAATCCTGCTCTAATGATCAAACCAGTCTATCTGTATTTTAATATTCAAATGAGAGCAAAACAGTGAGTTCCTGTAACATTTATTCACATTGGCTTTTACAACATGACCACTGCCTGGCAGGCATACAACACTGTCCCAACCTGTAACCCTCAAACCTAAAGCAATCCTCCTCTTCCTCCACCCCGCACAGTAACATTAGAGCTTTTCTTTAAACAATACCAGATCCTCCCACTCCCACATGACAGCCCCAGCACTGCACCTCGTTAACAGGAAAGCACTGTTTATTTTCTTTGCTTTTTAAACACTCTCTTCTTCCTCCACCGAGCCTGTTAGTGGCCTCCCTCTCTTCCCCTTCACTGGTGACACCAGCAACCAGGATCAATGATTTCCTTCAGGAGGTGGCAACCAGAAATACGGAAGCAGAGACAGACCTCAAACATACAGACAAAGGAGATGGTGGAGAATGAGGGAGGGAGGGAGGGAAAAGGGGGAGGTCAAACAGACAAGAGGAGCAGCAGCAGCTCAGTGTTAGCAAGGAATGTCAAGCAGTTCAGCTAGGCTAGCAGGCTGCTGAGCTAACAGCTTAGTTGGCTAATGCCCCCAGGGGCAGCGGAGCCTTGGGTATGGCAGATCAAGGCTGGTAGCTCTGTGACATTGACATGGGGGCTCGAAATGGTAGGAAGGACGGAGTGTGGGAATGTTCACCTTGCCTGTCGCATGGGGAGAGTAAGCGCAACCACAGAACAAAAGGCTGATTGTGGCATTTGTAGTCAGAGATGGGATCTGGGAGGACTAATCTGCTGCTCCGACATGATAAGATTAGTGAAGGGAGACAGGAAGAGCTGGCTTGGAAGATCACACAGACTCACATTAACGAACACGCAGTAAGATGACGGATCAGATTGGAAAGGTTTTCCACCATGCTTTCTCTCCTCCCTTGTATTTTCCTGCTCTCACTGAGAAAGAGAGATCTGCCAGCACACCAGCACTCAATAAGCACTTCCATCTGGACAGCAGAACATACACACACACACACACACACCAACTAAAACACCTTTGAGTGTGTGTGAATGTAAAAAGAGACCTGTTGTGTTTATGCAATCTTTGACATCTCTGTGACTGACAAAAGAAATGCCAGTGTGTTGTCTGAACCAAGACACAGAAATAACAGTCTTTCAGAATAAGCATCCCTATTCTTCTACCGATCCTGCAGTCAGGCGTGGGGTAGGCCGGGACTCGGTGTCCGAGGTAAGAGAGCATCACTAAATCAGACTGTCAGAGGCAGTTGCAGCAAGATTCTACCTTTTACCTTATGGGTTTCACTCAAAGCACTTTGCTACTTTCAAGAAGGCTCGTCTCAAGCCTCCATCCCAGAGACACACATGATAACTAAACAAATGCAGACTACAATGTTTGCATGGTTGAACAGTGCACCGCCTACTTCCCTGCAAAGCAGCAGGAACAAACGAGTGTTGGAGGCAGAGGGAAGAAGCAGCAATGAGAAGGTGAGGTGAGTCCCAGCTGTAGTGGCAGTGCTGGCAGGACCTTTGTGTCATGCATACACAGGGGTGTGCCCCCCTCCCCTCCCCCCCCCCTCTCTCTGCCTCTCTTTGGCTTGACCTGTTTGGATTTTAAATCAGCACCCTCTGATTTGAACACACTGAGCCCATCTGTCAGCCTGGGTCTACATAGGATTGGATGAGCATTAGCCAATTCAGTGTGGGCAGGTTTGCTCATTTCTCTTTGTGTGTGTGCGTGTTGCGTTTCTGAGCTCGAGCACCCACGGCTGCCTTAAATTCACCCCCTTTTTATGGGATCAAAACAACATGACAGATTCATGAGTTGTGTAAACGGGCAAATTAATGACAGACAGCAACACATCTGATGATGTCAAGAGCCGCTCTTCTCATCCAGGCAAAAGACAGACAAATGGTGGCATGAGAAGTGGAGAGAAGAAAGAAAAAGCGGAGAGGCTGTAGAGTCATGTGGAATTCACAGATGATACTAATTAAGACTTCAGGGCTGAAGGTCACTACGGGTGGATCATACTGGCAACAACAGACACTCTTTACACAGTGGAGAGTCACAAGCACCACATATGACTACCCAATCTGGGCTCTAACTTGTCCAACATTTACTACACTTGATTATGGTAACAAATTGAGATACATGCACCCATATTTGTTTAATCTCCACTTTGATACAAATAGATCCCAAAGACAGAAGTAATGAGTGTATCATGTTGACCGCAGTGTTCTCCTAAACAGCGAGCGACAGTGAGAATGCTAGCATGGGCCGCCCCTTCTATGAAACATCTAAGATGTGCCCAGATTAAATATTTGCATTTGCCTCCAGCACACTTCCGCTCCATGGCAGTTTTAGCCAAGAAACTCAAGATGAGCTAAGTGCAAAGCTCTTAAAGTCAAAAGGAGGGTGCATATAAAAACTGCATTCCCCAACTATGATCAATAACTGAAGAACTCAAAGAGCCCAAGTAGCATGACAACTTGTGTTTAGTACCTCTGACAAAATTCAAATATAGACACACTTTATTTTCTATTTGAGAACTCAGTTAGAGATCTTTGCAGCACTAGCAGGGTACAGACTACAATGAGGATCCAACAAAAACTTTCAAGGCAGGGTGCACAAAGGCAGATGGAGATGTTTAGTACATCTCATATCTGCGTGTTCAGATAATAATACTGACTTTATTTCTCAAGCTCCCTTTCTCATGCAAACATACAGTAAAAGTCTGCCAGAAACCACTGTCATTCCTGCCTTCAACCTTTCATTTAGCAGCTTCAAAGTCATCTCAGTTTGATACCTAGCTTCCTGTGTGTATGTGTATTTTCCAGCATGTGTGTGTTTTGTGTATAACCTGGGATGTTCTCAAGAGAGAAGATTTGTCTGGTCTCAAGACAATACCCCTGAGTCAGAAAACATGGTGAAACACAATAAACACAAAAGACTGCCAATTTTTTCCCCCCCTTTTAAGATTCAGACTCCTGTTGTGTTGTGTTGTGTGTTTAAATCGCCTGATGCTTATATTTTCTGTAATCTACTATGATAGTATAGCATGGGGGAGAGATAATGAGACATTTTACTAATTCTGGCAAGACCACTGCAGTGAAAGAGAAAAATGTTCACAGAGAGGGGCACGCATAAAGGATGCGTGTGTATATTTGTCATACTGAGTATCCCAGCCAGTTTAATCTAAAACACCACTTCTGTATGTATGACTACCAGCCGAAGCCTCATGAGAAGCGTATAGCAGAGACAGAGCTGTGGGCTGCCTGAGTGCTGTAAACAAAGACAGGAAATTAGAGGGCTTGCTTAAGGCAATGTTAATCAATGTCCCAAATTAGTGTAGCTGGTTTGGAAAAACACACATGCAACTAAAATGCATTTATGATACAAGCGCATGGAGGGTGGACTGACTCAAAAAGGGATGATCAAGACTTGCTGAAAAACCTAAATGTGCGCATATGAATGTATGAGTATGAATGCTTAGCTTCGTTTTATGTAAGCATGACTGTCAGAGCATCAGAAGTGTGTCTGTGGGGAGTATGTGTGACTGTGACAGTCACAAACAGTCCTTTTATGCCTGTGGATCCCTTTTGTATGGTCAACACATGCTGCCACAAACAGATATGAGGAATATTTATTATTCATCTAACACAAACACCAAAGCTTAAGTTATTTCCAAATTTGCACAAACAATCAAACACAGACACTCAGGAGGGAGAAGTGTGGTAATAGATAGCTGAAGATGGAGGAGAATAAGTAGTGGATGGTAGAGCACGCATGCAAAAACAGATCTTCACAGCGATCGTTAAACCGGACAGACAGCATCCCACACAGCCTTGAAGATCCCATATCACCATGAGCTCAAACATTTGTGATTGTTCTGCTTTATCTGCTTTTGAAGATATCCATCTCTCTGATCTATCCCACCTTCTATCTCTGTCTGAAGGTGACCTGGCATGTCTGTCAGTCTCTCGTGATGACACCGGCCCTATAAGTAATACATCATGTAAGCTGTGTATCAGCCAGATGCTCTTCGTGGTGAGCAGTGGGTGGTCTGTCAGGCATGCTTGCTTTGTACAATATGCAAATGATCACATGCAAATTACCTGTCTGTGTGTGACAATATATCAGTGTGGATGCAAATGCAATTCACTATCCGATGTGTGTAAGATGATTTAAAGAGGTTGCAGGCCTTTCACCAAACAGTTAAATGGCTACTCACAGACACTGTGGTATGAAAGCTGGAAGAGAATGTGATTATGGCTCATGCACGCGCGCGTGCGTGCACAAAGACACAGAGGCCAGAAGCTTAGAGCAGCCTCCTGCTGTGCTGCAACAAGAAGTGTATTGTAGACAACGCAGCTGCAATAACAAGGCTAGCTCAGTGCTGCAGGAAAACGTACTGCATCAGTCTCAGTCTAGACCAGCATTAGCCGACAGATTGTTACATGTTTAAGGACGGGGTTATGCATGTGTTTGAAATCTGCATTTTTAAGTTCATTTGCATATGTTTAAACTGACAATGAATTTTAAATAAAATGAATGAAACCTCTCGCCGTCTTATCTTAAACCAGGGGAGATTTTCCTGTGTGTAAACCAATTCTGTCATCAGTTATAGAGTTGAAACCTTAACTGGAGGAGAGGCTAAATTTCTCTCAGCTTTGTGTGATAAAATAAATCTTTTATGCATTCCTCAGGTGCTATTTTTAGCTCATTTCAAATGTGGTGAAATTAAGATGTTTGGCGTTTTGCATTTCAGATTGTTCATTAAATATATTGTACAGAGAAAGGTTGGAGCTAATGAGAGAAATATCGCTTTCATGGATTTTTGCTACCGACTTACCAAACCATAACACTATGATAAACAAACGGTTACATTTATAATTACTTAGTAATTGAGAACAAAAGGAAAAATGCTGGATTCATCAAGAGCATAGAGTGTATAAAACACTGGTTACTGTTCGACACATACACACAGTCACACAAGCAGAGCACCCGCAGAGAGAGAGGGAGCACAAGACAAAGAGGTTGAACAGCACACAAACATCTCTACTCTGTGGAACCCAAGCACATCAAAGCATTCTCCGCCCATTTATCTGTGTCTGCCTGTAAATCAAAAGGCATTCTCTAAGCATGCACAAAAACCACATGCACTGAGTGCCTTTGGTTTTGTGCAGCAGCAGCAGCAGCACACAGGACCGGATAGGTAAGGTAAAGGATTTGTTGTAGATGAGGGAATTACTCGCCTCAGCTCACTCTGTAAAGAGGGAGAGGAGGATGACTGTTTACCAAGAGGTGGGGGTGGGGGGGGCATAGTCGTTTTTGTCTTAGCAGTGCTCTCTCCTCTCCAAGGCACATATTCATTACAATTTTATCTCCCACTTGCCCCACCAGCATTATAGAAAGATTATACACAAACCCAACATTTCTGCCAATTTCTAAAGAAAATTAAAAAAAAAAAAAGTTTTAAAAAAAGGTTATGGCAAATCCTTGAAACATTATGTTAAGGTGACATGAGCAAAAATATATTCAGAAGCCCAAAGAAAGAAAAAAGCCAAGGAATGTATCCTTACACGCATATAATCTGTGCATCCCTGTGTGACCATATGGTTTGGCGGGGACTTCCTACCCACCACAGAGGGAGTCTCCGTTTACAGTGCACAGTTCAGTTGTCCGCCATCACATCCTGTCTCCCAGCTCTAAACGGCAATGCTCAGCTCAACCCAGTCACGGCTTTGAAGTTAAATCAAGCAGAAGGGAGACACAGTTCACCATACCATGCAATCAGCATGAGCATGGGATCTGTTGGGGAGCACACAAACTCAGACAACAAAGCAATGTTAAAAAAAAAAAGAAAAGAAAAGGCATATGTGTCGAGTTGGTTCCGATTCAGATTGCTTTACTTGGTAGAATTTCACCTTTTTCCTCTATCGTGGAGCTGTGATTGACATCCACCTGTCTTTGTGTAGAGGACTTATGTGGTGTTCTCATAGCTGGCTCTTTGTAGCAGAGTGTATGAATGTGATATATTGCATGTGGAGAGCGTTTTGATCGGCTGATGATTGAGTGATCCAGCCGACACTGACTAACAGTGTTAAGAATCCAACAGGGCGGAGATATTGATGACTCTCTTAAACAGCGGGTATCATTGCCATGGCAGCCCATACATTATCATCACTCAGCCACGCCCCTATCACCAACTCAGACCAATGGGCAAGCAGCTGCCAAGCAAACAATCCCCAGCAGTGTTGGGATTGTTGAGGGAAAGAAGAGAATGCTAAATGTGCCACTTCATCTGGTGATTGACACGCAGTCTCTTGTTTACCGGCACTATAGAGATTTGCATCTTTTTACCGCGGTTTCCTCTCACCTTCTTTTCTCTCATTTCTCCTCTTCTCCTCTGTGTCCCCTGCAACACTCCCACAGTTCTCCCCATTTGAGGTGGCTCTGCACGAAGTGGATATCACCCCCCCCCCAACATCCCCCAACCCCTGCTGCTATGATATTGATCAGCCTCCTCCTCTCCCTTCTCCTCCTTTCTTTCCTATCTTCATAGGCCACTGCATTGATTCTACCTCTCCCTCTGAGCCTGCCAGCTAGGAGTGATTACACAGGCTGCTCACATACAGTGTAGCAAACACACATGCACAAACACACATTTCAGAGCTTCTGGAAGGGATGTGGAGACGTGTTGCCTTGCTGTACTTTAAAGACTATAAAGCTCAGCAGTGAAAGCCCTGCTTCTTTTCATTCAACTAAACCAATGGCAGAAAGCCTAGCGTGACATATAACCATAATAAATATGGTTGTTATAGCACGTTAGCATATCACATATGCCATCTGGTATAAAGCTGAACATGCTCTGGTGTTTTTTTGTTAGCTTGGTGCTAAAGACAGCTGCGGTAATGCTTGACAGGTGGACTCCAGACACCTTGTGATTTTGTACAGAAACACACAGAACTAACACAAATTCCTTATATGGACTTGTGGTGCAGCAGTCACCAGCTATAGACTGTCAGCTCGCCTACTAAAGACATAGTTTATTTAAACAGAGAGGTGTGGGTGAAAGAAAAACCAAAGTACAACATCAGAGGTAAATCAGCAGTTGCACAGCTGTAGGACACTTAAGGTTGTGCATTAAAGCAACCTTTCATTTAGGACTGCACGGCTACACTGACCCTCTGCATTTCCACAACAAAAAGGAAATCTTGCCAATATCCTGCAAGCATGAGGAGCTCTTGACTCATCTATACACACCAGGACAATCATTAGCTAACCAGCCCTTTCCCATCTACTAAATACTATCTTTGCGAACAATGGGACACAGACTAAGAAAGGTTTTGGAAGAGGACTGCTGGCCGATGAGCTCACATAGGGGGGGGGGTGTGGGCTGCAGTAATAAGAGTGACTACTTATCTGAGTGTAACCTCTCTCTGGCAGCAGCAACAATCCAGCAGAGTCTAAACAACAGGCCAGAGAACCTACATATTACGCACGCCCTCAATGTCATTTGGCATTTAAGTGGCATTTTAGCATGGTGGCAAACAGTTTGCACCAAATTATGTCCAGTTGCTGCTGTGTAATGAGTTGAGCAGGAGCTCTTAACAGCAATCCTTACAAGAGCAGAACTGCTAGACCCACTCTCTCAAGGAAAAATAGTATCTCTGTCTCTAGGCTTAACACTGGAATGGACTGTACATTAATGTTGAGTCTATCAAATGTAAAACGCCAACAAGTATGCACGTTAACAACAGAGATAAAGACAAGAGGGAAAGCAAGAACAGATTGAGTTTGATCAGTAGTAGTATCAATATTCCCCTTCTGAACCTCTAAGAGTTTTTGATTAGTACTTGTTACACCGAAATATAACCTAATAGACATATTCATAAAGGCCTTTATTTCAGTTGTGTGATTTGATTGTTTTGAAAAATGCCTTTAAAAGATGGAAATTTACCATTAATTAGTACATTCAAAAATGCCAAAGCAGTGCTTTGACAGCTAAGTAACATTTTGCTGCATTATCACTTAGAGCAAGTCCATCTAGAGACCCCTCTGATGATGTCCTGAAGCATCTTTAGAGATTATGCTTTGGGCCAGTACGCCAGGAGGCAGTAAGCCATTTGCTAACAGCAAGCTTCTTCTGTCTCCTACAAGTCTTGTCACGAACTAAAAGAGTGAAAGCACAAGTACCGCCGCAGTGTGCAGACTGAAGAAATGAGATTTTCTTTTGCTGTAAATGTGTGTATCTCAACTCTGTGGGTAGGAGAGGAGGAGAGGTCACTCTCTATCCAAGGTGCACACCTAGACAGATGGGGTCTCAATCACCTTCATCGCCCCTTCACACCCTCCACTTGCTGACGGAGGGAGCTTCTGCACTCATCTACCAACTCCATTACCTACTCTGACAGGCCTGCACATTAAATCATCCCATTTTACCTGGAGAGGAGGGTGATGGTAGAAAAAAGAAGTGGGAGGAGGTTTTTTTTTTTTTTTAAACTGTGTCCTCTCTTACTGGAGTGTGAATGTATAAGGACATATCCACGTGTTGGACCACCATCAGACGAACAGCCTCTTCTCCTCATTCCAAAAATGCAAACAGCCACAACATTTGGCTTAAGGACAAGACAGCAATGTGAAGCAAGAGAGGATGAGACAGGACAAATATTGTGGAATAAGGTGATGGCTGTAAAATATGTAAAGTGTAAATGATGGGAGCTTATAAAGAGTGATTCCCCTTCAAATGGGGAGGACAATATGGACAACGATAAATGGGCTATTAAGCTCAACAGCCCAGTGTTTGGTTGTCGTGATGCTTAAGTAAAAGACACACGCGCTCACTCACCTTAATGTCCTTATGCTATTGCTCACTATATGTCTGATGTACAGCACTTTGAATTGCCTTTGTGTATGAAATGTGAAACATAAATACACTTGCCTTGCCAGTCCCTGAAAGTGGAGTGGGGGGAATGTAATTCCTCCTCTTTCTTTTTTTTCTGGACCGAATGGGATCCAAACATTTTAAGCACAATGTCAGAAAAAAAAAAAAAACACAGACTGAAAGGAAGGTCAGCAGTTGTCTTTAGCACTGCATGGGGGCCAGTGGAGAAGCTATTAGATATCGTAAAAAACATGAGATTTGAGAATAGGATAAAAAAGAGACTTAAGGGAGGGCTGTATAATTTTAATCTTTTCATTAAGATAGTGCCTTGGTTAATTTAACAGTGGCCACGGTTACATGATGTTTTTTAACTTCGGAATTAATTATTCCGAATTAAATAATTCAGAATTAAACTATTTTTCTTCGAGTTTACATGGAAATAGTAATTCCAAATTGAGGTTTACATGGAAAACACGTTTGATCGGCTTTATCGAATTCTGCTTAAGGTCTGGGGGTTGGGAAGGGTTCTGATTGGATAGGGGGGTGGACGTCTTTACGTATTTACGTCTACCGGAAGAAAACAAACTTACTCGATTAGCAACAACATGTATAACATATTTGCGAAACCTCCTTCATTTAACCTAACCACTACAACTTTGAAAAGCTCACAATTTTTATGTTTCCTGCCATCTGTTATTTTAATTGTTTCCAGAGTCTCAAAGCTATTTATTAAATAAATTGTCTCTGCTCTTGACCACCGTTTACTGCGTGCTGCCATTTTGAAACTTTGTTTCGAAAACAAGCCCAGCACGGAATATAAGCGTCATCGCAACAGACGGGCAAGAGAACGAGCATGCGCAGAAAGATGGGAATTAATTTAAAGCGGAATGAGTGTATACATGACCGCGGAATTATTCTGTTCAGATTTAAAATCAGAATAAACCAGCCACTTACTTCGGAATTAAGTTTAATTCGGAATGGACATTTTCATTCGGAATTAGGTGTTAACATGGTAATTTTTAATCATTTTAAATCGGATTTAATTTTAATTCTGAAATAAAGAGGAATTAAACTTCCCATGTAAACGCACTGAGTGTGGTTAATAACAGACTTTCCTTGCTCTGCTCGGTACACAAGTGTTAACTGCCTGCTGGAACAAAGGCGGCTCTGTTCACAAACACAACACAGCCAAACTGTTAAGTACATTCCTATAAAGAGAGGAACAAAGAGTATTTGAGCACGGCAGGAGGAGAACATGAATACAGCTACTGAGGGGATAGCACAGCTCGGCCCTTTGATGGCAGGAAATGTCTTTACCATCACAGGCAGAGTTGATGTTGCTTTTTTAAGATTGAGGCAACAATTAAACTAACTGGCAGTACTGTAGCATCTCAGTAGACATTAAGTTGGTGAGAGACTAAGCCTGAAGTATATTTGAGGTCAGTATTAACACACAGACACACGTAGCTGGTAGAGAATTCAAAGCTCTGGACTGTTTTTTGGTAAGCACAGCAGAGCACTTGGGGTTACACAAAGGCAGACATAATGAAGTGTGCAATGTTGTGTGTGCCACAAAAAAAAAAAAAAGAAAAACACCTATCCCTTGAATAAATGAAGTGTGTACGCAAGTGTGGTGAAGCGTCTCCAAGCCCTGGCAGCTGTGGTTCCCTCAGTCCATCGTTGGTTGTGACAGGCAGGAAAATACAATTTAGACTCGCTCATCAAAACACATGCAACACCAGCCACAGCGAAAAGTGACGTGCCAAATGCGAAATATACAAATCTCTTTCTGTGCCTGAGAAAACCAGCAGAATTTTATGCTTAACCAAAACTGGGAAAAGACATTGTGTCCTTCATTTTTCTACTATGTTTCCAAATAGATTCAGTTATTTTTCACTGTACACTACAAAAGACAATTATGTTTTTTTCTGCCAGAGAATATGAAACTCTGCTCAGTCAATCTCTGAGGACACTGGCGCATTTAATGGCTGTTAAGATTTTACAAAACCTACCAAAATCTGTTTTTGAGAGCAAAAGCTTGAACTGTGAGCCCTCTAATTATTTTATCCAAATGGCTTTTGAAGCAGTTCCAGTGTCTAAACCTTGATTACAAGATTGGTAAGAGTACTGATTCTTCGGCTTACAGGTTTAAAAGAAGGTTTTCTTGTCCACAAACACGGAGCGATGTGGTCTCGAGGATTTGCATTCGGTTGTTCTCGAATGGAAAGATTCTGCTTTCATGATCAAAGCGAAGCATATGTGCACCACTTGTCTCGGACTGTATCAACAAGCATTCAGAGATGGAGGATAGAGTTTGCTGCAAGTTAAGCTACAGCACATGTACAAAATGTCAGAGGGTCTGTATAGGATTGCAGTGCTGCTGCAGGGGAGCTGCTGTAGATGGCAGCCTGTGGTGATGTTGCTGTTGTTTTAAAGGCTGTTCAAGGCAGCAGGTTTCAAGATACAAAGTGTAGACATTCCTCAGACCTCACAGAAATCCCTGAAATTTCCTCTTCTTGTGTCTGCTCCTCTCTTTGACCGATGCCCTTCTTCCCTCTTTGCTTCCCTTTGCTCTCCCTACTGGTAAGAGTTAATTTGCACCATGTGTTCTTTAATGGGGAAAGAGGGAGTAAAAAATAGGGCCCTGGTGGAAGCGTGTGAACCCGATACCACTGTAAATCTCCACTTCCACAGCGTTACACCCTCCACCCCTCCTCCTCCTCCTCTCCTGTTCTCTCTCATTCTTTTTTTATTGGCATGTCACACATTGGACAAGCTGGAAATTACACTGAGCTGAGCTGAGAACCACCGCTGAAGCACACCAGATATCTACTTAAGCTGAGAGCGAGGGGAACAGTGGAAGGTGGAAATACAAAAAAAAAAAAAAAAAAACAGGGGACAGGAAAGTGGTAATGTAATGTGGGAGAAGACTATGAGGTGGGTTAAAATTAGCCTTCCATTTGAGAGCAGAGGGCAATCCAATTAAAGCTTGACCAGTTCACGCAAATGTGTTTAGTGTCTGGTTACTACACTTGGCTCTGGGTGGCCAGAGAGACACAAAAGAACGTCTTTTCAAAACCACTATTCACAGGAGCTACTGAGACACTGAAAACAAAAATGCTAAAAATGATGAGTGAGCAAAGAAAGAAAAAAGACTGTAGTTTGAGTCCCAGTTGTTGCAAGACACGATGAATTTTTGTTTTCTTCAAAAGATTAATTTTGCACGCAACTATGGAGCAGTTGAAAGTGTTCATTTGCTTCAACAATAACCAGGTTGGTAGTGCTAATGGCTTTGAGAACATCAAATCTAACTGCCTTATTTTACACTCACACTAGATTTGCTTTCTGATTTTTCCCCTCACAGCAAAGTGAGTCCCAAAGAAAACATTTGTGTCTGTTCACACTTCTGATTTTAAGATGAAATTCAATTCCTGTGCCAGAGCACGATGAATTCACTTTAGATGTTAGTTAAGGCATCAGAGTAAATATTTTCACTTGCTAAGAGAGAAAGAGAGAGAAAAAAAGATAAGTGCCTGAGGTACTGCTGGGTATTTCAACAGCTCAGCAACATGGAGTGAAATTAGCACTTGTATGTATCGACCCGGGTGTTGTCTGTCGCTTCACAATGACAGAACTAAACTGCATACATCTGTGTGTCAGAGATGCAGTCGTGCTGGTAAAAGTAAACTAATGAAACTGAAGAGGTAAGAATGAACAAAAGGCTTCTTCGCTGAATAATTTAGTAACGGTCAAAGAGGTGGCTATTGATTGAGCTTTTAAAGAGCCTCATGAAAATGCCAGGGCCGCTAGCCTGGCCCCTTCAGCCCCACCAACCCCCATTGTCCAAAGACTGCACCCACTCCCCATCTGGGAAAGTAATCACCACTCATAAAAACACACACAAATACCATTTTGATTTCAACCCGTCTACTCTCCCCTCCTTCGATCTAAGAGAAAGGAGATAATCTTATTGGCTGAACAACTAGTTTCCATAGCAGCATTTAGCCAATTCACAGGGAGGGCAGAGGAGGTAAAAGAAGAAGTGTTATCTGCCCAAAAAGATGAAAAGATGGGGGGAAAGAGAGACAAGCAGCCATGGTGAGAGTTGGGTAGGGTTTTATGCCCACAAGGAGGGTTGAATGGAGCTCACTCCGTTCTCCCCGGGCCTGAAGTGTGTTATCTCAACCTTTGCCTTTTGTATTGCTTTATTTATTCATCACTGTGCATACGTGGACAATCAATCTTACCTGCCTCCCAAAAGAGACAAAGCTGTCTGAGAGAGAAGCATGCCTGTCTCCATCTAATCTCAGAAATGCACGGATCATGCAAAGTCGGAAGGAGTACCTACTTTCCAGTGTTGCACACTGTAACAGCATATTTGCAAAGAAGCAGCAGCTGCTGCAGTTTTTGAGCCCCACACCTCGGCTTAATGACCTAGCGTTATTACAAAAATGGCATTGATGATTTCACCTCAATAAAATTTCACATGTGTAGAGACAGAGGAAGGGGGAGAGAATGGGAGGTTATTGAAAGATTGGTGAAGTGCCTCATATACTCGTAGTGAAACATAAATCATTATGCTCATAATGGTGAAAGTCACATGATACTGCCAAAGCAGCATTTTTTTTTTGTTCTTTATTTTTTATTTGTTTAAAAAACAAAAAAAACCCAACATGCTCACAATGCTCATGTTCTACTCGCAGCAAACTGCAAAAAGAGGTGGGTAGAATTTAGTTGACTATTTTGAGCAGAATTAATTTGTCAGACAATTAAAAAGCATAACACTAAGAATGATTTTGTACCGTTGTCCTTTTGTAGGTACGTAACAATGAAAGCCCATTCAGAGTTTAGCAGCTGTTGTGCTGTGGTTCTGTTGGTTTAAAGCCGCTGCTCAATAGGATACATGACAGACAGAATACTTCAATCAAACAGCTTGCTGCAGGCCTGCCTGGTCAGCCATGTCTATAGACGCCTAGATGCCCTTGTCAAAGCTGCTTCCTCACACAGAGCACAGAGACAAGCAGACACTTAAGACAGCCCCACAAAGAGCTGTGAAAGCCTGTACGTCCACATGTTCATGCCTGTGAAATGTACCAGCTCGCTTACAGCAGCTGAGTGGACTGTGGTATGAGGGGGAGAGCTTAGCACAAACACACACATACACACGCGCACACACAAAATTGCTCCTAATGACTGTAGTGCCCCTCTCTCAGGAGATGGCAGCGGCTGCTGCTCTACTCAATAAATATTAACAAGAAGTGCGACTGATGGCGGTGCTCACTGATCCATAATTGCATTTCAAATGTTCAGTGTGGCTGGGGTGGAGGGTGGTCATGAGGGGGGAATAGGGAAGATAAAAAAAAAAAAAAGAAAACTTAGGACTCTGGGCAGATACAAGAAACAAGTGATGGCTGTCTAGTCAACTTCCTACCAGAGAGTCTCTGGTGAGCGCCACAATCAGGGCTGGGCATTACAGTCTTCTGTTGTCACTTTCGCTGACTTGTGGCTGCAAGCATCACAGACCACTGACACCGTAACTTTGTATAAAAGGAGAATTCTGGGGATGGATCAGAGGGATGACTCTGAGGCACATTATGTATGCCACATGTACAATGAGTGACATTTTTTTTTGCGTCGATCTGAATATGCAATGGCTGCAAGTTAATTAGCTTTTGCAGCTCATCATTGTTAAACCAATTCACCGCATTTTGGATTCAATATTAGGGCTATAAGTCAGCGTCCACACAGCCTAATAGCTGCTCGTGTTAAGCATGTGTATTTATGCACATATATTTGCATCTTTATCAAGCATTTTTAATTATGGGCTTTGAATAGATGTTACGTTCCAAAGGCAGTGGAAGTTCCAGTTCAAACCCTCAGTTGTGAGAAACATAATTAACATTTTTCTGCGTGCGTATATGTATGCATTTGTTTGCTGCAGCTATGCTTTTGTTTTCATGTCTACTATGCTGTTAGATCAGTCCAACACAAACACACATTTGAATTTATGAACTGCACTGTGAAAAAGAAAATATATCCTCTTTTAATTCTAAGGCTTTATGCATCAGAACGTAACTGAAAAAAAGAAACTACTGTAATTTGGTTCATAAACACAGGTGAACAACAGCATGGTACATTACACGGTGCCATTATTTATTTAAGAAAAACTAAGCCGAAATGGAGAAGCGGTACAGATTTAGTGCTTCCACAGAAATGAAAAGGATAAACAGCGCAGACGCGGTGGTAATCAAAAGCACTTCATCAGCAGCATGTGTGCCCACCTCTATAAAAGCATTATTTTGGGCAATTGACTAATATGGCGCATTTAGGTGTACGCTAACACAAATGCCAATGAGAAAATGCGCCAATGATTATTTCAGGAAGCAAAAGTTATTACTACTCTTACGGCAATCTTTCACTGCTGAAGAACAAAAAAAAAATGGTGAATTCGGCATGCGCACATGCTGTACACTGGTTTACATCTTTCAGTTGTTTAAAGTGACCACGCCTACAACATATGAGATGGACTCCTGGCAAGATAATTGCAATGTACGTGGCATCTAATTAAATGTGCATAAGCAGGAGGATTTAGGGCTGAAGGTACTCGTGTGTGTGTGTGTGTGTGTGTCTCTTTCTGTTAAGGTATAAGGCTAGCACTGACCTAGAGAATATGTGTGTTGGCGTATTAGGGTCCTCGATCCATTTTTCCCGGAGGGAAAAATGCTGCAATCACTCCATTAACGAAAGAGGGATAGAGACAAGGATGCTGGGAGGAAGCAGAGAGAGAAATAGATGAGAGGAAGAAAGGGAGGGGAGGGAGGACAGAACAGAGCTGACTTGGCCAACAACAGCCAATGAGGTTAGACACAAGCAGAGGAGGAGATAGGAGGGTCAATGAGCGTTGAGTACATGGACACAATGACTCAAACATGGGATAGGAGGACAGAGGGAGGTGAGTGACAGCAGATAAAGTAGGGGAGCGGGGATGAGAGAGAAACAAAGTGTAGGGGCAGATGGATTAGAGTGAGAAAAATGGAGCGTGAGGACAGCTGAAGTCAGAAAAGCAGGATGGATTGGTGAAGTCGTGGTCAGTGTGCAGATCTGGCTGGAGACTGCTCAGCTCTGAACTGCGTAACTGTCCAAAGATTCTGCACTCAACAATAAGCAATTCACATATGTCTCTGCATGTGGATGTGCTGCGCTGCGCTGTGCTGTGCTGAACCAGATTAATTTGCATCAAACTGGAGATTCGGGTTTGAAGTTGCACAAGCTGAATATTTATGTGGTGAGCAAATATGGCATATGTGTGTGCCCTGTCACACAACAAACAAGCCTGTAGCTGGCTCACTACATTACACTCAACAAATATCAACACATTACTATTAGATGCCTTTAAATACATCTTACAATACTTCAATAAAAAATTTGCATTTTAAAAAAAAACTTGTTCTTGGTCATTATTCTCTTGCTACTTAAAATAATTCATGTTATGAAACATTTTCTCTCTTACTTTCAAGATAAGCATGGCGGAGAATTAATTAGTGGCAGCATTTTTCTTAAAATGCAGCATCTACTAAATTTCTTTATAACACTTACATCCAACTCCCAAAAGTCATCTTTGTATCTGGGCAGACATGTTAGGAGGAAGACAGGAGGCTGAAATCTATAAGGCTAAATCAATATGTCACAGGGGTTGCAGTGGGCACCACAGCTGCCACTGTTGAGTAAACAAACTAGGGAAAATGATCGTCTTCCTAGTCAGGAATGACCCCAATCATGCTGCAGAATTGATTTTGTTGTTGCCCCCCCCCCTTCTTTTTATTGTTTTGTTTTGCATGTCTTATGGCTGAAAGACTACTCAGGCTGTGTTTGTGTATAGAAAAAGGCTTCAGAACAACTCAACACAGAAGAGACGCAGAGTAAAAGAAAGAAATGGGGGGGGGGGGACTTCAACCCTTTTTCTTATCCATGCACAAGAGATTGATGGCTGCGTCCAGATTTTCTACACATCACTAATTGGATTCACAGGTCATTAGATAAAGTACACAAGTGAGACTGTTCCAGCCTAAAGACTGGGGTAGATGGACAAGAAAATAGAGCAGGGTGCGAGAGGGGCAATATTGATGAGGTTGTTTGGTTCAAGACCAATAAAACTTCCTCCCCCTCTGCTATGCCTCCAGAGCCCTGCTCCACCAAACAGAGGGGGGGTGATCGATAATTTGTGAGGCAAGAAAAAGTGGGGGGATGGAGATAGAGGCTGGGAGGGTTAGAAATAAAGAGAATAATGTGTGCTTCTCTTACATGAATCTCAAGTTGCCTGTTGTCACCCGGTTTTAATATATCACGGCAAGAGGAGGACATGAGATGACACCGGCCATTATGCTCCACAAAATAGCATAATCAGTTGATAAACATTCTTTCTCTCCCAAAGGCACATGAATGTGCCCCAGTTTTGAATGCAGGATGATGGAGTAGATTATGCTAGCATGTGCAATTGCAACTAAAATCATTGTGAAAAGAATTTTGTGTTTGGCTACTAAACAGATATTACAACTTTACCAGTAGAGCAGCAGGCTTTTCTGATTTGTCACCCTGTGACAAAGTGAACTCGATAAAAATCTGTTTAGAGAGCCAGCAGGCTTGTTGTTTTAACATAGGAAGACAAGAGTACAGCTTGCTCAAACACATACAAGCATGCAGATGGCTGTTCATTAATTACAGATGGATTGGGGGAGGGAGTAACAGAGACACAGGCATGGAGAGCTCAAGGGGGAGGTCAGCTAAGGCAGCCAGTTTTCTATCTCCCTCCCACAATTACCTTTGTCTCAACCCTGACCACTTCAGGCGCTCTTAATCAAGGTGCAGGTGCATGGGTTTTCATGCGAGAGTTTGCACATGCATGAGAAGGGGTTCCTGCCATCCTCAGCATTCTCTCGCCGCAATCCGATTAAAGCCCCGCTGCTGTGGGGCCTGGCTGCAAGGTCTACAGCTCACCTTACTGCTTCTACACGCAACAACTGACCTTTATTCAAAAAAAGCACTGGCACAGACACGACAGACTCCTAAACTAAGAGGTTTAGAGGTGCCGTCACATGGCAACATGAATCCATCAATTACATTTTCCAGCAATCTTTGCCCATTAAACGGTGGTCCTATTACCACAAGCACTGACCAAAAATGTGTTCCACTTTCATTTCCAACTGCCATGAATGAAAACAAAAGACCAATTAGAAACAATCACACTCAGTTGCATAATCAGTTTCAAGCTTCACTAATAAATATGCATTTAGTCAACTTTGACCAGCAAAGTTCCTCAGCCAAGAATCAACACTTGTCTGCGTGCACTGACCTCTGAGGCACATGGAACAACTTGTTAGTGCTGATAGCATATTAGCAATAGCCACTTTGTCAGAGAGGAGAAAAAAATCTGCCCAAGATCACTTTGCATACTACTTAAAGATATTCTGCATGACCTGCATCTGTGTATGAAATATTCACGGTTTTTGTTTATGATGTGTCAGACAATTACAATGTAGCAAGTTAACTGAATCACTCAAACCCTAACGCTGTATCCCCTTTCATCTGCAAGAACAAAGACAATTCTGTTGTGGGTGAACTCCAGTACAACTTCCCCTTTAGAGAACAGAGAACACAGTGTGATAAAATCAGTTGTGCGCGGGTGCACGAGACATTTTAGATGATCTTTTGCTTAGAAAACAAGTACCACCTCACTAAACTGACCGAGTCTAAAGAATCAGCATTTCTCAGTGGAAAAGTTAAAAAAAAGAAAGCAATTTCTTCTTCTATTCAGAGAAAGAGGTCATTTGGACACATTAGGTGGTTTAAAAAAATCTATCACAAACTGGTGAAAGTATCCTGCACTTAATTAAGTGCATCTACACAGATCTATATTTGAAATAAAATAATGATTAAACTAATTACAATGGATTGGACCTTACTCAGGAAAAGACTGTCATTGGAACTTTTTAAAATTCTTCCATACAACGTGACTCAAGATATAAAGCAATCACAACTGATTGAATTAACAGAGATATAAGCCTTATGAATTTGATATTCCAAACACTCAAGATGGCTTCATAACACTAGAGAAAATCCTTTCACTTGTTTCCCCCTACCATTATGTCGGTAGGTCCCCCTGCTAAATGCCCCCACCAGTCTGTCCGCCTAACCCCCCCCACCCCCCTGCAAAATCTGTAAACCTTGGAGGAAACAATGACTACAATGCATTATTATATTTGTAAAAGTGACCTAAAATGCCTGAGAGCTGGAACAAGCCACTCCGTTTCTAGATAAATAAGAAATCTTTTCAATTCGTTCAATTCGAGCCTGAGTGCAGCAAAACGGGTAAAAAAGAAAACACGAAAATTTATACTTGAAACATACACCAAAATAAAGACCAGAGAGACAGGATGGTGAGAGAGCAGCACTGTCGGCTGGCTTTCTAGGGGAGGAGGGCTTTTGTTGCAAAGAGCTCCACCTTCTGGCATCTTCTGTTTAACGTCAGCGCGCTAAACCGAGACAGACGGCGCACGTTGAGAATCCCGAGATTATATAGTAATATGTATAAAAATTTATACTCTACTTAGAGATATCGCCGATGTGACTGCACACAACAACACTGACAACGTGAGAATCAGTAAAGGGTATTTCATGGAATGATCTCATCAGCCTCCATGATCAGAAGAGTGCTGGCCAACCGAATCGTGAAATGTTCACCAATAGGCAAGTCAAAACGAAAAGGTGTTTTAGATCGAATACAGAGTACTGTGGATGTATCTGTTGTTCTCTGTCTCTCTGAGGCCACAACTCAGCAGCAGGCTGCCCTACAAAAGATTACTTTACTTTTCATATATATATATATATATATATATATATGGATTTTCCCTTCATATCGAAAGGGGTCTAGACTCAGTGCGATAATCAAAAGCACTTTTACACATGCATGTGGGAGGAAGTAGTGAGTTGTTCAGATTGCCCGCTCTTTTCCTTGTCTTATCGGGAGGAAAATTGTGAGGACTTACATCTTTTCCCTTTTTACATTTTTAACAGACACTACAAGCAAAAACAGCACAATGCAGCATTGTAGCCATAATTTATCTTCTACTAACAAAGAAAAGCTGTACACTAACAGAACTAAGCAGCCATTTTACATCATCGACAATCCAGAATGCATTGTATGCACAAAGGTATGATGGGCACTGTAACTGAAAATATGTGATGAACTTTGATGATTTGGAACTAATAAGACTGCATGTGTTTTAAACAAGTGATTTTAATAAGAGAAAGGAATTAGACAACAACATGGTGCATTTTCGAGGATTGAACATGAGATAGTTTGATGGCTTTATGCAGAACTTAAGCCTTGGAAAAAAAGGGCATCTAAAAAGACAGATATGAAACTGAAAATGTACTCACCAGTTTGAAATCTTGAATGCTACAAATGAAGTAAGGAGTATTTGGCCGCCGACTCTCAATGTACACACAATCTGCAAGACAGAAAAAAAAAGATGCTTTAAAGCTCTAAAGATGATGTTCACACTTATTAAAGCTTTCATGTTTTGAAGCAGCCACACTCAGTAATATATTATTTTGTGTGCTCTTACCTCAGCTGAAAAGACACTTTTTCTCCTTGAGTCAAATTCAATTGGAATGCGAGTAATAGGATTAAAGACTTTTGGAGCGCTACAAGGTTGCCTTTCCAAAGCAAACATTACGCCCAAGGGGAATTATGTTATTGTTCCACTCCATTTATACACCAGTGAGCAATACTGACTTTAACCTCATTCCAAACCCAAGTCAACGCTTCATGGCCATAACCATCGCGTCAACAGTGGAGGGACCAAACGTGCCAGGGGTGGAGGGTCGGGTAGAAGAGGACTGAGTTCCTGCAACTGAGATTTTTTTTTTCTTTATTTTTTAAACTGAATAACATATAGGAATCTGTTTTAAATAATCTATTGTAAAGTCTAATACTTCAGTGCTTTTTTTAATTTAAAGCCTACGAGACATTAATATGGGAAAACCACACCCATGGTCCAAAAACTGAAAATTTAAAAATCATTTTAAGACAAGTCCATATTGTGATACAGATGAAGCAAAGTAGGGATGAAACGGTTATCGGTATTGCGGTTAAACGCGGTGAAATCTTATGCGATAAAGATTGCCGTTTATCTTTGACTTAATCTCATTATCGCGGTTGATTAGCGGGATATGTAATATCAGCCTCATTCGAGTCTCAGCATCGACTTGCGACTGAGGCTTGCGTGAATATATAGCTTGTAACATAAGCATCGTAACGTTAGCATGGCGGAAACTGGTGATAGCATGCAGGACATTTACCAAACCACTAAAAGGATGAAATCTGAGGTCTGGGAATATTTTTTTTGTTTGTTTGTTTGTTTTTTAAGAGGGACAACTGGTGGAGAGCAATTATCCTGTCTGCAGAGCATGCAAGAAAAAAGTTGCTGCGAGAGGCAGTAACACTTCAAATCTACTGGCTATCATTTTTGTTCCTGATAATTATTTGCATATTTTGACCTACTATGGGTGTTAAAGCATTCACTTTAACAGCACCAGACAAATAAGCTTTGTTCCTGTAATCTATTTTGTTCATTTAAAATAAAATCTCTCTCTGTGCCAGTTGTTTGGTATTTTAATGTGAAAGTTTCATTTTGATAAGATTTTGGCTTTTAATGTTTTAGTATGACAAGAAAATCACAATACTTTGTGAAATTATTTTAATGTATCTGTCTTTTGGACATTTGTACAGCAATTAAGAATACTGCGATAATATCGTAAACTGTGATAATTTGGTCACTATAATCGAGATGTCAAATTTTCTATATCGTTACATCCCTAAAGCAAAGCAATTTTTATTCAAATATATAAACTTGGGTGGACTACAGGTGAATTACCTCTGTTCTCTTCTCATCTTCACCCACAAGTGACAGATAGCCTATGTAATGTTCACATTACTTTCAGTTTTTCACATTTGAATACATTTTAAAGTGATGAAACAGAGAAATGGGTTTGACCGATGCCACTGCTTTAAGAACCAATTTATTTTCCATGAGCTAAAGAGCTACATCATTATGTCCACTTTCTTAAAGTTCAGCATTCAGTTCCTACTGAGGATTCCACCAGGTTATCCTGCAGTTCGATCCAGTATCATTCAGCAATTAGGAACACAATACATTGTGGAAAGGGTTTCTAAAGAGACATCAATACATTACCCAGCAATTAAATGTACTGTATGCACTTTACAAAAGAAGTTGCAAACGAATCCTCATTTATTGACAAAGACTTTTTTTTTTTTTTTTTTTTGCAGAAGGGCTTATAAATGGAAAGCAACAGTTTGAAGCATTAGTGAATAAATCAGATCAAAAATGATCCTTTTGACTTGAAACCACTACTAAGAATTTAGATCCTTTTTATTTCTTCTTATTTGGACTCGGTGGACTTAAAAAGATCTTCTTGGTGTAGACAAGCAAAGACTTGATAATAAACTGAAAGCAGTTTTAATGCCGAAAACCGGTTATAGATAGAGAGAAAGATAGATCAACTTCACTGATCCCAAACTGGGAAATTCTAGAAACATCAACGCCAGGTGCTGTCTGCAAGGTTTCAGCCGGCACGGAAAAATTCTAGTCTATTTCTAGTTCTTAGCCCTTACCACTCAGCCAAGGACGGGGTTGTCGATCAATAAAAAACTGGTTTAATATTCACACTAGCTCCAAATTGGTAGTGGAACTTCCTGTGACAAAAGGCTGGTGCAGAAACTGAGCAGGTAATAACAACAATTCAAACAACAACAACAATGGTAATTTGATATTTTTACTTTTAAACAATATTTCAACTGTTTGCAACATAATAATATGAGAATATCTTGGAGGACATGTCCCACCAGTATATCACATATGTCTAATGAGCTTTGGATTAGCTTGAGTGAAACAAAAGAATAATCCACCCTTTGTCTCTCATTCATTTTTAAAATGGTGCTTAATGATGTCGAAAGCAGCCTTATAACATTGTGTGTGAAGAGGTGGCTGTGGCTGGCTGTGTTGTTAAATTGAATGTGACTGGTGGTATGGCTAGGTCGTGAACTCTCATCTCCTTAACAAAAACATTCACACTGCAGAGGACAAAAAACACACAGCCACTTCTGTCGAGAAGAAGAGGAGGAGAAGGAGGGGGAAACGGCTAATGGTTACTGCTAAGCCATGCACAGCACTTTCCAAGCACAGCCAGGTGTTATTAGACTTATGAGAGAAAGAGGGTTTTGAAATCACCTGCATTGAATTTTAGCTGAAACGCAAAAAACAAGTAGAGAAAATAAACCCATTTGGCTAAATATCCTGACATTCTCAATCGACAAAATAATTATAGTACCACGCCTCAACTGATTTAAAAAAAAAAAAAAAAAAGATCACATGCACACGCAGTAATAAAATGTCTTTGATTCTGACAGAGGCAATAAAACAAGCAATTTGACTATTCCTCGGGCTGTTTTTATTCCAACCATTTAGTACAAATGAGTGTTGCACTATTAACACATGAACATATTCATGAATCAGACACTGTCTTGCAGTTTCTTAAAGTTTACGGGGAAAAAAGAAGGGTACAATAGGTTCAGACTGATATCACAAACTGCCTGAACTCGTTTCAGCAAAACACACGCTGAGCTGTGATGTGAACGAGCACCAAGCTACCATCTCCCTAACAAAAGATCTGCGGCTACCTTTTCTTTTTCTTTTTTTTTTCCTCCAGTGAGTGACACTGCCATCATCTGTTATTTATTTGTTTGTGTCAACACAGTTATCGATCTGGCTGTGGTTCATCTTACCGCTTGCAGAGGAAAAGAGGGGTGGCAAAGATATTAAATAGCTCCGACACAGAAGATACCATTTGTAGAGGGACTGGTGTGTACAAATGCTCTTCTCACATCATTGGCTTTGTTTTTGAGAGGTTTTTTTTATTTTTTTTTTTCCTTTTTTTTTTGAAATACTCTCTTAGTGTTTGTGTGTGTCTGTGTGTGTAACCCCAGGGTGGGCTTGTTATCTGCTGTGGGCTGAATGAGCTGTTCTAAAAAGAGGGGGTGGGGTTTATCGCCCATGCTGTGTCTGAGTGACGCATTATATCTCTCTCGCTCCTGCCCTCTTCCTGCCCCCTCCCCCCTTCTTTTTTTTCCCCTCCCTCCTTCTTTACACCATCCCTGGAAGTCATTTACAAGATAACATGAATGAAAATATCCATCAGTGCTATTGTGTGATCTGTGAGCAACACAGGGTGTGTGTGTGTGTGTTGAGAGACAGAGAAGCGGGTAAGGGAGGGGGAGAGAGCAAGACGGTGGGAGTGGGGGGAGGGCAGAGAACAAAAGAGACTAATCTGACTGAGATGACATGTTTCAGAGGAGTCAAATCGAGGGAATTAGGATTTAGTGTCCCCTCACCTTGGTGGAAAATTCATTTAGAGAGGAGAGATCTCCGTGTCTACACCCATGAGTACATCAACAAGCATAAAGAACAGGCAGTGAGAGTGAAAAAAGATAGCTGGTGCTCGGGGTTTTGTTGGAGACAAGAACCCAGTTTAATCATTTACAGTCTCAAGTCTATTCTTCGACTGTCAGAAGCATGTTTTGAATTGATTTTGTGCCCAAAAAAAGTCTACTAACCCTCAGGGGCATTTCTCTGAAAGTGAATATAAACCAAACTATGAACGTGAAAGTTAAATCCAAGTTCGAGCTTTAGACTCTGCTGTTTGAACTAAAGGGAGGCAATGGAGCTCAGAGATGCTGCGTGGAGTAAAGGGGAAGAGGGGAGGGGGTTTGAAATGGGCAACCGGTCTCTCCGAAGTCTGCCTGGCTTGTTAAACATTCCTGCCATTTTGTGTATTTGTGAAGTGGGTTTCCTCGCTCAAGTGAAGAGGTGGAAAGGGGAGGGACAAGAAGAGTTTAAACTGTGATGGGGGTCTATTTGGGGGATGGGCAGGATTTTGTAAGATTGAAGTGTGTACTGGCTGTTTGGACGTAGCCTTCACTGCTGGAGGAAGAGACCGCAGCAGGAATTTAGTAGATGAGTGCTCTCATTCCTTCAGCAGCACTAAGTTTAATATCTTTAGCAAGCCACTGCTGACCGTCATGACACACAGAGGCCAAGAGCTCAAAACTTTGACAAAGGGAGATAATTGTGAAGCTACTGAGTACAGTTCCTCAGAACTGAACACTTCACTGAAACCTGATCCTGATGGACATCGTCTCTCCAATTACCCTTCACCGCTGAGTTCGAGCTGCTGCATATTCATTGTTATAACCTCATGACATACACACAAATACTCACTCTTTTTTTTTTTCAGCGGTAGTTCTTTGTTCAGCCTGCCATTCTCTTAAGGCTGCCAAGCATGTCTAATCGAAAACACACCTACCCTCAGCAAAAGAGCCATGTGTTTTTCTCTCTGTATCAAGCAAATAAGATGTTGTTTAATTTGCTGCAGCATTCCAGCAGAGGGGAGGGAGAGGGAGTACTTAGATAATATCAGCTTGGCTTTCTTTTTTACGAGCCAACAACAATGAGCAAGTCACAATGTGAACACGGTCATATATGCCAGTGTCTTGTAAACAGTGTGGTTAGGGTGTGGGAGGTATTTTAGGATGCAAGACATGCGTATTAAATCAGAGGGGTGTTTGTTTAAGTCATGCTTGCAGGTGGCGAGTATAAACCATGAGGCAGGATGCACTTGCATTGTTTAAAGTGGCGCTGAGCTTCAAACTGACAGCACAAACACGTCAACACACACAGCAGTGGAGTCTGTAGCTCGAGAAGAGCCACCCCTCCCTTTAGTCTACTAAAATTAAATAGCACATGGAATGCAATAATGGAAGCGCAGGGGTGTGAACGAACTTGAAGGCCAGTAAAGACGGAGAGCTTGAGAAAAAGAAGACCACTGCTGTCACAAGTAGTTCAACGCATACTCCAGTGAGCTACGTGAGCGAGACCAGCTGATGGCCAAAACTGCATTGTACTACTTCACACTGGGTCAGTCCCAGTAGTGCGGCGTTCCAAGCTGTCATGGCACGAAGTTGCAAGGACACTCTATTCTTCCTCTGCTTTCCCTTCCCAATCCCTCTCCAGCTGCCACACAAGTATACTTTCTTCTCACTGGAAAAGCAGTTGGAAATACCTGGCAAGCGATACTATCAGGTCTCTACAATTGGGCTGGCCTACAGCTGACTGAGCTCCTGGGGGAGAACAGAGGCTCTTTGACAACACCCCCACTCCACCCCTCTCCTTTCCCTCTCGGCTAGCCCACGCTTTCTCATTTAGCAGTCGGCAGGTGGTTGGATTTCACTAAAAAGCCCTTTTCCCAGAGTCGTTCTCGTAGAGAGGGGATAGGAGAGCAGACAGGGTCTTTTGAAAATAGATTTGTTCAGTTAACGACAAGCCACAGATTTAAACTGCCATGTTTCGATAAGACATTAGTCCTAGGGCTCGTCCCCTTTTTTTGTTAGCTCAACCAGAAGCCGCTAAATGATCAACAGCTAGCCTTTGTAGCACCAGGAATATGTCACGCTCATGTGCCATGCCAGCTGTCTTGGCTCTAAATAAACAATCCAAAATACACTGAACCATATTTTGCTGGCTTCCAACGGGTGCAGCAGATTTTAATAACTCATTTTCACTCTCTAAATCAGACTACATGATATTCACATCACTTCCTTGAAATACAAAATGAATCCAAAAGTATTTACAGGTCCACTGTATGAGAAGCTGTAAAGTTGCAGCCTGGAAGCCAGCTAAGCATTAAAATTCATCTTTAGAAAAAGAAGAAGTAAAAAAGCCTCAGTGACAGTATATTTATACTTAAATTGGGCTGCTAAAACCTTTCCACTGAAGAGACTAAGAACTAGTCTTATCATGGTTTTGTTAAGCTTAGCTGAAGCACGATGAGGTTGATACTCATAATTAATACTGACATAGACATACACTAAGAGGACAAACTCTTTAAGCCAACTTATGTGACCATGAAAAATTTGTGCAATGCCCAACAGCGCAAAGTTCAAGAAATGAGGACTGGTTTTCAAGCTGTGAGTGTTTTTAAGAGTGTGTTTCAGACATGCTCCTGCTGCGTAGCTCGCTGTGTATGCACACGACACACATACGCACATGTACACACACACACACACACAACACCCCCTCCCCAGGAGTCTGTGGTGGCTGCAGCAAGAAGTGCCAGCTGTCCACATCAACAACTCCCACAACACTCATACACACAAGGTGTTTTTCCTCAGTCTAGCCTGTGATCATTTCTTTGGTGAAAGCAGTGCAGAACACAGAAAAATTGTGAGTTGATGAGGCAGCCATGTTGTGTGATATACACAGAGGTTGAAGGGCAGAAAGAAAAGCTGTGTGTGTATGTGTGTGTGTCCATTTTACATTCGTCAGCTTGCCAGTCAGTCAGTTAGGAAGGGAGGAGGCATGCTATGGCAGCCTGCCACCAGCAACAAGCACAGTCCTGCTGCAGTGGAGAGAGGGGATGAGCACAGGGGATGGCACAGTGTGTGTCCATGTATTGTAGACTAAATGGCTTTGTGTGTGCGCTGGATTGTGTCTTTAAGAAACAGGAGTGCGTAAATTAAAAATACACTTTGAATGTGTTTATTTACAGTATGTATTACAATGTAATACAATTATGCACTGGTGGGGTGCATAATTCTCAGTTATCAGTAAACAGTGCAGATGTGTGAGTACTGATAATTTCATTTGTGTTTCCATGCTTTTAGAGTGTTCCTTTTGGTCCACCCCAACCCAAACCCCCCAAGCAGTGTGTGTAATCACTAAAGAAATGATTTATAATCTAAAAAGGTGGAGAGGTGGGTGTGTGTAAAGAACAGGCTTGGGGGGCTTGTGGGGCTTGGGGAAGCAGTGAAAGCTCAGCCACAGGGTATAGATCAATCTGGCATTTGTACTTGCCCTACATTGGGCTGTTCACCCCCAACAGCCCCCCATGAGACACAGTCCCCATGACTCCATTACAAATACACTCCCCCATGCATTTTAAATAAAAGGAAAGCTTCTGTTTGCTGTAGATCCACCTTCTGGACACTTGCACTTCTCTTTCCACCCTTCTGGATTCAATCAATGCGCACTAAGCCACCTGAACCCATCATCAAGGAAGAGAAAAGATAAGGAGAAAAAAAAAAAAAGACAGTGGAAGGTGGCTGGAGACTAGAAGGATTTCAGCAGTAGATTACCCATTATTTCTCACGACAAGACAGACATGTATGTTTTGAAAGGGATGGTTCTATAGCTCTGTTTGGCGTAAGTAAATAGAATAGCAACTGGTTCATAATTTATTTTGTTTTCTGCACTGCTCTCTATCGGAGTCCTCCTCTCCTGAGTCTAGAGTGGTACAAATCCCTCTCTGAGGGTGGTCAGTTTTACATATTGTGTGTCACTAGACGGCTATAAAGGGATTTAACATTTAGTAAAGCATAATCCATGGGAGGCTTTATGCCCGCGCCTAAGCTGCACGCATCAAATCTGATTTCAAGAATGCTGCTTCCACTGACCAAGCAGGAGGAGGAAAACAAACAAACAAACACACACACACACACACAAAGCTTGTCACTGGAACAATAAGGAGAAGAGACAGCAGGAAGTCAGTTGTTGAGGTGAAGAATCTTCCATGTCGACACCGGGAGGTAAATTACAAATGAGTGTAGGGGTGCTGAGCTTGTCACCGCTGAGCTGAAGCTCATTCTTAATCTAAACTGATCTAACAGCTCCAGTCCTCATAGTAGGAGTGGGTTGTGACATTCAAGCTCCTCTTAACCTATCAAATTAGTTGAACGAGAAAACAAAAAAAAAAAAAAAACTCTCCATCTACTAGACATTGGCCGCACTGTTCACTTGGATGTGGAAACATAAATATTGGATAGGGCAAATCCACTGAGATTGTCGACTTTGTTTACACACTATGCCTCTTGAATGATTCACTGATGTAATTGACTACTCCCATTTTTGTCTAAGAAAAAAAAAATCAGTTGTCAATGGAACAGATTACACCATTCAAAGCCGCATCAAAAGACTCTTAAGCAAACTTCGAGTGGCGGTAATGTAAAGCTGACACCTGGTTGGACAAGCTAATTGTCACTAATTAGTGGTCTAAGGGTTGCAAGAGTTAAAAAAAAACCCTGAACAGAAAATTTACGGAGCGGTTTAACCAACCAAAGCATGCCACATGGAACTGCAACTGACAGGAGCACCATCCCACAGAAAAAAAAAAAAAAAAAAAAAAAAAGAGACATTGGATTCATTTGCACCAGTTTACATAGCAGCTGGCATCTTCACTCCTACTGTTTAGGAAGTCAGAAATAATCATCTATTTTTCACAAAAGTAACGTTTATTAGAAACTGTGGTTCTCTAAAGCCTGTAGGACAGTGAAATTCTATCCCCTTTGTATCGTGGTAGTCTGCTTTCAGACACTAACCTGCAGAAAAAAAACCAAAAAAGGACTTGGGACTGAGTATTTGTGCAAATGTGTGTAACATTAAGGTCATTCAAAAAGAAGAAGATAATCCAACAGACTTGCTGTAAATTCCTACTGCTTCCAATTAAGTACTCGAGCCATAAGAGCTCAGCCTGCACTACTTGATCTTTCACTAGCTCCTAGATAGATGAAAAGACCTGACGGAAATGTTTTACTTGCAAGGCTAATAGTACCAGGCAGGAGAAGAGAGTATATGAGCGAGCCTGGCTTCTTTCTGGCAGTGAGTGTTGACATTCTCACCTGCAATATGATCACTTTATAAACTGTTTGTGAAAGTGAGGCCATGTTCACAGCTGTGGAAAAGGTTGCTTCTCTTTTCATCCACGGCCATCTGACTCAATCAAGACATTGTACTGCAGCTCAGAAATTTCCTCCAGGAAACTGGAGTATCTTTTGGCCCCAAAGGAGATAGCATACTTTCAGTGAGGCTGACTGTGTTCGGATGAAATCATTATCATGGCTGTCGTCACGATCACATCATTTACTGAAGCACCACTTTGTTTTATTGACTTAACTCAAGACAAAGCTCTGAGTGGGTCATGGAATTGATTGCATGAAGCATCAGCCTCTAGCCGGAGGGGGTGTTTTTGCTGTTAGAGTTGATACTTTGGAGAATCTGCAATCCCTCAACTCCTTTCAACATGTTATGACTGGTTGTTTCAGAACAATCAATTACAGATCAATTAAGTTGTCTCAGAATTGGAGGCCCATGTGCATTTGTGTTAGCTGTTGACCAGGCCAGTGACAATAGATAAGCCAATGACAAGGACTCACCTCCAGGTCGGTAAACAACATCGTCTTCGGTAATGAAGGACGTGATTTCTCCATTCTCTGTGCGCTCGTAGCGCGACTTCTTCTTGGGCATCTTCTTTTTCCCCTTCTTCCCAGCTTCCTCGGCCGTGCCGCTGCCTCCGCCGGTGCTGCCATTGTCGTTGTCCTCATCTTCGCTGTGCTCGCTCTCTGCATAGTTCTTGGCTCCACCCTCCAGCGTACAGCTGCGTCGGGGCCTGGAGCTCTCGCTTTCACGGTCACCTCGGTCTCCGTCCTGGCGACGGGACTTACCGGCCTCTCTTTTGTCCCGGTCCCTGTCTCTGTCTCTGTCCCGCTCTTTCTCCCTTTCCTTCTCTTTGTCGGCCGTCATGATCCGCCACGTTCCTTCCTCAGTCCTCTCACGGCTGGGCCTCCGTGAAAGGTAGACTGTGAGCCTGGGCTTCAGTCTTCTGAATTTACCAGTCAAATCCAGGGAAAATTTGGCCACACCAACAACCCCAGTGTTTCAGAAAAGCTGCGGATAAAAGAAGAAGCGCAATTAGCATGAGATAGTAAAACTGTCTTGATGTTAGAAGCTACATTTTCAATGTAAAAGGCTTGTTTTTCTACTGGAGGAAATCCTTTGTGGGTGAGAAATGCATGAAAAGCTCTTGAAGACGAGCGGCCCTGTAGACTATTCTCAGCATCACAGTAATTGTTGGCAATCCCCTCCACAACCACGTATGCTCTAGAGAGAACTAAGCAGCTTTTTCAAAGAACAAACTTTCTAGCTTCCTGCTTTATCATATCTCCATTTTATTTTTTCAGAGACATGCTAGAGCAGAGTTGTTAAAGAGTAAAAGAGAAAAAAAAAAGGAAGATGAATGTTACAAGCAACAAAATAAGCACAAGGAAAGTCTGAGTGAATGAGGTAGCTACATATTAGAGAAGAGGCCTGCAGCTAATGGAATTCTTCAGATAATGTGCAGAGGATTGTTTTTTTTTTTTTTCCTTTTTCCTCTTTCAGCACAAAAAGAAGTAGTCTAGTTTGTAAGGCCACATGAGACGTGTAGCTTAAAGCCCAATGACAAAGTTAACAGGATAGCTTCTCTGCAGACCATTTGGAATGACACCAAGCTCAATTCTGCTCATCCCTGAGCGTGTGTGTACACTTCGGTTTACTGGACTCCACCCAAACCCTACACTCTGCACTGGCTGACAGACGTCACCGTGATAATGTGAAGTGACACTTCTGGAGGAAAAAGTATAACAGTCCGCTGGGTAAGGGAGGGGAGATGAATGAGGCAGAGTCAGTCACTTGCTATGCCGAGGTCCAGTGCCACTTGCAACAATCTTCACCCAGATACCATTTTCTCGTGCTATGATAAAATCCTCCATAAAGAGTGAAGTGGGCAGAGGTGAAGCTGCACACTGTCTGCACCACACTGCCCTACACACAGTGCCTACAAAGGAGGCTACTCATTTGCTGCCAGAGTTTTCCCCTTCCACCTCCATGGCAACAAATTAAATAGAAATAGTTATTATAGCTCCCAGAGGGATCAGACAAGGCAATCAGCACCTGCTTTACCATGGTCATAATAGGAGAGTGGAAGAAGGAGAGTAAAAAATGAGGCAGTGATAGAGATTGAGCAAGATTTAAAAAAAATAAACACTACCCACTGAACAGCGTATCTGAAAGGAAACAACCATTTATTTAAAGAGCTAGAAACAAAGTGAGGTGAAGAACGAGGATAAAGTGGAAGATGTGCGTTGGCTCAAACCAGCACACACACTCGCACAAAATGAAGCGCGTTTGACAACGGCACTCCTCAGCAGCGGGTGCCGTCATCTCGTGAGCAGACACCAACTGACAGGGCAGCTGCTCTTGTCATCAGCTTCAACACAAACACTGGGCCTGATTAAACTGCAGCCTCGTCACAGCCCCATTAATCACCTAATGATGAGTTACCACAGCGACCACTGGGCTGCCGGCACATACACACAAGAACACATTAGTGAACACAGAAGATGAAAGAGCTTTGGAGCGTTCTAACGGGTACGTTTGTGCAAGGACACACACCTAGCACCAATACATACCTAAGAAGGTGTGAAAAGACAAACAGCGAAGCCCCTTCAGGGCCCAGTATTCTAAATTAACTTTCAGACCTAGCAGCTAATGGTACATGTAGAAGGAAAAAAAAAAAGAGTTCACTGGCTAAGCATATTGTTTACTGGCCAAGGTAACAAATAACTTTTAGTGACATATACAGACTTCAGTACGGTTTTATTGATATAAAACAACAAAATCTTGACCCAAAATATAAAGAAGAAGCAAAGCAAATTATTGCCTTTGGTCTCTGCTTAGAGGATTACTGAGGACAGAGACAAGAAAAACTCAACGCAGCTTGATATCTCAATATATACCATTTGATAGCACAGTTCTAATCTCGAGGCTGCAGGACTCTGACTACAAGTACCTCTTCTTTCTTTTAATCAGTAACATAAGCCACTTCTCATGAAAGCAACTAGGATTTTAAACTGTTGCAAATGGAGGCCTGACGCATTCCCCTTTGATGTTTGGGGCAGTAAGGATCTTTACAATCTAGGTGCTATTACTTAGCATCTGGATACACTTTACACAACTGCCTCATTCCAAATTTTGCATCTCCAATTACATTGCTGAAGCTCAAATAATTGTATTTCTGATTCCTACATGGAACAGAAAGATCATACAGACGGGCACTCATTCAGATCTTATTTCGTTCCAAAAGTAATACCATCACTTGCATGTCTAGTGTAGTTTGTTGCTGGTAACTGACGTTAAACAAACTGGAGGAGTAAAAACCGGCGAGTCAGTTTAAAGTGCCAACCATGTGGCAATAAAAATTCATAAAACAGGGGTGTCTGAGGGGAGAGAGGACGAGATAGAGAAAGTGAGATATGTTGAAAAAGAAAAGGAGATGGCCCTTCACCCACCATCTGAAAAATAAAGTGATTAGTGGAAAGCAGCACTGGCCGACTTGGCCTATGAAGAGCGCTATGAGGGGGCAGGTGAGGCTTGAGGCTATTCCACATCAATCACAGGGCCAAGACCCTCTGAAAGATACCAGCTGTCTTAATGGAAAAAGCAAAGGAGGGGGAAGGGGCTGGAGAGTGGGTGAGAGGGTCCCAGCAAACGACACCTAATCCACCATTTACATTACTGCAATGGAGTCGAGGGCTAGCAGCCAGCAGGGCTCCACTCAAATACATTTGTCTTTTGCGTGCCTGTTAAAATGAGACCTCTGGCCTGAAAAACCACACAGTTTGTGGCTTGATTAACACATCACGTTTCACAATGTCCACACAGGAGGTTTCTGTTACTAAACACTGCCTTTTTTCCCCCCTTATCCTGTCTCCTGAACAGCCTTTTAAAAGGCATGTTTTATTCATTCCAATCACTCTCACATTTAACAAAACCCATACTCATCACAGTTTTGATCAAGACCTGCCTTAGGAAAAGCTACAGCTGCACGACATGATAATAATGCCCGTGTACATTTTATTGGGTAAAATATTTTCATATTATTACAAATATTACAAGATGAATATTTCCATACAATATTCTACGGAACAAACATTCCAAGATTTTAATGCAAATAGCGTGTAACAACAATATGGCCCAACACGGTGATCCTCTCAGATTATGGAGAGAGACTGAAAAATCATTCATGGAATATTCAGTTGGAGAATTATGAAGTAGCAAAATGTGATTGGCAAGGATTTGGGGTCGGCTTTGCAGTGGGATTGAATGAAATACTCGCATGAATACAGATTAGAAGAGAACAATGGTTATTAACAACGAGGGCAACTCAAACTGATCTGAATAAACCAAGTAGATCCTCTGTAGTGCAGGGATTCTTGCTGCGGTGATGTTGAGCTGCACAAGGTTTTCGTCAGATCCAATCCATTACTCAGTGCGATCTAATCTAAACTGCCATGCAAGATCCCTAGAAACAACATCAGAATGAAAGGCTCAGCTGGAGGCGAGCGGTAGGCCACTTCATAAGGGATTCTCAGTGGTTTCTGCGCCTTGGCTACTTTGTTTTACCTGGTACAATCATGGCGTGCTTTATTCTCAAAGGCCCTTTCTGTTTTAGTTCACATTGGCAGGGCAAAGATACTTGTCTGCCCCACTTGTTTTTCAATTCACTGATGATAATCACATCTTTTTTCACTCTGCTAAATCTATGTTCACAAACAGTCTTTTTTTAGCTGACATCCGGGGTTAGTTTTGTCAGTAAAAGCCATGGTTGAGGAGAGGAAAAGAAAAAAAAAAAAAAAAAAAAAAAAACATGCCTTGGGGCTTTCCAGTATTAAACTTTTAAAAGTGCGTAAATATTACCACAATATAAAGCAAATCAGGGCTGCACAAGGACAAAATGTCATACAAAGTGGCACTGACTGCAACAAATTATCAATGTCTGAAAAGATAAAATCAATCCAATAAATCTCACCGGGCTAACAATAATAAACACATTCTTTCTGCAATACACACTAATCAAACATTTTCTCTGTTGATCGGTTCAAGGCACTTCAAGCTACAGACATAAGGAACATCCTGTATGCTTCACAGCGTCTAAGCCTCTGCTCCATCTCTAAAAGAAGGCTAAATCCCCCTCTACTCTCTCTGTTTGTGGGCTCTCCGTGAAGGCTCCAAATGGCCCTGGGGGGGCCACTGCACAATCCAAGACATCTATTATCTACAAGGTTTGTGAGCAGGGTTTCATTTTGCAGCCTAATACCACCTACTTCCAGACACAGTACCTCTGGGTTTGCCATGTTTGTCAGGCTGCAACAAAGCTGCCTGCCATCTCATGAGCTCTGACCGCCTGACAAGGCATCATGTTTTGATACATCTCCTGGACGTGCCAGGGCTGTCCATTATCATTCTTTTCCCTTCCCTCTCAACAAGGAACTCTTCAAAAATTTAATTGTAAGCGAGCCAGTAAAGGACCTCTATGAATGTGCCATTGACAACAGAAGCAGGAAAATGTGAGGTATGTCGTGGCAGACAGCTCTGTCATGAATGGAGCTCTTAATTCAGCTTCCATCAAAAACTGTGAATATCATTTTTCTATAGTGTGAGTAAGCGACTGTCAAAAGGATTTCTAGTATCTTTCACCTCTGCTGAGGCACTTACAATTCAATTTTTTGGTGTATTACCCTGCTGAAATGGAAATTTACCCTAAGGTAAAGCCGGGGTCAGGGGAGGTATAAATACACTCTGGGGAAACATTCAAGGCTGATTTGTTCGAGAGAATATTATTATCATGTATGTGTCTCCAAACATTTGTCTTTATGGAATAGAACAAAGCTCTGGCAGGGAGAAGAGGGTGAGTTACATGACATTTTATCAATCAGAAATATGCAGTTAAAAGATTTACTGGGAGAGGGAAAAAAAGAAAGAAAGAAACAGATTTTTGCTGACTGCTCAAAGACGCTCGAGATTTTAATATCTGAGCACTCAATCACGTACCACTTCCACTGATATTCTGCAATCAAATATCCCCGCTCTTCCTCTGCAATCTGCCTATCAGCTTGTCGAGCCGATCCATCAGTTCAACTTCAACTGGTAGTCTAAATGAGTCTGAGAGAAAATGTATTCATACGGCTGCCCTACATCCTCCAGCTACACTAATCACTCTGCCACACAGAGAGGCGTGCCAACACTGAGGGAAAACTAACATAAATAGATTAGAGTGACAGATAAGACAGCTCTGAAGTTTCGGCTGACAGCACCGGCCAGTGAGAGCACTAAAGCATGTCTTCAGAGGAGCTCCCAAAAACAAAGACATTAGGTCAGCATACAAAACAATCACTGAGCCTAAATTATTACGCTATACAATGGCAAACTCTCAAGCAGATGGTCTGGATGGTTGAGGACAATCCCTCCATTCAATGCCTTATAATGATCCAAGCTAAAAACACCTCCACCACCACATACCATAGGATGCTATTACCTCTAATTAGGTTGGGCTTATATTTCATATGCAAACACCTCTCTTCTAACAGCCAACTGCTGCTGCGCAAACCATCTTGACTGATTTCCGTTTGAAAATTATTAAAAGAAAGCATCGCTTTATATATATATATATATATATATATAAAAGATTTTGAGAAAGATTTTGTTTGCTCCTCTAGGTGATCATTTTAGCACCCTTACAACAAGATCTATAACTCTTTATTTCTTGAATAAATGCTGGAAATGTCTGTCAGTAAATATTTTGGAAATGTGTTTGTTAACAGGAAAGGACTGGTTGAAGGAGCAGTGGGTTGGGGATGTTAGTAGGGGAGTGATATATTCAGCGCAGCGTTCCATGTCATCCACCATCTCAGTCATGCAGACCAGTGATTCGAGGAAGAGAGGAAAGAACCCTCCGCAGTGCTCATAAAGAGAGTAATATGCATGTTGAACTTGTGAGGCATGCTTCCTAAACTATAGTCATAGATAGATGCATTTCCTTCCACTCATTAAAAATGGCAGGAGGGAAGCGGTTTGGAGTGATGAAAATGCTGCTGGAACAAGCAGGATCTGGGCTCAGGGCTCCCATATCCACTGAGGACAGCTCATAAAACATGCAATGCCTGGGACTAGGCCTCTTACAGGAGTGGCATTTTAGTACACCCTGCCACAAACACACAGGCCCCTCACACAAGTAGCCTACAAATACACAAAATTAATTTTAAAGAGTGTGAAAGAGTCAGGCCAGCACGGTTTACAGCTTTGGCCACAAACAAACACTTACGTCCTTACCTAAATATAGACATCAGCTCCAAAAGGCAACCTTTTTTCCAAAAAATATTAACAGCAGGGGCCTGCTGCAGAACAATGGACTTTTGGAAAAATGTGAGAATAGAGGCCGAGTATTACACAGTGTACAGTGCTGATCCGCAGATTAACTCTGTCTGTTCATGTGTGAAATGAAGACTTGATCCCCAACTGATAATGTGCTATTCGTCCAGCAAACACTTATTATTCATCATTCTCAACACCTAAAAATTTTAATACATTTCATTATTCCATAGTTGAACAAAGACAGAGAAGAAAAATAATACAGAAAACACAAAAATACACTCCGACAGCAACTTAGCTCAGACTGCCTGTAGTCTGGTTGCCTTGTTTAAACAAAAGGAAGAACAAAGCTGGCTATGCGTCTGAGTTGCTCAGACACGTAGTGCGTCTGAGTTGCTCTGATATCCGAGTCACTCAGATATTCTTGGAATGTTAATGTTAGGACTTGATCATGGCAGTCTCACCGACTTCTCCTCTCATGACGAGTCCATTAATGACAAAGAAAATACAACTTAGGTCTGCCTGGGGAAATGTTATACTTAAATTTGAGAATAGCATGCTTTGTTAACAATTGAGAATAGCTTGCGTTTGCAATATTAAAGAAAACATAAATTAATCCATTGCTGGGATTAACTGCACTTTAGAATCACAACGTTATGAGACAATTGTTAACTAATCCAATGCTGACGTTGTGTTTAAGCACACCATATGCTGCACTCATGCACAGGAAATCAGCTTCAAACACATCTGCCATTTACTTAGTGAAAATCTAGGAGGACAGGTTTGTGGAGCTGCACTCTTGTTAAAATAGCTTCCCACAGGGTTATAAAAAAAACACTGAGAGCATATTCACTACAGTACTGCACTCATCTATCTGTATGCACAGATATCAATCTAAAACATGTAAGCTCCTGACACACACACACACACACCACATAGATACGTACATGAAAAACTGCTGCTGAGCAAATGAATCTTGTAGTCTTAGTCAGGCTATGTTCTCAACAAATAAATTGCTGGAGTGTAGTGTGCCTTGACCTATCTTTCTTTCAGTAGTTCCTTACAAATATTGCTGTCTCTCCTCATATATCACTTGGGCAAATGGCGTCCTTCACCCTGTTCCCTCCTGTCCCCTCCTTAAAAGACTGAGGGGACATCTTTGCCTGCTGTATTTAATTGACAGCACTGGCAGCTTCCTCAAAAAGCACAAGGGGAGGGGGAACAAGGCTCATTGAGGGAAAATGCTGCAATGAGCTACTGTTTCATAACATGCCCCACCTCCCTTTATTAGCATTAAATAATGATCAACAAGGAACAAGGGGCAATGAAAAGCCTGCTTTCGTTACTCCCAACAAAAAGGGTCATTATGCCCTTCAACCCTTTCTCTCTGATCACTGTAAAAGCAGAAAACAACTCATCTCATCTAAAAAATATGCTTTTAAGTCATTTATGATACTGGTTGCTTCACTGAAAGAAAAAAAAAAAAGACATTCCTGCTACTCTCAGCAAAACTGGCTGGATCACTTTACACAGAGGTTCGCTGCTTCCATCCCTGCACCTCTTTTCAACAAGGAAACCCACCAATTCAATAATGAATAAGAAAATCCTCCTAACTGATGACTGTATAGATGATGGACCAACTAAAAATCATATGAACACAGATTTGACTTCATTACATCTTTGTTAAGGATTTGGGTGGGGGAAAAAAAGAAAAAAAAGGAAGAAGAAAGTCAGCTCAGCAGTAGCAAAGCCATTTGTGAACAAATTAGCTTTGCACAGGAGCTCCATTGATCTTGGCGCTCATCTGTGGTGATGAGGTCTGGAAAGGCAGCTGGTAATCCAATAGCAGCGATGGGAAGTGCTTCAAGGACTCTCCTTGTTGTTTGCTGTGTTTGCCCACCTATTCCCCACACAGAGAGGCAAGATGTTAGTACACGTCACTCACTGGACTGATTGGAAGCCTCGGGGCCTTGGGAGCGCCAGTGAAATGAATAAGAGTCGCAGTGTGACCAAATGCAAGCTACTTGAAAGCTGAAAGTAATTGCTTTTACCACAACTAGCATGTAATGAGTAAACAGGGTGAATTAAGCAAAGCCCAAATGAATGTTTAAATGTGCTGAGCAGTAATTCAGGCTTCACTTCACAGTCCAAACCCAAAGTCTAACATCAGGAGTGATATAGCTGATTTAAAGTATAAGGCTGACAGAATAATGTCGAGAAATCCGCCTTCACAGTGTCTAAAACTTCACTGCGGCGAGAAGTGACGGTTTTAGATATCACTTTTGCCTGATGTGAATGACATCGAACAAACACTTACAGGGCAAAGATCCTGTGACATAGAACAAAGCTAATGTAGTCAAGGGCAAGACATACAGCTGTTCTCCTTTGGAAGCTGATTAAGTGAAGCGTGCCTCAACAGTATTTCCGTTATGTATTAAGTGTAGTGCCGCTGGCACAACAGTGCCATATCTCAAAACACACATAAACACTCATAATACATCAAGGTTTCATGGGTGAATGCTCAATAGCAGACCGAGTTCATTCCTCTCTTTCATATCACTGCAGCAAGAAAGGAGAACTCTTCAGCAACCCACAGACACACCACAAACATACACTACCCCTCATACCACACTAATAACCTTGGGCTGTCTACCAATGCCATGACAGTATGGTCTCTAAATAGAAGCTCAATTTCTCACCAGCAGTCTGTAACAACTCTATTTTAGCCACCCTGTCATTAAATATTTATCTTAGCAGAGTGGCGGATATCAAGGTGATAACCATTTAAAAATCCAAATCTGGGGCTTTTTTGTCTCTCGGAGCCCCAGCTCATTCCACTGCTGCCACAACAAAGACCTATTTTTAAAAGGATTATCTACAAGTGTTCCTTTAATCAGCGCATGACAGAATCGTAGAAATCCCAGAACAACAGTCCCAGAGGAATACTTTCCTCTGAAGCTCTATCAGGCAGAGGATCTCCTTCACCGACAGCCGACTGAGTGGGAGTAGGGTACGTTTGAGGATAAAAAGATGTGAAGCTACCTCGCTACGATGTCCTCTCAGAACAAAGGCCTGTATTTTGAAGTGGAGTTATGATGGCACAGGGCTCTTAAAAGGTCCTCTTCCTGTGTGTCCTATTGCTTTCTATCGGGCTTCTGTTTGTTATGCTTGTGAGATAAAGCCACTGTTGTGGGTGGCTGCTTGTACTACAGCAACCGGTGTACTGCGTGAGTGCCAAAGCCGACAATCTGTGGGAGGGATTGTGGGCGTTATAGATTACGAGGAGACAGATGTCCAGTCTTGCCCCAAAGCTGACTCAAGCACTAACCCCAATAACTGGATGTTTGCAAACTGGACTGCTTCCTGGTGGGTCTTAAGTTGATCTTTATCCGACTTTTTCATGGCAACCCTTGTCTTTTACAAGCAGTAATTTTTATTATTCATGAAACAATAGGAGTGCATGTCTGCCCTGCTACTACAGCCAGTGACTTGAATTTGTGCTTAAAAATGTCACTGAGCCTGAGCATGCAAAGAAATGTGAATCTGGATGAAGGCATAAGCATTAAATTAATTTTTGGAATGCGTCTGAAGAACAGAAATCCGCCAAGCCAATGGTGTCATTGTCTACCACGAACACAATGAGATTCTCTGTTGCACTCAAAGCGTCATGCTCCAGTAATCAGAATCGAATCCTATGAGCATGTGTTGTCTTTACCTTGCCCTCTCTTTGTTTTATTGTGTGCCTTGCCATCAAAGCCACTGATTTCTTCAAGATCTCCATTTTTCCCCCACATACGATTTACGTGTTTGAAATGTTCAGTTGAGCAGGCACAGGTTTGTGAAACAACCGTTTCAACCAGCTCAAATCCAAAAAAACATCAGGGAACAGGGCTTAGAAATTTCAGTATCAGCTTACTCCCTATCACTTTCTTCATGTTTACATATCTGGATTGTGTAGTCATCCCTTCCAGAGAGAATCACTGCCAGCAAGAAAAACAATTACACACACCCACCCCCGACCAGGCACAAGCCTCTCACTGATTGCCTCAGCTCAGCTTGACAATCAAGCCCATTAGATCTTTCTGTGAATTAATGCTAGTTAACTTAAAGCACTGACACACATCAAGAGTAGTCATTAGCCTGTCTTTTTAGCATGAAAAAAACAGGAATGATTTGCCGGTTCAGAGAGATCATCTCGCTACATGCAGCCTGGGGCAGCCCTTACTGTCTACCTCATTATTTTTTAGAGGAACAAGGGCACTGATGAATCCTGCTGAATTAAATCTAAGGTGCTCTTGTTATGATCTGGCTTGCAAGTAACACGGTTTTCAGACCGCTCTCCTTACAGACAAAAGAAAAAGGAAGCAACTTGCCACAACAATAATGTACGGATAAATCACGCCCAAATGAACTGCAAAATCAAAGCGGTATTGTCAGAGCGCATCACTCCCACAGTTATACACTTTACAGTGAAAAAGCTGTCAAATGTTTGCTTTCTGCGGATATCCAACTGAGTTGATGAGTGATAAAGGCAAGCGTTTCTGTTTAGAGGGAGTTTTTCCAGATGCAATCATGTACGATGCGTCGTGCTTCATTACAGGTTAAGAAGGCTGTTGCTGTGTTTTCCCCATTTAGGTTGCCCGGGTGACAAATGAAAAGTAGATTCACCCACACAACCAATCAAATGAGTGACGGGTGCAAAGTCAATATTTTCTCATTGTGCGGACAAGCAATATATCCACACAGTTACAGCCTGGGCTTCGAGACTGAGGCAATGCTAGACTCACGGCATTATAGAGATAATGTGCCAATAATCTTGCGTGGCGCGGCTGTTAAGACATGTGCCAATAAAGACAGCGTGTGAAAAAACAACCTTTATCGAGTATGGGCTAATATACCAACTCAACAGACAGTGTCTAGACTTATATTAAGGGAGGGGAAAAGAAAAGAAAAGAACCTGCAGACCCAGCCATAAAATAGCTGCGAAAAGAAAAAAGGAATACAAGAATGTAATACGGCTTTGATCTGTTGAGATTTAGGGATAAACAACTCATTCTAAGAGTAGCTACAGTATATTAACACACCAACCTCCGATGTCGGAGAAATGAGAAAAAGAGAAGGCTGCAAGCACTGAGTATCTACGCGGAAAATTCAGAATGTAATCATTTAAAGGCGATTCCTTAGGGCTCACTTGTCTGTTTCTAACGACATTTTATTACGAAGGGATGCCCTGACAATTAGCTTGCTTTTGATTACATCCTTTCAAAAAGAGAGAGGGAAAAAAAGGAAACCTTAACTGAAAGCAGAACACACATCATCTCTGCAAGCCTGGTTAAGCACAAGCAAGATCAATGAGCAAATTTATCAGCAAATATTACCATTCGCAGCCTGGCAAGTAATCATTAAGGAATGGCACTGATGAATTATTCATTGGCTAATGTATAATTCACACTTAACAGCAGATTCTATGCATAAATAAAGCTTTGGTACATTTAAACACATTAAATGTTTACTTGATAAAAAAGGATATGAATTCACAGCATGAATTCTTCCCCACTGGTGTTGTTTGACGACTATTCCTATGGACGGGGACTGAAAGGACTGATACCTAAATAGAGACCGGACTCGGAACAAAGATCCAACGTGTAATCTGAGCAAAAACAGCTATATAGGTGCCAATGAGCAGAAAAAAAAAAAATCCAAAACATCCACACAGTATGTTTCTAAGTGAATAAAAATCAGGGTTGGCAACCTAAACTGTGCATGACAGCTATGTAGTAATTTGACTTAATTTTCTGGAACACAATGATTTATATTCTGTCACTTTGTTTCCCTCATATCCAGATCGCAAAGATAGTCATGTTGATGTGTCAGGGGTGGTTTCCAAGGGACTGTCGACACGGAGGATGAAGAGGTTGCGAGGACAAACAGGCTCCATCTGACGGTACTCAGAGGGCCCGCCATTCCACTCTATGACCATGTACTGAATTAACAAGGCCAGACCCCTCCCCAAACACACACACACACAGACAGACTTAGTATGGGAGATAACTGCCCACTGATGGGCTCAGCTGCTGTAAGGGGTGTGCTGACACACACGGGGGGAGGGGGGGTGTATTTTCAATTATCCCAATTTCTCACTCATCGCTTGCTCCAGAGATTTATGTTAATTAAAGATATAGGCCTTATTCTACGCACACAACACGTCAGTATTTTCAATGAACATGAGCAGTGAAACCATTTCTCCAGTCCTTCGTTTCTGTTCATTTCTGTAACAACCCTCCAAAGGGTACTGTGTCAATAAATGGCTAATGCATTATAAATGACTACAAATGGACAAACTGGACTATTTGCAAAGACATTTGGTCATGAGGTCCAAAGTAAGTTTGCTCCATTTAGAAATGAAACAGGGCATAAGGAGATTCATCATCACAGCTTGACACCACAAGTAATTTTTTATTGTGGGGGATGGAGGTGGTACCAACAATGACACAGAAGCTGTGAATTCTCTTTAGATTTTCCACCTGGCTTCTTCTGCAGTTCTCACACTGTGTTGTTGGTCAAAAGTGAGAGAGTAACTGCAAATAATGTGGCTGAGATCTATATAGTTAAGCCACATTCAAAGGGTACAAGTTAGCTTTTATTTGTTAAAGGCCTTGCAACTGTTCAATAACAGCTAAATTATATCATTGCAATTACGATGGAATACAGCTGAGTCAATAAGACTACAATTAAAAAATGTTTCTCATTTGGAAAAAAAAAAGAGAAACTTGCCAACATGTCATCAAATACAACTTGCTCTTTTCTTTGATTAATATGCATCACATCATAATGTTGAAGTTTAAAAAAAAAAAAATATCATTCTTCTACTGCCATGATTGTGGAAGAAGGAGGAAAAGAGGGGGAAGACACCTAGCATGGTGCAATCCCAGTGAGAGCCATCATGCGAACAGATTAAATAACATTTTTCCAATGCCCTGTCAAACATTCAGGCGCCTCTGTGCAGCTAGACAGCTGTTACAGACTCACACTATGAAGCACCGTTCTCCCACTGCATGGTCAGAACGAGCCTCTTTGATCTTGATATCTCCCTCTCTGATTTCTCAGAGGTGACACTCATACACACGCCCGTATGTGAGCTGTATGCTTACTGGCTCTTTGTACCTTGTCAGTGGTGAGACTTGTGTTTGTGAAGCGGGGGTGACTCACGCTGCTACTATGCTTTCCCTGGTTTACATGAATCAACAACACAGGCTACGGACTCAGACACAGATCAAATTCCACATCAGATTTAATTTCCCACAAACACTGGTGTGAAGCACTGCAAATAGAGACGACTGCAATGACACCGACAGCAGTATGGCAGCGTGTACATGATTAAGATTTAGGCTGCTGCGCTCTCATCCGACAGCAGCTTCGCTGTGAAACGTTCAGTTCTCTCCAGCCATACAAATCCCACGGTGCAAAACAACTCAAGCTCCTGTACACAACTCCATTAAGAGGCCCGACCACTTCCTCCTCCATTGAGTTCACGAGTAGTGAAACTAAATAGATATTCTAACCTCTGGGGATGTGAAGAGGATGCCATTTCAAAATGAGTTCGGAATGACAAGCTTTGCAAGTTTTCCCACGTGACAGTGTAGACTGAGATTGTGATTACAGGTCATCCAGATGAAGCAGGCACTGAAATGATTCCTGATTGTTGAAAATGGGAAAATATTTAAAATAAAGAAATAACCCAAGCCAGTCCTGAGGCCACCAAGCAGCAAAAAACCCCCATGTTTGAAAACTAATCACAGCTCTGCTCTACCAGATGTGAACAAAATGCTTCAGAATGATGTGTATGTCTAAGATGCTGCATTTTTTTTTGTTTTTTTTTTTGGCCAATTTGGTGGAACACATAAACTCAGGACATGTGACATCAACTAAAAATCATCAGTGAAGGGGGAGTAGAGCTTGTCAGCTGTTAAGTCTTGACACACTATTTGTCACAGACATGCACAGAAAAGAATGCTCAATCCATTTACATGAGCAATCAAATCCAAGATTAGAGAGCAATGACTGGAGCTGGGAACCACAGGGGCCAGGAGAAAGGCGAGCAACGTTCCAGTTTACTTTTACGTGTACCTTATTACTAATACGTCACATATTCAGATCCATCTGACTTTTAGCACTGTGTGAACTCTAAAACATTTAAGCAAAGTTTAAGTGAGGTAAATTATCTCCCAACGAGCTCCCACTGTCTGCAGCGTTGCACGACCCAATGCAGTGTTGTCCCACTGAAGTGGATTAATCGCATCTGAATCATTAAACTAGAGGTCACTTCTCAGCGAGCAAAGACACACACACACACACACACACATGCAAACACATGCAAAGAAAGAAATGGGAAAGAATTCAACATCTGAGACCATGCAATGGAGAAATGCAGCAGCAAGAGCTGCATTTCAGGCAAAGGTTGTTTTTTTTTTTTTCTATGAGGCAGATATTGAAAGCAGTCCCCCACTTCCTCCATGCTTGATTTGAATCTTTGTCAGCATGGAAGCTTTCTTTGTGCTTATGTGGTCACGTACCCTGTGGATTCAGGATCTGACATCCAGAATTACTATGATCAGTTTAAAGTAGTTTGAGTAAACAAACTCTCCTTCTTTTACAATAACTCAAAAACGCAAGATAAGCTGCCTTTCAGACAAATAACTGTAGTCTGCTCTTAAATCCTAAGCTCCTGGCTCATAAACACACACACACACACACATCTCGCCAGCTAGCTCCCCCCTTTGCTCTTTTCAACAACAGGCTAGGACCCCCACCAACACAGACACACATTTACAGACATTCAGAGCTGCATGTGCTTAGGCCAGAGTTCATAGCCTCTCGGGTGCTGAAGAGGGGGGAAGTCAAGTTAATTTGGTGGTCCTTGAACAGTTTGGAACCAGCACAGCTCATCTCACACCCACACTTCTCTATCTATATAAAGACAACTCAAGTACTTTCCATGATTACTGTACTATATGTATTGCATGACAATAACAAAATCACACTATGACAAATTAGGGGAACTTCTCTTCTCATCGAGGTCTGTTTTTTTTTTTCCTCTTTTCTTGCAGCACGAGACATTTTTACATCTCCAGTGTGTGTTTCTTGGTGAAGCGGGGTTGTTATGTAAAAAAAAAAAAAAAAGTCTTATTTTGTTTACTTCATTATTCTCACTCTAATAAACCACTGCAGGCTGCTTAGGTCATTGAGGTTGCTCCGGGAGACTACAACAGTGCAGAGGCAGCCAAGTTTTACAACAATGCAGACAACTTTCGAGCTCCCCCGGAGCTCTCAAAACATTTGCCTCCAGGTAACTCACGCGTCCTCCTCCGGGTGTAAACTAAATTACCAGTGACACCCGGCTTTGGCCGAATTCCGTTTCTTTATCACCCACACACCCCCCACTCCCCCCCCCCCTCCTCCTCCAACCACAAGTATCCTACAATCTTTTTTTTTTTCCCCTCTCTTCAACTACTCACCCGCCAGTCTGGTGATTCTTGGGAGTCCCACAGACTGCTGCAAACAAGTTGAAAACGCGATCCTTGCCCGAGGTGACCAATCGAACTTTTCAAAAAAACAAAAACAAAAAACAAAAAAAAAAAAGCCAGGCCAGCTGGACCAAATCCAAGAACCGGGGCAAAACGAGGCAAACACCTTTTTTATCAACCGTTTAAAAAAAAAAAGGAGAGAGGGAGAAAGAAAGAGAGAGAGAGAGAGAGGGTGCTCAGGCGAGCACTTGCTTCAACAAAAGACGGTTTCACTTTACTGATAGACTGCTCACGTCCCGAACTAAGCGATCAAAGGTGCTGTTAGGTTTGCTCGAGTCCCCTCGGAACCGCTCCGGTTCGCTTCGGCCGCGTCGCCGTCGCTGTCGGTGATAGTGTCCACATGAAAAGTAACCCGGCGCTTGTTTCGAGGGATCGGAAACCAGCGAGTTCGCCGTTAACAGGCTCTGCTTCCTTTTTCCACACACACACGCGTACACGCGCACACAACTCGCGCGCGCACACCCCCCTCCCCTCCCCTCCACCTCCTCTTCTCCCTCTTTCCTATGCACACACACACACACAGAGACGCACATACACACTCCACACTCTCCCTTCTTCTCCGTAACCCCCCTCCCCTCCTCCTCCTCCTCCTCCTCCTCTTCAGCTGTTCAACAGACGCATCCACATGGCTGACCCAGTCTTTCTTTATCCACACACTAGTGAAGCAGAATTACACCGGCCACTACCGAAAAAGAGCCAAGGAAAAAAAAAAAAAAAAAAAAAAGTCGAGCGAAACCAAAACATGGACTGGATTCAAATAATCGTCGTGGACAAAGGGGTGTTGGTGGTCAAAGGGGGGGGGGGGGGGGGGGGGGGTGATTGATGGAGAGTGGGGAAGTGCTGCGTGAAAACTGCGTGATCTGGGAGCGAGATGCGCGCGAGCCAGAGCGGCCCGACCGACCACCATGAGCCGATCAGTGACAGCGCTGATGGGAACGCGCCTGAAACACCACCGCGAGACAATGGCAGCCGCGGAAGCTCGTGCCTTTTTCTAATTAATGGCTTAATAGGCTACATTTTCTCCGCGCATGGTCACATAGTAATGACCCTCCTTAGCTGTAAACCTGAATATATCAATAACTACACAAAATAGCGTCCCCGCGTACAGGTCGCCGATTTAAATCTGAAAACATTAACATATGCGCCTCCAGGGAAATACGCAAGAGGGAGGTGACTGGATGCTGCTCAAGCTTGCGGATCTCATTTGCATTTTTGGATAATGAATTAATTAGTCACCCCACCCATTAAAATGGCAGGAACAAGTAGGGATGATGATGTGACTCGTCCATTAGCCATATTTGGGAGGCTGATTTTAACAGCCCCTGTCACATCACATTTTGATCCTGGTTATTTTCCAGTAACTCTGAGCTCATTTTTTTTTTTTTTTGTTGTATTTCATGGAAAGAAATGCACAAAAGTTTGTTTCTTCTTTGTATAAACGCAGCCAATGAAAACCTCCCCTGCAAAAAAGAAGAAGAAAAAAAAAAGAAAGATCTGGGTGGACTGAACCAAGTTGTAAATTAATAAGATAATTTTCATTTCACCAAGTGGGTAGCTGACACATTTTCATAGTTTTAAACATGATATTGGATAGCTGTCAGAATCCAATTAACTAAAGCAAACAGTGTGTGCTGTGGGCTCTTTTTGAAGTAAAGCCAAACATGGACAACAGGAGAGACAGGCAGTAAGGATCAATAGAAATTGAGTTGAGGGTGGTGTGCAGGGGGCCCTTCATTGTGCTACAAGCCACGTTGGTCGTCTTTGCTTCAATAGCGGTGGCGGGTGGGGGTAGCTTGGAGGGATTCTGCTGTGTGCAGAACCTCTTCCAGCTCCTGAGGCAACCATCCTGAGAGGTCACACTCCCCCTCCATGCAGTAACCCAACACCGCAGCAGCCAAAGTACCTCCCTTATCACAGAATGTATACATTTCACAAGGTCAATGTTTATGATATTTACACGCACACACACACACTCTACACTCTCTCCTGAGTTACACAAACATTCAAAGCATCTAAGATTGATAATGAGGTGGAAATGCGAGTCTATAACTGTTTTAAAAAAGCACAATTAGACAATTTCCTCCAACGTATCCTGGAAAGAATCGAGTCAACCACCACCATTTTCAGGACAATGCAAAGCTTGCGGTGGCTCGAGACAGCAGTGGAGTAAGTGGATCCACTGTGAGTGCTGTGCGAAGCAAAGCTGGATTGACTGGTGGGGCAGGCTCCCTTCTCTGGTAGATGAGATCCCATTATCAGGCAGACGAGAACTCCACCTCCAGGATTTCACAGCTCCTCTGTTTATCACATGGCTCTGTCAAGTTGGGCACCATTAACCGATAATGAAAGGAGACAACCGGTGCAGTTACAAGCAAAGCACTCCACATTCTACAGGCCTAAGCATGTATCTGGGAAGCTGACTGTGTCTATTCAATTCTGTTGAGCATTCAAATGGGCCATCACAATACCTGTTCTGTGAGCAGCCTTTTCTACGGCTATGGTGCACTCAGTCCTGATAGAACGAAAACAACCGCTTACTTGGTCAATGTTTCTGAATTCGGGGGAAATTCATATTTCCAGGCACTCGCCCCAAAAAAAGATTTAAATACACCTTCCTTAAGAGAGCAATTTATTAAAAGCAAACTACGGTACAACGAGTGGCTTGGAAAGAAAATGGAACATTATATAAAACATTAACTTTCATCCTGAAATGCATTTCATTCATCCAAATCAGTGAATAATTAGTACAAGTGCTGCTGAACAAAAAGAATCAAAGATCAACATGCCCCTCACCCTCCCTCGTCCCTGTCTGGCTGCTCCATTTCTGCTTTATAGGACTCTGTAGCCACTTACACTCATTAAAAATGAAAACTTAACAAAAGCCGTGGCTGACACAAACTGTTTGCTTTAGCCTGATTTCTCCAAGCTGAAAAAAAAAAAAAAACAAGCCCCTCGGAGGCAGCAAACAGAGCAAGTGAAGAAGAGGAAGAGAGAGAGAGAAAAAAAAGCTCAGCAATACAAATAAGTCAGCCAGTAGCTGAAACAACAGGAAAAAAAGTGACACGGATGACTGAGCCAAGCCTGCGAGAGACTTGGCAAGCCTCAGAGGCCTTGGCCTCTTAAGCACTCATATCTAGTAACTTCATTTAATACATTCACCAGGGATGAGCAGACAAGTTGAAGGGAAAAAAAAAGGGATTGGGAAAGAAAACAGACTTGTAAACCAAGAAGAGGGCTAGGCTGTGGTGGTGGGGTTGTACTTCAGATGCTCGACTTTAACACCTGACTAAATCTCAACAGTGTAACAAGCTAACTTTCCTGCTGCCAAGAGATAACAAAGGGAGGGAAAAGGAATGTGCGCTGGAGTTGACTTTGAGAGTATTTTACCGTTCTTACGCAGGTATTATCTAAAAGGAGCATTTCTGCTAGTATTAGACATTGGAACAGTGCTTTTCCAGATGGGGATTTAAAGCAGCCCCCGTCTTTGCCACACATACTACATTCAGAAAGAACAAAGGCTCTGTGTGGCTGCTGTTAGAAGTTACTGTTCCTCATACTGAGGGTGAGTGCTCCGAGCTCCTCCTCTTTTTTTTTTTCTGCTGGCAAGCAAGGCTGACTTCAAATCATTCATTGCCCCTTTTAGCCTTCATGGACTCTTAACTGAGCCCTTCACAAGTGGGGGGGAATCCAAGGAAAAACTGGGTCTTCACAAGACTAATTAAAGCAGCGACTTTGCCTGGATGGGTTTGGGAAAAGCAGAGGCAATAAAACAATCTTCTTCAATATCTCCCAACACAGCAATTCAGAAAGAGAAGAAGTATTCTTCTCTTTCTTCTTGAATAGAGGGATTCAAGATTATTATGTGCCGTTGCTTCAGATAGAAAGAGTAGCCCTTGACAAATAAAAATTAAATTAAACAGAACAGAATCAGAGTTTGCACTTTCCTCTCTAAACACCTCATCAAGGTGTTTCTGGAGACAATCCAGAGATAGTAATTGAGCTGCCACCTTGCACGCCTTTATTTGACATCATTAACATCGCTGTAAAAATGTGAGGGAAGCCAAGGAATGGTATTTCACTTTCGGCAATCAGTGCAAGGTCTAGCTTCACATAGCTATCTTGTTTACATAGCTATTCACAGTCACATTTGGCAGCATCGCAGCACTCTGAAAACCAAGACACTTGTGCGCTGCATATGCCTAATCCCTTTGCCAATCGACACAAGGGAGTAAAACTTACTTACAGCAGTCCTTTGGTAATACATATGGCATATTTAAATTTTTTTTTTTAAATGTACGTTATCCTCAGTCTAGATGGAGGTATGTAGATAAATAAATCAAACATTACTGTGAGAAATCACACCATATTTTCTTTGTTTAATACAGCATACTGATTGCTCACTTGCAGATTATGACAGAAGCAAGGGAAGGAGAGAAAGAAAACTACTGATAAGAGAAGCTCACACGCAGTTCTCAAGTTTCCATTAGATCACTGCTTGCAGAGACTGAGAAAGAAAACCTAGATAAAAGTAAAGAAGTGTGAAAAATGGAAAAGATCTAAATTTGCATTTACGGGGTGTAATAATAGTCACAAACAAATGCACACTTGTAAGATCTGGGATACACTAAGGCCCTGATTTTCCACAGACATTCTTCAAGCTCTCACATGGACTGTCTGTCTGATTCACCAGGCAAAACAGGGCCTCATTCATCTGAATAAAAGAGCAGTTCAGCCTGCCGTGGCTGCGCTGCGAGCAGGCTGTGAGGAATGAAACTGTATTTCCAAAACAGCCACAGAGAGACAAGGCGCAAAAGAGGAAGTTTACATTTCTGTCGAGTCCTTTTGTTAACAAAGACATGGAAAGATAAACAAACAGTACTTGTATCTGATGGCTTAGCTTTGGGTCCAGCCAGGAAAATCATCTTCCAGTAGAGTGAAACTGTGATTAAGCGTGATCAGGCTCTACAAAAGCACATGAGGGCCATTGTCCTGAAAGCATGAGACAGAATGGCAGTTGGGGTGTGTAATTATTGTGTGGTTACCGTCTCCAAGCTAATGCGCTCAGAAAACCAGTGACTGCTCCATTTCACACAAGGCACATGGCTGTCTCCTCTCTACACGCTGCCACCCTGTGGACAATGAGCAGGGGTGCAGTGTCATTGTGGTGGGGGAGGGGGTTACTGAGGCACTCCATGTTTAAAAACATAAAATAAAATATCTCAATACATAACAGTCCCTTATGTGTATGCTAAATGTGTCTCAAAAAGCTGCTTCCCTTTTCCCTCTCTAGTCCCAATGCTTATTCAGAAATCAATTCCTGTCTTGCTGTCACATATGTCAACTCTCAGCGTGGAAGCTAATGATTCAGCAATCTAGTTCACAGATAGAAAGCAAGCAGAATAAGGACGTCCATTACAGGTCAGATGAACACAATTTTCAAGTCATTCAAGCCAATTTTTCAGTTCTATTAAGGTCTCCTTCTCACTTTCTTCTCATTAGTTTTTTTTTTTTTCCATTTGTCATGAATAATGGCAACAGAAAATTTCAAAGGCAAATGTTCGTCAGCGTACAAGCACTGGGTGTGGTGAGGAAAGAATCTGTTATTCAAAGAGGCAGCGCACAGTCACTTTGTTGAGGCTGTGTTATGAGCTTAGGCTGTTTTTGTGGGAGCTAAAAGTCAAAACTCGAGTCTATGTGCAGTCGGAGTAGACGGTTTGGAGATCAGTGCTGAGGTCAAGAGGAGCCACTTAGCTGTGCTTTGGCCTTCCAACCTCTAGAGCATTCAGAATCAGCTCTTCTACTGTGGGAGTAGATAAAAAAGCTTGGCAGCAGTCTTGCGGCAAGAGACAGCTACATTTAGTAATTCATGCTGGCTTTATTTATGGCTTATTGGAGGTGCAAAATCAACGTAATGGAAACAGGCAGAAAGGAGGGAAGCTCACTCATTAGTCAGAATATAGATTAGGTTAACTGCACTAAACGGTTCCCCATTAAATCTTGATCTAAACAAAGCAATGAGCGATCCATACTGAAAACCATTTTTATTTTAGGCAAAACTTAACTGCAAGGCAATTTTTAAACACCCCCACACATTATCACAACGGAGCAAAGAACAAAAACTGTTCCCTTGATATTTCCCTCGAGTAACTGTCAACTGTAAACATGTGGTTAGATAAAAGCGTATTAGTCCTCATCTTTATTGTCTGCTCTCATAAGTCAACTGAGCACAGCTTTAGGTTTTCAGAATTCTGTTGTAGCCACACTTAAATTCTTCTTAGAAGTGGTCAGCTGGAAATTCTGCAAATTTGCTGGGATGCATGTATTCTGCATAGAGCACGAAGAATCTTATATAGAAAAATGTGTGTGCGTACGAGTATGTGTAGTAGGAGGTGAGAGTGCATGAAAGAGATAGCAACTCAGTGGGAGAGAACATGGTGGGTGAAAGATAGAGGAATGTTGTTGATATTCGATACTAAGCAGAGTGGAAACATGAAATGCGGCATGGTAACTGTTTTTATAACATAAGCAGCGTTTTGCAGAAAGAGGGAGCTTGGCGCAGTATTAGCTCCTCAATCCTGCTCACAGAAGACGGATGGGTGGATGGAATGATAAATGGGTTAAGTGAGGGGAGGTAGGGAAGATGGAGAAAAGGAAAGAGTGCGGGCTGCATCTTTCTCTGTTCCTGCATACATCAGCAGCAGGAGGGCAGAGATGCGCGGAGGCCACAGCAAATCAATTACCAAACTCATTAAGTAACCTGCTACAGTAGCCAGGCTTTGAACTGAAGCTGCATCTGTATCTTGACTGGATTCTCCACTGCTCTTGGGGACATTCATACATATGCCTCTGTCACTCTTAGTCTTTTTTTTTTTTCAGACTAAAAATAATATCATGAAAGATGAGACAACGTGGCAAAACAATCACATTACAACTAACAGAATCAAAAACTAAACCCCAGTGAAAAACACTGGGATCTCTGCAGCCTGGTGATGCAAGATTACTGAAAGGAACCTGCAAACCAAGATGAAAAGAAACACTCATGCATTTAATAGGTTATGCTTAAATAAATAAATAAATAAATAAATAAGGGGATGATGATGATGATAGTGGAGACACATCACACAGAGAGGTACAAAGGCCACAGGGAGAACAGGACCAAGGTCCAGTGAGTGGTGAAGGAGAGAGAGTTAGGGCTGGGTGGGGGTGTGGGTGTGTGTGTGTGGGGGGGGGTGCCACGTTAGTCATCACTTCAGTGTCACGAATCATTGTTGACTAACCTTGACTGCATTCACCTCCAAGCTCACTGCCACACTCCCTCACAAGTATTGACACAACGACAGTCTGCAAGAGAAAAACTAGAGGGGAAGAAGAAAACAGACACACGCACACACACGCACACACACGCACATGCACACAAAGGACGGGGGGAAAACATGAACGGTATGTAAATGAAACGCACAAGGTGATAACAGATTGACAGCAGAGATTTATGTCTGGTTGAAGGTGGCGGCCATATTTGGCATCATGTTGAACACAGGGTATCTGTGGACACAGCAAGGCACAAAGATGCACCAAAAAAAAAAAAAAAAATGTAGAAGATACGACAAGATTCAGAGTAATTTTTTTATGATGAGATTGTGATCGTTTATTCGAATGCGGTATTCACCTCCCTCTTCTCAATAAACCTCCCTGGGTACACGCGCAGATTTAAGCACTTACACCTGCAACACGCACTGTAAAACACACACACACAGACGCACACTCGCTCTCTCCCACCCCTGAACCTCCACCATTATCCCATGAGCCCTCTCTTCTCTGCCTCGCTCTACAAGAGCTTGGAAATAAAAACATCACAGCTCTGCCTCGCAGCACTTGTTCAATAACATTGACATTTCACATTCAGCATCAGCACACTGAGAGATTCCCTGCATTTACTCTCTTTAACACGCAGAAACACAAAGCACACACTCATGCGCACTCGCACAAATGTAGTACGTGCCAGTTTGAGTGTTTCAATACAGCGAAGTTTGGGGAAATGCATGCGTGTCTGTAGTCAGGTGACAATGAAATTAATTTGACTGTGTAATGTTCACATCTTGATTTTAACAAACATTTTTTTTAAATAATTCCAAATGAAATGATAGTAATTCTGTCATTAAGCTACTCTTTAAAAAACTGCTCATTTCAGTTTCAGAAATTCTAAATAGTTACTGAATTTTCTCCTTTTCTGGTGGCTAAAATGAGTACTTAAACAAACAGCTGAGACGGGAAAATTTGTCAGCATGGTTTAGAATAGCAGACGTTACATATGAGCAGATGTTAAAGCTTTGTAATTTCTGCCCATGTTTTGAAATCACTAACTTATCTTTTAGTTTAGGGGTGCAAAATCTTTTAAATGTAAATCTTTTTCAATTAGTAATTCTGATGCATGTATTTCCATCAGTTCAAGGAGCCTTTATTTTTTTATATCAGTAAGTAATGCACCTTATTCAAGTTAATGTGAGATATCAAATAGGTGTGTTTGATAGCTTTACGAAAATGTTTGAGAGGCTTGCCAGTAGTTTTTCTTTGGAAAAAATAAATATCTGTTCATTTAAAGAGTAAAAACGTTTTTTGGTTCTGTTCATAGAATTGATGTAATGATCTTAATGATATGTGTGTGTTATCGGTTATTGGTATCAGCCTTTAGGAGCTGAAAGTTATCGGTATCAGTTTTAAAAAACAGTTATCGCGCATCCCTAGTTTAGTTACAGCACAGCCAGTACAAAAACATCCATGGACGTTTATTAATGCACAAAATTATTCTGTACATTATTCATTCCCTGCCTCTGATGCTATAGAGCTCTTGAATCCAGTTTACGTGAAGTGAAATGTTTTTTTTCTGTGGAATTAATAAAGTCAAAGTATTTTTATACAGCAGTAACGCTATGGCAAACAGGGCAAACAGTACTGTTTTGACAGTCAGTAGGAATAAAATTTTAAAAAAGCGCACAAAGACATACAACAACAACCCTTACAAACCTGAAACATTAATAATGTGATAAAACTTCAAAGATTTTTGGCTCAGAGATGATTTGAGCTCAACATTCGGCCCTAATTTCTTTTAGATGCTATGTTAGTCAGTGAGGCACATTTCATATAATAGTCACAAGTCAAGGACAAGATGAAATGTGCAGTGGGCCACCTACTGCCAGGTCTCAATGATGTCACCAGGTGCAGCCTAACCTGGGTGACTGAGGAGGGACATCTGTTTGACAGCATTAGCCCTCCGAGCCCTGCCATAACCACAGATTAAATGGCAGTAAATCTGAGGATTAGATCCATGTATGAATAGACTACATTGATTTTCCCCAATCTCTTCAATAACTCTGGGATTTCCACGATGACAGACGTTATGCCTAGAAAGCATACATCCATGGACACACACACACACACACACACACAGGGACTCATCTATCCCTCACTTTTCTAAAACCTTCAAAAACTGGTCTTTGACTAACTCATCTACATTTTAATCTACTCATATATCAGCCTATAAACTCCAGCAAAATAGCACAAGACATCATTCTTTTAACAAACTGCCCATCCATCCAACCTCTTCCTCTAGCCACAACAAAGCAACTGGAAAAAAAAGAAGCTCAAGAGGCCTCAAAACGTCCATTCCAATTTTGCAGTGCGTCTTCTCATAGGAGAGCGAGATCACTTCTGTGCTCTGCAAGTTGAGCTTTATTATCTGTGACCACTGTGTGGTGATGATGATGACAAAGACAAACTGGTCTTTCCTCCTTTAGCTGCCTCAAAAGCTTAAAAAGTTGAATATGCATGTGCTCATGCAATTCAGCCAGCCCCACTGTGACCTTCCTGACACGAAAATCCCAAAAGCCTGTGCTGAAACCCCAATCCTCTCTGACCATCACAGCCTCTTGCAAGTTGGCCTGACATCAAAGACGAGCTTTTCGCTTTTATGACCTCGGTCTGCCTCTCAGGGCCTCTGGTTGTCCACCACATGCTTGTCACAAAAACTAATATTTCAAACACCAGGCTCACGTTAACCACTTCTAACACCTCCACAGTCAAACATGAAGAAACCAAAGATAGCTCAGGCTGCACCTTCATGATTTCCACAGTCAAAGAAACGGCTACCGACACGACTATTTTATGAACGATGAGTCCAAACTGGGCTTTTACAAGAGAAGACAAGGTATTTAGTCCAAAGAGAAAAATGAAATGTGCAGTTAAAGTAAAAAAAAAAAAAAAAGCTAGGTAAAGCCTATAATTTAATAGAACACAAATCACAAATTTCTTCTGAAGTCCGCTGGGCAAAGACATTTGGCAAATCGGCAGCAACCTCACGCCATCGTCCAAAATGGCTGGCCTTGTCAGCACGGTTGACCTTCACGTCCTTTTAAGCCAAACAAAAACAACTGCCCAATGATAAGCGTCTTGTGGGATAACTCTATTAACCTTTAAAAAGCACAGGTGTGTAGCAAAGTGGAATGCTCTCCTACACTATTCTTTAAAGAAAAAAAACACACAAGTAAGGTAGGTGAAAGAGAGATGGAGAAACCGGGCATGACAGTAGAGCTGCTTCAATTAGGTAAGCACATTGAGCTGTCAAGCCGGCACATTCATCAACACACACAACGCCAGTCAGCAGCAGCAGAAGGCTCACCCACCTCTTTACCACGTTACTGTTACTGTGGTGTGCTGGGGAGGGGAGTCAAGAGCGACAGAGAGACATTTGCGAAGCAGATTTGGACCAGTCTCCACAGCATTTGGCAGCGCAAATGTTTCTATGCATGGTTTGGATAGCTTTTACTAGCATTTCCCTTCCGATAATAGATTGACCACGGGCCGCTAATGATATCATTATCATAGATGCACTGTAATTATCTTGACCCGTGCAGCGCCAAGATCAATGGAAGACAAAATCTGAATCCATTGATTAGTCTGCCACTATGAAGCTGATAAACCATATTTTGCACACAGTCAATGCTAGATGGACTGTGAATGACTTGGGTCCCTGCCTGTTTTTCAGACTGCAGCATCCAGACGTGGGGTTGGGAAAGTGGACCTGCAGCGGACAGTACGTGAACCGTACTGGCAGAGTTAATGTGCTTCGCCACTCATCAAGCTGTCATCTGCATGAACAACTATTACACAAAAAGCTCCAAATTAGGGCTAATGTTTTACTATATAACACTCCTAACATAGTCAAAACAAATTACTGTCATTATCATCATCTTACCAGTAGTGCAGTATTATTTTCCTAACTACATGGCAAGCAATCAGCCAGAAAGTATATATTACAAAAAAACGGGTTTTGATTTAGAAAAAAACCAATAAACTCTTCTGTAATTGCAATCAATATATTGCATTAAGACAGTCAAGAACAGTATGCTATGTCTATAGATAGCTCGTCTGAAGCCAATATGTAGGTGGTATTTGAGTGTAAAGATTGTAGAAACAAATGGAAACATTTTAACATCTCTCTGGTTGATTGTAACCCATACATTTAAGCCATACAAGACAACTTTATTTTTATCATCAAGTTGCATTGAGTTGTGATTTAGAACATCTTCCACTTCTTCACAACGAAAATAACAACGGAAGATTGATTTTTATGTTGATTTTAATGCTCCAGAATTCTGATAAACTGAATATTTGGGGGGGTTTGGACTGTTAGTCATGGGGGGAAAAAAGCATATTTGTATAGTAGGGATATACCACCTGCTTAACTGGTGACAAGAAATATCAGTATCAGTTTTTTTAGATTATTTTTTGTATCAAAGGCAGTGAGTGGCCAAGATGCTGCTCAGCTAGGGTGCTCAGTAATTACACTGTTCATGTGTGTGTGTCTTCGTTACACATACTACATCAGAAAACACAACCTTCACACAAGTGCATAAGAACTCCATAACTGAACATCTGAATGAAATATCCCTACATAGCAAGCACTTCATGGAGCAGAACGTTCTTTGAAACACACAGCAAAGTACACTACAACAGTGGTCCCCAACCCCTGGGCCGTGGACCAATTGGTACTAGGCCGCGCAAGAAAAAAAGTTATATAAGCTTTATTTATTATATGAGTCTGAACGAGCTTTTATTTTGAAAAATGACTGGATTCTCTTAGTTACATCTCGGTCACTTGAGTGCCAAAATTTAACCCAGCTAGAGTAATAAACAGATAGGCTTTGGAAAGATTCCTTGTGAAGGGGAAAATGCACAATGAAGAGAAAGAAGATCAGCCTACGACTTCCAAGAAAAAGAAAGCTTTTAACAGACAACACCAGGAGATCTACTTGAAATATGGATTTATCACGACAGGTGATTCCCACGTACCAAGCCCGCTCTGCATGAGTTTTTTGTTGACGCTGAGACCTTGATGTTATACTCATGTTATGTTATTGGTGTGGTGTAACACCCCCCCCCCCCCCCCCCCCCCCCCCCCCCCCCCCCCCCCCAAAAAAAAAAAAAAAAAAGCAATATATATGATCAAGTGAAATGTGCTATAAGACTGTAAAGTGGAATAAATACATTTGGTCTGTAGAGCAAAAATTATTCACCTTTCTGGTAGTTACCAGGCATTATCACATTCTTGTAAAAATATTTTTATTAGATAAAATAAATTATCTAATAGTATGATATTAGGTCTAAGTTTTCTTTGCCCCAGTTGAATTTTGTTTGCACAAGTACCTCTGTTCAGTACCCTGGAGCATTTTATTATTAGATTATTGACAAAGAAGAAAATGTCCTGTAACCAGCTGCATTGTTTTGGAGAAAATGTAAACGGATATTTCTTTTGTTTTATTATGAACATCTGGTTCAATTTTTCCAATTGAAACAAGCTCCCAAAAAAATTTTTTCTCCAAATGTTGTGAATTGTAGTGTCTTGGAGAGAAAACTGAAATTAATCAAATCTGGAGTTGGCAGGTCAGAACTTCACAAAAATGAGAAAGTGAAATGACTCTTGAACATTGCAATCAGTGCACTGCTATCTAAAATGTCTCTGCATTAAAAGAAATATTTTGCTGACATTTTTATTTGTTATCTTAATCACTAACTGAATTAATAGAAAAAACAATTGGTAAAGCTAATCGCCTAAGAACTGCAACCCTGAGGCACAGATGTTAATTAAAAACAAGCAGCTAACACTATAATGCAAATCAACATAAAATAATTGAAGACAAAAGAGAAAACAGACCCAAATTTGACACAAAGATGAATTAAAACCTTCCTCATAAAAACGTATCTCAGGCATAAAAAAAGTACCATTTATTAACCAGCTATTGGGTCGCATTATATTCCACAGATGTTCATGCATCAAGTCCCCCCTTCTGAGTGACACTTATGCTCACAGTCACATCATAAACCACTTACAATATCCTTCTGCTGAATTGGTCTCAATCATATCTGTATTTTTAGAGCAGCCTGATTTTGTTAGGAGGTAGCTGATGGCACTGATGAGCAGAGGGCTGTTGCTGGGAACAAAGTGGGCCATCTACAGATGAACAACTAATAATAATATGACATTAATGATAATAATGCGAAGGTGATATGGGGTTGCCAAACGTATTGCTCCCCTTTGGAAAGATTTTCGTGTCACCATGGAAAGAAAGAAATAATATTCTTGCCATCAGTAACACTTCTGCATTGCAACAATTAAATCACATTTCATTGAGTACAATACATCCACAGGGTTATCTCTATTCTTGGGTTTACCTGTCATCATCCTTCCGGGAGAATGATGCAACTTATTTTTACACTGCAAAGGCTAATAGCTTTGCACTAGAGAGCTCCTTCAGCGACAGACTCCTTCACCCCAGGTGTGTGAAGGAGCGATATCGCAGGTCCTTCCTCCCTGCTGCTGTGAGAGTATACAATCAGCCCCCCCCCAACACACACACAACATCCCATATACCCTGAACCTGGACAATGTGACTAATTTCTCTTGTGTGCAATATACATATACATATATATTGACATGTGCAATAACTTATCTCTGGTATAGTAATCAGGAACCAACATATCCCTTGTAAATAAAGTCAGAGTTATTATGTATTATGTATTATATATTTCTCTATTGTGGTTATTGTTTCGTTTTATTAATGTTTTTATCTTATTTTATTATTATTTGTCCATTTTCTTTTTTGTTGCTATTTTTCACTTTTCACTTGCTGCTGTAACAAACGTAAATTTCCCCATTGTGGGACAATAAAGGAATATCTTATCCTCTCTTATCTAATGCAGGCAAAACACACCTGGTGGACCTGAAAGCTTGACACTTAGCTTCCCAGCACACTAAGTTAGCTGGAGTGAGCGAGAAATGAACCTTGTTATGTGTCCTGACACCGGGCCCTGGTCCCCAGCAAATAAAAACACGCCTCTCACTTACTGGCTGCCTGCACTCACAGCCCCATACATCAGCATTATAAAGGAGCTCGCCAGCCTCAAGGTCAGCTCAATTTCCTCCTGCCGTTATGAAGTATCAGAATCACAGTAAGAGGGGGCACCCGCACACATGTAAAGAAATGAATTAGGGAGAGAGGGAGGGAGGAAAAAGAAAGACGAAAAAAAAAAAAAAAAGGGGGGGGGGGGGGGGGGGGGCTTAGTAATACAATAGGGAGCTGTGACAAATCACCAGGAGAGAACCAGTCTCTTCAAACGTAAAGATGTGCAAGCAGGGGCATTTGTGAGAAGATGTGGAGAATATTAAGCGTACTTGTTCAATCCACAAACGCAGAACATACGAGCCTGTAATTTAAGTAATAGGATTGAGCAGACACTCTTTTAGGGGCTGATTTCACTTATGTAATCACTGAAGTGTAGTCTGCAAAAAAAAAAACTATTAAGCAATTAGGGCTACTGAAATACTGTTGAAGAAAATGTGAATACAATATTTATATTGAGTCTAGTTAAATACTAAACCGTTACATTGCAAGAACAGCGACATAATGCAAACGTAATGCCTTTTTACCTTTTGAGATTTGAGCCCATTCATCACACGCACAAGCGATTTGATAAATTGCACAGAAGCATGAAAGCTGATCATGTGCGTAGCAGAGTGCAGTGCCTGTATGTGTTTGCCTCTGCCTGAGTAGGCAGTCATCCTTGGCTGCCTCACTGGCTGAGGTTTGACATCTTCAGCTAAGAGCCTGGGGAAATAACAGCAAATTCACTTAATGGCACCACCTCATCTATTCCTCATACAGAGAGAGGAGATAGAGGACGAGAGTTCCTTGAGGTGTTACAAAATGGCTGTGTGCTTTCGTCTGCGCTGCCGTCTCTCATCCGAGGGGGTGCAGGTGTGTGGGTAAACACAAAGTGCATTGAGATCCGTCACAGGCTCTGCTCGGCCATCAGCTGTAATTTGCAGTCAACTCTGACCCTTTGCAAAAAGCCTGCCAGCCGTCAATGTTGCTGCTGAGCTCTTTGCGGTGACAGCGCAATCTGGTTTGATGTGTGTGTCTGTGTGTGTGTGGTCACATACGGGTATGCGTGTGAAGGATCTGTGGGTGCGCAGACAAACATATACAGACTTGGACTCTGCAACAATGTTAACGGCTGCAGGTACATTTGTGCTTGCTGGTGCAAGTGTAAAAAAAAAAAAAAGAAAGAAAAAAAAAGTATGTGTCTGCAGGGAGTGTTACAGAGCCAGAGGTATAATGGCCCCACTCCATCTTCGTGTGAGGTATTGCAGAACAATCCAAAGCCGGGCACAGCAGCTGGGAGGAAGCCTGAGCTGACTTGCAGTTGGATAACATCTCAGGGTAACAGCAGGTATGCTATCAGAGCGGCCCGAATCCCCTTTGGGATATTTTCAGAGCTTCTGACCCCGGCATGACTGCCTACATAACATCTCTGTGCCTGGAACACCGGAAGAACATGGCCCAAACCACAGCACTGCTTCCTCTCGGCTGCACATCATTTCACTCTCGCAACCCTGAACAGCTACTGCTATTGTTTAGATAAGTTATTGGAAACAAAAGGCACAGAGACTAAATGTTCAAAGGCAGCAGGTTTTCAGTTATTTACCAATGGATAATACTTGGAATAATAAATTGTCATGTAAACATTATTTTTGAAAATGCCTCAACCAAATATGAGCATAGTCACAGAAAACATAATAATGTGTATTACAACTGCCTTTTTCAACAAGATTTTAATTTTGTACACTTTAATGGAATGATGGATCACAACTGATGCTGAGAGCTCAAATTAAAAAAAATAAAGTCTACAATTCCCAGTCAAAATTTCATTTAGTTGAAGAGTGGAAATTACAGTTTTTATAGCAGGGTATTGGTAGTTCACTGGTAACACATACAGATAAAATTTGTAAAACAAATTTTATCTGCATGTGTTACCAGTGAACAGACTGTTATACAGACTGCTCTATGTTGTTATACAGACTATACAGATAAGTTTGTTATAGTCAAAGAAAGCATGTGATAACTATACCATAGTATCAACTAAATTTATTTTCATTTGGGATTAAGATGCAGATTTAGTTTTTTTAAATTAGTTATTATTCATAAATGAAAAATAGTGGGAGGAAAAGAAACCATCAGCATTTCACAAAAACCCAAGGTGATTGTTTTGCTCTTGTCTGACATAGGTTTGTAGTTTTGAAAAGCTGCTGCTTGTTTTCTCCTTCAACCGATTTATCTCTAATCACCTCCTTCAAGCTGAATGAGATTTTTTTTAAAAAACAAGAGGAGAGCAGATCATTTTGATCTTTAATGTGAGCAGTTCTGGGTCATAATTTAACTAGTACATAAAAGGGTTTGAATATATTCAGCACCCTGCAAATAAAACCTTTCAACAGTGTACAAATCTAGCTAATGGCGCACCGTGCTGTCCTCTTCATATACATTTGTAGCTGTGCTGACAGTTAATAGAGCAGCTGATAACAGGTGGATAATATGCATCAGCGAGTGCCGCAGTGAGAAGATGAATGCACAGCCAGAGTCTCCCTCATATATAAAGCTATCTCCTCTCCCACGTTACCCAACAGCTTCCCACTTCTTGGCTCCCCACAGTTATGGTTGTCAGCCCCCTCTCCGTCTCCTCTTTCAGCACCTGCGTGTGACATTGCAACTCCTCTGTCACCTTCCTTCCCTCATCCCCCTAGAGAAAATGTTCAGCCCCGCCCCACTGGCTCCCAGCAGCCCCTGGGCTCTGGGACAATTAAAATCCAGGCAGGAGCTCATTCAAGTCGTCATGTGGAGTCTCAGATGGGACCTTGACTGTATATCTACAGATGTAAGAGGGAATTTGATATGCAAGCCTGAAGAACATAATACACCGTGTCTGCTGCACTTGAGATCAACATTCACACTCCTGCAAGGTGATGGGAGCCCATCAACAGCCAGACAGAAATGCAGTCTGGCCAGAGTGATACATTTGGCCTTACAGTATTTAGACACTGCCTGACTGCGCACACATGCACCCACAAGTCCACTGTGATATTCCAGTCTGAGCCAATTACAGCCCTGCCCTGCGTGCCCTTGACTACATTCCCTAACCCCCCTTCACAATCCATGTCAGACCCCTCTGCACTGATTTTTTTTTTTGTCCCTTTTGCTCTCCTCTTTGCTTCTTCTTCTTTTACTCAGTCTCCATCTTAAGGGACTGAAATATTTAGCAGCCCTATCTCAATACACCTCCAGGCAGAGAGTCTGAGCTGCCTTCCAAGCAAGGTAAGGGTAGCGAGACAGAGCGAGAGGCGGAATGTGGAGGACGGGCTGGTGTAATATCTCATCAACATTATTAAATCATTCATCCCTTGGCAGTCCCTGGGTGGTCCCGGCTTGTGTTATTTTTCAGTCAGGGTTCAGTGGCCTCAGCTCCTATGGTTAAGTTTGGCCTCTCTCCTTACCTGGTGCTGTGCTAAGCAGGTGACAGGGGAGTTTCCCCTCAATTAAGCAGAGGTGAAGTAAGGCCTCTCAGTGTGGCAGCACCATGAATACATTAGTCTCTAGCTGTCACCACAGGCTACAGCGTTAAGACGCACGAAGAGGACAGGCAGCTGCAAGTTAAGCAAACTAGTCCAAGGATTGTAATGTTTTAAACTAATACTCTGATAACTAGGCACATGAAACGCCCTACAGCAAACAATCAATAAATCTTACTTCACGCGGAATATATTGGTAGAATTTCAAGTATACCCTCGCAGAACAATATAATTCAGTTCCAATTACTGGCATTTTTGGCAAAAGAGTATATTAGCTGAGAAGATGACACTGGAGGACACCAAATCCTTGTGTTAATTAAAGCTCAATGAAATGGTGCCAGTGAAAAATTAGCATGACTTACAGCCTCACTCAGGGATACTGCCAGGAAATAGATCTCTCTCTGTTGTGTTGTTTTCAAGGCAACTACGATCACGAGAAAAAAACCTTTAATATCATTATATGGTATATACGCACGAAGGAAATTTTATTATTTACATGTTAACAGCTCCATACTTGCTATTCTCACCGGCACACAATTATCACCTGACAATTTTACTCCCCCTAAAAAGCCAACTAAGAGGGAGAGATAGTGCCTCCCTTTAGTCAGTCCTGTGTGTGAGTATACTGCATTGTGCTAGATGGGTGAATTGAAAGGGGCTGATTGATGGCTTCAGTGTAGACTGCCTGTCCACTTCTGTCACTGATGAGACATGTCAACGTAAAGACACATGAATGCAGCAGCCCATCCTCCATTTTCTCCTCCTCCTTCCTAGACAGAGACAGGAGGAATGACGCAGTAAATACAGATGCACCATGCACCATAATTCTGGGGCCCACTGCCTTTTATCTGCTGTGACAGCCTATGCTGCTGTCGAAATCAAACACTCAGGCACGGGGAAAAAGCTAGTATTCCCTTTAATAAACTGCCAGGCAAAGCAGAGTAGAAAAAGAGGCACTCAGTTCTGCTCTGCAGCGGCCAGGCTTGGCTAAGCAGCAGCACCTGAGGGGAGAGGCAAACTAGAAAAAAAGAGCAGAGCTCCTTTAGGCATTAGTAGGCATTATGCTGCTCACGCAGGCTCAGGCATCCAGCATCATTGCACTTACTAAGAGCTGTCTGGAGCCAATCGGTCAACGGGGAGTGTTGGGTACACGGCAGTGATATGCACACCAAGATGAGGACTAGTGTAAGTGACGGTGTGCAACTCACTCAGCGTTTGTTTCCCAGCTCTGCAACGCCCCTTTTGATCTACTAGGGTCAATTAATTACACCCCTCTCTCTTAATGCTCACCATTAGCATAAACAGAAATAGATGAAGAGCAGTGTCACAGTAAGAAGAGCTCCGTTCTGTCTCCCAGCAAAATAAAGGATCAGGTCTTTCTCTGTTTATAAATCAATAAGCCAATGCACAAAAGGAATATATTCTCATAGAACCAAACAATGCTTGATATATCTAAATTTTGAAAGATTTCCACATGTACAGCATCTCAAATATGATGATTTGATAATAGTAATTTAAATGTACATGTTTTAACTTTTGAATAAAAACAACCAATTTAAAGACATCCCATTCAGCTGTAGCACATTTCAAAGAACTGACTGATTTATAAAAAGACACAATTGACAGATTAATTAACAATGAGAGCACACTTTCTTTCCAAATTGTTCAGGATTTTTGACAAGAGGATAAACAGAGCTGCTTGGGAAATAGGCAGCTTTTTTGTTCTGACCTCACATCTGTCACTACCACAAGAGGGCCACTCATGAGCTGCACACACACAAGCATTTTACTTACATGCACACACAAATGCACTTTTGTGCAGCTAAGGAAGGATAAAAATGTTGGCTTTTAGCTGCCAAAACTCTTGGGGATAGTTTAAAAATTGTTAAGGAGGTAGGAGGGGTGAATCACTAAGTACCTGGTCAATGTTGCTCCACTATGGCACCCAAAACACCATTAATGCTCTTCCCTATAATCTCATTATGAGCCATATGTGTCCATATAAATCATCAATTTTCATTTGAGCTCGCGGTCATCTTTATCACCATTACTACTGCAGTAATTGAGGCGGTGAGGCTGCACAGTTTACCTTCATGTGAGAGGTCAAGAGGAATGCAATTGGTTGACAATGATTATGCCTTGGCTGATTGGACTATAGTCTCCTGCTGAATATTTACTACTGATTAAACTAAACCATGTGCAGAGCCATGTGGCTTGCTAACAAAAGGGACAAGCCACAGGGCAGGGAGGAAAGGCTACTAATCAGCACATGCTCGCTGAACCAGGCAGACTCAGACCCAACGACTGGATCGATGCGATCAACATTCTCATGTTGCACCCAGGAGCATGTTATTTGTTATTAAGTTATTTACCAAATATCATGAAAACAATAAACGAATAAACATTATTAGCTTGAAACAAATCATAACAGAAAAGAAATTAAATGGATTGCAAACATATATCACCACAGGGAAAATTATGAAGGTAAGTTGCATGTTTACAGAATGTACATGTTTATGGGAAATCCTGTTACCACAACCCTCCCCATTACTAAATCATAAATAAAATGGGTTTTGGAATCCTTTTACAGAGATGCCAGCAATTTTTCTTATCTGTAATTGAGAGAACAAAACTGAAACACTCGGGATTTGAAACAGAAGAGAGGGTGGACGAGGAAACACAGGAAAGAGGCTTAGAATAGGATATAAGGAAGAACAGGTGAAAATGAGATCAGGAGAAAAAAAAACATGACCTGAAGAAATGACAGCAGGGTAGAGAGAAAAAAAAAAACTGACAGATGGAGACAGAGAGAGAATTCTCTTATTTGAAAGATTTTAACTCTCCTGATCCTCGAATGAAGAGGCGAAACTGATTAGGTTAATATCAAGCGGCTGTTTGTAACACTGTGCATGTCACTGAGAGCACAAATCAGAGTCAAGTCATGTTTTCCTTTTTTCCATTTGAAAGAGCCAGCTCTGTCCTCACTTCTCTCCCTTTTATTCGACACTGCACAGCCTCCTAAAGCGGCAGCTTGTCAGAGTGACAGATGCAGACACGACCAGTGACCTAAATCACTCTTTTCCAGCACATTAACCTCCGTGTCCCTTCAACTTTTACGCAAATCATGAAACACTAACATAGGGAAATGCTCCAACACAATACTCACAAAACACTGCACAATGAAAGCTACCCACAAATCCTGACTTGTTATATTAGCACCCTAAGCTATGAGGCTTGTAATATCCTTCCAGGAAGAAAATATTGAACTGTAAGACCTAATAAATATGTTCTATTTAGAACTGTGGCAAAGTGAAGGGCACGAAAAACACTTTGTTTCACCAAGGAATCGACATGGAAAAGGTCAATAATACTAATAATTACTCTAGCCCACGTTTCTAAAATGCAATAATCGTTCATTAAAGATGCAGACGGCAGCAAGCAAGCAGCCTGGCCAGGCATCAGGGCTGCGTGCAAGCGTAGGAGAAGGGAGGGGACGGGAGGACTGGTGTAAATGATTCATGGTTTGATATCTTTCCTGTATAATAGGCTCCTCCGGGGAGCTGCTGGGGCTCCACTGCAGCGACTGACTGCCTGGCTGGATGGCTGCCTGGCTCACTCCAGCTATGCCCCGGCTGCTTCTGCCACTAGTGTCTGCTCCTCAAGATTAAAAAGACTTGCCTAACCATGAAAAGAAGCTGAGTGAAAACAGAGAGCAGGGATATGCACATACACACATGAAAGAAATCGACTTAATACAATATCATGCGACAAAGGGTCTGGGGGCAAACAGAGGGGGAGGTGGGGTTGAAGCAGGGAAGATAAACTTCTTAGGGAGGAAATATTAGATGTGGAAAATACTAAGAAGACTTGTACTGTCTGATGGGAATATACATTTTCTAGGAAAATAGTTTTTTTTTTTCATGTCTGACTAAATATTTGGGTATGCAAGAAACAGTATCGTGTTCTATAAATGAACACCAAAGAAAAGCTTTTTGATAATAAAAGAAGAGCAAAAATATATGGTAAAATAAAAAGAAATAAAAAAACTCAATTTCCATCTTTCACAAGGCCAGATCCTGACAGAGATGACAGTAAGGTTAGTGTAGTGGTGAGCAAGCAAATAGCTGAAAAGCCAAAAACCTCATTCAGAACAACAGTCTTGAAGGAGAGTCTTGTTCCTGCTGCTAGCACTGGACAAAGTTAAATTACACATCTAAATAATTAACCGTTGCTTCAAAGAACAGTTATCACAGTGGATGTCGCACAAAATGCTGAACGAAATGACTTAACACCCTTTTTTCCTCTGGCCCGTGATGTGCGTGGGGTTACTGGTGAACCTGATAAGAGGAAGGAACTGCAGTCTTTGCAACCCAATCCTAGCACAACCAAACGTGATCATTTGCTCCAGCAAATCGTTTTGGCTATAAACAAATTCAAGTTACCTTTAGAAATGTTAAGTGGCCTCGCCACAGATGGAGCATCAGCCACGCTTGGCCCGCAAAAGGGATTAACCGCATTGATCAAAGGAGAAAAGAGTCATCCCAGTAACAATCCAAGTCATTTAGATGTGTGCCACGGTATCATACATCAGGATAGACCTCGTGCACATTTCCTGAAGCTCAACAACAAAATGACAACTGTTGTTCATACCATGAATTTCATCAAAAGCAGAGGGCAAACCAGCTTATAAGCTCTCAGCTTTCAAATGTGAAACCATCTGTAGTGAAATTAAGGCTGCGGCAAGTCTAACTGGAAAATGGTAACACTCTGCAGTTCACTACTCGGCAAGAACAAAGAGCTGGTATGACATCTGAATATGCTGATGAGTGTGCAAAACTCCTTCGAGCATTTGGCGAGAGGTTTCAGGACTTGAAAACTAAACAAAAGGAACTGAACCCATTTGCTATGCCATTTAATGTTGAACCAGCTAATGTGCCTGACAACCTATAACAGAGAATCAGTGAGCTGCAAAGCAATGACAAGCTCTAGGCTGGATATAAAAAAAACTTCCTCTGCTCAAGTTTTCTAAACTGTATGCAGTCCTAAGGATTTCCCCATTCTGAGGAGATGTGCAGGTGAAGTCTGTATCTCTAATGGGAATGAACAACCACTGTGAATAGTTCCTTTCAAAATTGACTTCTTACAAAAGGCATAACTCTCTCATGACTGAGCCACCCAAATTGAGTATTATCATCACCACCACCATCTGACATCAAACATCTCTCGCCAAAGAGCAGCAGTTCCAATCATTCCATTTAGAGATGTTCCGATACCATTTTTTCCCTCCCGAATACCGATTCCGATTCTTGAGCTCTGGGTATCGGCCGATACCGACTACCGATCAGAGTATGATATTTAAAAAAATTGCCTGACTGTAATATAATTATCATTGTTGTAAAACATGGAAATAAATACAGCGAATCCAAGCTAATTTATGTCTGTATTTATTTCCAAACCGTATAAAACAGTATTGCAAAATTAAAAAGTATTTCTTTTTGCAGATCGTGTAAGTAAAGAAGTAACCAGTAAATAAATCATTAAATATAAATTACATGGTATCAGTTGGTGCCTGGACTCCCGTTGTCGCTGACACTGATACCGGCATTTTTGGCAGTATTGGAGAAATTTCCAACACTGGTATCGGAATCAGAACAACACTAATTCCATTACACAGGTTAATCTGATATAGATCTACGAGTTTAATTATTTGACATGGTTTTTGATGGCTGTTGTAAAAATTGAAATGGCCTTTTTTTTTTAGGTTGTTAAGGCTCCCCACCCAAAGTTACAGTATCTTTAATAAGAATCCTCCCACTCTCCCTTATTCCCTTTAAGCTAAAAGATTGAAGACTTTTTAGATGCTGTGTGCAGGTTTTGGTCTATTGTTACAAAAAAGGAATGAAACAGAATGAATGAGAATTGGAGATGGGATTCTGAAGAGATTTTTCTTAAAACATCAATGTATAACAGAAATCTTAGTTGGCACATCACTCTTAGGAGATACATTTTCATGCACTTTATACACAAATGTGAGGCAAACAGCATTTAAGTGAAGCTGCTGACTTTAAACACCCTACTCTTCAGGACTTTTCCGTACAGAAACAAACTGATTTTAATCAGCAATCAATGCTGAATCAAATCTTGAGTCCCTTTCAGACCTGCACTGCTCTCCATTAAAAAAAATGGCAACTAAACATGTCTGTGTCAAGTCTGAATCATTGACCCTGGTGCTTTTCCATGATGTTTTGCAACAATAATCTGAATAGGTCAGAACTGGTAACACAAATGTATCAGACTCAACGTGGCACAACACTGAACCACCAGTACCAACAGACGCAGAAGACACTACCCCTGGACGTCCCTGGATAGACATAGAATCAATCACAGAAGTGAAGCATGTGACAGCAGAGCAACATCCAGACCAGTATCAACAAACAGACATCCAAAATGGCGTGCAGCGAAGCTGGAATGCACGAAAAACCTTGCTGATGCAGTGTGTTATTAGCAATTCTGCAGTCATCTTGGCTGTTTTAAATAGTGGCTCTTGAAAGCTCCTGTACGAGCCATCATATAAAGCGTACACCCCTCCCAGCTGGTTCGGTACGTTCTGCACCAAGAGACAATGACTGTGGATGGGAGGGGAACCAGACCTATTTTACCAGAGCCAATTCTGCAAACTGAAGGGGTATGACTGGCCAGGCTATCTGGAAAGGACTTAAGAGAAAAGGGGGGGAAAAAAAAGTGTATTAAATACACATTATCTTTAATACGAACTGATTAGATAAAAAAAATTAATAAATAAAATTTCAAAAATTAAATTCATTATAGAACTACTTAAGATTCACAAGCTTCAACTTAGCATTGTGCACATGTGTGCAGAAAAGCGTCAGCAAAAAGGAACAGAAACAGAATTTGAAACATGCTCTTATGAAAATACTGTATGCCCATATCAGTATTTTCTTTTTAATTCTCAACATGTCAATGGGCCAAGAGCCTACATGCCCCCCCCCCCTCCAAAAAAAAACCTCATCAACACACAGGAAAAGAAAGGGGAAAAAAAATGGAGAGATTAAGGTTGTAACGTGTTGGGCTAATCATAACATAGACAGTTTAGTGCCATCTCGCATAATTAAATGCTCTGCACTAACCACCTAATGCATACTAATTTGGAACAATCCACTCCTAGAGTTGGCAGACCATGAAGCTCCCTGCAAAGGATGTGCTTGTCTCTCTCTGCATGGGTGTGTGCTTGTGCAAGACACACACACACACACAAGCACACGCACAGACACACACACACAGACACGGACTCACGAACATTGATTTGCAGAGGAGTAAGGTGCTAAAGGTCAGGCCGTGCACTTGAAAGAAAAGGTCAAGCATTATTACAACATGACTAAATAAACAGGCTGCGCGCAGGCCCCGAACCCATCTATTGTGGATGCAGGAAATCTCTAGCTACAAGCCATGCCACCTGCCGGTTTGACTGGTTGGGATTCAGCTTCATCCCTTGTCTTTATCCATATATCCTTCAAGCTCTATGACAGCTGACATGAGGATTGTCATATCCTGCCTAGATTCTTATCTGCCCACTGGCTTTATTGCTCTCCCCCTCCTGAGTCGCAAATACACACTCACGCGTGCGCGCACACAGAAAGAAAGGAGGAGGCACCGCTGCTGGAGCGTGCTTAAAAGCACATTAATATTAATTGCAGCAGTAGCTGGAGCGATAACATAGACAAGATGCCCCTGTGACGGAGCTGGGTGCAGCCAGCCCTTGCGTTTTGTTTGCAGCACTGCTCATCTGTTGGATGGGTTTGGTGAGATGGCAGTCTGACGAGTATTTCATCTTCAAATAGCTTGTTTTATATTAGATGGGGTCTTCACTCACCAGCAACAAGAATTTGTGTTACCCAGCAGTAGCTGTTTGTGCGTGTGCATGAGCATGACCCTGATAAAAACTAGCAAGATGAATTATTAGACTACTGATATAAACAGCAATTGAAATGTACTTCAAATAGCAGAGAGTACTTAAGCGATCATGCTTTTATCTCCCCTACTACTCCTGGCTTGGCTACCTTTTATGTCCTCTACACTGAACTCAAAATTCTTTCAGCAGTGAGCTCAGCTTTAGATGTAAATAATCTATTCAGGTGAGAGAACAGAATAGTTTTCCCTCAAGGCCGAAGGGGGGGCAAAAAAAAAAAAACATACACACACATGCACAAATTGAGTTGAAAGGCTCTCAGGACCATCTCCACCCTCTGGGCTTTTTTTTTTTTTTCTCCCACTCCCGCTGTAGGAACAGCATGTAGTTGTGGGCATCAACGGCTGACAGTTACATCCTATACTTTCTCATTTTTACCTCGTCCTTTTTTTCACCTACGTCAAATACCATTGAGAAACCTGACGCTGCCTTTGCTACGACCTCACAGTAGTTGGTTTTAGCTGCGCGGTTTTGTGCTCCCTTTCCTATTTCCCCCAGGACTCATCAATGCCCCATTACCAAGTCAAATCAGGTGGTGCTGCAGATATTTGCCGAGAACCAAGGCTGCAAGCAGAGAGACAGACATTAGAGGATTCATTCAAGAAGCCTGGGAGGTTTTCCATTGGTCGCACCACGAGATCACAAATGGAGCAGGGAGGTTAACAGAAAGAGAAAAAAAAATTACTTCTGGCTAAATGCTTGTGGGTGTTTTATGGCTCAAAGGGCAGGGAGGGAAACAGAGATGTGGTAATGTATCTCCCTGACACTCCTTTAAGCAGCCCACAAGATTGTAATCTTGTGGGCCCCCTGGTTGTCGCATATTATTGTTTCTCATTTCATATGTCACTAAGAATAAAAAACAGTGTCAATTCCCGAGTCTTACGTGATCAAATTGTTTATTTGAAAAAAAAAAATCCATAGAAATCCTTAAAAAAAAAAAAAAAAAACCCTTTTGGCTAAAATCCCAGAAAATGTCACACATATTTCTCACTTTTATCATCCTTATCTCTGCGATAGCAGGTCCAACGTGGACAAGCCCTGTGTAATGTGACCAGCGACATTAAGCCAGGTAGAATGATGAGGAGAAAGGAAAGTCTAAAAAGAAACGATCCTTTTAGTTTTCAGTGCTTGTTGTCATCTCTTTTTTATCTGCAGCTACACTGGAATTTAAAGGGAAAAAAAACCCTCTGGGGAAGAGTAGGGCAGCAGAAAAGAAAAGAAGAGACATCAATCAATACTCACTGCACTGAATTTTTGTTGAGGTCTTTTCTGAATCTGTTGTTGATTAGAAGAAAAGGCTAAGTGTAAAAATATATGTGGAAATGCAGCTTCTTTAAGGAAGAAGTCAAAAACTTTTTTTTTTTTTTTGCATTTCCGTGCGTGTGTACACATTTAATAGTGCTGGCCCTGTGCTGAGCAGATCCATTTGCTTTGTGCTAACTATTAAGGGTAAGGCTCTTTCCCCGCTTTCAATCACAAACATGACATGTGCACAAACTACACATCCTCCACCACCGTCACACAATAGAGCCAAAATATTTGCTTGACAGCCTAGTTAAAATTAACCATAGCTAATCAAGATGGAGTGCTGCTGACTGGACCGATCCAGCTGGAATTATCTGAGATGTGACAAGCACTTAATCAAGTTGTCATCAGTAGAAACCCTATTATTGTATAAATAAAAATCCAAAGAAAAAATTTAAAGCACTGAAATTTGACACCCATTCTCAGTAACACCACCCAAAATATAATTTTCTTCATTTGAGAAGATGGTGAAATGAGGAGGAGGACATTGCCTCCTAGTGGCAAAGAAAACTTTTAAATTGCATGTACATGTGTCAGTCCAGTTGAAATTCTACGAAACTGAATTTCTCATGCTTGGATCAACACACCTTGATAATGAGGACGATGACAGTCTAATCACTCTTGGCCTGCAAAAATGTAACACAGCTGTAAAGTTATCCAATTTAGCCCTCGACAGGGTACCAATTTTTAGGTCAGCTAAATTTGTTGATCACTATTTTGGTACGTTACTCAATAGGCAACCAGAAAATCCCATGACAAATTAGTTTTTTTTTTTTTTTTTTAAAAAGATCATATCGCCACCTTTTGTAAGCAAAGTTGAATATACTTAAGTCAATAAACAGATTGCTCTTCCACGCTTGTACACTCAGACAAGGACAGTAACCCAATTCGATGATCTGGTTGAGCTATAACTAGAGCTTGACTCAACTGCACACAAAAACAGGCCAAGTGAGTCAATTTGCTGCCGATGAGTACCTGCAAACTTGTCGGTGCATCCCTGGAGATTTTTTGGGCTGTCCTGTTACAACAAAGGACCCATGAGGGTTAGGGGGTGGGGTTTTGTGTGTGTCTATAGACGGCAAAAGAATAAGGTTTACAATTAAAGAGAGAGGAGAGACTGGCTGAGAGCTGATGCAAGTTCGGGTTCCAAGAAAAAAAAAAAAAGAAATGGTCACACACCCCTCCGCAATGACACAGAAACTGAAAAGCGTGTCTTATATTTTATCTACAAGTCTTTAAATTCAACACAACGCTGCTCGAATACGGGCAGCTGATGACACAACCAATTTGCCACATCGCTGATTTGAAAGGGATCCTTTGAAGATGACACAGAAAGACAATTGTCCTGTTAGAGATCTATGAAATCAATGAGACGAGATCAATGCCGTCTCTTCTTGTCTCACAGCACTTTACATAAACAGCAATAACTCTCTACGAGGCCATCTTCTAGCTCACAGATTTCCTGCGCAAGTCTCGTGGACACCTCCAGGGTACAAACCGTCCCTCACTCCATCAGTGCAATGGTCACATCCACAACTTCACGCACAAGGCAGGGAGGCACAGCAGGTAGATAAAAAGAGGAGTCTGGGCTGGGGGGGGGGGGGTTTACCCAAGGCCAGCCAGAACCAGAGAGGAAAGGCAGGGGGAGGGAAAGAGGGCGGTTGGAAGAGACTAGCACAGTGTCTTCATTAGAGTATAGTGGCTGGCCAAGCACTGTGGTAAGAGCTGCTCATCCTCTCAGTTAATTAGGCTTTCTGCTGCTTCGTTTTAGGGCGAGGGACAGGATGTTGGAGGCTTGATTGCTTTTATTTCCCAGCCTAACAGCTCTGCTGCCTTAGCTGCTTTATTAACAGGAGATCTTGCAGATTTAAAGCTGTGCAGAAAACATCAATTTCAATAATTACAAGAAAACTGCTGGGGAGGACAGTGAAACATGCGAGCTTTCACACAACCGTCACTAACCAAAAGCCATGCCCCTCCTTCACAAAATGTATCCTTTTCAAAATTGAACATTGAGAACAAGTTAAAATGCACACCGATCTGCCTCCGTCCACACCTGGCAGTTCAACTATTTTACAACCAAACCCTGACCAGTAGGGCAGAGGAAATACTGTGAAAAGATATCCTTCCTCCTTTTAAATATAAAATGTCACTATCTGACAACAGAGCACATGTGAGACTGGACGAAGAGCTGCTCTCAAGCAATAACTGCAACTGGAAAGAAATGCCAAAATTCATACTTTTAAATGCAACAGATATCAGATTTAGAATGGAGAACCACTGATTTGATTTGATTTGATTTGAATAAAATCAATAACTGTGTTGACTTGCTGTGTGTTGCCTCCCTGTATTCTTATCTTGCTTTCTAATGTTTCTTTCATGAGCCAGCCCACTGCTGGTGACATTATAGCTACAGCACTTCTCCAAGTCCCCAATGGATCAGTGAAAATGGTTGGCGTAAAACACAATTAGCACGGTCCATATGGCTGCTAGTGAGGGAGGAGCAGGAGTGATCCCGTGTGTGTTTTTTGATTTTTTTTTTTTTTTTTTTTTTTTTAAACAGAGGCCTTCCCCTCCATTACCTTAAAAACTGCCATCATAATAATTGCACCATTTCAATTCTGCCACTTGGTTCTTGTAAGGCAGCACTTCTTCAACAGATCCTCAATGTGCAGAATGACTCTTTCTAAATAAATGGACCAACCTTAGCTGAAGGCCCAATCAATAACTACTTCATCATGATTAATGGTTCATATTGGAAAATGGGGAAATTAAATGTGAAGAGAGCGTTACTTCCTGATTCCAACGCTCAACCCTATCGATTGGTCATAACCCCCCTTTCTGACCAATGGAATGTGCTGATAAGGGCGTAATGTGTTCGACTTATGTAAACTGAGCACAAAGAAAACAATTTATTGTGCTTTGGGTGCGTCATGTTCCCTGATAGCTCTGTATGCCCAGCCTGACAAGCATTTTCTTTCCTGAGAAACGCAGACACCTTTTACTGAGTAGAAGTGAACAACAGCTTGAGGCAACAGATTTATTACAAATTGATCTATTAGATAGCACTGCTGTGCCTCGCTGTTTTCTCTCCCTCTCTCTCACAGTTGTCTCGCCCTCTATGTCTCTGACAACCTTCCCCTGATGGTAGCTTGAGTGTATCAGAGAGGAAGTGCTACAGTAGCAAATTTCAACTCAATCCGCAGAACTCATTTACTTTTTTTTTTTTCTGGAACTGAGGTGCAGAGACAAGTCGTCCATCCTTAAACCCCGTCGATCCAGAGACAAGTTCCAGAATCTAAGCGGAAGGCTCTGCACGCTTAATAGGTGTGCAAGGACGAGCAAGGACACCATGTACCGGACGCACCTCATGAACAAGAGAGCACGGAGTCAAAATGCCACCAGGGTCTTTTCCTTGCAGTGCTGTGAAACCAAAAGGTTCATGCATCTCTATTAAAACAAGAGTGACAGCTTTGCAGCTCAAGAACCTGTGCTTCATGTGTGCAGTCACAACATTCGCACAGTGTTTGTATTAGTCACAGAGATGGCAAAACACAGGCAGCACGTTAGAAAAAGATCTATGCCTGGTTTTTCTTAAGCACAATGTTGAAAATCAATAACGAGCAGACTCATTATTGTACAGAAACGCAGTGTTACAAGCAATCTCAGACACTTTAATTAAATGACAAAGTCGTGTCGATCTACACAAGAGACAGTTCTTATTGACACAACTCTCCATAAAATAATCAATGGCACCAACTGTATTGTTTAGACTTGCTGATCCAGATGGCTCTCTGATAACAATAACAGTAGCTTTGTCCTAATCATTACCACTGGGAAACAAACCCCCCCTCCCCCCCTTTTTTTTTTTGTTCGCTTCATTATCATTTTAACTCCAAACATCTCATGGAAATTGGGCCTCTAGCAGATTTACAGTCATCAATGTCAATAAATTCAAACTGAGTGGACACGTCTGTGAAAGGCAGGTGAAAATGTAGGAACAGAATATGATGGTCCCTTTTAAGTCCTGGGACTAAACTAAGATAGCAGCAGGTTTCTGTCCATTCAACCACATATTTTTGTGCTGGAAAAAAAAAACTAACCGAGTACTGATGGAGAAACACTATTTGGGCTTCTTTCCTTTAATCACTTCCGTCTTTTATCTTTGCTGCATAAGAAAAGAGGACACGAAAGACAGGGCTATTGGTTTCCGGATGGAATAACAGTGGATCGCTGTAAAAGGCAAGAAACTAAAGCCATTGAAATATTCTACAGAGGGTGTATATGCCAGTATAAACATCTTTAGGCGGGCAGCTGCAGGGGATGTGTGCAGTAAAACACTGGTATGCTTTGTTTGTGTTTCAGCACCACCAGGACCATGCCGTGTCATTACATGAGGCAATCTCTTACCTAATCAGTACTGACACACACACAACAGCAAAGCACTCCTCCAATCACTCCACCCCCCACCTCCAACCCTTCTCTCCTTCTCCTCAGGGGCCAGACAGCTGATCCTACACCATTTCATTTTCCTCTTTTACTGAGATGCCAAATGGCTGACTGTTGTTTTTGATTTTCACTTACAATCCATGCCTCTTGACAAAACTGAAAGGGGGAGAAAAAAATAGTTTATCACCTGCATCGCATGTTCTGAATTAAATAACTGGCAAGATTAAGAATCCAAAAATGTGTGATGAATCCATAAAAAAAAAAAGAAAAAGCTGTGCTTTCACGATGATGTCTTCATGCGCTCATTTGCTGTTGCTTCACAACTCAAATATTAGCCAAGACCCTATATCCTGCTTCCACGTTCTCCACTGTGCAGCCACCCAGGCACATCGAGTACAAAGGACGCTAAAATATGATAAGTTCCGACATGCAAAATTCAACACGGGAAATATGTAGACTGTCACCTGCTTAAGAGGCAGGCAACATCACAATATCCAGCGTGCTTCGTTAGTTAAGACGTGAGCATGCCAAGCTACCTATGAGGATACAGTTGGCATTTGCAAGATGAAGTAAGAAAGACTTTACCGTGGCTGAGCCCACATGGATAGCAGATCTGATCACATCTAACACATCAAATACCACCAGCAGTAAGCACCAAGACGGTTCACAATTGTTAACACAAATCGCACTTGCTGATACCATCTCCTTGGCACAATTGTGGAGCTGCAGAGCTAGGCCTGAATCAAACAAAGATGAGATATGACGCAGTGTGCTTGGATCTCCTCTTATGAGAGGTGAAGGGAAGCTGTCAGAGAACACAAAACACATCTAGTGTCTTGCCTTCTCTGTCTTGCTGGGGTAAGCCAGGAGGAAAAAGGTGAGGTGGAGGCGGGGGGGGGGGGGGGGGGGGGGGGGGGGGGGTGCCTGCCTCATTTCTGCCAGTGTGCCCTGTGCGTGTCAGTTCAATATCTTAAAACAACACATGCAAGGCTTTGCTACAGCCAATTACCCAGCTCTTGGCACAGGAACTGAAAAACATCTTCGGAGAACAATAAAGAGAGCTTGGCTTGTTGTGCGTGCTGTCAGTAAGTGCTGACAGATTGTTATTTTTAATGAATATACAGCACTTGAATGGCCCATCAAGAGGTCTTTGAGCGAACATTGCTCCTTTGTTCTGGGCATTAATTTTCTATGTAACAGCCAGATATCTTGCAATGAAACATATCTGACACTGCGAGGGAAAAGCAAAATCAGATCATCCGCTTGCTCTCTTATTGTCCACTGCATCCGTTTTGCTGAAAGCATATTACGGATAAATAAACACACAGCTGACACATTTTAACTACAAATGTGACATTGAGATTCTTGATTGCACATTATCTACTCAGTTGCCTCTGGACAGTGCATGTTTTCACTGCTTAGCTACATTTTATGCCAACATAATTTAATTTTGCATATGAAATGTTTGAGCAAAACAGTATGGAAGAAAAAGAAAAGAATAAAGAAAAACAATATTTCAGTCATATCATTTCACATCAAATACAAGGTATCAGCTCCAATGACAGCTTGATGACACCTTGTAACACAAGACAATAACAGAGAGCCTGAGAATACAGAATCATGTAGCTGAAATCAGAGATGGGCATCATTATTAGGAACCATCTTTTATAACATTTCTGGAAGGGAAGCAATGAACACATCTAAGTGGAAAAACAGAAAGATACAATTTGAGAGTATCATGGAAACACCAAACTCCAGATGATGTGAACTGAAATATCACCCAACAAAGAGGTGTCAGAGTGCAGTGAAAAGGGATTTTCCTGATCATTGCCTGGCCTTTGCCACACATTACTCACAGTGAGCAACCATTACTCAAACACATATTAGTCATTAACAGAATATAGCAGGATAATTACACTTTTCTTATCCTTACTCTGCTGCTTCTATGGCCATCCAGCTAGATTAACATCCGATGGATAGGGTGCGTCATTGGATGTGTTACAGAAAGTAATTTTACCCACTGCTGCTCCTGAGATCCTATTCAAAATTAAACACTATAAAACACCCTGGACCACACAAGAGCTCTGTGTGTAACATGACAAGGAAAAACAAACAGCACAGCAAGCGTTCTATTTTAAGCAACTCTACATTAGCCTCTCGTCAGAAAATGAAGAATTCTCTGTCAAAAATTAATTAATTAAAACAATGAGGTGCTTCCAAGTCAGAGTTGCACTACAGTGGTGATCAACATATAGCTTATAATGGTAGACACCTGTACATAACTGTGGTAAGTTTATAGTTCGAGTGGCAATTAAAGAAAATCTGAATTACAACCACAACGCAACTGTCAGAAGAAAACTCCTACAAAATATCCCACAAGCACTTCTTTAGGATATATGTGGGTAGAAAGGTCTATCAATGTGTTTTTCTTTTTCCTATGCTAAAAAGACAATGTGAACCTTTACCAACTCATTGTCTTGAAATCACTCAGCAGTAATTCACACAAATGTGTTGACATTATAGAAATTAACTAAACAAATACCTGCAAATAATGATTTGGTTCTTCTCCAGTCACTTTCTAAAATAAAACAAAACAGTTTAATAATGAATCCACATATTACAAAGAAGTAGAGGGTGAGTAATGGATCTGAATATATTTTGGGTTTTTTTTCCCCCTCTTTCTTTTTTTTTCAGATAAGTGGTAATAATTATCCTGGCCAGCTATACCCATCTACTACTTGAAATGTATCTTTTATGAAATGGGTCTAGTCCCTCTCTCATTCACAGCCATTTCCACTGGTACAGAACTAACCAAACCAACTACAACAGGGTGAGGGCAGGCTTTATGTGAGGACTCATACAGGAGCATCCAAGAGCCATTATCCAAATTAACGAAGATGGCTGTAGAATTGGTAAGAACACCTTGAATCAACAAGTTGTCACTGCAATACTGAAAACAGTCATTCACTGGCATTCCTACTCCAAAGCACTCCATTTTGGATGTTTTTCTCTACTAGCCTTTATTTCTTCTGCATCCATTTGTGTTGCCTGCTGGAAATCAAGTCGAATCCAGAGAAACCAGACTAAGTATTTGCACTGAAGAGGAATAGAACTGGGATGGCTGCCCAGACTATGCAGGCATGGCCTTGACCACCACTTTTGTGCTACAAATCATCACTTTCAAGTTATTGGTCGATCCTTTTAAAAGTGGCTTTAATCCAAAAATGAATCTACAGTTGTGTTCTGATGTTTGGCTTTGCAGCCAACTCCTTAATGTTACTGTCAATAGAAGCTCATGAAAATGCACTCTCTTCAATATCAGAAGTCAAGGGCATCAAAAGAGAGCAGAAGAGAAGTTAGAACAGAACAATATAATTAAAGTCAGATCTCAAACAGTAAAAAGGAACATGGATATGGTGGTGGATTTTTCTGTTTGGTTAATTCAGTAGTTAATAAAGGTGAACAAAAATGATTGATAGATAGATAACTTTATTGTCATTGGGCCAGCATCCCAGCACAACAAAATATAATGCTTAAAAAAAAACAAAAACAATAGAAGTCACTTAAAACAACAGCAGTTACGCTGTAATATAATAACTGGGGAAAACCTGGCCACATGGGTCAATGTGCATCTTTTGTGTTACTACTCTTTTACTACATATTGATGAGTAACAGCCAATACAAACCACAAGCATGTATGATTGTTCTGTTCAATAACCTCTCTCACTTGCTTGTCCATATCAAAGTTGAACAGCAGCCAATGATCGGTTACATGCTCACACTAGTCACGCAACAGCGCAGCAAATCCTGCCCTTGTTTAAATGTTAATAGCGTTTAAAAATAATGAAATGTTGAGCTCATTTTACAGCAGTGCTGTCAGAATATCATAAAATGTTCTGAAGACTTCCTTATGCCCATTCCAAACAGCAAATGAGAAACAGGCTTTGTTGTCAACATGAAATCTTTTTTCTCTGCAAAGGATGAAAATATATTGGCCATTTAAAGGCAAAAAAATGATTTTCATTCCTTTGATCATTTCCAGGGAGTATTGTCATTAACTGTGATGAAATCCACACTTTTGCAGGGCTATGTAAGCAGGCTCATGGGAACAGCAAGTTAAGTGTGAGTCATAAACACTCAAAAATAAATCACTAGTTTTTTAAGGCATTGTTTTTTTTAGGTTACACATATTAAAACAAGAATGAATCATATATACATATATTTATATTCACTTTTTAAGACAGTTTGTGGAACATTTTTCTTTTGTTTACAATTTTCAAACTTCAAATACATTAAAGTGTCAATTATGACAATGATAATTCCATTTCAGTCATAAAGCACACACCAGTCCTACACCTGACACAGTCCCCGTTACTGTAACATTTCGAGCTGAAGTGTCAATGCAACTCTGCTAGTTGCATTTGTTGACAAATTTCAACAAAGATTTTGCAAGCACTGCATCTTTGTTTACACAAGCCAAGACGAGTGTGGCGTCAACCTGGGTGACCAGCCAAGTCTGTGCACACAAACAACCACAATATACGAGCAACACAACAATAATTAAGCACAAGTCAATCACACAAAGACAGCAAGTTAGCTTCGTTAGCTCACGTTTCCTGGAGCTAATGACAATAGATCCATGGGCTCAGACTATTCTCTGGAAGGGACATCTCTATACTAGGGGTGTTTGAAATAAGAAAGCCCTTGCTAAGAAGTGTTTTGTTTTTGTTTGTTTGTTTTTATTCTGTGGGCTGCTATCAAAAAATACATACATAAAATGGTGCAACACTGTATAGCATGTGCTCTGAGGTAACCGGTGTCAATGTGCTGCCTGTGTCCAGGCATTACACTTCTCCCAGCTGGCATTCCCAATCAGTGCTAGTCAGTGGCGTTAGCCGCTAACGTCAGTTCAAGGTAACCAGCAACAGTATTATGAGGAGCAAACAAGTCTAACAGCTAACCAGCTAGCTGATGCTAATAAGCAAATTAGCCACCAGCTAGCGAGCAAGAATGTACGTTAACAGTCCAACGGTTAACAAACTATTACTTCACATTTGTCATTTCTTGTTCGTTTGCAGATGAATGTCAAAGGTTGAAAAAAAAAAGAGAGGCTGATTGCAGCTCACAGCACTTACCTTAAAGAGCTTGATCTACAACATCTGTGATTTGTTTGATGAGAGACTGCAACAACAAACAATAGCAGAAGCTGGGGCAATTAGCCAACGTTAGTTAGCCAAGTGTCGCCTCTACACAGAGTAGTAAAACAGCTGCAGTGCCACCTGTGTGTCTTTTCTTATGTTGCTATAACGGAGCGAACCACGTTTGATGTAATGCTGTCATAAATGATGGACTTGAGAATAAAGAGGGAGTAATCGTTGCCGGGATGCTCAGACTAGTGTGTATGAGAGGCACTCAGCATGACAGCATCCTTCTTCATCTTGGGGTGAGAGCAGTTGGGGGTGCTCAAAGTTCAACCGGTAAAATATCGTCACCCACTGGCGAAAGACGGGAATATCCAGCCTCACCGGGAGTCCTCAGGGTGTCATCTGTGGAGCAGCTCCCTATCCATACTGACAAAACCCAAGACTCAATGACTGTTTGCGTTTGACCTGTTAGTGAGCGAAGACATACAAACAGTAGAATTTCCCCTCTGGAGCTTTGAATTTATACCAAAATATCAAATTGTTATATGTTTGCAATGAAGCAGTGTATCAAAATAAAGTGAAAATAACCACAGTTACATCACATAATATACACATACTGGATAAACGCTCAGAGAAAGTAAAAAGTTGCATTAGATGATAACACCTGATAAGGACTGGTTCTGTTTGGAGACTGGAGCGCTTAATATAGCCTGTTCGGTATAAAACACACAAGAGATACACTGTTTCAAACGCAAGTGCGACAAAACAGTTACAACGCAGTTGTAACTGTTTTGTCCAGTTCCACCGCAAAACAGGACGAATTACATATTTTCAGGTCGATCAAGCACAGGTTCAGAGCAGGAGATACCGTCACTGCCATAGCATGACGCATGCGCACTATTCATTTATTTATTTTCATTCAACTCGTTCTACTCTTTTGTTCAGTTTTCTAATTAATGTGCGCGAGCGCGCGTGTGTATGTGTGTGTGTGTGTGTGTGTGTGTGTGTGTGTGTGTGTAGAGAGAGAGAGAGAGAGAGAGAGAGAGAGACTGTGTGTGACAGTGAAGACAGCTGCTTTGCGGTGTTTTGTAAAAGCGCCATGAGTGGTTCCGGACTAAAAGCTGTTGAAGCCCTTAAATAATGTTTGTGTATTATACATAAATGAAATCTGCCGTAAAGAATCTGGCTGCAGCCTAAAGTCATGTTTGTTGTAAGTAACGAACCCCACCCCCACCACCACCATCTTTTTATTAGAGAATGGAGCTTTCAGGAAAAGGAAAACAAAAGAACAGTTCATTAATATTTATCTTGACATTAAAAGTCTGTCTTAATTATGATCTATAGATAGCATATTTCTTATCAAATCAAGTTAGTTTATTTCTATAGCACATTTAAAACAGCTTCAGTAAGCCAAAATGCTGCACAGTAATACAATTGTATACCCCTAAACCCCTAAAATCGTTGCTTAATCTAACTATAATGGCACTAATACATTAAAAAAAAATTGAATGAGAAATAAATACATAAATAAGTTTTGATTGAATAGTAAAATTCTGGAAAAAAAAATGTTTTCATCTGAGTTTTAAAATGATCAAAGTTTTGATCTGCTATTATGTAGAATGGGAGGCTTTTAACAAATTAGATAAGGGCTCGGTCACCTCTGTTTTGAGTCTGGATCTGGGAATATTCAACTACATGACTTGTGGTCCTCTGTTCTAAATGGAGTCTGGGGATCTAAAAGTTCAAACAAGTGTGGAGGTAAAATGTTATTGAGACCTTTAAAAACAAGAGATAAAAATTTTTAAAGGGTCCTTAAAAGAACCGGGAGCCAAGATAAAAGTTCCAGGTCATTGCACGTATGTGAACACAGCGTTTCTTTCCTTGTCAGAGATGCAGGCTTTTGCTTTCGTGCAGCCCCGCGGTCTATAAAGCAATGGGTGATCAAGGTTAACACACAAGGAATTACAATAATCTTAGAGTTATGAAGGTGCGATTTTCCCTCTCAGTCTCGTGGAGGCAAGTAAACTTCCACCTTACCAAGAGGAGCCCAGGATGAAAAAGATGGTCTTGACATGTATTTTTTTAGAATGGTGGAGTTTAGTCATTTGACCACTAGATGGCAGATAACTCAAAGCAAATATTAGTATCTAACACTGCACACTGCAATGTCAGTTCTGGATTCACTTTTAAAAAGTCTTTCATCTAGTTTACTGTAAAGTTTATTTGCTCCTTAGTGAAACCTAGAGCAAGTTTTGTGTGATGAGCGTCTTTATACGAGCGATTTGTAATACATCTTCTGGGTGACGTTTACACAATGGATGCATGTCCAGAAAAGGCTCAAACAAAGTAAATTGGTGTGACACGAACCAAGCTGGCAATCCCCTGAGGCAACATACCACTGATGAATAGACCTTCATTTATCTTGGCAAGGCTCAATACAAAAAAGCTCACACAAAGTCTCCAAATTCTTTTACCCAGGGGGACAGAAATGGTGTCCAACAGCAGAGCTCATGTTTCTACCTCTTGCTTGGTTCTCAGGATTGCACCACATACACTCCAAACAGGTAGGAGCAGTTGTTCAGGAACACGTTATTTACTGTGGCCAATATCACTTCATTTGTAAGAAAGCCATCTATTCTTACAATATTTTACTGCTGTCACCGTCTTTTCAGGGTTTTATAATACGGCATTGGAATAACACATTTCAAGCTTCTACATGGAGAAAAGAAGAAACCACATACCATTTGAAACTATACTTCTTTTATTATATACTTCTGCCAACGCTTACAGCAACACAAGACCTTATCAGTTGTGACACATAGCACAGAAACTTACCACTGCTTGAGACAAAGCCTTCCTAAAAGGTTACAGTAGCTGAAATATTCAGTGGAGGACAACGACCACTACAACTCACAAGTTTAACAGATCTTTCACACAATAACGCTAACACAAACACAGGGACCAGTACTATTCAGTAGCCAAAGCATAGTTAGGGGATGAGGCGAGCTGTGGCTGCACAAGGACGTATTGTCACGTCTCCACGCCACAGATTTGGACCATAGATTGTAGCGGTGCTATGTCCTTTCCATAAGGAGGCTGGCAACCAAGCGTGGCATGTGTGTGGGGATTATTTATGAGAAGTGAAAACACAAAGGCCCAAGGACAAGGATCTGCTCAGATGGGGTGCCTGAAGTTCTTGCCAGCGAAAACGGGCCTTGTCACCAAGTTCCTCTTCAATCCTGAGAGAGTGATATCAAAATGTTAAGTCACAGTTTTTTATTCATTTCCCCCCAGACTGCATATTTTTGAAGCACACTCACCTAAGGAGCTGGTTGTACTTGGCCAAACGCTCAGATCGGCAAGGCGCTCCTGTCTTAATCTGGGAAAAACAACAACAGTGACACATGACATCCAGTATGCCATCTGAAAAGAACAACTACTGTTTGTATAGCCATCTTTAAAAATGCCAAAGCAGCTGTTGACACACAACAAAAACTTCCGAGAGCTAGTTTACCTGTCCAGTGCAGAGGCCGACCACAAGGTCAGCAATGAAGGTGTCCTCCGTCTCTCCAGAGCGGTGGCTGACCATCACCCCCCAGCCGTTGCTCTGAGCCATTTTGCAACTAAAAACAATAGATCCATCCTTGTTAGCAAGCTTGGAATTTTGGCAACAAGTCTGATGGCGCTGCAGTGTTGTGGATACTCACGCCTGCAGGGACTCTGTGACCGAGCCGATCTGGTTGACCTTCAGCAGGAGGCAGTTGCAGGCTTTTTCAGCGACACCCTTGGAGATCCGTTTAGGGTTGGTGACAGTGAGATCGTCACCCACCACCTGGATGCTGGTGCTGGCTGTGAATTTGGTCCATGCCTCCCAGTCATCCTGGTCAAAAGGGTCCTCGATGGAAACCACTGAGGATGCAAAGATGGGTGTTCAGACTTACTGCATTAAGTCGAGCCCTGCACTGCAAACGTTTTCAGCTGTAAAGAAAATACATATTTGTAAACCCACCAGGGTAATCATTGACAAAGCTCCTGTAGAGATCAGCAAGCTTGTCAGGGGAGATGTAGCGGCTTGGGTCGTCTGGTGACTTGAAGTCCAGGTCATACTTGCCAGCCTTGTAAAACTCGGAGGCAGCCACATCCATGCCGATAACAATCTTATCGGTGTAACCGGCTTTGGCAATGGCATTCTTCAGAAGCTCCAGAGCTGGGGAGAAAAAAAAATAAAAACACACCACTGATCAAAATGCAAATAAATACATTTTTGTTTAAATACACTAGTAACCACCACCACTGCAAACTCTGCACCATGCGGGTATTTGCCTTATCAGCAGAATGACCCGACACTGGAGTCAGAGGTTGGGCAGCTATGCATTGAGCGACGAGTTAAGGTCCCAATTTAGAAACCACATGTCAGGGCCAAGAGTGACACAAGACAACCCTCTTCTGGAGGGTTGTACAAAAATGCACTGCTTACAAGACACTGCCTGTTGACAAGTTTAAGTACACATCTGTTTCCTGAAACAAAAATGCTTTCAGCTGCATTTTTACATTGTTTGCTTGTAATAAGTTTGTTATGATTTAACAACTTTGATGCAATGTTTCTCAAACCTTCTTTGTTCTCCAGGATGTTGGGGGCAAAGCCACCCTCATCTCCCACGTTGGTTGCATCCTTGCCATATTTCTCCTTAATGACATTCTTCAGGTTGTGGTAGACCTCAGCACCAACACGCATGGCGTCCTTGAAGCTGCTGGCTCCAACAGGCAGGATCATGAACTCCTGCATGGCCAGCTTGTTGCCTGCATGGGAGCCGCCATTGATGACGTTGAAAGCCTGATGGAAGATGGAGGGGATCAGCTTTCTGGCTTAACGGAATCATTACTAATATTGCATATCAATGTTTATATATATGTTAGGCCCATTTGCATCAGCAGGCTTTCAAAAGCCTTCAGTGCATGACTTGAATGACTGTACTAGTATACTCACAGGGACAGGCAAGATGACTTCAGGGTTGCCAGCCAGATCAGCAATATGACGGTAGAGGGGAACGCCCTTCTCTGCTGCACCAGCCTTGCACACAGCCAGGGAGACGCCCAGGATGGCATTAGCACCAAACTTAGCTGAGGAACGGTAGATGTGGTCGATTTAATACATTGTGTAGGTGTACCAAGACTAATTGTATGAAATATTAATGGATTTGTATTTTTTTTTTTTACTCTTTGAAGTTTGTATTTTACTCTTAGATCCATAACTCGTGCAGCGAAAAAAAAAAAAGTATCTTTGGATTAACCTTCATTAATGTTAAAAATGTGGTTAGTTTGCCCAGTAATTTCTTACTGCCTTTATAAAGGTTTCTATTTTGCAATAATAAAATGTAGTTTTGAATCATATATTTGTTAGCAGCAAGCAGAGCATGTCCCAAGGACCTTCCCTTCATTTTTTCAGTGGATGCTGAAGGGATGTCAAGCGTCGTCAACAACGGAAGTATTCAAAACAGGTTAGGTCTAAAAAGAATAATGAACCACTTCTGAAGTCTCAAAGATTTAGTAAATAACTTTAACTTTATTTATTCAAGTTTAATTCAAAATGAACATTATGGGAGACAAATATTTATGAATCAGGCCTTGGTAATACTAGTTTTGGTATGTGGAGTGCATGACAAATGTATGATCAATTTCTATCCATTTATGCTACATTTTTAACTGTGGTGTCACAAGGTTAGTTTCTTTTTGGTGATCTAAAACAGTGCGACAAACGCATCATGTAAAAGTCTTTGATAACGTTGAAAAGATCTCTACAACCTTATCATAGTTAAAGTTGTTCATTTTAAACTTGAATTGGACATCTGATAGTTAACAATTTCAGATTATTTTACCAAAGTCTTTTCAGTCCAGATATTGCACGGAAGTAGTTTACTGTGATGTCATTTCAGAAATGTTGCAACAAGGCTTAGTGTTCAGTGGGTGTAATGTAGAGCTGAGCAATTTTATCGATTCTGCGATATATATATATATCGATATTTTATTTCCCCAGAGAGTATCGATTTTTCAGCCGTGGGTATCGATATTCTAAGCTCCTTTCAAACCCCCCCCCCCCACATATGTCCGACAGGGGTGCTCTTCCTGCACTTTACAGGAAGAGCCGTTAAGTCCGCCAGCTACTCTGCTGAGATGGGTGCAATTTTAAGGTGGCTTAAATGTTGCTCCAATGGACTTGAATTATCGGCTGCCATGGTTCGTTTTTACTTAACCTGGTGGCTAGAATGGCTAGTAGCTACCTCATATGTTCAGTATCAAGCCAAAAAAGCTGCCAAAGAAGGCCACTTGCTGTACTTTAACTCTCCATTGTGCCCTTACTTTTGAAAGCTTGCAAGCAACAATTTGCACTGTTTAAATGAATGAAACTATTTTCTCAACACATCTTTTATTCATTTTGTCTAGCATTTGCAAGCTGCCTGTCTGCCATATAATGTGTAATTGATGCTTTCAGTTCAATTAATTCAGACAAAGTCATTGCAACACTCACAAGATGTCACCAAAATCACTTTGTCCCTTTAAAATCTTTCAGAAAATTATGTCAATGTATCTTAAGATGAATATTGATATATATTGCATCATGAACCGAATATCGTATATCGAATCGCAAGATTAGTGTATCACTACAGCCCTAGTGTAATGCTTATTTGCTAAACTTGTGCACAGATAAAATATCCAGAAAAAAAAATTCTATTTTTCTAGTGCATCCTGCCAAGTAAATATTTAAAAAAAAAATTAGGCTCCTTAATTGTAGAATTGCAGAGATCTGCAAATGCATTTCTTAAAAAGAAAAAAAAAAAACAAAAACAAGACAGTAACATCTTACATTTGTTTTCTGTGCCATCCATGTCCAGCATCAGCTTGTCAATCTTCTCCTGCTCCAGAACATTCACATCCTGCATTAAAGTAACAGAACAAGTTAAATTGTGCCAATGGACAGAAAAGATTAATTTTAATTGCTTGAACCTGTTAGTTCAGAAGAACACACTTCAGTTATATTATGTTAGAGAACAAAAAGCATGTCAGAGTCATAGCACTTATGATAATGCAACTATTTATAATACTTCAGGCACACAATTACATTCAAATGTAAGAAAAACAAAATTAAGGCCACTGTTCATACAGTACTGAGGGAACAACATTGTAGTTATGCAAGTTAAGATTGTCTTTAGTCATCCTGCACTTTGTGCTGGCAATGTTTTTGTGTAATCATTTCATATCCTAATCGGGACACATTCATCAGATGGAAAGAAACACTTAAATTATTTTAAGGTTAGCAAACAGTAAAATTAGTCAAACAATAAATGGTCCTACCTTGCTAACCAGTGCAGGTGCAATAGTTTTATTGATATGATCAACTGCTTTTGTGACACCTGCAAGGGACAAGCAGACCATGACTGACCCAGACAAGAGAAGAACATGCAGACCAGGCGAGTCAGATGACCACAGAGCATTGGATTTTGAGCGATAGTGGAAATTATCTCACATGAAATATTCAGTAATTTAGCAACCAATTCTTTTGTGTTTAGACATTCTTTATAGATCTGTGAACATCTGTTAGTGCCTGATAAAGTTAGTCTTCAAAAGCAAACTCATTCTTCATGCTTTTGTGCACAGCCAATTGTAAAAAGCTCATCCTGGGTCTTCCACACTTTATTTACCTGGTTACATAATGCAGGGGCCAAGAACTCATTTATATATTTAACTGCTCTTTTGACTCCTGACAGGAGGAAGAGAAATTCAGGAATATGAAATGAAGAAGAGATGAAAACAGAAAGTAGAAATTTTAGAAGTGTTGAAATGACTCAGAAGATTGCAAGAGGATGGAAGAAACCTGCAAGGTTAGAGCAAGAATCAATGTGACATCTTACCCTTGCCCATGTAACGCGTTTTGTCATTGTCACGGAGCTCCAGAGCCTCATAGATGCCTGTGGAAGCACCGCTGGGAACTGCAGCTCTGAAAAGACCTGTGAGACAAAGAGGATATTCCATCATTTGTGTATAAAGACCAAGAAATAAAACAAGACTGACTGTGAGAAATAAGACATTACTATAACAACCTCGTTCTTGACTTAAAAAACTTAAAACAAAATGCAGTATTACAAAGCATTGAGCAAAACACTAAAGATTTCATCCAGTCGGCTAAAGTCATTCTCTGTAAACAGGATCAACAACGCATTTAAAGGAGGAAGTTGTGCATGCTCTGCTGCAGAAGTTAGTGGTGTAACAGGGGAAGAGATGACCCCCAACTGAGCATGTGCAGTGAGTCTGTGGCAGGATACCAAGCCCCACCCACACATGATGGAATAGCTATTTTGGATTCACCCAAGTGAAGGGGAATGACAAAAAACACACAATTCATGCTGCTCAGTAGAGCAGCAGAAATGGTGCAAGTCTAAGGAGATTTAAAGCTTAGGACCCGGGAACACAGCTGCTGTTTAGGTCCCGAGTTCAGATTCAACACATCATCTGTGGCCAGAAATCCACAGCCAGCAGCTGAAGGCAACTGTCCAAGTACAATCCCACATCTTTCCCCAAATGAAGGAGGGGAGGGTGCAAGCAAAAAAAACGACTTTAGTTTGACAGTTAATAAAAATTATTCTTGCCTCTAAAGCTCATTGTGTGGATGACCCAAAGATTGTCTGTGTGGTTAATTATGTCAAAAAAAACTTAGCTGCTGGACTCAAAGAGAAATCTTGTCAAAAACCAGAAAAAAAAGGTTTTATTTACCGTAAACAGAATACTTCCAAAACTAATTAAAAGATGGCTGCAAAATAGCCAGCCAGTGTATTCAGGACAGTCTTCAGTTTCAGTCACTTCCATGTCAATGATCATTCAGGTTGCCTCATCAACATTCTCGGTACATTTCAGTGAGCCGAACCATTCCTTTGTTTTAGCTCACGGTTCAGAAAACCCTTAAAAAGCTGTGAGGCCATTAGTTAATTGAATAAATTGATCAACCTTTGCCCGGATGTGCCAGGCAGAAAGAGTCTGGATGTTTTATGAGCAACTTTTTAAATGCAGATTTAATTTAGAAAAACAGTTCTAATTTTCTCAAAATATCAAGCATTAAACTTAAATTACAGGTTTGTTAGAATCACCTGCTCTGCTGTAATAGCTGTTTTTGCTTCCACACAGGAAACACTACTGCAACAAAGTGGGGAGACAGTAATGGAGGAATCATTTTCACACAGTCATTATCTGATCCATTCTCAGCTTCCAGTTGGGAACAATGTAGGGCAACCAAGTGGCTGGGGTAACTAGACTGAACCCACTACTTCATTTCCCCCTCTTGATATCCAATTTAGACATTCTCAAAGTATTGTGTCAGAAACTCTGCACTTTCTGAGTAATGCCTCAATTCATGCAATGATCTGGTGTTTTGTGTAAGCAGGTGTTTGCACAAAACATCTGATCACTATCAGTTAAAAAGATTTGGGACTAGATTTAATATTAACAATGAGTTCCAATTTTTAATTTTGATATAAAACTGGAAGAATCCTCAGGAAGACCATCACAGTCAACCCCCCAGAAAGGACAGGCATGCATAGTTATGTATACATAGAAGCTTAACATGAAGGTATATAACTGAAATAAAATACCTTTCTTGGTGTACAGATCAACCTCCACAGTGGGGTTTCCACGGGAGTCGAAAATCTCACGAGCGTGGATCTTGAGGATGGACATGGTTCTGGATCTGCAGGTGAGATGACAGCAAAGAGGCATCACTACAATGCGGCACCACAGGACAAGCAGACAGGTCACCCTGCAGCGTTACTTACTGAATTCAAGTGTCAAGTGAACACAGTGACTTGACAAAAAAAAAGAAAGTCAGAGCTGAGACACACGGTGACAGTGAAAGTAATCTAAAGATGCAGTCTGGAGACAGAGCAAGTGTGATTCTTGAACTCGAACCTTTATATTAGCTGTGAACACTGCCAGACTGATGTGGGCTGGCAGATAAGCTTTAGTCAGAGGGGTGTGGCCTCTGCAGCACAAGGAAAAAAAAAAAAAAAAAATCTATGCTGCTCCATTCAGTTTACTTTACATGTCCCACTACAAAAAAAGCATTGCAAAATGTTTGCACAACTGCACTACTGTCAATGATTACATAACTCTTAACAGCAATATTGAAAAGACAGTCTACTGAACAATGAGTGGAGTGACTTGAGACAAATACAACATCAGGCCTCTTTTTGTTCAGTCATCACCCTACTGATATGGATTAGATGCCTGAGCGGTGCCCCAGTCATAGGCCTCGCTGTCGCTCAAATTTTCAGTAGTGTAGGTCAAAGAGGGTTTAAAGCCAGACTGTCTGACCGTGTTGCCTACAGCGCTATATTGATTCTCTGCTGCATACAACCTGCCCCATAGATTTGGGACAGGGGTTCAGCATGCAAAGCCAGGTTTGAGCGGAACTGTAAAAGAACAAATGGAAAAATGATGTCCTTAAAAGCGTGTGTGGAAACTTGCCATTGGCTACACAGACACACACACCTAAATGGAAATTTTAAGTGTATTGCTTGGCTGGACATCAAAACTCAAGAGCTTTTTATTCAATGAAAATGAGTCAGTAACTCATCATGATGAAAACTGTCAAGCTGGAAGTGACTTAAAGAAATGAAATGACTCAGTTTCAGTTTGTGGTCTTCAGATGATGAAAAGGGGATTTTTTTTTAACTTTATAAAATGAATATAATTTTAACAGGTTTCCATTTTGACAATTCCTATTCGTGTTTTGCATCTACACATTTGCAATCTTTCCCCCCTGTTTAAGCTTATTTTATGATAGATACACCCTAACACTTCAAGTGCAAGTAATCATTTGCCTTTTGTCTTTGGGACAAAAATCTGAAGTTTAAATAATCAACTACCTGCATTAATTGTAACAATAATAGTGATAATCACTTAAACCGATCAAATTATTTTTCCAAGACCTACCTGTGCACAAAATTCAGATAAAGTAATACCAACCTCATGCAGTTCCAGTTTTGGAGATGTATATTTTTTTTAAAAATAAGTAAATAAAAATGGGTCGTTTGAAAATGTTTCTTTTAACCGATTTTGCATTTTAAAGATAACTGATTAACTCAGTCATGAAAAACTCTCCATGAGACTGATAAAGGCTCTTTCACAGAAGCAGGTGAGCTACAGTAGACGTACAAAAAGTCATCTGTGGATGAATAAATGATGAGTCATTTGATAGTCTTGGAAATACTACACATGCAAATTGGTATTTGCCTTCTGCTGGACTGTATAAAAGCACGTCTGCGGTTCATCATGAGTCTAGTGTGCACTGAAGAGCTTTGAAACTCCTCCTAAAGTGCTATCCTACAGACTGTCTTTAACGAGGAACACGTTTAGGTCCTTTTTTAACTGGAAAATGCGGGTGACAGAAGCAAACACAGGCTTGTGGAGTCCAGCTCCACACAGTTATTCTCCTTTAAACCAGCAGACACATCTGTGTCTGCTGCAAGCAACTGGTAGCCCTCACTAAACCAGAGTTTGCTCTGTCACATCTGCCAACTATGAAGAAAAAAAATAAAAATAAACTGCTACAGATACTGGTCTCTCAGTACTGATCCTTTAAGATATTGGAAATGGCTGTATGCTGGGATGTGATCTTGCAACTTGACGCCCTTTTCCCCTGAACACCGCAGCTCTAAATGGAGAGACATCTCGCCAGCTGACGGTTTGGTTTAAAAATAGACGGTGGGTTTCAAACAGCACCATCCTGTAAAACACCAGACTGGGAGCTGAAGAATTAAAACGTGTTCAAAACATTTAAAAAAAACGAAAAAAAAATGGCAGTAAATAAAGTGTCAGCAAACACAAGGACAAATCCTCGAGGTTATCGTCGATGATGAAAACCTCCATGTAGACAAATTACAGAAAAAAGGAGGCGTGGTCATATTAGCACGCGCTACTACAGAATAGATCAGTAACACGTTTCCTACCTGAAAAATACAGAGAAAGAGCAGAAATAATGGCTTAAAAGTTACCTTTAGGGCCTAACTGTGTGCAAGGACGGTGCTGTCTGTGTCTCGTGCGGGAAGGCAGAGAAGGCGCTAGCGACGCCCCGAGCTGGATGATAAGTGGACGGAACCAGGAAGGAACCAGCAACGGAGCGACGCTATTGGCTGAAACTGACGTACGTCACAGATGAGAGCGAGTAGGGGCGCACGTTCACCGTCAGGAGTCAAACATCCTGAATGAAGGAGAAGATGATGTGGATCGCCTCGTCTTCACAGTAGCATCTGCTGATAAATACCACACAGAGATAAATAGTGTGTTTTTGAATTAGATCAGTTGTGGGGTCTTTATTCAGTGGTTGATCTATAATTGGGAATTAATGCGTTAAAAACGCAGGATGCGGAAAAAAAAAAGATGACGCAGAGATGAGTACGTGCAGAGAGGCAGGCAGGAATCTCCGACGCAGTGGGTGATCACATGTCTGTTGTGGTCACGTTTCCTGTCAGTGACTTTCCACTTCTCGTTATGAATTTCATTAAATAAATGGACATTTTTCGTAGAGAGTCTGAAGATGCCCAGGTGACAAGATACTATTTTTCTGTTGTTCAACGCGCCTTTCTTTAACACATAAAAACTATTAAGTTTAAACAAATCATCCTATTTTTTTTAAACCCTAATTCCAGATGTGTTTTCCTCCAGACTCACCAGACCATTGATGAGGGGGAGGCGTTTATTTAAAAGTAGTCTTTACGCAGCCTTGGTGCATGAAAAATTAACAATTTGGATTTGCACTGTTGAGTTACTGCATTGGTCATTTGGAAAATTACAGTAATAAGTCATTATATGTATGACTGGAGGGTTTTGCTCACAAATCTGACTTCTCATTATTGTATGACATGGTATTTCTGCAGCTGCGCAGTGCACAGCATCAACGGCAGCAGCAACGGCATCATGAAATCCTCTGGCAGTGACCTTGAGCCAGTCGGAATTAAAAAGCTAACTGCGCCACCTGCTGCCCAGATACTCAGCGACATGTTGCGTCAACAAGTGCCTTCAGCAGACATTTTTCCAAGTATGAACGAATTTTGAAGGAAACATTATGTCTTAAGAAAAGACTGACACAATTCAAAAATGTCCTAATAAAATGTCCACTTCACGCTTTGGTCAAAATTCCACAACGATACAGAACTAAAGAACATTTTTTCAACTGTGTCTTTACAGCTCTGGCTTTAGTAGTATCTCCCAACTCTGAAAGGTGTGCCTCCTTTTGAAACAAGTCATGCCGGTTTTTACTAACTCTTCCACGCTCCTGTGAATGCAGCACAATGTGAAACAGGATATAGGTGGAGAGATTTGAGTCAGTGATGCAACAGCATCCTACAAATCTGAACGGTCGTCTCAATGACAACCTTTTAAAGTTGGTAGCCCCATATAAAGTGACACAGTTTACATATATATATATATATATATATATATATTATATATATATATATATATATATATATATATATATATATATATATATATATATATATACATATATATATATATATAAACCTACTTGGCCCGATGTGAAAAAGTTACTGGCTTCTAAACCAAATAACCAGCTCAGGGTTGTGCCCCTGCATTAACTAAAATCAGGCTTTTGTAATAACTGGCAATGAGTCTTTCACAATGCTGCAGAGGAATTTTGGCTCACTCTTATTTGCAGAATTGTGTCAACTCAGCTACATTGGAGGCTTTCTGAGCACAAACCTCCTTATCGTGCCACAGCATCTCAGGTCTGGATTCAGATTCAGGTCTGGACTTTGACTAGACCATGCCATTTAAAAGCCATTCAGAGGTGGGCTTGCTGGTGTAGTTTTGGATCACTGTCCTCCTGCAGAACCCAAGTGCGCCTCAGTTTGAGGTCACAAACTGACATTCTCCTTCAGGACTTTTTGGTTGAACACAGAATTCATGGTTCCATTATTCCACAGCAAGCTGTGCAGGTCATGAAGCAGCAAAGCAGCCCCAGACCATCACACTACCACCACCATGTTTGACTGTTGGTATGATGTTCTTTTTCTGAAATGCTGTGTTACTTTTATGCCCTATGTAACGGGACACGCGCCTTCAAAAAAGTTGTAATTTTGTTTTGTCAATCTACAGAATATTTTCCAAAAAGTCTTTTATTCATCAAGATGTTTTTTTTTTGTTTTTTTTTTTTTGTTTTTTTTTTGGGGGGGGGGGGGGGGGGGGGGGGGGCAAAAAAGGGACAACCCTTTATGTCCTTTGGGGTCAGCAGTGGTTTTAGTCTTTTGGGTCAGCAGTGGTTTTAGTCTTGGAGCTCTGCCATCATGGCCATTTTTACTTTGTCTCTTTCTGATGGTTGAGTCATGAACACTGACCTTAACTGAAGCCAGTGAAGTCCTGCAGTTCTTTAGATGTTCTGGGTTCTTTTGTGATGAGTCCTCGCTGTGCTTCTTGGGGTCATTTGTAGTTCGGCCACTCCTGAGAAAGTTCACCACTGTTCCATGTTTTCTCCATTTGCAGATAATGGCTCTCACCCTGGTTCACTGGAGTCCCAAAGCTTCTGAATGGCTTTGTGCCCTATTCCACACTGAAAGATGTCAATTACCTTGTTTCTCATCTGTTCCTGAATTTCTTTAAACCGCGGCACGATGTCTTGCTTTTTGACATCTTTTGATCTTTACCTTTCTGATCTTTATCAGACAGATAAACTGCATTTTGTTTTTAACTGGGTTATCTTTGTCTAATATCTAAGTCTGTTTGATGATCTGAAACATTTGAGGTGACAAACATGCAAAAAAAAAGAAGAAATCAGGAAGGAGGCACATGCTTTTTCACAGCACTGTGTGTGTGTGTGTAGATAGATAGATAGATAGATAGATAGATAGATAGATAGATAGATAGATAGATAGATAGATAGATAGAGAAACAGACACTGAGGACCTCTGGTGGGTAGATAAAGGCAAGACAAAAGGGAAAAAAAACAGAACATACTGTAACTTCAAATCCACTACCAAAAAATTAACTTAACTTAATTAAAGTTAACTTCAACATTTACAGTTTCAGTGCAATACTTCTCGTTCTGCAATTTCAATTTTTTTCTGAATGCTCTAAGTGATCAAACTGCCATCAACAGCTGAGAAAGCAGATTTCCTGTACTTTATTTTTGCACAAATCATTTGTGATGAAGCCGGTGCAGTGGACAGTACTGTTGCCTCACACCGAGTGGGTTTTTGAAGTTTAGAGTTTCATCTGAGACCTTTCTGTGTTGAAATCTGGAGAAGTTATCACTCTCCATCCTGTAATATAGATTGCTAACCTGCTTAGTGGGTACTCTGCCTCGCATCCCCATGGCATCCGGGATTCTCCAGCTTCTCGTGACCCGACACTGGATAAGAAAAATGTAAATAACAACTTTAGTTTCAATTTTCTTACTACTCAATGTAATGGTTAAAATATTAAGGGTTGTTTCATTGTTGATCACCTTAGAATATCACCTTATCTTCTGCTAACAATGAAATTAGTAATGAGAATCCATCCTCTGTACATTTTTATCCTCCGCAGGGTCATGAGGTTCTGGAGTTTATCTCAGCTTCCACTGAAGGCAAGAGGAAAGGTTCATCCTGGGCTCATACCAGTCATCTCACAAAAATGTGCATGTCTTTGGGCTTAATTATACTAATAATCAGAGATTTCTGAATTCATTAAAATTATGAGCTGATTTATGAAGAAATTAAAATTTGATTTTCTGACAATTAAAAAGTTTCACAGTAATTTTAAAAATGCTCCATCTTGTCAGCAGAAGCGTGTTACTGATAACTTCTGAGGTGCAGCGTTCAGTACACACAACACTAACATCCTGAATGCACTCCACACAGTTACACTTGCATCATTTGGTTTTTACAGCTTAAATTCATAAAAATAACAATAAAAAAAAGGGATATTCAGGAGAAGTTTCTAATTTTGCATCTTCTTACATTGTTAATGTGCATTGTTTTGCTCTGTGGTTCCAGCATACAGACATGCACACAGGATGTCGAGGCCACTAGCAGATATCTGATCACCAATGCTGCAGCTTTTCAGTGAACTGACAGCAAAAAACAAACATAGCTGCATAGTTGTACCAATGTGGACCGATATCAACAATGCAAACAACATTAATAGCAACTAATTGACTGATCAGTACTTTTTAGAACTTTAGTTTCAGAAACTATCCCTTTGCTCTTGGATGGTGCTTAGGCTCCATCTGCATGACAATAACTTTTTTTTTTTTTTTTTTTTTCTATCTCCCTGTGATATTGGCACCAAGACCTTAGAGAAAACATTTCTGTGAAAATCTTGGCCCAATTAAATACTTCCACAACAGAGCTGCAGTATTTTTTTTTTTTTTATAAAAGTGAGCTGCCTCATCAGAGACATCATCATTAAAAAAAAACAAAACAACTTGGTTAATAATTTACAATTAATTGATGTGACTTACAATATGAGCTTTGGTGACCATTTCTGTCTTAAAGAGAAATTGTCATGAAATTGACACAAGAAATGGTGTGGAAGTGGACGTTCTGCTTATTCACTGTCTTGCTAACTTGATGAGAAGAAAAGAATCTGCGCAGTTACTGAGAGACAATAGAATTAACCAAGCTAATCTCGACAACAGAGACAAAACAGATGGGTACCAAATAAAATCAACCGGCACCTCTAAAGCTCATTTGTGGTCTCCCAAAGAGAGTCGGCTCTTCTAGTATGGTGACATCCACCACCAGTGCTGCGAGCCACTTCCCCTACTACCTGCGTGTGAGCTGTACAACGTGTTGCTGCAAGCCAGTTTGAAAGTTTTCCCATTCTTAAAGCAGCAGCCTTTTCTGTGGCGCTTGTGAGGCAGACTTGTTGAAGGTGGTGTGACAGGCCAGAGACACATGAACATAGTGTTTCCACTCTGCAGGCCAGATCCCTGCTGCATATCTTGAAGAATGTGACTCCAGATTCAGGAGTCTAGAGTCTAACTTTGCAAGGAAAGTGATGGAATCTACAGTAAGTGCACAAGCTGTTCATATTTCTCACACAAGCAGTCCCTGTTAAAATGTCTTCTGCGGGCCTAGAAACGTGCCATAAATTTGCCCCAGAAGAGGTGCTGGGTGACTCACGGCCTGACTGCACTGGTGAGCTCTCAGGTGTGATTGCATGTGCAGCAGTGAGAGCAGGGCGTCCCTGGGAAAGTGCCTCCATGCCCAGTGCACGCCGGTTAAAAAAAGTAAATAAAGAGCAACAATAACTCATCAGTTCTCTGTTTCCAGATCCCAACAGCTGGATCAACGACCAATATGTTTTTGTGCAAACAGAATAACTTTGGTTACTGTTCACAACCAGACGATATATTTAACACCAGTGTGATTCACACAACTTCCCCTCATCTCTGAGCTTGCATGATCTGCTTGAGGTATTATTGCTTAAGGGTCAAACTTTTAATTAGAATTAGAAAAAAAAAAGTAAAAACCAAACCACAACAAACCAAATAAAACACAGATATAGATGCACAATGAAAACCATTTAAACGTGACACACAAATGATGGATGTGGTGTGTTTTCTTTACACTTTGCTGATTTAAGACCTTTTGGATACTTGATCATATCATCACATCAGTTTAAATGAGGTACCATAAAGTAAACCTGATGCAAGACAGCTGAAGATCTGCTTCAGATGGGGCTAATGCATGTGAAGAAACTGTGTCTGTGCACAGAGAAGCAACAGTATAGTTTGAAAGGCATAATATAAAAAAAGTGATAGCATAAGATGTTGGGCTGAAAAACAGAGGTGCAAAAGCAAACGTAAGGATGTGAAACCAAAGAGTGCTGCATTTAAGTGCGACTCAGGATTCCAACGTGCAAAGATAAATGATAACATACAACAGCATGAAAAATATAGATGTTTTCACACATTTTATGCTCAAGATAAATCTAACATTTAGATCAAAGAACGCAGGTTATTATTTTTTTGACCTTCTTTACTGAGACCTGCATGCAGCTGAATCATACAGTATGCACAACTTAGCTCCTGTGGGCTTTAAATGCTACACTTACATCATTAGTCCCCAAGACGTTAAAGACTATCATTGCCCTCGTGGTGAAGGTAAACCTGGTGATTTACTGAGGAACACAACCAAGGCACATGTCTAATTTCACACTGAGAGACATCACGTCTGTGGCTTCTTAACGATCTTGTCTTTGCCAAAGGTCAGCTCTGGTTTCCCTGCCTGGACTAGTTCAAAATGATTTTAAGGTGCTTTCAGCCAAACATAAAAGCAGCAGATATGAATCAAAATGCAGGGCGTGGTAAGGTAGTCCAGAGGAGAAGGATGTCTGTGAAACACTGAGATAAAACTGGGTCCTTTGATCACTTGACAATTTAATCAGGTCAGTGCACACAGACACACTTACTCTCATGCCCATTTATACCATTACTGGTATTACATATCATGCTGGTGTAAATGGATTTACTGACATACAGTAGTGACAGTAAATACAAGTAGGAACATGACATTGCAGACACTATAAAGCCACGATGAGATATCATTTGAAAAGCATGACTTGCATATAAGATATTGAAAAGATATTCAAACCTAATTTTAAAGAAATCAAACATTCAGGATTGAGTATGCATAAACATTAACATACATGTCAAACATCAGTAGCTGAAATTCAGAAAGTATTCAATTTTTAAACCTCCTCTCTGAGGCACACCTTGCCCCGTCCTGCCCCACAGTGGGAACATAAGGGTACCTTCCCCTGAGGAGGAATACGACTCGTAATGTGTCAAGTTTGCATGACAGGTGGATATGTGGAAATAAACAAAACAGCAAGAAGAGACTGAAATGAGCTGAGGGACATTTATATTGTAGTGATGGCTGGACAGAGGCTAAGAAGAGATTTGCCTAAATTCAAAATGTAGCTTTTACTTTTATTGTCAGATAGATAAAAGTATGATTCATCAATGCACGGGGGAGGACTAATGACGGTCTAGGCATGTTTTGCTGCAGGAAGTGTTGTCAACCTTGAAGCAACAAGACTTGTAGTATCTCCATCCATATTCCATCTTGTAGTATCATGTCAAACCTACCAAAACTCATTTGACAGGTCCCAACTGTGCAGTTAGACAGGTGACGTCAAGCGTCGTCTGAACAGAGTTTCCCAATCCCAGTCCTCGGGACCCACTGCCTTCCATATTTTAGGTGTTTCCTTGCGTCAACACACCTGGCTCAGATTGAGGTATTTAACAGATTTGTTCATACCTTGAGGATGAGTTTAGGATGATGAGGTGATCTATTCTTTTGAAGGCTTATAAATCTTTCATTCTGTTATAACCATGCTTCTTTGACGTTTATGTAGCTGTAGGGTGTTGCCTTCCTTTTTGATGGTGCGAAAGACATGACTGAGGACTTTTGACTTTTGTTGCCAGCTCATGAGGCCATGCTGATTAGCTATAGAGGGTTTTAGGTTAATCTTTGCTTTATTCTTATTGATTCTTGACATAGTATTGGGTCAAATCAATAAATAAATTAGCATCTTGTATAATTGTCAGGTCCCTCTGTTCAGTTATGCTGCTTTTGTCATATTATTTCCTTTTGAGAACATCTAATCCCGCTCGGCAAACAACACAATCATTCTCTCACACCCTCCTCAGATTGACACTTCTGGCATTTGCAGTTGAAGTGTTGGGCATGTTGCAACTGGCTTCCCTTTGACGTGTGATATGCAGCATGATATTTTATTATTCAGAGTCGTATAATTCACGGAAACGGTTTCTTCTTAATCTGATCGCATCTGTTCTTAATTTCCCAGAATGTTAATGCTTGTACCCTGAGTTCCTGTCAAAACTGTCAAACAAGCTTGCCAGGGACCTTTCCAGAAGTTATTAGAAGATTGGAGCCTTGGAAGAGGAATAACTGCGATCCTGCAACGGAAAGGTTGACATATTTAAGGATTAAATGTAGGTCTTTTATGTTCTTGCATTTACTTTATCCCAAGACAATCCTGAAAGTCAAACTGGAAAGGAAATATAAAAAAAATATAATTACCGAACACATTTGTAGACGTTTTGGATGAAATAATCTTAAAAGCTTCCGCAGGAGAGCCAGCCAGTCGTCTGGAGCTCTTTTCCAGTTACTCTGGCTCCGTTTGCAAACACGATGGGCGTTTTCAGCGGAGGCTTCAACGCCCCCCCTCTTCACTTGGGGGTTAAATGTAGAGTGAGAACCTCTGTGAGGTGTCAGTGTTCAACGTGACAGAGCAGAGACGCAGCGATGGAGATCCTCTCTGCGTTCGTCTCCGCAGTTTTCGTCTGTGTGGTCAGTGCCGGGGTCCCTCATGATGATATACACTGGACGTACACAGGTGGGGGTTTTAGTTTTCTGTGTTTATGTATTTATAATAATAAGAATTATTATTATTAACAGAAAAATCAATATTGAAAGCAATGGGTAGGATGCGTAAAGCGCGCGTAAAATAGTGCTTCGTTGATATGCTTGGATATAAGGGAAACAATCAGCAAATATGCCAAGCCCCCTTTTTTTTTTTTTTAAATCTTTTGAAACAAAACTAACTTATTGTGAGTATTGGACGTTCATGTGAACCATTTAACCACAGGTCTCGGCAACGCGCGCGGCACAACGGTCAAATACTTTTCAGAAAACTACTGTCAGACTCTTGTTACAGCTGGAGCTTGTAAAGACGGTCACTGGAACCAATGATTTGCTGTAAAGCAATTTCGAAAATATTTATGGGATGAATAGCTACTGCAAGGAACTGCAATAATATCCCGTTTGACAAGTCCATGTGAGTGACTTTGCTACAAGCAACCTGTGAGCTCTTTTAAATCCTGCGCAAACAAGAGCTGACACAAACCCTTAGATGCATTTTCGTAGGTAGATTTCACAAAATGATCGCTCTGTTATTTATGTTTTTTTCCCCTCTTTTTTTTTTAACATAGAGGGAGCTTTGGACCAGATGCACTGGGCAACCAAGTACCCTGCCTGCGGAGGCAAGAAGCAGTCCCCGATCGACATCCAGCGGCGCAATGTGAGGCACAACCCAGACATGTTGCAGCTGGAGCTCAACGGATACGACACTCAGATTGGGAATTTCCTCATGTCCAACAATGGGCATTCGGGTAAAAGTGTGACTGAAATGAAGCGTGTGAAATTACTCAACGTCAACTCACTTTTAAAGGGCCACGCCACATTTTTCTTTTTCTGCTCAGTCCCCAACCCTTAGAGATAAATTAGGTTAAAACAGTCACAGACTGCTGGTTTATGAGGCAGACACTGATTTTCATCACTTTTTGAAGTAAAAAAAAAAAATTAAACAAACACATTAGCAAAACCATACAGTCCAGTCCTAGAGGCATTTAATATTTTAAGCCCATGCTTCATTTAAGGTAGAAGAACACCTCCATGAACAGCTGAAACACAAGAGCAGCACTGTCAGCTTTTCATGATCTGTGATCAAAAATCTTTATGTTGCCATCAGTTCAAATCGACCTTCCTCCCAGCATGGGGATCACCAACGGCCTTCCCGGAAAATACACAGCTGTCCAGATGCACCTGCACTGGGGCGGCTGGGACCTGGAGGCCAGCGGAGCGGAGCACACCATAGATGGGATCCGCTACATGGCTGAGGTTGGCTTGGAAAACACCTGTGATGGCAGGCCTTTTATAGCAGAATGTAAAAATGTGCTTCATACTCAAACAGATTATTAACCCTAACCCATCAGCTTCAGCACAGCAAAGCAAAAAGAGGAAACTAATACTTGCGTCTGTCCTTATGTAACTCTTCTGTGAAAATCAAGTGTTGTAAACATAGTTTTCAGTTAATCTTTGTCGTTTTATTTTGAACTGGGATTGACTCTTTTTTTGATTACATTCATATCGTTAGATGGGTTTTTCCATGTAAACTGCAGATCATGTTGCCACCAAACCTGTTCTTGATTTCCACCTTCTCTTCCAGCTCCACGTCGTCCACTACAATTCTGACAAATACAAGAGCTTCTCTGAAGCCAAAGATAAGCCAGGCGGGCTGGCAGTGCTCGCCTTTTTCTATGATGTACGTGAGCCACAAATACCTCTTCCTTTGTCCCACCCTGATTTATTCAATAACTGCTCGGGATCTGGGCACTGCTTCAGAAAAATGACCATTGGTTCTATTGTAGGAAGTTTAGAAAACTGAGAAAAGCTTTTGTAGTGACAAATTATAATTGATGATCCGCTGGTCTTTGAAGTGGGTTTATTTTTGGTCATCCTGCTGGATTAAATGCTCTATTGACTCTTCAAGTGCAGAATGACAAACTGAAAGAGCTTTTATGTAGCAGGCTGAAACTACTGCATGAGACATTTCCTTTGAAGCACTGAGAGGCTACAGCACTGCCTCTGCGGGCATCTACGGTGATAGCAGCAGTCAGCCTTGTTTGGACAAACTTTAAGTAGTTTTGCCAATGTTTTTGTAAGACTGTATTCAGTTAGTTGATCTAATCTAATCTGACTAAGCTATGGGTCAGGTGGAAAGTCACCAGTCAGACTGCTCGGCAGAATGTAAAATAACAATTAACAGTGAAAATCTTACAGATGAATAACTTGTTTTTGAGTACAGATATAAAGGCAACGCCAAAGAGAATGGAAAAATGTCTTTTTACACTTAAAACCTGATTTTGATGCGTATTCTCACCTGCAGCCTGTCACGTATTGATGCTTGATCAAGACCTCTTACCAAACCATTTCAACACACTGTGTGAAAGATTAGCGCTGGGGCTCATGGTCATTCGTGATGTGATATCACTGAGAGGTTTCTGACTTGCTTTTGCAGATGGGACAGACGTTGTTAGTCAAATCAGTCCTTTTTTTTTTTTTTAAAACCATGAATAGTAGGAGGATCTTATTTAAAGCTTGTCAATCGTGTTTTCTTAGTTCCAGCCAAGTCAAACAGTGAGTGAGAATGAATGTGAAAAAGAAAAAGGCTCGAGAGCATGTAATTATGTCGCGTCCTTATAAGAAGTAATGAAATGAGATACACATATATGACAGTTCCCGACAGTCGACCTGCACATCTGTCATCGGTTGATAACACACCTATGTATATATACACAGGTGTCCCTGTTTTCTTTGTCTTCAGCAGGGTTATCTTTGGATTTTGTTGAGGCCTTCTTGCCACTTGTTTTCACAGCATTCTCTGTTTGGATTTTGCTCCTAATGTTTTTTTTTTCTTCTAAGTTCCCAGTTATTTCCTCATGTGTTAGTACACATTTGGAGGTTTGACTCATGATGCAGGAAAAAGTAATGGATTTTCACCCATGAAACCAGAGGACACGTTCCCCATGGTCATGTTAGTAGTTTACCTTTGTTTTATTTTACATAGTCAGGTTTAGGCACTGAAGTGAGTCAGTTATATGAAGGGAACTGTCAAAGTTTCAGTTAAGAGACACCCATTAGCAGAACTGACCACATGGTAGACATCACACATCTGGGTTCTGCGGCATGCTGTGTTATATTTTTGGTTGCTGCAATGATTTGTTTCTCTGGCTATGGTTGTGGAAGGCTCGCCGTTTCATCAGACCAACCTGCATGTTGAACAAATGAGGCAAAATAAACACCCTCTGCTTTGAAACGTAACAGTCGGTGGTCCTGACCAAGCATCTGGATGACAAGAAAGGGTTGGAGATGAGACTTCAAGTAAAATCTGTCCATTTATTGTGAATGTTTTCGGCTGCACGTTTTGACACGGCTTCTGTTTATTTCCAGGATGGACATTTTGAGAACACCTACTATAGTGATTTTATCTCAAACCTGAACAAAATCAAATATGCGGGTGAGTTTCGCGTTCTTCGGTTCCGATGATTTTGCTGGAGGTCAAACTTCACACGGTACCTTGGAATGACCTGAATTCAGTGTCCTGAGAGTAATCAGGTGCTCATGTAACTATAACAGGTCAGTCCATGAACATATCAAGCATCGATGTGCGCTCCATGCTCCCTGAGAACCTCAACCACTTCTTCAGATATGAGGGCTCCCTCACCACCCCCCCCTGCTATGAGAGCATCATCTGGACCGTGTTTGATACACCCATCACCCTATCACATAACCAGGTACGGCAGGCAGAGAGCCATCAAGAGTGAAAAATTCAACTAGCAACTGGTTTATTTTGAATATCACGAGCACCTGTGCCATTTACATTTGTCTGGTCTTGTCTACACCTAGATCAGGAAACTGGAGAGCACTCTAATGGACATTGACAACCAGACCCTGTGGAATGACTACCGCATTGCTCAGCCTCTCAACGACCGTGTGGTTGAGTCCTCTTTCCTGCCACGCCTCGGGAAAGGAAGTGTGTATCTTGTTGAACCAGAATGATTACGCAGCTCTTTCAATATCATGGATTCCTCAGAAGGGATGTGGGTGATTGCCAACATCATTGTCTAATTCTTGTCATTTTTCTTCTTTTTTTTTTTTTTTTGTCTCCTCAGCATTTTGTAGGCAAGATGAAATAGAATCCAGGCTACTGAGGATTGAGGGTTTGATAACATCTCTTGGAAAAAACATGCATTCAGGTGATTAAACTGTTGAAGAATGCTATATTAGAAATCCAAGTGCTCATAGTTACTCAACAGTGTTTGCTTCTTTCTGACTTATTCTCTTTAGGAGGGGTTCGTAGCTCAAGGCCTTACAGACATGGTGAGTGCTTTTGAGTTTAAACTGAGGGGAAAAGGCGTTTATTACTTGCTCTGCAAACTGACTGTAGTTTTTCTGTCCTCAGAGCACAGCGATCTGTTTCCCCTGGTGCTCAACTTCCAGGAGAGGAATTCTGCGAGGTACGCCTTTGGCCCGCCTCAGCCATCCCATGGATCTGGACTCCTTCACTGTCTGCATGCACGTCCTGCCTCAGGTTGAGGGTGTCCACACTGTCATCTCCTACTCCAGTAACGGCAACGACAACGAGCTCATGATCTCCATCGGTGAGGAGCCAGACGCGAGAGAGGTGGGCCTCTGGATTGGCAATGAGTTCGTTAATCTGCCGCACAATTTCAGGCCCCACGACTGGGCGAATTACTGCGTCACCTGGTCGTCCCACACCGGCGGCGTGGAGCTCTGGATTAACGGCATGGTGGGGGAACAGCGGTACCTGAAGAGTGGTTACACAATCAGCCCCGGGGGCGTGTTCATTCTGGGAAAAGACCAGGACGGATTCCTGGGAATCTCTAACTCAGATGCGTTTGTGGGTAAGATGACTGATGTCAACGTATGGGACTATGTGCTGACCACAGCAGATATTCGTGACCAGATGTCATGTGGGAATAATGGCACCGTGGTGGGAAATGTGTTCAGTTGGGGAAGCACGAAACTCAGTCTCTATGGAGGGGTACAGCTGGACAGCCAGTACAGATGTTTCTGAAAAGCCTCAGCTGCTTCTCTTGGAATGAGCGTAAAAAAAAATGCTGGAATAAACAAAAATATTACTGTTGATGGTGGGCTCTGAAATGCTTATGGTATGCATAATGAAGGATAAAATGGCTGTCGGGCACCTGTAGGTCAATATTTAAAATGTATGTCACAGCTTCATTCATGTATTCATATTTTTGAATCTTTAATAAAAGCTTTTAAGAGACTTGTTGGTTTGTTTAAAGGCTCATGCAGACATTAACATCTCCACAGATATCAGCTCACAGTGTTTTTGAAAACTTCAAAAAATAAGCTGCCACAAATACACAACACACAAAAGTGTTGTGTTATGAAATAAGGGTTAGTATATAAATTAAAAACCGCTGATTTCCCATTGGTCCCCCTCACCCCTCCCTCGCAGTGAGGACTTCTTCCTTTCAGTGTGCTCATTTTTCTTCAGAAGGCCGTGGCCCGTTTTGCATCCGACAGGCTTTTCAGCGGTAGGTCGCCGTCACCCAGTTTGATCTCCACTTTGTTCCTCTTTGCAAACATCTGAGAGATTTCCAGGAAGGTCTTGTTCTTGGTCTCTGGCACCACTATCCAGGCGTACACCAGTGTGATCAGACAGATGACAGAAAAAATGACAAAGCTGTAGGGGCCGAGGCCTCTCTGGGGAGAGAAGGAAGAGAGGAAATGTGATCCGTTTGTCCTGAGGATAAAAGGTTGTAAATATATCAGCAAAAAGACAGTGGGACATAAACAATAGGCAAGGTGGGAGTAAAATGTGAATTTCTTTTTTGTCTCTGTTACCCAAACACATTCTTCCCTTATTTGTATTTTTTTCATTTTAAAGGTCTCTGTTTACCTTCAACATTTTTAGCCTCTTTGTTCATTAGGAAATAACCAAGATCAATCAAAGCATAACTTCTAGACATTTTTCAGGATCAAATGGAAAAAGTTTCTCATTTCAAACTTTGCTCATGGAGTGCTAGACATTTGGATGCTTAACCATCATGCAACACCCCCAGGGAGGTGTCGGATAAGTCTCAGATTCATTAAGCAGCACGGAAAAGACTCACAGCATGAAGCCAGACACATAAATAACTTAGTGGTACAAAAGCCAGTCCTTGTTGTGTCCTTGCTGATGTTTATTATGAGTGAGAAAATATATCTGACTATGATATCTATAGATTTATGGCATGTGGTCAGAGCCAGGAGGGGGAACTCTCTATTGTATGTGCTTGTTACCTGGATAAATCACGCTGTCTGTGTAACACTGGTGCCATCATTCTTGGTAGAAAAAAAAAAAAAAAGTTCAAGGATCCCTTTCAGGTTGACTAGTTTGATATCTGTTATCAATGGCGTGCAGTATTTATCTCATGCAATGCAGAATGTACACAAAACATTCCCACTCAGTTGCCATTGACCATAACCACTTCTGAACCCCCTCGAGAGTGACTTAGTCATTCATTTGTCTGACCCAGAAGCCAGCGGGCCAGCATTAACAGCAGAATCTACAGAATCCCTACTGTATCACTATGTTTAAACACAGAGGAGTTTGCCATTCACCTCTACTGGCCATTTGAAATTAAATAAATGTATAAATTGACAAAGGAATCAAGAATATACCTGTTTTCTATCCATTATCTACATCTGCTTCAGTCCTTGTCCTGGAGTCTGCTAGATCCTTTTCCGGTTGTCATGCCGTCAAATGTGGTATGCCATAATTTTTTTTGTTTCTCATTTATTCATTCTTTTTTTTTTCAATATATAAAGATATAAACAAGTGTAAGCATAGTAAGCAACATAATCACAATATACTGAGATGTGGATTAATGCTGTGACTCGCCTTGTTGGTAGCATTGAAGAGACATCTGCATGTAATTACATCATGAAAGAATAAACATTTGCTCCCTCAGTGTAAGTTGTGTAACTAACCTCCATGAAGGGGAAAAGGAGGCCAACGGCGAAGTTGGAGAGCCAGTGGACGGAGCCTCCAACCATGAAGGCTGCTGGTCTGGCAGTCTGCCTGAACATCTCAGTGGTCACCACGTTAGGAATGGGACCTGTAGAGCACAATGATTACACGTCAGTTCTCATCCAAACAACACTTCGGCGAGCGGAGCACCGTCCTGTAATCAGCGTGAGCGTGTAAATAACCGCAGGTGGGTCAGACTTACTGGGTCCTATGGCATGTCCTATGACGTACAAGATGACACACGCAATGCTGACGTAGGGCATCCATGTCACAGTCTCCTGTGGACGGAAATTATCAGCTGCTGTTATGACTGTCAACAGTTTCCAGCATGAATGCACGTCTGCTTAATGCTCTCAATGATGCATATTGGAAAAATGATGAAGCCAGGTGAGATTACGGGTTTGCAGGGGAGAACAACTCTCGTTTTGTGGTCTTGTGTGATGGTCGGTGATTCTCACACTTTAGTGGTGGACCTCTGTTTTAATGTCAGAGGCTTCCCATGATGTCAGAAAACAGACGTTTAAGTCATCATTTTATTCCCCAAACTCAACTGCAAATTGCATTCATAGTATATTGTCGCAGAATAGTTTATGCTTTTTTTTTGGCATTGCACTGTGGTTGCTTCAGTTACGGAAACAACTTATAAAAAATGAAGTCTCTGGTCAATCTATCCTTCAAAAAGGGTCTGTGTCCCTCCCTGTCCTGTAGGACCCAACAGTTTGTTGCTGTCTTTCACTAATATGGCCTCATTTCCACAACCACATGTACATCTGCTCCCAATTTGTTTTAACCCTCCACATCTTGTTATCCTGCAGAGACTTTTCCTGGAAGTCTCTGCCATTTTAGGCTTGCTGATGATCTATTACCTGCTTTCCAGCTATCGAGCTGTTCATACTGGTTGACGGTAGATGAACATCAGGATAAAGCCAAAAGTGCACCACAACAACAACAACAAAAACTTTAATTCTGCATTACTGGCCTGTGGCTTATTCCAAAAAACAGGGTCTTTTTTGAGAGGTGTTAGTTGGCATTTTGCCTTAAAGAGACAGGGACTGAAGCAAAGCATTTCAGACAGAAAATTATGTACTTCTAAACTTAAAACAATATGGGCTTTCTAACAACTTTGAATTTAGGCATGGGCTCCAAGTTCTTTTCAGATATGGGATACGTAATACAAACACATTTTTTATGACTTCATCAGACTCTTAAACCTTCAGACAGTTTTGTTCACTTTCCTCCTGTCTTTATTTGGACATTTGCTGCCTGGCTCAGAAAAGTCACTGACTCTAATATTTTGTTGGAGCACCCTTAGCTTTGATTACAGCATGCATTTCCCATTGCAAAGCTTTGATTACAGCATGCATTTCCCATTGCAAAGTTTCAGAACTCATATGATGTCACAATGATTATTTACATCCACAGCTGCATTGAGTTTTTGCAATGACTTTACATTCATCATAGATAATTTGGGCTGCTGCGTAAAGTCTTCTTCATCACATCCCAAAGAGTCCTCCGAAGGGGGTTAAGGTTGGATTTTGTGATGGTCTCGTGCTCCCTGAACCACTTTTTAGAAATTTGAATGCTTGATGCATTCTGGCATTGTTATCTTGTAATATGCTCATACCATTGAGGAAGACACAATGTATTTATGAAAAAAAAAAAAAAAAAACAAGAAAACATTGATGGTCATTGAATAAATTCAGGTAGTCAGATGATCTCACCTTTTGGCCATTTAAAGTTGCTGAACCCATGGCTGACTGCTGAAGTAACCTCCAGATCACAATTCCAAACCACAATGATGGTTCAGTATGATCCTTCCAGGTTTTAATAATGTATTTGACAGGTCCAAGCCCATTTTTTAGGAGTTTCAACTGTCTCTTTAATTATTTGTTTGCTTAATGCACACCAACAATTTGACTCTTTTGAAAAAGATGAACATCTTTTCTGCAACCACAGGATATTTTCTGGTATGGGTTTTTTTTTTAATTTTTTTCTCAACAACAGTCTGCATATTAGGGCTGGGCAATGATTAAGACTTTTAATCGTGATTAATCACATGATTTCCCTGATTAATCACAATTAATCACATTGTGTATGCAAAATCAAATAATGAATTTAAAAGTAGTGTAAAGGTCACTTTCAATGAAATGTTTTGCTGCCATATGAACTAAAGTGCCGTAACATTTGTTGTTCAAACACTTTTAACATCAGCACTCGTCAGTAACACATATTTAGTGTAAATCTCATCTTGAAAAATGTAAAATAAAATAAAGCTTATTGCCACTGCCAGAGCATTAATGTCATCCTATTTTTCATGAAAAATAAAAAAAAGTCTACCAACAAAATCCTGAGCCACAATCAGAACATTAAAACAGGTAATTTCTGAGGGAACAGCAGAAACTTTTAACAGGGACTTCAACTTGTCAGTTGTTACAAATAACCTTGTTTCTGTCGAATCACAGTCTGGGAGAACTTTAAAATGAAACTGTTAATGTAAACGTTACGTAACTTTACCGCTCTCCATGTCTGTTTTAGCTTTTCCACATTAAAAAAAAAAAAGAAAAAAAAGAGAGCCCTTACTACATTGAATTTCCCTTTATGGGATAAATAAAGTATTTTCATTTCATTTCATTTTCATGTTTTTCCGCTAATTCTCTTCCAGTTCCATGGTATGCACAATAAAATAAATGTCGGCATTAATAAATTGATGAGTTAAAGCGATATTAACGTGTTAACTTGCCCAGCCCTGCTGCATATATATTGATGGTTAATGCAAGAATCTGGCAAAAGCTGGATATATATACACAATCTAACAGTATCTTCTGGTAATCTCCTGTTACGGTTATTGAAAGAACCCAGTCAAGGTTAAATATATCAATTACTGTTATACTTTTCCAATGTGATGATCTTATTTCATCTTTTCTTTTTCCAAAGAGTGACCTTTTTATGGACTGGACAGTGTGGGTGCCCATGACAGAGACAGTGAGCCATGATGAGTTTTGGACAGCATATTGATGCATATCAAGTGTGGTATAGTATTTATCTCATGTAAATTTTGCACATATTAATGACCGAGATACTTTTACAGTTTGCCTTCTTTTGGTCACTTTATTGATCATTTCTCTGCCGCACTACCTATTTTTTGTTCATTTATTATTATTTTTTTTAATCTTTATTCTCTACCATCTTGTTAATACTGAAGTTGTAAATTATTAAGATTGTTACTGCTCACAGATATTCTAAATATATAATATGTTAATGCCCCTCAGGCCAAAGTAAATCCCTTGTAATGTGAAGTTACTCTGCAATAAGCCGCTCCCCCCACTACAGTATATCTTACTGTGGCTGCATAAAATGTAGTAGAGATGGATGGGACAATTTAAAAATATAAAACATTCTCGCTCTTCTTGTTGAAGCTTGTTGAATAAGTGATGTGATAAAGGACACTTACTGGCTTTCTGCTGAAGGTTTCATTTCACTTTTTGGACAAGTATAGCTCCTGTAAACTCTGAAAAAAATGGAGGTCTTTTACCTCTCTTTTCTTCACTGCCTATATGTGACTTCCTTCCAATATTTTACATGCATTTAATTATGTGATCTTTAGGATCTCTTTAAAAAAAGGGAGGAGATGTCACTTGTTTCTGTCCCTGTCTGACCCTGTCTAGTAAAGTGGATGCAGGCAGTTCACAGTTGTGTTGAAAGCAGAAATGTTACTCGCGCTGACCTAACGAAATTGAAACCTTTTAAGGGAAATTACTCCTTACGTCATGAAACTGAAATGCTTAGACGCCCTTAAGGGTGATTAGTCCATGTTTAAACAACTTCTGTAACTCTGACCTCTTCATCCTATTCAGGGTCAGAGGGGTCTGCTGGAGCCCATCCCAGCTCCTTTAGGGTAAAAGGTAGGGGTACACCCTGGACAAGCTGCCAGTCCAGCCCCACACGATGAGCCTATGGATAATTTATGTCATATATGTTTTTGGACTGTGGGAGAAAACCCATGCAAACATAGGGAGAACATGCTAGCTCCACATAGAAAGGTCCCTGTCAGGATTTGCAGTAAACTGCCAAAAGTGTTTCAGTTTGTTTCCGTTCATGTCAGCTAGTATAGGAATGGAGACCTGTCGCCACACATCTCCTGATCTCAAGGCTGGAAATCTGTTTGAATACTGTGCCACTAGAGGGCAGCAGTGTAACACGTCAAAGGTGCAAGTCACTTTCACACAGTACCTGTAAAGTGAGGGCCACAGTGAGCATCACGCAGGCCCCACAGCAGATCCCAAATCCCAAAAGAAATAGCAGCCGTCGCCCGGAGGACTCCACGATGAACACCTGGGATTACAAATTCTTTGCTCACCTCTGGCGTGACCAAACAACAAGTCTGCAAATTAAGATTTAATTGTTTCACCAGATTTTTGGGGAACTTACAGCAGATATGGTCATGAGCACATTCACTGCACCTGTTCCCACCGTGACGTACTGGATGTCATTCGAATTGACTCCTGCTCTGCCATAAATACTGTCTGCATAGTAGTAGATCTGAAAGAAATGTGCATCAGCTAGAAAATTAGAACTGGAGAAGCCACATAAGTGAGAATGGATGTGGTAATCAGCGTGAGAGGGAAAAGGACAACGGGACAGGCACATCTCACCGCGTTGACCCCCGACAGCTGCTGACCCATGTTCAAGATGATGATGGAGACCAGCTGCCAGCGGAGAGAACGCTGGGACAGCAAAGATAGCACCGTCAGGTGGCCCTCGGCCTTCTCTGACTGGTCCTCCAGACTCATTTCTGTTATCTCGTCATCCACATCTTCCCAGCCCCGGAGACGCTGTAGTGCTGAGAATGGTAAAATACTCAGTGCATATTCAAATACAGTTTTGCTGCAGCCACATAAAGTAGTTTGTGCATTGCTACCTTTCTTTGCGTTCTTCTCGTCTTCCTTTTGGATGAGCATGTATCTGGGACTCTCTGGGAAGAAGGGCAGCAGCACGAGCTCCAACACAGCGGGGATGGCAGTCAAACCAAGCAGGATGGGCCAGCCTGGATACAAACGGATAACACGCAAGATGTCTCTTTAAACAGTATCTAACACAGTAAATAATCAAACTTTGACAAGAGTTCAGGAGAGAAGGCAGCACCTGTGCTGTTGCCCAGTATGTGTCTGATGCCCATCACCTGAGCGCAGAGAATGCCAACTGTGATGAAAAGCTGCGGTACAATGCCAAGGGCTCCCCTCAGGTTTTTGGGAGCAAGTTCACCCAGATACATCGGCACCACGTTGGATGAGAGACCTGCGCATGGGGAAGGATACAGGGATGATATCAAACAGCCTCTAATTATGTATATTCAAAACAGAATGTTGAAAATAAAGTATCCAACCTGCGCATATTCCCACTATAAACCTGGCTACAATGATGATCTCGTAGGTCTTGGCAATCTCGCTGACTCCCATCATCACGGCAGGAACGATGGAGAAAATGTTGTTGAAGAGAAGGGTGCCCTTCCTGTTGCAAGGTTGATGCACATCAGAGAACTATATTGTGCATGTGTTAAAAAATATATTCTTAATATCATGTGTGGCATAAAGGTTTTTTTTACCTCCCTAGCTTGTTAACTAGAGGGGCCACCATCAGAGAGCCAAAGAAGCCTCCAAGAGGGTACATGGACACCGAAAGAGACCACAACAGAGTCAGGAGGTTTTCCTCTATCGGCGTGTCGTAACGCTCCATGTAGGTGGCGTTATAGAACTGCTGCATAAACTGAAGAAAGAAAGATGATATTAAGAGAAATGCAGGGACACGAGCCTCAGTGTGACAGAGTTACAGTAAAGCGGTTGTACCGGTGCAGGAGAGTTGACTGCAGCCACATTATAACCATACTGGAAGGACGAACCAAAAGCGGATATGAGTGTAGCCATTGCCAGCACCACAGTTAATCTCTGTTGACAAACACAAGCGTCAAATATGAAAATAATTTGGACAAAACAATATAAAGTAGACTTGATATCCATACCTGAACTGCAACTCACCCCTTTCTTCTCCTTAGGATTCCCTAGTTTCCCCTTCCCTTCCATGGCTGTGTTTGGACTCACTGTCACTTTCTGTGGTAATGTGTGGGTCTTGATATTGCTGCGCCACTATATTTGGTATGCCCTTTGGACAAGATATCATAGAGCATGGTTGAGGTTTACTGCATGACTTCCGATCCTTGCTCTCATGGTTTTGGCTGTGCTCTAATATGGCGGATATTGTCTTTACAATGGACCCAAGATACTGAAGACTTTCTACAGAACTTAGATACATGGTATGTCATTGCACCAAACCAGTGACCACTTCAGTTTAATTGATGTGACTTATAGCTGTCATTAAAGTATAACTGATATGCATAAAATATCTTCATTGTACTTGTGCCTGAAGGCTGCATTGTCTTTATTAGAAAATAAAATAAAATCACACCTGCTAAAGACATGATCCTTGCACAGTTTGAAAACTTTATCTGCTTGTATGCTGATAACAATTAACTTCACTCTGAATATGCTTAATAAATGCTTTTTCTGCAGAGACAACAGTGATATAAAACTCCTTTATACTTGCTTCAACTGCAAGTTTGTCGTGTTATATCACCTCTTATCTCTAAAGCCGAGCTTTCTTGTCAATACAATTTACTTTAGGGTGTTTGCTTTTAAAGCAGGATGTAATTTGCTTCAAGGACATCTCCATGTAAACACAAGGTGAACACACAGTAGGCTAGAAGTCTTTGTTAAACAGAACGAACTATAAAACACTTGTCCGCATGTTTTGGGAAGACTGGTTTCATCAGTTTGTCTTTCTCATTATGCGTCCTGTTTTATTTCCTGTTTTAAAATATCTAATTCATGATGTAAAGCACTCTGGGAAACATGTGTTTGAAATGAGCAATACAAAGAAACTTTCACCAAGTAAACTGAACAATGGGATATGTTCTTTCAATCGATAAAACCCAGCAGATGCTCTCAGCTTAAGAACAGAGCTCATATCAATTAATCACTTTATAACAGGAGATAAATCCTTTCAGCAAATATTTGACTAGAGTTTTTTATATTCACTTTCATGTGTCAACAAAACCCTGTCTTTAAAGGTAAAAGGTCGGAAACATGTCTTTGAATCAGCTGAAGTGTGCAGAAAGAAAGAACGCTGCAGTCCTGTCTGATGCTGTACTTAGTGGACTTAAACGCCATTAATTAGCAGTGATTTATATAGCACTTTTCCTACATTAAAAATGCAACGCAAAGTGCTTTACAAAATAAAAATAAGATAGAATCACAACAACAAATAACAAATAACAAAAACCTGTTCCTCTCACCCCCACATATAGACCCACGCACACTCACAGCACAAAGTAAATAGTTCAGTAACATGGCAGGGCACTAAGGATCCAGGTGAGGAAAAACCACCTATGGGAGGCCATCTACACCGAGAGGCGCCACAGAGACCACCTCAAACCCGGATAGACCAGGGTAGACTCTTCCAAGACGACCAGACACAACTCCCAGTCCATGAGGACACACTGGAGCTAAAAACTAATAGATTAAAAGACAGCAGAAAAGGATAAAAATAGACGATACATACAATAATGAAGAAATGCATAAAAATGTGAAAATTAGGAAATATATAAGTTTAGGATTTAAAAATTGAATTTAAAGATTTAACAATAAGAAAATGCACAAGGACTTAAAAATAAATTTAAGACTTTAAATTAAATCATTAAAATCATTGCAGATTAAGAACAGTAAAATAAAAGAAATAAAAGAGTAAAAGAAATCAGGTAAAAGCCAGATTAAAAAGGTGAGTCTTGAGCCTCCTTTTAACAATATCAACAGTCTCTGTAGTCCTGATGTCCTCTGGCAGGCGGGTCCACAGATGAGGGCAGTAATGGCTGAATGCAGCCTCACCGTGGGTTAGTGACACCCTTTCATAAGGAAGCACTGTCACAGGGCATCTTTTACAGGTGCAGGAATTTTGCATCCATAGATTTTTTTCACCTTGTAATAGCAGCTTTTAATGCAGATTGATTTACATTATAACTTTCTAATAGTTCATGATATAACAACAATTATTTCTTCTTTTTTTTCCTAGTGTGTGTGAAGGGTTATGCAGTCTTTGTTAATGTGGCTGGTGGACCTGAGAGAAAGTAGTAGCTTATCTTTACTGCGAGAAGAAGGAGAAGCAGTGCAAAGACAAACAACAATGTTATTGTGACTTTTACAGCTTATTCACATTTACTTAACCAACAAAGCGTAAAATCAATATGTAGTTTACCAAAATCCAAATACTGCAGACAACATGAAAATGTCACATTTTCTTTAAATTTATCTTTCTGATATCAAACATGATATTCAATCAAGAGTGACTGAAATGTAAGTTAGTGAGAAGCGATTTACTAACTGAAAGACATTAAAGGGGTAATCCGCATATTTAACTATTGTTTCCTGCCCCTTAATGGACAGAGTTAAAGAAGGAAACACACACTGATGCAGCTAAACTAAGGATGTTTATTCCCTCTGTTCTTCTTTCGTGTTTAATCTGGCTCTCACATTTTTTTTAAATGCAACTAATCGATTACAAATCAATTGGAGATCTTTACATATGCAGACGGTGGGGCAGGTTGATGTTTACCACCATATTCTCTGTCTTTTTTTTAAAAAACAATAGTCCATATTCATTATAAAACCCTCTGGAGTTGCTGCAGAGGAATGTTGTGAGATTCTTGTCTGATATAAGATTCAAGCTGCTAAACAGTTCTGGCTCTTCTTTGTCATAGCTTCATCACATGATGTGCCAAATGTTTCTCACTTGGTGAAAGGTCTAGACAGCAGGCAGTCCAGAGTGGTGAATCAACATTACACAAAGTCCCTTTACAACAGAGCCTGTGCCATCATATGTACACATGCAAAAGGTAGACCCTTTCAATTTTAAGGTTATACATCAGGACATGATTTAAAAAAAGAAAAAAAGGAAAAAAAAAATAATCGAGTCCTGACTAACTCTTAAAATTAGGTAAATACAGCCCCTAAAGAAGTCATGAAATACTATATCTTGTCATTGTTGATCAAACAACAAAGCCAAAATCCAGAAGAACTCACATCTGACCTAAAAACCTTTGTATCTTGAGTTCACGTCAACTCAGCGACTACGTCACTGTGCTAGACAGCTGGTCTGCTTCACTAAAAGTTCAATTTAGTCAAACATGTTCACGTTTGTCTTGTCTGTCCAAAAGTACATATTTCCAGAAGTCTTGTGGTTTGTTCAGACACAGCTCTGCAAACCTGAAACATGCTGCCATGTTCTTTTAGATAGAAGAGGCTGTCTGATGGCAACTATTCCAAACAAGCCACACTTGTGCATTGGTTATGTAATTGTTACATCATAAACTTTAATATTTAACACTCTAACAGAGGCGTGTCCAGTGTGACTTGGCCTTTGAGTGAGTTTCTTCGAGCACTAAACAGCCTGACCTTTGGACTTGCTGTAACATTCCTCCTGGGAAGATTACCAGTTGTCTTGAATATTTTCCACATGTGCATGATCTTATTCACTTTGGAACAATGGACAAATTGTTTTGAAATATCTTCATGCCCTTCAGCTTGACGGGCAGAAACAACTGCTTCTCTGTGATTCCTGCTAATATTTACCATACCCGGCTCATGTAAACACACACACTTCTTTTGCATTATGGCTTCTTTCTTTCTTTCCTTCCTTTTTTTCCCCAACAGAATATTGAACTGGAAAACGCTGGATGCTTGAGACATAAGGATTAAGGACAGATGGATTAAGAGAACGATAATTAGGTAAACTGCATCCTACCTCTCTCTAACTCCACATCCCCCAATTTTCTTACATATTTTTATTTATTAATTTATTTTTTACATTTATTTAACTCATATTTTTTTAGAAACAGAAATTATGATTATTTTATTAGTACTTGAAATAGGGCACAGAATATGTGTTACAGCTGTACCGGTGGTAGTATTAGCCATGAACAGATGGTGGCGCCATCACTGTGTTGTAGGGCATCTCAACCTTTAGAGAGGGAGGGCAGATATACAGGATGTCACATGCGGTACAAAGTTAAGTTTTACTGAGGCTTTAGTTGCTTACACAGTCATTACTTACACATTGAACAGAACTCAGAACCAAGCTTAGAACTTCTCCTTTAATGTCTGCCTTCTGTGTAAAGGCAACTCTGCCACTACTGATTTAAATATGCTGCTGAAGCTCTGACTTATTGTCTCTGCCGGACAGCAAAGTTACAAATTGGCTCCTGGAACAACTGACACAGCCAAATGAACAGCCTCTGCTGTGGAAAAAAAATGAGCCCCACTTGTGAATGTTAATCTCAGTAGCTTAGTATGGCTCTGAGGTACTCTCAAACTAAATTAATTAAATGGGCAGAAAGCCAGGAGAAGAAAGAGCAGAAACCTCTTTCTTAAAGTGTTTCCACCAGCTCGAGTTGTGTCAATGTCAGCTAAATCTCAGTACTAATGCAATGCATTAATTCCTGCAGGAAATACAGTAGGCAGGGTCTTCTAGGTGTTCTGTGCTTTCCATAAGGACAAAACAAAAACAAAAAACAAACAAACAAAAAAACCCTATCTGCTCTCTCTTTTAGATATCCTCCACATAAGCAACATTCACTTCCTCCATTTTCCCACACACTACCATAAATGGCCCAAGAGAACGAGAGAATGAACTCTGCTCCGGCTCATTTCTTTAACCAAATGTAGCATCAAAACTGTTTATTTATTTTAGTACGCTCACAGGAGCAGCTCAAAAAGACACTAATGTATGAGAACCAACTGCACAGGCCGTGAAACAACAAGCCCTGGGTCACAGACGAGACTCCCCAAGTTTTCATCGCTCAAGATCCAGACGCCACGGTAATCAAAATAAAAGAACTAAAGGAACAGCAAGAACTCCTGGAATTATGACCATAAAGCTGGTTGGAGCCAAGAGTTATGTTTAGTTCTCTGAGTTCTCCCGCTCCTTGCTGGTATGCATTCGGCTTGTGACTTAGTCGAGCTAACTGGAGCCAACAGCAGCGGAGGCCCAAGCAGTGCAACTCAGGTTGAAAGGAGGAAGCATGACATGTGATGATGGTGCATGCATCTCCTCACAATGACAGCAGTGATGAAGGTAATTATGGCAACACTGAAGTCTGATGGTGTTTTGCAACTACTGCTTTAAATATGTTGCAACTACCAATTATGCAACAACTGATAAGCAAAAATAAAGAAATAAAAGATTATTCAAAATTAAAATGAAAAGTTCCTTATTAACACTTTTGCAGCAGTGTTGAGCTCGAGTTCACCAGGTAGGGACGTAAATACAGGGATGCCACCGTAAAATCAGTCAGAATTTTCAGCTTCATTGTTTATTGGTTATTTTGTCTCTTTCAAATGAAATCTTTTTGTTTCATCAAATATGAGTAAAACATTGCTTCTACTAGTTTGTTTAAAAAAAAAAATAGGATGTTGTATAAAATGCTTATAAAAACAAAATACAATAATCGAAGCCCTACATACCATGTAACAGGAGTTGTTTTTAGAAAAAGAAAACACACAAAACAAAAAACAAACACATTAGATTCATTAGATTCACTGCCTCAGATCAGTAAAAAGAGAGCTCAAAATGAGGCTGAGTCTTTCTGAAACGTTGTGGTGAAAGGGTCTGGGTAAACAGCTGAGGGTTCCCTGGAGGGTCTGGTACAGGCAGGGTAACAACAGATCCTTTGACGCTCTGCAGACTGGCATTGCTACCCCCAGATACCATCAGATCGGTACGAGGAGTGCAGAACACTTCAACCATTTGTGGAGGGCGGCTACCGTAGGAGACTGATGTTTCCATGTTCAAGGCCTCTTCTGACGGTGAATGTTTGAAAGATCGTATGATGAAGGCTGCTGGTAAACCGTGCACACGTTTCAGTGAAACTGTCCAAAGCTTGGCTTTGAAATACTTAACTAGGTCAGTATGGCCCTGTGGAAAATAACATTCCTGCTGGATTAGATACCCATCTGTATTGGTATCAGCACTAACAGTGCTGTCTGTTTGCTTTTATCTTATGCTTCCCCAATAATGCTATTTATTTACTTTTTTTAATGCCTTTTTTTTCCCCCCCAATACTGTTTTATGAACGGAAGAGTGCTTGCCCTTCTATAAGCTCTTTGGATATTTGAATTTCCCCTTGGGAATTAATGAAGTAGCCAGTTGAAAATTTCCTACAGCACCTCTGCATACAGGCAGATACGAGTCCTTCACAGATGAACGGAGGGCTGGGCTTGACCAGTCACTCATGTTAGAAATTTAACTGTTCTATTCCTAAAATATGTATACCTCATAATGTTACTTTTTTCCCCCCTTCCAAGCTACGACTATTTTCCTGAGTTTGAAATTATAACATCATGACAGTCCTTTTCAAGACTCCTTATATCCAAATTAAAGCAAAGCACACAGCAACCTGGAGATAATGTGAAGAGTTGTACTCTGGCAGAAGATGTCTCGACAGATGCTGTACCAATATTTTCTTGTCATCAAGTTGAATCATCTACTTCAGGCTGACCACATTCATTGTTATTTTTGTGGAGAAACTCTTCAAGTCATCATTAGTCAATGGTTTTTGGGCAAATTCACCTTCGACATCTGTTCGACACCTGTGTAACAAATTGTCCAGTAGGTTCATAACAAAAAGTTCTTTTTCTAGTCTAAGCATGGTTGGGAGACAAAATAATAATAATTAAATCACAAACATCAAATGTTTAAACAAATAAACTAGACATTCATTCACAGTGACAACCTCAAAACAGTACATGATAAATAGTGGAGCAACAGTAAACGTTCCTTCATGGAGTGTACCATGAATAAAAACATGAACAAAGAAAAGCTTCAAGTGAAATTATGCACTTTAAGGTGTTTTCAAACGTTTCATAAAATACTGGAGTACAGTAAGGCAGCATCATTCCACACAGAAGTGCGTGTAGCGCCAGGACCTCCGACCCTCCCAGTAGTTTCTTACTTCAGTGAGGCCAGATGTTAGGTGGAGAACTCCACTGCTTCTGTCACATCAGTCTGTCAGTGTGACTCTTCTTTACTCAGCAACAGAGTCAAGTATCATGTGGCCAAGGGCACTCTGTTGGTGCTGTCTTCCTCTCTTTGGGAGGAGGGGTCGTGTCCTGGCAGCCTCTGTGGGGAACCACCTGATCGCGGCACCTGTGCTCGATATTTAGAGCAGCAGCAGCAGAGCACGTTGCACAGACGGTCGCGGATCGGCTGGGTAAATAAAACAAACATGATGCAGTTGGCTGCTCCCTGCGACGTGTTGCCAACACCCTGCCGGGATGAAGCAAAAAGGGGAGGAAAGAGGTTTTTGGGGATTACACTTTACTTCTCAATCGTGAAAAAAAAAAAAAAAAAAAAAAAAACTTACATTATCACTGACAGAGAGAAAAAACATCATGATGAGTTAGGCTGATGCATCTTAGCACCTTGAATTTTCACACTGGCACTTTAAAAAATTTAAAACCATTTCACTAAAACCAGTGAATTTAAAAGACTGAGAAGAAATATCACCAGATAGATAACGTTACAGTTTCACCCTGTAAGAAGAAATGCAGTTAATTTTGAACATGTTACTTCTCAAATTCTGCTTAAAGAGGAAGATGCACGGTGGCTGTGTGATGATTCACAGGCTGGATCACGTGCGATGACAGTCTCATAACCTTATCTGTACAGCTAACATACAGTCATGTGAAAAAGTCAGCAGTCTATTTTACTCATTTATTTATTTAACAAAAAGTAACCCTACAAGGAGGAAAAGAAAATTTGTTTAGGCAATCCTAAATATCCCAATGATAGAACAGCCTCTCGATCCAGCTTTAGCAGCAAAAACTTGAAGTAGCTGATTCTTGTATGACTTTATCAGCCTATAGTGGTGTCACTGCAGATATGTTTAGTTTTCACAAAACATCCCCTCACTTCAGTCTCATCTGCCCAAAGGATATTGTTCTTAATGTCTTGTGGTTTGTTCAGATGCAAGTTTGTGAATTTCAGTTGTGCTTCCATGTTCCTATTAAACAGAAGAGGCTTTCATCTGGCAACACTTCCCAACAAACCATATTTGTTCAGTCTTCTTCTCATCGTGCTGTAAAGGGCTTTTTTTAACTAAGCATTTTTGTCCCTATAGGTTCGGTTCTCGATTTAATGTTTCTCAAATTAAATCTGCAAAGACTACCATAGACGAACATCACAACCTAGCCTGCTTAATACATTATTTAATGAAATATGTAGGCCTAGGGTAAATGTATTGATTGAGGGACTTTAGAAACAACTGGCATGCTCAAATCATGAAATGAATTTCAACGCGCCACATACGTATTGATTCCACTGATAACTGCCTCCTCTTAACAAGATTAAGATTGGGCACTGAGCATTTCCACGTACTTCTGACTTTTTTCTTTTGCCCTCGGATGCGATTTGGGTGTCCTTCTCTGATGATTTTTGCCCATATCTGAAAATTAATGTTCGTAAATTCTGAACACACGACTGCACTAACAAATAAATAACCGGTGCTGTACTGTGAAGCTTGACCCACGAAATTGTTGACGTTGGATCAAAATACCTGGATGTTTGACATCAGTGAATAAAAAACAATTGCTTTCATCTTTCCTTTTGGCCTTTTGTCTGCACATACTTGAATGATGCAGTGCCAAAACATTAGATTTTTTTTTCTTTTTTTTGTAAAGAAGTGTGCAGCACCTGGTTGCAACTTACCCTCTTAAATCCTATGGAAGGAGGAAAGGGGTACTCAGTATTGTGAGTGAAGGGCGCTAACCTTTGTGCATGACTGTACGTTTCAATACTTATGCGTTACCATACACAAGTCAAGACTGCAAGAGAATGCAGATTGAAGAATGCAGGATAAGAGTGTCACCTATTAATCTACTGAGCATCACAGGTTTAAACTTGAAACTTACATGTAGTGTGACCAGCACTGGGTGCTGTCTGACCGGCGAGTCCACAAGCAGCAGTATAAAGCGCACTGTGCTCCAAATGCGTAGGGTGATGAAAACAATGGGAATGAGAGTTAGCTTCACATCTGCCATGGATGAGAAGGGGTTTGATGGAGGCCTGCTTGCCAAGATGGGACGGTATTCAGACAGGGCCGCATGCTGCATCAGACAGATTACAGCATGAGAACATGTTTTATGACAACAGCTTAAAAACAAATACTATGCAACATGTCATCAGGAACAACAGGCAATTTATTCATGAAATGGGTATGTGAAGTCTATTTTTTTTTCTGCATTACAGAAATGTGACAATAAAAGAAATGAGTGGTACTGCCAGATAGTTGGAGTCCTTTAACCAACACTTAGAGGATGAATCCTACTGACTCCAGTAATTTTCCCTCTGCACTGATGATACATAATAAAAAGGGTGGCACATTAGCTAAAGCGGTGTAGATAGGACACAAAACTTGCAATGAACATAAATTAACATAAGAAACTTTGGTAATTAGAAGCTTAATATGTGTGATCAGAAGCAAATTATGAGAAATATAATCAGTCTCTCCTGGCTGGTATATGGCTTTAACCAAGATATAGTGATTATCCAATGATCATCTTCCTGCTTGTTCTGGCCAGACTGGAAGATGCTTCATTTACCTGAACATGTTGTTCAATAATCCACTCCCCTGTAATCGACTGAAAATCTGGTTAAACTATTTTGTTGTGTTTTGTAAAATTACTTATAATCCCAGACATTTGATATTGTCAACATTTCTACTTCTCACTGGGATATTTTTCAGCCTCACATGTGACTCAGTGAAAATGATGACAAGTTAATGCTGAAATGACATCAGATTCTTCTCCTTCCCGTGATAATGTTGCTAACGGTGTGGATGGATAAAAGAGATCCCAACAGATCATTTCTCTTCAAAAAAGAAAAAAAGGAAATAAATGTCCATGATTTTTTGTCAACCAGACCCCAATAGTATGTGAATTTTTTTGTTATTTTGGTTATGGTTTGGTATTATAGTATTGCTATTTGCTTGTTTCAGTATAAATCTGCAGCAATGCATCAATCTGCAGTTTCGGAGCAGAAGGGTGAACTCTGCCAGCAGATTTCCAGCATCAAGCTTTTCTAATTGTTAACAAGGAAAGCAATTAGCAATTCTACTTTTAGATCAAGTCAGATTTAGCTTGGTTTAAACAAAAACTTTGTACACATATCTGATGTATGAAACCCTCACCGCTCTGTGGATATGCCTCTTTATCAAGATGTAGAGCACAGGGAGGGTGAGGTATGCCAGGAACTCCCAGACTTTTCCAGTGAGAAGCATCCACAGGACTCGATCTGGATCACTGATATTTACCCAGCACCAGCCCACCGACACTTCTGATGCATCGTAACCAATTTTGTGGAGAGACAGAGCGGTGACAGTGATGACCAGAGGAATGCCCCAGCTGCAAAACACAATAAAGCATTTGGAGATTAAACATCAAAAGCCTCGAAGGTCAGGTTCGCAAAATTAAACAACAGTGAGTTTTCATGTGAATGCTTTTTGGGTTTGACAACCACAAGTGCTACAAAGACATGTGACACCATGTGAGAGATTATTTTATGCTTTACTCATGTTTTTTGTGACACAGTGGAAAACGCACCGTCGTACCAGTTTGGTTGCTTCAGCCTGTACGTTATGAAACCACAAAATCATTTCCGCTTTTTAAGAAACATTACTCTCCATTTCCCCCTGAAGTGTAACCTCTTGTTCAAAAACATCAATTTAATTTCCTTTTTTTTCCACGGTAACCCATGGCAGATCATTATAAATAGCACAATGCTTAAGGCCGAGCTGTGTTTCTGTGTTCTAAGCCTCCATAAAAGACTCAAAAAGAAGTAAAATTAGAATGACAACTACACAGACTGTGCTGAGGCATACCCAGGGGCAAAAATATCCCTGTTCCTGTCCTGTCCATTCCTGGTTATACAGGGATTTGACTCTGTCCTAACATCTCCAACATCAGAAACAGTTCATTCATTTGAAGAAAACACACCGACACAAGGAATGACACAGAGAGTACTGGGCTGAGTCAAAGCTTCATAATAATAATTTTATGACGGCTGTGAACAGCTTTAAAGTCAATACATATTGAAACCTAAACATCATTTTATGAGTTTTCTAGCCTAACACCATGCATGTCAGTGATCAAATCTCAGTTTTTGGCATCTGAATCAGTTTAAAACAAACTCAAGCACAGGTAAAGGTACATCTTTGTTGTGAGCATTTCTGTGCCCTTTTCAATTCTGTTATGTAAAAACATTTTCCCTGGAGGTGACAGAAGCTTTGTGCTGTCATGTTATTTAGCTAAGAACCTTCTTTTTTGGTGGAAAAGTCCAAAGCCAATCTCACTTCCTTAAATATTTTTCTATGAACATTATATATTAAAACTCTTCTATCGCCAACCTTATCTACATTTCTGTAAGACATTTTATGGATCATTTAAAATTATACCAGCATAAAAAAGGCCTCCCTCAACTACATCCTAAACAACCTGGGTCTTATAACTGATGGCAAGCTGTCCTTCTCCCACCGTGTTTCATCTGTTTTCCAGTCATTTTTATCAGGCTGTGTCTAAATCAGTGTGCCATCCAACTCGTGTTACAGTCCATGGTTATCTCTTGGCTTTAATACTATAGTTAAAAACCCCTATGGATGGTCAGGACTGTGGCTCTGTTTGATCAACCAACCTTCACCATTCACTGACCTCTGCTGGTTGACAATAGTGGACAGAATCAAATTCACACCAATAATATTCGCCTTCAGAGTGACTACCGAGCTCATAAATCAGTCATAAAAGCTAACTAACACTTCTAGAATACTACATCCCCTCCAGGAGAATCATCTTTCATTCACTGTTATCCGTACGCACAAAGCAGTCTCAGTCCAGATTGTTGGAGTAAACTGCCCAGTGCCATCAGAGTAGGGGCGCCTCTCTCTATCTTCAAGAAAATGACATATTCCTTTCATTTCCTTTCACATAAACTCGAACACTCTTATGTTGCTAACCTGTCTGACTTTGCACTTCTGTACCTTGTCCTGTATTGTATTTTAATTAGCACTTAGTGCATATCCCAAGGTTTCATATTAAACTGAAGATCAATTCAGTCCAGTCATACTTTATTTATGCCAGAAGGGAAATTATGTGTTGTAGTAACGGTCAGTGTTTAGATTTCTTCAAAGATTCATTATAGATGATTGTAGCTACGCACAGGAAGGATCTCCCGTGTTGCAGCAGATCTGAAGGCGCCTCTGACTGAAGTACTCTGCTGATGAACCACTGTGTTGTGAAGAGGATGCTCGGCGTTCATTATGTTTTTCATTTTATGAAGCATCGTTCTTTGCACAGTCAGCTCTAGAGGCTCCAGAACAGTCCCCATAACAGAGCCAACCTTCTTTATCAGGTAATTCAGTTTATTAAACTCACTGACTCTGATGCTGCTACCTCCAGCAGATGACATTATATTCTCCGCCGCAGACTTTTAGAAGATACACAACATCTTGATGCAAACACTGAAGGTCATATACGCTTCCTCAAAAAGTAAAGTCAGTGTTGCATCTATTGTCTAGGAAAACACAGGTATTTATATTCCCATAAATGTTTAAACATATAATTCAAAATGTTTTAATGTTGTTGTAAGAGATTCTTTGGAGAAAAGAGTATGCTGAATGGCTACATGCAAATGTATACTCATATTTGTATGTTGAGGTTTATGTAAAAATCATTCATTTTTCTTTTTGTTAAAATGTATGTGCCATGCCCCGTTTAAAAATTAAAAAAAAAAACACAAAAAATAAAACAAAAACAACTGATCAACCTATTTTATTGAGACTTCAGAGAATTTCTATGAGTCTTTATTTGATGTGTAATGTGAAATGTTGATATCATGGAAAATAAATCCTGAAATAAATTGAATCTTTCACAACAATAACAGCTAGAAGATAGAACTCAGAGGTGGAAGACAGATTTGGATTGTTCACTTGAGTGAAAATAAAAATACACCAAGTAAAAATACCCCCTTAAAAGAAAACTCTTGAGTAAGAAATCCTACTTGAGTAAACTAAAAATCTAGGAATTTAAGCATTAAGGAAAAAGTTGGCCCATCTGGCTGATATTGAAGCTTATGATACAGTTCACTTGTACTGGACACTGAAGTGTCACTGTGCAATAGTATTCTGGGGTTGTAGCCGTTTTTAACATCTTTATAAATGTATAGCCTGTGGTTGCAGAGAAGCCCAATAAATACAATGTCTTTGTAGCTGAATTTGAAGAAAGGAAGGAAGATTCATTTAATAATCCACAAACTTTGTTGAAATGTGTTACTGACTATAAGCAGCATTTTGTGTGATGTTGGTGGCCAGAATAGATTGCAAACCACTTCTTTTTTTTTTTTTTTTCAATAGCAAAATATTGACACGACACTTGGATCCTGATGGTTCAGTTTTAAAGGTCGATCATCAAATTTAAAAAATAAATGATACTAGATAGTGCTTTAAAATCTAAATTCAATATTCTAATTTCATAGCATTTTTACTCTTGTTTGGATAGGAACTACTTTTCCTTCCACTTTCGGAAGGAAAATGCAGCTGCAATGCGGCTCACAGAAGCAGCTGTGTTCAACGGCTGAACATAAATGTTGATGTGGAGTCATTCTGACACAGTAAATAATAATTATTTAAAATGTGGAATGTATGACAAAATAGTCAGACATTGGGGCAACATCACAAATCACACGAAATGTTAAAAGACTATGATGAGTTACAAGAACAACGATAAGAAGTGGAGAAATTGGAGATGGAAACCCCCACTTCAGTGAGACAGTTTTACTTCAGAAAGGTGGGAATTACCAGGTAACTGGTGATAACAGATCTGTTAAACAGTAAAATGTAAGCAAGATACTTATTGTATCAAACCATAGTGATGGTTCGGGCCTGTCTCCCTCCCTCTCTCTATTTTTCTCACTCATTCAGAAACCTTAAGAAAAAAAAAGTTTAATAGACAGGGAAAGAGTTTGTTTCTCTGAGTCTCTGGGCCGTCAACAGTTCAGAATTTTTGTTTCAACACCGAAGAACAAACTGCTTTATCTGTCTTTGGAAAAAAGAAGGAAAAACAAAATCGAGAAATTTGATTTTTTTTTTTTTTTAAATAGACCAAGTAATGTCCTAAAAGTAAGTTTTTGTGTACATCTTTGATGGAATTTTAACATAAGAATGACATTTAATCTGTGTTCTTGTGTGTACAAGACTTATATATTGATATCAGTATCGAAATTGGGATACTTGCCCTAGTATTATTTGGTATCGGATCGAAACAGAAACCACTATTATCGCCCATCCCTACTTTCTGTTTGTTCTCTTTTAGAAGTTTGTTAAATCATTTTCCAACCCGTCATCTTAAATGTAAAAATCTGTCAAATGAATAAAATGGGGTTACAATAATTCCCACTTAAATGTGATGGAGAGAATTCATAAATATGACAGCATCAAATGGAAATGCTCAGGTAAAGAACAAATATCTCAAACATGTGTCTACAATCAGCTCTTTAGTAGATTTTCTAATTATCGTTCACTCCTGTTACCATAGAAACGCACAGTGGCAAAGTGGAGTTAAACTTTACGGCTCTAAAATAAGTATTTTTCTCAGGATAACACCATCTGAAACGTATGTTATTATTGTTTTGTGATTTAAAAAAAACTACGACAAAAGTCTAACCTAAGTTGTTTGTTTATTCACTGCCTTAAAAAGTTTCACTTAACACAATATCCCAAGATGCTTCGGGGTACCTCCTTCGGTGTCTTATTGAAGCTAGTTTTCCCAGCTAGCAGTTTCTGCGGTCAATTTTACATACCTAACAATGTGGAAAAACAAGACCAGGTTGTCAGCAGTTCTTTGGTTGGACCTGACGATGAAAATGTACAGGTACACGGCGATGGCCACGGTCCAAAAGAAACTGCTGGTGTTGGCGAAGGTGGAAACGGCTCCTTGAGCGACGCACTCAGGCGAGTTTGAGCGGAAAACTCTCCCAACTCCGAAGCCGTAGGACACCGCCGACAGCCAGTCAGACATGGACAGGTAAACCAGCAGCTTCCTGGGTGTTGTTCTCAAATCTGGCCAGATTATATAGGTGAGGATGATCAGCGAAGGACCCCAGGAACGAGAAGGCGCAGGTGCACAACACGACCACTTGCTCGTACAAATATAACTCTGTCTGACTCTCGACTTCCATCGTTTACAGAGAAAAAGATACGAGCTGCTATACAACCGTGTTTACAAACGCTCCCTGAGCGAACTGAAGACTTTGGCGATACATAAGAATGTCGTGGTATTAAGTTTCCTCACGGCGACTCGACGCTTTCAACGCCAGTCGAGCTGAACTTCTCCTTATCCTTTCAGGGGAGCCAAAGAAAACTTTTCACCCCGCATGTAAGCCCTCCCTCCCCGCCTCCTCTCTGCCCTCCTGACGCTGCACCAACCGGAACCCAGAGCAGAAGTTAGTCAGCTGGTAACGGGTAGACTCGGGTTTATTTCTGTCACTGTTAGTCTCTGCGTGTGCGACCGTAGTTGTCATCATCGTTTATCACATGAGACATAGTTTAAGACACAGGACACGAGTTCCCGGTGTCTAGAATTTTAAATACAATCGAGAATCAGACAAAGATCGGGACGGTATGGAAAATGCCCAAGAAATAAATAAAAAAATAAAGAAATGAAGGCTAAACTCAATGTTGTGCTTCTCGTAAAAATCTGATATGTTTTTTTTCTTTCTCATTTGGGACTGTTCAAATCAGACTGCTTTGCTACAAAGCATTTTTTTTTTTTTCAAATTTTGAGTAAAATGTGCTTCAAAACTAAAATTAGGATAAACCTGTCCTACTCCTTATTAAAGTTTGACAGAACAGCCATCGTTTTATTTTATTATGTTGTTTGGTATTATAAGATATTATAGATAGTATAAGATAATATCATCTTATACTAATAACTTTTATTCATTATACACCAGAAATGGCAGCTCTGCTATAAACATTATTGTGTTTTGTTTTGTTTTTTTGTGGAAAGTGTAAATTCCTGCCATTTGATATCCTGAAACAGTGAGTTAACATTTTTTCTTCTTAAATAACTGATATTATAAATTGGTATTATTGTCAATTAATATTATGTGAGTTAAATTACTATTCATTTTAAGAATAATTGCTGTATGTTAAAGTACATAAAATGATTAATTAACTATCAAAATAGTCAAGATGAAGCACATATTTAATTTTTAAAAAGCAGTTCATTTTAACTCATTTAACACTGAATAGAAACAGCAGCATTCTAAGAAAATTAGAAAAATATGAAATGTAAATGAATAAAAACACAACTATAATGCACAGCTGGAAGTCACCTTTTGCCTCAAAGTGATTTTCTTATTATCAACCAGCTTGCGGAGCCCCCATAACAGCAGCACAATTGGTGACATTTTTGAGTAATGAGTAATGTCTGCCACGCTTTGTGTCCGGCCAATGCCTTATGATTAAAACTTTTCATTGAAGCCAAAGTGCAGAAAGGTTGAAAGCTTGTGAAGCAGTGACCTTGTGTGAGAGCACAACTTTACTACCTCTGCATCGCTGCAGCCCAGAAAACTGCAACCCCCATGAGTGTTTGCAGCAGTGCAGTGAAGCATCCACACGTTTCTTGCAGACTGCAGCAAAAGCAACATCTGCATTACTGTCAGAACCACATACGATCGGCGCGATTCAAAAGAAGAAAAAACAATCAGATGAACACAATTCAGTCAACTGTATGTGCAATATGTGTGTGTAAGTTTCTCTGCACTCATTAAATCAATTTGCATGGAAAATATCAGGGTTGTCAAGGTCTCTGTGCTTTTGCATAGTTAAAGTGTTTTACCCAACACAAAATTTCCATAATTAGAATAAACATTACTGATATAAAAACTAATAAAGCAAACTGAGAAATCAGTATTTGTATTTATTTCCCCCTTTTCATTTTACACTTACAATTATAAGGACTCAATCGATACATTTGAAATTTCAATTTCAATTTGTTAGATGTATATATCATTTGTGACACAATTAAATCTGGCAGCAAAGAGACATGCATTTAACTAAAAATAAGGAAACATAAGTACCATTAAGCGGGGCTTTTTTTTTTTTTTTTTGAATGAAGGGGAATTTAGTTTGTCTCAAAGAAATCTTTAAAAAAAGGCAACGTAGATATTACAAAGTGCTGCGGTGTTTGATGAACAAAAGAATGCTGGGACGTTGTTTTCTGTCACAAGATGGCAGCAGAGGATCATTAAAGTAGAGGACACAGTATTGAAGTTTGATGCTTGGATGCAATTGCAACTGCTGTCAAGACTGTTACCGAAAGGCCCGTAATTCTGTTTGTGACTTCAACTTACAGAAGCAGCAGCCTCCATTATGATTTTTGCTCTCAGTTTTGTCCCTCAAAAGCCGTGATCTCAAGGCTTCATATTGCGAAGAATTTCTGCGGCAGTATACTTGCTGATTGCTTCGTTCTCACTCCTCACAACAACCAGCTAAGACACTGCCAGAGAAACACCCACAGCAGCCGCGTCCAACCGTCCGTCTGTCCTCCTGCCTCTTCTCAGCAGCATCTCGACTGGCCTTGGCTTCACGTCTCCACCTGTGAGTCTGGCACTGCAGACCGTCACACTTCTCATGCCCAGCTTTGTGGTAGTGCGATGCTTTGCCAACAGCGGGAAGATCTACAGAACAAGAGAAGTGGGGGGGGGGACAGCATTATATAACAACTGTTTCATGGAATAAACCTAATCTGGATACATTTCCATGTAAACTGAAAAAAACAAAACAAACGTTCGTATGTATATTAGAGGTCCTTTTGTTAAGTACAATATATTGATGAATCTGCTACCTAGTGACCCAGAGCTTGTTTCTAAGCAGATACCTGATAATATTCTTGCCTTTTTGCGCTGCATCACTTTAAGTTCACATAACTTGGGCAAAAACAAACTCCCCCAAACTAAGAATAGACTTGCCATGACTCATGATTTTGCAACAAAAAGCTCAGTTTGATTTAGCTCTTGTCTACTTGTGCGCGTGTATGTGTCCGTATGTTCACTTGAGGGCTATATAACCACATGTGTCTTTATTTGCATCAAAGACAACAACAAAGCCCCCCCCCCCACCCCCGCAATCAGTTGCGTCTTCTGCAGTCAGAGCTATTTTAGGCCAGCTGACCACTCTGTGCTGTTGTCTTAGTATGGACTCTGCTTTCCTGAGAGTACAACAGGGACACTACAGCGGATGCTGGCAAATGAAGGAGGAGAAGTGATTTTGATGGAGGGATATTTAAAAAAAAAAAACTTTATATTTGGTTTCTATGACTGACTTCCGCAGCGAGGCTATTTGTAGTCCTGCATCTACGCTTTTGGTGATATACTTTATATATTCATATATTGGTTGTAGAATTGGAAATTCCAGCGCTTGATTCTTGGTTTAAGCCTCTCAGCCTTATCTGATGTCAAAGAATTTAGATTCTTGTGATCTTTGGTTGTTCTTTTTTTTTATTGGCAACATGTTTGCTGGAACGGACACTAAATAAATGTGTTTATGTCCCTGTCAGACACATGCACACGCACTGACGTGACAGTCACAGGGACTCCTCTTGACCTGCTTTCCGTTGCCAAACAGCTGCATCCCTGTCCCTTTGTGTTGAGCCAGACGCCGCCCTTTCTGAGCACATGATGAGAGGAATTCCTTCCTGCCCAGGCCTTGATGTAATCCCTAATACAGGATTGGGGAATGCCAATGAAAACACAATCCTTCTTGCTAAATGAATGACTGGCTGCTTTACTGCATCAGAGTAATGAGCCACTCAAAAAATGTTTTAGGCTGCACAAACAAAAAAGTAATGAAAAACTTCTTTATAAGTATTTGTTTGAAATGTGAAATTTATCTGCATCTGTCTATTTCTTTTATGTTTGTAATTTGTTAATCTTGTTAGTTAGCGAAATGCAGGAAATGTGAAAAATGCCAATTAGTGATTTCCAAAGTCAAGCAGAACGTCCTCAAATGTCATGTTTTGATAAAAATACAAAAATATTAAACTAACTGTCATGATAGAACAAAGGAAGCACATATTTTCTTACATAAAGAAAGCACATTGCCATCGTTGTTATTTTATAATAATAATAATAATAATAATAATAATAATAATAATAATGATAATAATAATAATGATAATGACAACAATTTCTTAAACGTTATCCTAAAAGTTAAAAGGAATGTTAAAGACATAACATTTATTTAGCAATTATTTAGACTGTTTGAATTTAATTCAGAAAACAAATAGTTCTGTTCAGTGTAGTATTAAAAAATGTACATTAATGTATTTAAAAAAAGTACATTAATCAATACATAGAAACTAGGAAACAGTAATAAATCCATTATTACAACGGTAAATGACCAATTCATTTTTCACTTTGACTGACTCAAACCGCCTTGGCTCCAAATACAATAAAAGTTGTTTTTGATATTTAAATCATTGTCCTTACCCTTGACAGATTCTCAGTTAATAATTATATTTATTTTTTGTTAATTCTGTCCCATTCCCAAAAAAGGGACCAGTTTGATTCTTCCAAATATTTTTTTTAGTCAACATGTTTTTTTTTTTTAATTTAAGTTATATCAAAAGATATTGCATCAATATCACATTGAATGCTAAGTTAAATTAAGAAACTTTGCTTAATTTGTTAGACTATGGATGACTTGTTAGAGGAAAAAGTATCGGATCATTTAGTGTCCAACTGAGTAATTTTCTGGATATTGGCTAGACTTTTATACGGTTTAAGATCCACTTTGCTTTTCCACACACTAAATAGCCACCATGAATGCACATGATTACACCAGTGTGTACATCTGTTTTAATCCGTTTCCATTGGTTTGAGCCTCTCAGTTGATTTTAAGGATCGTCTGCTGAGAGCCGCAGTGCAAGGAAACAGATCATGTCCTCTATGGACCAGTTGCTGTAGAGTGTGTTAACATATGTAACCAGATACATCAGTGCAAACAAGGGCTTCACATGTGTCATTAAAGATGATCTCAGTTAAAAAAGGTTTGTAACTTCAGTGTAACAGTATATGTAAAAAAAAAAAGTTATCACGATATTACTCAATAAGTGCATTTTCTGACATGTTCAGCCGACGGGAAACAATTTTTCTCAGCAACAAATTTTAAACTGCCTCAAGAAAACATAGGCACACGATTGTCAGGTTCTCAGCTTCCTGTGTCTGCTGGATCCGAACGCTGTCACTCCTCAGAATGAACTAAAAAAACACACCCACCTCGCCTGACATCAGCAGCCTTGTGTATTTTACTTCATATCTCAACTCCTCCTTGCTCCTTTCTACTGAACATTTCTCGGTTGTCCTGGTGTCGGCTAACGACCCTTGAGCAGTCCCATTCCACTGACCTAATCATCTTACGGCTAACAATGCTGTTAGTTTTTGCTGTACAGCTATGCTGCTGAACAATGAGACGCATGCTATGCACACTCATGGTGAGCTGGAGCTTTTGCTTTTTAAGGGTTTTAGCTTTAAATTAACAATTAGAAAACCCCACATTGAGGGCATTTTATTAGAGGATAACTGGAAGTAATAAAACTTCTAAATAAAAAATTACATTTGTGGTGTTAGTAAATTAAAAAGGCATTAATCTGTCTGTATTGTATGTCCCATTGCAGTGTGTGTTAATAATTAAGTGGTTTACGGTGTGCATGACTCTTAGTTACTATAAGGCACAGTCGCTCAAGTAACTATCTGATGGCATTGCCACACAAAGAGTTATAGAGTGATTAATGTTTCTGAGTTTTCACATGCCCGTGTTAGGTTTTACTGTTGAGCTTATCGCTAACATGTGATTATGTGTGGCGATGTGGACAGCCTAGCCCTTTTTATCTCCCTTTCTGTGTACACTGTATGTACACTGTTCAAGACCAAAACACTGATGTTTCCCTTGTGAGAGCAATTTGAGTCTTCTGTCATGCCACCAGACCAGAACAGAATCTCAAAACAGCTCCCTTCAGGTTTACATGAGTTGCGAGAAGCTGAACTCTTTGGTCTGAGAGGTCGACTGCTGGGTCTCTTGATGGAAACCAGCGCTCGTTCTGAACAGGAGAAAAACGACGAGGAAAACAGCTGTCCATCTCTTTGAGGATCAAATTGTGGTGTGCAGTAATGATGGAAATATCAGTTCTGTACTTGTATTATGTCTGTGCGGAGGCTACCATGTAACTGTGTAATTTGTAACTGTGTTATGGTGTCTTCTGGTCTTAGTAACCTTTTGTCTTGTTACCATTGTATCATGCTAACATCAAGATTCAGCTTACATGCTTTCAGAACACAGATATCTGTAGGATTTAAATATCCTTCTATCACTGTATTTTTATTGTCATTTTACAACCTTTATCAATTGGGTTGCCCTGAAGGCCTCAAGCTGGCATTTTTTTAAAATTTCCTCACAGATGAAACTTTGAATTTAGATTGTTTAACACCAAGTAGAAGTCCACAATGTGTCTGTTTGTATGACAGCGAACCAAGATGTTAACAGAAGTGTTCAGTGGTAAATTCATAACATGGGCTTGAATTCACATGCAGTGTTGGCACTTACCAGGCAGCAGCGGAGCTCCTCCATCACCCTCACCTCCTGCGGCTGTTACTCCTCTGTCTCAGACTGCGGTGTCCTCCCGGTCTGTAGGTCACTTCTTGTCATTTCACAAAAAATAACAGTTGACCACCAGCCTCTTCTCCCTCTCTCTGTTGCTTCTCTGTCTCTGCTTCACCCAGAAAGCATACAACAAGTCAAGGCATGTTCCAACACGCCACCAACAGCTGGACCCAGCGCTTGAGCCTAGACCACAGGGGGAGGAGCAGACGATCAGAGAGAGGGGAAGCCCAGAGAAGACCCAGCATGACTCAGCCTGCTTCAGTGAGTTAGCATTGCTTTCACTTTAAACACTTGAATGCTATGTAGTTACTGACCAAGGTGATGGCATGAAGCGAAATGATGGCAAATGAATGAAAAAGTGTTAAAGAGATGAGCATTCTTCAACTGAACCTGTTTGTCAGATCACGTTTGTTATTTCAGAGTTGATTAAGGGGCCTTGTTTGTTTGTAGGCTGTGACTACTTTTTCTGCCCTGAGAGTGGAAGAAGTTCACAATGCTTGTGTTTTCTGACTAAAACTAACATAACTATACTCATACACAAAACTTTAGTGGTTGATGCTGAATGGATTCAAGTAAATTAAATATCTTGAATTCAGCTACAGTACTGCTTCTCATCTATATACTTTAATTTGCAAGTAGTTTTACTTGGCAGAATGAAAAGCTTAACCAAGCTGTAACTGGGCACCAGCACAACATACGGATGAAAGCTGCTAATTCATCAAATCATATTATACACGGGCCACTTCAATTGCAGAGGAAGCCGATCAGTATAAATTATAGCATCAGAAGGCAAAGGGAATGCATCAGTAAATAAATGAAATACATGTAAAATATTAATGTTCTCTCTGAGTCGTGTATATGTATATATATATATATATATATATATATATATATATTATATATATATATATTTATCAACTGCATGAAATGAGGGGAATCATCGCCATTCATGGACGCTAATTATTTTGAGCCAATGTGATGATTGCCAGGGTTTTTTTGTCCAAGAGGAGGGGTAATGCCAGTTCATCACTGCTGCTAGTGGAAGATGATCACTAGGCAGATTCTGGCTACAGCGGCAGGAGCCAGCTCAGCAAAACCCACCTTCTACAATATGGTCGGAGTTTGGCTACTAGAGCATCTCTGAAGCGCTATATTGTACATCACTGGTGCTGGTCTCCACTGCAGCCTTTAAACAGACTTGTGACCTTATCAGTGAAGGACCAAAGTCACGATGACGTTAAACCTGAAAAGAACTCAAAACACTTTAACTGCTGCTTCGAAGTCTGTCATTGTCTGAAGGTGGTTTTAAAAGAAGTCTTTGTCTTCAGATAGTTGCTTTAATTTATGGAAAGAGACAATGTGGCTCTGCACTGCACTGTACCCTTTTGACAAAGTGCCAGCAGGAGTTTCACTCACTGAGGTGGCTTTTAATTCATGCAAGCTTGAGACACTATTCATACAAGAGTTAAGAATGGACACCAAATAAGCCATATACCACTCAAAGGAGGTTATTTTTTTGTTGTCCATTTGCTGAATCTTGACATTTTAAACTGTTATCAGTCTTTCTACCTGGGACACAGACTGCAGCAAGGCCTCACAGTTACATCTGTGTCAGTCATCGTTTGGGAGTTGGTGGGGGGAGAGCAACCCCTAGCCCAGCAAGTTCAAAGCTTGCTGCATTGATTACATCATCGAAACTAGAGTGCTGGAACGGGACAATGCACCATCAGGGGTGTGTGTGTGTGTGTGTGTGTGTGTGTGTGTGTGTGTGGGGGGGGGTTATAATCATTTCTTCTTTTCTGTCTCAAAACTCTGCTAAGTCTAAGGTGCGATGGCCTGCTCTGCCTTTCTCTGGCCAACACAGAGTCATGTGACCAAAGGAAGGTCTGAAGAGAGAATGACAGCATAGGTGTACATCTTCCTGTGCGCTTGCAGCTGTATGTGTAAGTGTGTGTGCTTGTGTGTGTGTGGGGGGAGGGTGTGTGTGTGTGTGTGTGTGTGTGCGCTCTTAGAGGCCTGCACTGCAGGAACTCAACTGCTGCAGGACACTGCAGGATTGGTGCTCTGCTGCTGGCTCACTGGCTCTTGCTTTTTCTCTCTCTCTCTTCATTCACTCACACAAATTGCTCAAGGAGGATGGTGAGAGCATGTGCTGCATTCTTTTGCAGCAAGGGGGGTGGGGGGAGAGGAGGGGGGGCAGTATCACAGAGGTGCAAAGCATGCTGGTGTGGAGCTATGTTGTACAGATGTATCTCTGAGAGAGACTACAGTTGAGAAATTGGAGATGAGTAAGGAGGAGGAGAGAAGGAGAGCTGGCAGGAGGGGTGGGGGTGGGGGTGGTGGTGGTGGTGGTGGTGGGGGGGGGGGGGGGGGGCAAAAATGAGGTGCAAGGAACATCAGGTGAGTGCGGCAGTTTCTTTTGCTGGCAGTGCAGCACCCCCAACAAGCATGTGCAGGAGAACTGCAGATGTTCTTGGATGATGTCAGGCTGTGAATGTAGCACAGGCCTTTAGTACAGTTTGCTATCCTCTCTGCGCTAACCTGCCAAAGGCCATTGAGATGCTCTGGACTTTGGTCTCACAGAAAGCCAGCTTGCAACACACGACCAGCTTTTTCACATGTTAACACAATTACTTGATGTGAACTCAGAGTTGACCGAGCCACATACAGCAAAACTCACCTGGCTGGACTCATCTTCCAGACCTCAATGATTGGTTTAATACTGACTTAATGTTATAACAAGTTTCTCTCCATTAACAATGTCAGTTCACTTCTGAAAAGGCTTGGAAGCACTGGGACTGCAATAAGATAAAGGTAGCAATTCTGACTTTTAAAATTTCTGAAATACTGTTGGTGCTGCTGCAGCAATATCACTGAGTGTAAGAGATTTCTGCTCTTCAAAGTATTTAAATGCATACAGAAAGAAAGCTGAATTTCCTTTGTTTCAAACATTATCTACTAAGGTCTATAGAAAGAATCTGCCAGAGCTGCAATCTGCACAGGCATCCTGTTAAAGGATGGCAGAAAAGTCCTAGCGGCTACAGCACAAGTTCATCATTGCACCACAGCTCCCCTGTCCCATACAGGCCTCATCCTCATTTTATCATTCAGTAGCTAGACACTGACGGTCCAAGATCATTGAAGTACATCCTTCTTACCAATTTCCACCATCATATTCACAATAAACTTTTTCATTAAATGTAAGCTGATGACTAACAGTAACAAAGTTAAGATCTGTGATTGTTTTTAGTTTTCTAAAATTCCGAAAGCAAAGTCAACAAAGATAAATGTATCTTTCAGAGGAGCAAACTCTTTGGATCCTGGTAAGTTTTTTTTTTTTTTTAGTTTGTTTTCATTTTTTTGTGTGTTATTGTGTCATATGGTAAGTCCTCCACCAGCTGCTATGAGACACACTGGCTGCTATTTCCAGCCTGTACCATGAGTTAAACATGGATGAGGGAGCAGTGGAGCCTAACTGCTAGCTGACTGACTGTCTGGCTGGATGCTGCCTGGTGCATAGGAAGCTAAAACTGATGAGACAGACGCAGCCTGGACCTTCAGCACTGCAGGCATGCACGCTGACATACATATATCAACTCGTGTAAAGCTGATTTAAGAAGTATGCTATCCTTAACAAAGACAAACCCACAAGAAAACACCATGCAAGGTAAAGCAGACTACAAAGGAAGGAAATGTATACATACAGATGAGTCTTGCGCCGCATCACACGCAGGGAAGACAGGAGGAAAACTTCTCTGCACTCACTCTGAGCCTCCTGGTCGCTGGTGATGTGCTTTCATGGCGCGGCAAAGTTGACTGCAGCATCGCCTCCTGAACAGAATGACATTGTTTGCACTCTCTCTCTCCCTTTCTCCCTCCCTCACTCCTCCTCCTCCCGTACGCGCCTTCTCCCCCTCCTCTTCTTTGCACACTTGCTGGCAGCACAAACTGCACAGCTCAGCAGTGTTCCCCCACTGCCGCAGCAGATCCTGCATGAGCTCTGCGTATCTGAGTGGGATGGGACTTTTAAAGGGGAACGCAACCTCCAGGGTCAGCGTGTGTGCACATCCTCAGTCCGCCCTCCTCTCCTCCCCATCCTCCTCAGCAACCCCTCCTCCTTCTCCCTCAGGAATCATCAGTGTAAAGGACTCCTCATGAGAGAGAGAGAGAGAGAGAGAGACCCCCTTCCACATAAGTCGCCATCGCTTTCTTATTCATTTTCACACCACAGCAAAATCTGCTTTGAGATGTGAGGATGCTCCAAAAGGGGCTGTTCCACAGAAAAGTCATCTCCTCCAGAGTGATGTCAAAGTTATGACAGTATCTGAAATAACTGAAATTTCCTTAGAGTATTCCTGGAATTGGATGCTTCCTGGTTAGTTTCAAAATATCCATTTCAGAACATTTAAGGGGTGTGATAGTAGAAAGTGTGACGCTGTCGAGCTAAGTCAAGAAAATCCACATTTTAAAATCAAAATCATCTATACTGTAGGAATTAATTGATTTCTGGTACTTTCAAGAAAAAAATAATTGGACAAATTGCATCAATAAAACAAAAGGTAAACCGCTGGATTGTTGGACGGTGTCTCCAGACTTCATGATGAATGAGTAACAGTCATGCCAAGTCTGTCTACAAACAGCCATCTCAAAGATTGTTCACAACTCACAGTTGTCAGAGGTACAGCTTGAAATCCCCTTCAGTGAAGCAAAATGTCCTTAATTTGCAATCCCATTTGCCTACCTTTTATTACCCAAGATGCACTGCTTTACCGGTGCTATTCTGCAGTGCGCTAAAATATAGAAATATCTTGACCAACCAAAATTGTATTTTATGTGTTGCACAACTCTGAGAGTGAGATTATCCATCATCTAGTTAGACACGGAGGTTCAACTTCTCTTTCTACAATGTCTTTTCTTTTTAGAAATGCTCTTGTTGGTTCACTTTTCAGCTTTCAGTGATGACATTTGGGCACTGTCTAGATAATGGCGCCTCCATTAGAAATCCTCTGTGTTTTAGGCATTCACATCTTGGCTATTTTCCTGCAGCAGTGCAGCGCTCTCTGCTTCTCACTGCAGGAGCTTTTTTATACATGACTTTGCTGTTCTTTGGCCCCCAGTTGAGCACTATGATCTTCCATCTTCTGGAGAAAAATTAGGAGCTGCATGCATCTGACATTAACCTTGACATCATCCGTTCAAGGTTTCTGCTTACCTGTTTCAAGCGCATTATCGTTTGTATATTGCATGAGGGCTTTTTTTCCCAATTAGCTTGCAGTTTTGCCCGGACAAGATACACCACTGATTGCTGAATCGACAAAACTCCTAAAAATGTCCTACTGGGAATCGGCTGCGTAAGGTTGTCCATATCAATCGGTGTTTATATGAAACATGTACGTGTCATGCAGAATCTTTTATCTAATCAGCTGAGAGGGAAGCATCACTGCCTGCATGCTCAATCTGCTGCTGCTGCACCAGTCTGCCGAGCCACGCAGCATCTGTCCTCTGCACTCTCTGACACCAAGGAAAATGCCCCCACCAGCATATCTCTCACATAGTCCACGCCACTCTCAGTAATGACATCCCTTGTAATGAATAAGCCATGAGGAGGGGCCCTTTTACGTGTCCTATTAGATTACCTTGCCTTGCTCTACCTGGCTACTGTCACTTCATCGCCTCTCGTTTTCCTCTTGGCTTAACATTGTCTCCTGTTAGCCCAACGGAGGGCGCAATGTGTAATTTTGTGGAGACTCATAAATCAAAATGAGTTAGAACTGAGTCATTTATGTGCAGTTTAGTATGTTTGTACGAATAATTTGCATTTGGATCTGAGAGAACTTCCGTCACTATGAGCATTGATGCGAAATGTTTTACTGTAGATGTGATTGTGTTTTGGAACCTGCTGTTGTGGAATGAACTGTAACAAAACTGAGGTCATGTTAATGTGAGGCACCTTGACAATATGAACAACCAGGTTGAGCCTAACCACTGGTGTGAGTGCTTCTTTTTTCCTCTTTATCTCTCTCTCTCTTTTACCATTCACAGCTCATTCCTTAGCTTCATTGATCCGTCCAGAGAAGATAATAGACACATTGATTCACAGGCTCAGCAGCATACTTGGTTTACACATCAGTTCAGACTAATCCTCAATATTTTTCCGTCATGAAGAGAATTGCCTTGACTAACAATTGTCTTCTCCTTCTTTTAAACCTTAGATTTAGAAGCTCATCTTTAAAGCTTTTCAGTGCCTTCTGGCTTGGCAGAATTCATTTCTGCATGAATGAATAAGTGACTGCAAGGACTGTTTTAAAGATATATGCTAATTTTAGAACGGATATTATCAAAATGTTTCAAAGAAACTGGAAGATACAGACAGACCAGTTTAATACTTTTGCTTTTGCAGTGTTTATGCATACAAAATATGGTATGACAGTTCTTTAAGTAAATTGATAAGGCCTTGTTCAAGTATGTTTTTTTTCCTTGAACAGTGAACTAGGTTCACTAACAGTAACAGACATTTCTATACACAGTCATGTCTACTTTTGAGGCAGTCCTGCCTGAGGGCCTGAAGATCACAGCCATTCAATAGTGATTTCAGACTGATCTCTTTTTTTTTTAAAGTGATCTCTTGTGATACCTGAAATTCTTTTAAATGATTTATTGTAGATTATAAATTCCCAAAATGCTTTGTCATTTTAAACCTTGCACATGTAATTTCTAAAATTGTTATTTTTCCACAGTCTCTCACAGAGAGAAAACCTCATTTGTATCTTCCACACACACACGCACACGTGAATATGTGCAGCTGCATGTGTGTTAGGGATGTAACGATATGAAAAATTTGATATCTTGATTATAGTGACCAAATTATCATGGTTTACAATATTATCGCAGTATTCTTAATTGCTGTGCAAATGTCCAAGAAATATGAACATTAAAATAATTTCACAAAATCTTGTGATTTTTTTTGTCTTACTAAAACATTAGAAGCCAAAATCTCATCGAAATTAAACTTTCACATTAAAAGGGCAAACAACTGGCACAGAAAGAGGTTTTATTATAAATGAACAAAATAAATTACAGGAATAAAGTTTATTTGTCTGTTAAAGTTTAAATGAACACTTTAACACCCATAGTAGGTCAAAATATGCAAACAATTATCAGGAACAAAAATTATAGCCCAACTTTAAATAAAATAAGCTTTGGACTTTAAGCTGAACCTTAAATAAGTATAAATGTGAAAATTAAGAAACATTTACTTGTACAAATTACAATATAATGTAAACAAGTGCTCTGCAGACAGGATAATTGTCCTCCACCAGTTGTCCCTTTGCATTATTTAAAAAAAGAAAAAAAAATATGTACAGTATATAACTTTCCGCCATGCTTACGTTACGATGCCAATGTTACAAGCCACATATTCACGCGAGACACAGTCATGAGTCGCTCGCGAGACTTGAATTAGGCTGATATTACATACCCTGGTAATCGACCACGATAATAAGATTAAGTCAAACATAAACGGTAATCGCTATTGCGATTCGCGTAAAATATCGCGTAAAATTTGACCGCGCTTTACCGTAATACCGGTAACCGTTCCATCCCTAAAGTATGTATATACATGTATATATTGTACGATCTTGTGTTTCCCTTGTTACAACTTTATAGATGCGTCTTACTGACACCAAATCCAATTTTTAGTTTCAGCATTTTCAGTGTTGCCTTTTTACAAATTCAACTGACATTTCAATCGAAATAATGAATCTTATTTATTTATTTTTGAAATAGGGTCTTAATTGAGGGTAGTGGGTGATGAATTACCCTCCCAAAAATGTGGAGATGGACTACATGATAGGGATCCTGACCTTGCAGATGGAGATGTGTGATGTAATTCATTGCACCAGTGCTTCTTTGCTGACCTCATTTTAAAGAGCTTAATAGATTTTTCCCAAGTCCAAGAGGTGTTAGAAAAAAATAAAAAGAATGTTAACAACAAAAAACAGACTCTATTGTTTAATGTACAGGAAAGATTGGACCAACAATTGTCATTTTGACCTGGATGGAGAAAACCAGATGTCTTTTATTCTACTGAGTGGTTTCTTTTCTGTTAAAGTGAGATAAACATTACTCACGATGATATTTGAGGTGCTGTTCTGAAGATAGAGCACAACCTTTGAAACATTAAGTGCAAGGTGTAATCTGTCCCTCCTTCAGCATGAGAAGGATGGTGGTAGAGGCTCTGTGATGGAGAGTAGCTCAACTTCTGACAGCTGGCTGCTCTGTTGTAGTGAAGGAGCAGCAGCTCTGTCAGCTGGCAGTGTCAGCAGCAGCCAGCAGCTCTACAGCAGCATTGTAACCAGATTCTAATACACAGTCAGCCTAAATGGATGCAGATTGCAGCTCTGAAGTCTTGATCAAGCCTTTACAGAGCTATATCATAATGTTTAAGAATTCCTGTTGAAAACATCCCTGTAAGTTATGTTTTTGTCTGCCTTTGTTACGTCCCGTTGAGTATTTTGAGTTTTCAGGGTGGCTTCATAAAAATAACTATTTTAATGGTCGGTAATTTTTTTTTCTTTGGCCAGAGAATACTTTGGATTTTGTGGTTGTCTCATCCCTACTATCTAGATGCCTTCCAAGATATAAACTAGGGTGAATTATAACAGTAATCTTACATTTCAGAGCTGCACTGCACTTTCTTAGAGGTGAAGAGTGGCCAGTTTTCACAGAGAAAAACTACACTGTCCTCTTGAAAGACCACTTTCACTTTGTGAAAGTAAGATAGCCAAAAAACTTTCCATTTTAAAGGAAATGTCAGTACCAATTCTTGAATCTGTTGTTTGTGTTCTGCAGAGATAGTGAGCTGCTTGTTATTTCTGTCCTTTTCCCTGCTGCATTGTGTTCTGCATACCAGGTTGTTGTCGCGCGTCCTCCTCAACAGCTTGTGTCATCAAGAGACGTGTATAGACTCCTGGCCTACATTCACGGCTACCGTTTCCGTCAAAAACAGGTAGAGCACACCGAGACAAAGATAATGTACAGGCTTCTCATGAATGGTCTAATGATGACTGTATCTGCCTGGGAAGCAGTTCAGCAGCTGCACCAGCTTCCAGGCTGATTCCTGACACATGCACCATCTTCACCCAGAACCCAGAAACACTGAGAGGTCTGCTGCTTAATGAGCAAGTCAGAAACGGGAGAAACTCACTCATATTCCAAAGATGGTGAGAAAAAGTAAACAAGGAAGATTTCCTTAACTGTAGTTTAATTTCATTTTCCTGTGGCATATAACCCTTGAGTTAATTATTCTTTATAATTAAGTTCCTTTTGAGAATTGTGTTTAACTATCTTTAAAAAAAAAGAAGTTTGAAGTGTAAAAGCTCAATCTGTACTTTTTAGGTTTGTGGACGGTGCTAAGTCTTCTTTCCAAATAATTCAACCTTTGTTTCATTACTTCCACAAAACATTTTCCCAGGATTGTTATGGTTTGCCAAAGTGCTCTGGCGAACTTCAGACCAGTGTTTTTTGGAGGGAATCTGCTCCTCTGGGGTATTCTGCCACAGACTGCCATATTGCCTGTTCATCCATCCAGGGTCACGGGGATCAGCTGGAGTCTTTCCCAGCTCTGTTTGGGGCAAAAAGGCAGGGGTACACCCTGGACTGGTCGCCAGTCCATCGCCCATTCAGTGATTTACAAATGGTAGATTCATGAACACAGATATTTGACAGTTACAGTGACATTTTCAAACCTTTATTTGTTATCTGTGGGTTCTTAAACTTATTGAGGATTTTGCATTGTGCATTTGGATTTATCTTGACTGGGTGCCCACTTCTTGGAAAATTATAATACCAACTATCTCCATGACACTAGTCATTTGATAAATCTTGACCTTTTTTTTCTCTTTAATAATCTCTCTTTCTTTATTTTTTATCTTGTTGTCATGACCAGAGTTAATGATATTGATTGAATTATAAGATCAGGTATCTATTGTGCAGCTTCTTTCTCAGTGTCATCAAAAATTTCTCAAATCAGCAAACATATTTCTAAGTCACACGGGGCCACTGATTTGTTTTTACACTACAAATGCATTACAGTTAAAGAAAAGAAAGACTGACTCATTAGCAGGTACTCGGCCTGTTAAATGTGTTAAATCTGTTAAAAAAAAAAAAGTTTCTTTTTAAATGATTGTGTCACTGTCACCATCTTGTGGAGTCAGTTTTTGTTAGATGTCTGTTTTAAAATGGTCAAGACACATTTAAATAATCACCCTTTCTGACTCACAAATCCTTCAGTATATTGTAATGCATGCATATAATTATATATTTGTCATTTATGGTGTATTGAGGCCATTATTGTGTTTCTCTGCTTTATACTTAGAATTTGTTTGTAATACAGTACTTTGTTACGATCGGGCTGCGTTTCGATGGGCTTTAGAAATAGATTTTGCTTACTTTGGGGGAGGTTGTAGCTGCATAGGCTAAAAGAAAAACTGCATAGACTAAGAAGTGCTGTGTGAAGGGCTGAATATGTCTTGTCGACAAGGTTGTAAAAGCGCTGTATAAATGCGGAACATTTGCCTGCAGTGGCATGTGCAGGACTCATGGTATCAGTTGCATCTGTTTCAGTAGAGACTCTATGAATGGTACTGTGATAGATAAGACTGGAATATTTTGTCTTTTTCTGTAATTAAGAGGGTATATTAGGTGAAAGTGTCATTTTTACTTTTGCTACTTTGAAAGATATCTTATGAATTGATTTGCACTTTCATCCACTACAGAATGAAAAGTATAATTTGGCAAGAATTGTTTTGTTTTTTTAAACTGCATTCGTGACCTTGGTTCAGTCTAATTGCTTTAACATTTGCAACTGGGTCTTACTTAAATATACAGTGTACAATTTAGTAAGTCCTTCTCATATATTTATCTTCCTATTAGGAAGGTTATGTTGATGCCAAGTTCCCTTTGCAAAAGTCCCCCTCCAAGCTCATCGTAGAGGCGCTCTTTTCTTTATTGAAACAGGCAAGAGACTCCCAACTACAGTCTATATCTGCCAAACTGCTGTGTGACAGACAAGAACGACAAGTCTGGGTCCCAGAAGCTTTCTGATGGGTTTTGAGAGTTGATTTATGCCTTGCAGCATGTACGCGAACTATCATACTCCTGACTCTTCCTCTGATCCACAGGATTCCCGTTCACTGGCACATCAACCAGCAGAACCAGGCCACCTTACTGTCCCGCTCATTTTCACATTTTATGAGGTTTTAAGTTGTATTTGATAGATGTACAACTTTTTTCACTGCAAAGATTATAAACTGCATCTGTGGGGCAAACATATTTTATGGACACCAAGACACTTTTATCCATACATCATCCACCTGGAACCCCTCCCAGGTGGATGAGGTGTACTGTTCCAGTGCTGATTGCCTCTCTGTTTCAGCAGCAATGCACCATTCAAGTCTGCAGGCCCTTGACAAATGAGCAGCGATCTGAGCAGTGGGGGATGCTTGTACTGCACCACATCCTGTCCCGTCCGCACCTCCCTTACCTGAAGCTTTTTCCTTACTCTAAACCAGCAAAAAGATTATATAGAATATACTCTAAAAGCATGCATTCCTTATCATATACATACAAAGATGCATGTCAAAGAGTAAGTAAAAACGAGGATATTTTTAAAATCGTGACATACTGTTTTATTTATTTATTTATTTTATTTTGCATAAAAAAATACACCATATACCAAATTACCAGTTGCCTGGGAAAACATAAAAACATATGTCTGCTTAATAGTTTAAGTAACTTAACCGGGATCATTCATAAAAGTGTAAATATGACAGAATTGAGACTGTTACCAGTAGACTCACTGGGCCTTTTGAACACTATCCAGTACAGTGTTATTATAAATGACTGACCAAAGGTCAGTATTCCCAAAGTGAATGATTTTCAAAACCCATGCACACCACTCTAAATTATTTTTATTGCTGTGTCAAGATTTCTCTGTAACAGAGCTGAACTGTGCAAGTCTTGTATTGCAAGCGATCCACTGAAACATGAGATGTCTTCTCACCTACTGCATGAATCTATTTAAGTGCTCAACCTCCAATAAAGTCAGGGAGATGTAGGACGATAAAAAAAAAAAAAAAAAAAGGAATCGAGGGATTTGCGCAAGCTAGATCAACTGCAGATCTTTATTCAGCTTAGTGCACGTTTGTAAATTGGCTTGGAATGAAAGAAAGAAAAAAGTCTGACCATGAAGTACCTGACGACTGAACTAGTTCATAAGCTTTTTCAGTATGTTGCCTGCAACCGCAACCATCACTGGAACAGCATCCACCCACTGGTTCTTCTCAGATACTGCATTTTGGAGCAAGTGAGTTCCAGTGTATCTGACGCAGCATGCAATCATTCACCTTGACTGCCTGTGTTGCTCAGACTTGCCTTGGTTGCAGCTGTCCACACTTACTCCCAACCCTCCACTCCCTGTGAAGCCAGCACAGTCTGCCGCCCGTGGAGTGGGACGTACTATCGATCCTGTTGAAATGATGGTTTCTAAAAGGGAAGCAGTAAGCATGTCTGTGGGCCCCTCCTCCACTGTGGAGTAGCCCTGAGATATTACCAAGCTCAGCACATTGCACCATCACCACATGGGAAAATGGGATTTTCACTGGGAGATGAGCTGATGGGAAGGTAATTCAAATCCCCAAGGCTGTGTTCTTCACCAAGGATGTAAAATGAGCCATGTTACCTTCCGAAGCCTCACACAGTGGACAAATAAGGTCATTTTAAAAAAAAAAAAATTCCATCAATTCCAGTCGACAGAGAAATCAGATGACAAATGTGAAATTATGTATGAAGACTGAGAATGAGTGGGGAGTGAAGAGGATGTTCATTCACCATTCACCCAGTCATCAATGAATCTTTCAACATTTAATTGGGAGTGAGAGTGTAAATCACTTTTATGGTGAATTAAATGTCACTCAATGGGTTTTAAACAAATGTAGTTTTATGCAGACTCGGTGTAAAGCTACATCTGTTAATGAGAAGTGGTATTTTACAGACTCACCACTAGGTGGCAGCACTGCCCTTGTATTTCCCAACGATCACTGAATTTTGCTGCATGTCGCACACAAGGCAGTGGGTTTCCGAGCATTGCAGTCGGGTACAGATGCTAATTTTGAGCTGACAATCGTTCACTTGGGTCACCATTACAGATGAAATGACCGATTTTTCTTCCTCTTATGGCTTGCAATTGTTGTAGAGGGTGTTTTTCTTGTTATGGTATCAGTTTTAAAGATAAACGATTACATCAGCTGTACGGTAAATGAAGGTTACACGCGGGATGCATCATCCCTTTCAGAGCAGATTGCCGGGCACTGAACATGCTTGGGCCCCCAGGGGCCTGTCTGTCAGGCAGTGGAGTATGATTGTGACTAAGTGAGCAGCAGCGACCCATGCTGAGCATCTCCACTCACTAACATCATTAGTTGAGGGACTGAATGGCCTTAAGGTCAAGCTGAGCAACAAAAGACATCAGTGTAACAGTGCGGATAGTCATGTCTGGCTGGTGGTGTTACTAATGTCATGCTTGTGCTGTACTTGGTCATATGGTGTTTGTATATAATATTTAGACTTGGGTGTGTCAGTGATCATTTTTGTGTGGTTTCACCATGACATGGCATATGTACCCTCAGAACAAAATGTAAAATGATGTATAAGTACACGGCGAATCTTAAGTATCCAGTTGTTCTTGACCTATATGTTGGGGAAAGTTACCCTTAGCAAATACTGTGTACAAATATCCTATCATAATAAGATGTAATTCCATTCTGGGTTCACATTATCATACATGATGTGCGCACCAACTGGTTATCTTCCTCGAACAAATCAACAGCTTATAGATATAAAGGAAACCAACATGATTCCGTCGTACTGACTGCAGATCGTCATGGGGAGGTCCTAATCTTGTGTAGCAGCTGGGAGCAGTTTATCACGTGATGTGAGAGATGTTTGAGCAGCCATCGCCGTTTCACCTAATTCATGTTCAGGCACATTTGGTAAAAGGTGAGACTACAAGCTAAAGGGGAGCTATGATGAAGTAGGTGAAGATTCCGAAGCCTTACTCGGTCCTCTTCGCTCCATTTTGCTGCCCCTCAGTTGAGTCAGGTCTGTTTTCTCTGTCCTCTTCTGTCCCCGGTCGCTACTCACACGGTGGCTGCCGAAGCTTTTCATTCGGTTTCGGTGTTCTCGTTAACGCTGTTTCTACGTATTTGGTGTGAAACAGCAGCTACAAACGGCCATCCAAACGTACAGTGTAGCATTAGAAAATCTCTCGTGTTGTCGTCGTTGGCCTCTCGTTAATATCAGTTGTGTTGTGTTGCTGTTTGTGCTAACACCAGCCGTTAGTGGCTCTGGTTACATGGCCGCTTCGAGCGCGGTCGGGCTTCGTTGTAGCGTGAACAGCGTTACAGTCCAACGGTGTGCAGCACTCGGTTCGTTCGCTGTTGTAGCGCGAGGAAGCGCCTCGAGCCCGGAGCTCGCGGTGGCCTGGCCAACGACAGTTTATTTGGGCATTACACTGCATTTACTGTGGCTAGCAGGGCGAGCTCTGTAGTAAGTAGGCCCACAGGTACTCATTCACACATTTCTGCTTAACCTGATCTGCTGCTATAAAGCTAATTTTCCTTTCTCTTTTTTTTTTTCCGGTAAACAAGATACAGTAACTCCAGATGTTCTTGAACGGTCGCAGAGAGGCTATAGTTCAAATTTCAGTCATTTTGGGCCTATAGTTTTAGCCTCTGTTAATTTTAGTTTCTTGAAGAGTTTTTTGTTGGTTATTTAACGAGGATAGACTCGTTGTTAATGGTTTGTCCACCATATTGAAAAACATTGAGAACAGACTAACAGTTACAAATCTGTTTTTTTTTTTTTGTTTGTTGTTTTTTTGTTTTTTACACATCCCAATAGCATCCACAAACTGCAATCTCCAAAATGTCTTGAGTTATCAAAAACAATATCAGGTAGGTAGGATTTATTGCACATCTTCTCCTTTTTAGATGTCGCTTACTGATTTGCTACTTAATGGAAAAGGTAAAGTTGGAAATGGTTCATTAGAATATTGTTGAACAAGTTTTAAGAAAAAAATCTTGACTATTAAATCTTATTATGATTATATGACTTGGGCTTCAGTAAAGGCTGAACCATTTGCGCTCTGCAGGTCAACGTACAAGCTAAATTCAGATGTTTCTGGTCTAAATTGAGCCTTACATGAGAAACAAGTGTTTCCTTGGCTCAGAAAACCCAGTGAGAGCTTCCTCTTGCATTTCAATCAGTTCCAAACCAACGCAGGGCCCCAGGAACCCCAACCAGCCCAAGAGACCCCCCTCCCTGAAAAAAAAACCCCTCTGCAAGCCACCTTCTTGTGCTACTGTTTTTTCCATTGACAAGGTAAATGTGAGGGGAGCTTTCATTGTGCAGTGTGCAAATTAACATGTTTCACTCTCCCAGAATGCTGGACAGGCATTGAAAAGGAGATTGTTTACATTCAGATGGTGGCCACCCGCTGCTGCCTTTTTCTTTCCTCCTGTTTTTCAATAACTGAGAAGACATGACCCATTTTAAATGGTTGTTTACTTGGATTAGAAGAAGAGCCAAAGCACTCAATGCTCAATGAACTCTTGTCTACAATTCAATTAGAGTGGCCTTCCCAGGAATACAATTTCCTACATTACAAAACACTGTAGGCAGCGTCACTGCTGTACAGGCATAAACAGGAAGACCAAAGAGTAGTGACACCTGTACTGATAAGTCAGTTTGTAATTCCTTTGGATAGTAACTATGGTTTGTGTAAGCTAAAATAAAGTTTTGATTGGGGGAAAAAGAAACATTACTCATGGAGCAGTGCCAATTTTGTGTACATTTTATACTTAAGTGTAAGATGTATTAATAACAGAATCAGGTTCCTTGGTAGTACTACTTGGTACATGCCCTATTAAGCTGTAGTCTGTAGTGAAATGGGTGACGTAATGTCAAGTATCTGTTGACCTGCCTCAAATCAGATGTGGCCCAGCAGCTTTTAAGTCAAACACGACTTTTTTTTTTCTTTTTAAATAAGCCAGACCTTTTATCATTTTTCCTGTTGGACTCTGACTACACAGTCATATAAAAGAAAATGGTTGGAGTGTTTATATTTTTATTTTTCCTCCCTTGTCTCCCAAACTATTTTTGGATAAGCTTTACTTTCAAAGTAATTGAGTAACGTAATCCTGTAAATGACTAGGAAACTAAATCTCTTTCAACTGGTGGCAAAAATATATGACCAATATGATTTGTAGGTCTACGTTTAAGGTCAAGATGGTACTGATTAGGGATGCAATGATGCTCGGTAAAATACTGAACTGTTCTGTATGACCTGCACGGAACAATACGCTTATATGTCCCACAGGATTTATGTTTCAATAACTTTGCATTGGACATGCACCTGAGCGTGCGTGCCTTTTAGGCACTGCATGTCAATGTCCACTCGCCTCCGCTCACTCACAGTTACCAACCTAATCACACTTTGGCCGGTTGGCTGCAGCTCATAGACGCAGGGGGGGAAAAAAAACAGAAAAACAAGCAGGCATGGCCAGCAGTAGCGGAGAAATTGGGAGAAACTTTTCATTGCTGGTGTGGGAGCATTTTGGTTTTGCTGTTGAATCCACCGGCGAGGGACTGAAAACAGTTAACAGAAACTTCAGTCTGTGGGTCCCGATCTTCCGCCAGACCTCCTAAAGCCGCTATTAAAGGATAGCAGGTAGCGGGAGAGGCGTTCCCCTGCAAATAACCCAATCTTCCACCTCCTGAAACCCGTGATCTTACCTGCGTAAGATACAGTTGTGCGTCTTTGTGCAGCTTATGTGTTTTTTTTGTTTTATATACTGCAGAACGAATCATTGGATGCGCATTTAAAGCTCACAAACGATTAATGTTCCTGTCCCTCCTCAACCACCAACAGTTTGACATATCAGAAATAAATTCCCGCATCCAATCTTTTACAGCTTGAAACCAGAGACAAAGATCTCCTTGGTTTCCTCCACAGCAAACATCTGAATGAGATCATGCCACAGCTGTACAGACTGATGTGTCTGGCCGTGACTATCCCCACATCCACCACAACTGCTAACCAGACATCCTCTGACCTCAAGAGAATAAAAACGTATGCAAGTAATACGGTGATGCGTAATCGAGAGGTAGAGCCGTTTGTGCACGTCCACATGTGACCAGGTGGATGCACATTTATGCCATTTGGACGCGCTCTTTTACGCGCCAACATGCGAGTTGCGCTTTCCGCAAACTCGGCATCTTGCGATTGCGGGTTTAGAGTAGCGGGTGGTCTGAAACTGTACCGAATCCGTACCGAAACCGTGACACAAAAACCGAGGTACGGACCGTACAGTTGCACCCCTAGTACTGATGTCCCTAAATGTCATAAGAAAAATAATGCAAGTTGAATTTATCAAAAACTCAGTTCATTTTTAATAAATAATGCTGCTTCAACTGTAGGGGAAAATACAGATTTAGATGTTAAATTCAAAGTAAAACATTTGTGTTCAGTTGCTTAAAAATTTCATGATTATATGCATGAATGAGGTAATCATTAGAATAATGAAAATGCTTAATTTTCTGTTTTGTTTTGTTTTGTTTTGTTTTTTTTTTTTTTTAATATAAACTAAAGTGACCCGGCAAATGAGCAAGATCTCTAATCAGGCTTGTTTACAGAATAAATTTGCTGGATTAAACAAAGTAGTCCCACAACTTTGCTACATTACCCAACTCTTGTTTATAAATGCTATCTTTACAGCTGTTAAAATCACTCTATATCATGTTTACTTATAACCAGGTCACTCATGTCAGTAAACCAATCCAGTATGCATAATCTTTTCAGTCAAAGATGTTTGACTGTTAAGTGAAAGGATCTTGTTGATCTTGTCTGTCTTGCTTGGTTCAACCTTATCGTGAACAAAGAGGAAAAGTCAGGCCATACAGTCTTGTTTTTCTGTAGTACAAGTTTAGACTTGAAATTGAATTGATAGTTGAGGGTAAATGCATCATAATGGTTCATGTTTGCCAACTTTCTGGCAGTGGAGAATTCTAACATGGTCAGTAAATGCATGTTTTCTGTTTTCAATGTACATTCTATAGCTTTATGCCTCATTCTTGAGGTAAAGGACACTGAATATCTTAAGATTTGTTTGATCAGTCACGTAAGAACAAAGGCACTTTTTAGTAGGGATGTCCCGATCACGTTTTTTGGGGCCCGATCCGATTCCGATCTTTTAATTTTGATGATCGGCCGATTTCTGATTTTTTTCGGATCCGATTTCACTTTTTTTGAGTGGGCAAACAGAGTTTAATTTCCTGTGCATTTTATTTCCTGTGTACATTAATAAATAGGCCTGCATCCAAGCTGAGATTAATAGCTTTTATCATCTCATAAAATAAACAATAACTTATTTAAACACTCTTCTTTCTTAACAGTGACTGTTCAACAGTCTCAGTACCAAAGAACATAGCACTTCCATTTAAATAGCAGCAGGTGAACTTGGCTAGCAGTTTAAGGCAATGAAAACACTAGCAGAAGTCTTTGCAATCAATGAAATCACATCAGAATAAAAATAACATAAAATATTAACTTCACTTCTTTCAAGACCCGCTGCACATGTTCGCGCACCTTTGTGTCCTTTGTCGTTCATGTAATGACGGGAACGAGGCTCGAGGTTATTAATGAGCCGGTTAAATGCCTTGTAAATGTGCTGGTCGTCCTCAGTAATACATTCCGCGATTAGCTCGGTGATTTTTCTGTATTTCTCCGAGTCTTTCGGGAGTTTCTTTCTTTTAAAAGTTTCACAGAGCGTTTGCTGTCGAAGCAGGTGCCACGGCACCTGACAGAAGGCTGCGGTGATGGGTGCTGCGTGCTTTTTTTAAGTGTCTGATTAAATTGGTGGTGTTGTAAACTCTCTTTTTACTTACCCATCATGATATATCAGCCTTCCACACGTTGCAAGTCGCAGTCGAAGCGTCGGCTTTGTAATTTTATAGTGCTGCCACACTGCTGACATTTTTGCTAAAGTTTAGCCTGACGCCGCCGGTCTTAAAACTTTTAAGGTGGATAGAAGACAGCGCTGCTGGGAAACTTCATTTCAGTGCAAATTATTAAATGTATATAGTTTAAAAAATATTGTTGTTTGTGTAATATGATTACTTTATTAATTTGTGTTAATCAGGATCACTTTTTGAGGAAAAAAAATAATGAAAAAAAGATCGGCGTGTTATAATAATGTTGGTCATCCGATCCACTTTAAATTTTTAAGATCGAAGGCCGATCGCCGATCGGGATCGGGACATCCCTACTTTTTAGGGCACTTGCTGCCCTGCAACTAAGGAGTTTTTGTTCACCCTTTTTAAAAGAATTAAGTATAAAAAGTACCAGATTTCCTGTTAAATTTGAACTTTTACTATTACATTCCCAGGACATATTGTTTGATGAATATGAAGTACATGTGCTTTAGTAGTGAACTTAATGTGCTTCATGTTATGATTTTCTGCCAATATTTACAAATCCAAACACAGATGAAGTTAATATGCTGTTGTGCTTTCTTCTCCAGGTAGGCTTCAATCTACATTTGTTTCACTGGTGGACTGTGGAATACAAAGTCGCATCTTGGGCTGTGGGAACACTGTGGAGAACAGGGTTTGAGGCTGATTACTCCCCCCGTTAGTTTTAGAGGTGGGGGGGGAGGAACAAGAGGAGGGGGAAGGCGGAGCTGCTATAACTATCTAGAGCATGGGGCAGAAAGTCCCTGGTGGTATCAAAACCATTGATATGCGGGATCCGGCGTTTAGCCCCCTGAAGTTGGAGCTACAGGCCCTGAGTCAAACCAAGCCATCTCGACTGGATTTGCTGCTGGACATGCCCCCTGCAAGCCCGGACGTCCAGGTCCAACACTCTTGGAACAATGATGACCGCTCCCTCAACGTCTTTGTCAAGGATGACAACAAGCTGGTGTTTCACAGACACCCTGTGGCGCAGAGCACAGATGCCATTCGTGGACGTGTTGGCTACACGAGGGGACTGCATGTGTGGGAAATCAGCTGGGCCATGCGTCAGAGGGGCACTCATGCAGTAGTTGGAGTGGCTACGAGTGATGCCCCGCTGCACTCTGTGGGCTACACGGCTCTGGTGGGAAGCAACTCTGAATCCTGGGGCTGGGACCTTTGCCGGAGTAAACTCTACCATGATGGCAAGAATCTCCCAGGGAAAACTTACCCGGCCTTTCTTGAACCAGGGGACACCTTCATAATACCAGACTCTCTCTTAGTGGTCTTGGACATGGATGAGGGGACTCTGGGTTACATAGTAGATGGACATTATCTAGGGGTGGCGTTCAGAGGACTTAAAGGCAGAAAGCTGTACCCAGTGGTGAGCGCTGTGTGGGGACACTGTGAAATACGAATCCGGTACATTAATGGACTTGATCGTAAGTATATTCTTTTCAATGTACTGAGATATTATTTTACCATGAATAACTCTGTCATAAGCTCTTGTGTACAGAAACTAGATAACCAGTGAGAAGATTTATTGATGCAATAAACAAAGGTGTATTAGTTAATGTGTTGTCCTGACATCCAAATGAGATACAGTGCTACAGGGCACCATTGTAGCTGACTTAAATCTGCAATGGTGCCTTGATTATGCAAGTAGGACTTGTCATAATGACAGATTATCTGCACTCTGCCCTTGCAGGCCAGATGACATAGAAAGTATCTAAATGTATCCCTGACTCTTCATGATATCTGAATGTTGTCAGATCTGATCTTAAGATGGCCTTGACACAGTAAAGATCTCTCTGTAAAATGCCCTCCCTTGTTATTAACTGTATTATTAATACCCTAGTTATATAACTAGGCCAGGGTGTTTTTCAAAGCAGATGTTAATGAAAAATCAAGTGGTTCCTCATGCTTATTCAACAACAGAAAGTGCTTGTTTTCACTCAGACCAATACTGTTCCAATTGAATTATTCCCAATTATTATTGGTGAAAGACTCATGAGCTTTCAATTGGGGAAATGTAGATTTGTATCAAAACATGCTCAACTCCAAACGTCCCAAGTGCTCTGTGCTCATTAGATTTTCATGTTCAGCTCAAACCCCTTAACCCAGTTTAGGCCTGTGGAAAAAGGGCTGCATATGTAATGACATGCACGATATCCAGCTTTGTATTTTGAAGACAGTTCCTCTTAATCTTTTAATTTTTTTTTAACTAGAGTTTTTGATTCAATATCTATACTTAAAACATGATGAAGATTGTCTATGAACTCAAATACTGACATATGTAAAGCTCTTAGTCTTGCTCTCTTGCTAGACTTGTTATCGTGCTGAAATGGATGTATCCTTTAAATATGGATTTAGAAGTATTCAGTACATGCACTAAAACTGTGGTATTGGCCTTATGAGAGTTTTCATGCCGTACTTTAAACATTCTTTTACATTGAGAGCTCAGGTGACGCATGATTTGATCCAATTTCTTCCCTAAGCTACACCAGTAACCTGAATAAACTGCATATCAGGCATTGTCTTATTGCATTCACAATTTTTGTCCTGTTGTGGTTCACACACAGAGAACCACGGAAGTCAAGTGTCTCTTCATTTCATCACTTTAGAGCAGATTTTTATTTTATGAACAAGATTTAAAAAATGGTGTGTCTGTGTGTGTATAAATGATCTCATGGCATGTTCACACTGCCAATGCACTCCTTAAATGTAACTTATTGCAAATGAATCCATTCCTCACTCCTCTCCATCTTATTTTTCCTTTGCATAGCTGAACCCTTGTCACTGATGGACCTCTGTAGGCGTTCGGTGAGGGTGGCATTAGGAAGAGACCGTCTGAGTGAAATCCATAGACTGCCCCTGCCTGCATCCCTCAAGAACTATCTGCTCTACCAATGACAATGCCGACAGTCACAATATGTTCAGTTCACCCTCCTTTCTTTCTCTGGGATCATTGTTGGGTTTAACCTGTTTGACAGCATTACTCAAGCCTCCAGGACTGACTCAGCCTCATAGATAACAAAGAAACAACACTTCTGTCAGTGGTTGGACTCGTTGAGTTTATTATCCTGTTTTTATGACTATTTGTAATTGTATTCTCTGACGTTACAAATCAGGAATCACTGAGCACTATGCACACGCTGATCCAGTCCTGACAGTCACCATGTTGGTGCACCAACTCTAGTTTGTAGGTTGATATAGCAGTGGTCAGTGCCTCTGCTTTGACCTTTTTTCATTTATGCATTCCTGTCTTGTAGCCTTTTGAAATTTTAAATAACGTTGTGCTAAGACACCACTGTGGTGACAAACATTGAAATGTTTGTACAATACTGCACTGTCACTAGCCCACCAAAAGGTGGCAGTACACTCCTATTGACAGTCCATCGTCTCAAATCGTGCATTATATCAAGTCCCCCCCCCCCCCCCCCCCTTTTTTTTTTTTTAAATTAAATTATGTTTTTTAAATAATGGTTACTGTTAACCCATTCTGGCTTCTGTATTTATAGAAGTGTCCCACACCAGCCATCAGGCAATCAATGGGACTATCAAGTGTTTTTTTTTTTTTTTTTTTTTTTTTTTTGTTTTTTTTTTGTTTTTTTTTTTTTTTTTTTGTTTTTTTTTTTGAGGTGGGGGGGATTATTTTAACTGAAAGAAAGATATTGTCACTGTGATTATTTGTAGCATGCATCTTCAGGAACCTTTTATCAACACATCTTTTTTATCATTTCTCACTCCTGCTTTCTGTTATCCAGTAGTTTCCAGCTGCACACAGTTGAGGCCTAAGAGTGTTTTTAACCTCAGTTTGTCCATCAGTTGGTCTCTGGTTTGTACTTGCTTAAACCAGAGATTGTGAAAATTGTAATGATTTGCCGACTCTTGGGTCTCACTGGTCCATTGCTGGGAACCATTGATATTTGTTTATGAAATGTATACGGGTGGATAAAGGGGTTTGGGAACCAGGCTTTGTAGGTGCCTGAATTTACAAATTTTGGTTTTAAAGCACCGTACTGACAAAAACGACAATCTATGAAGTGCTGCAAAAGGTTAGTTTGCCAACACATTGTCAAAATGCCATATCATAGACGTGTCCAGTATTTTTAAATGTGCAAAATTGAACATATTCAATACTCAGTTGAATGTGTGCTACATCTTAATTTACCTTGCTTGCAGCTTTCACTCTTTGTATTCCTTGTTGTAGAATTGTTTGTATCCATTAAAGATTTTCAAATGATTTACTTTGCATCATGTACATTTGTCACCAGACTTGTTGCTCTGCCAACTGCAGCTGAGGCTATCTCTTCCAATGGGTTCCTGTAAAATTTTGAATTGAATTCAAAATTCTATTGCATATAAGGCTCTTAGCAGCCAAGCCCCTTATTTATAAGAGACCTCATGTTCCTAATGGAGCTCTCCCCTCAGGTTTAGTTGTAGTTCCTAGACTATCCAATAGAAAATTTAGAGGACAGGCCTTCTGCCATCATGCACCTTCACTATGGAACCAGCTAACAATTTCAGTTAAGGAAGGTGAAACCCCCTTTACCTTTTAAAACTAAATGGAAAACGCTTTATAATGACTACAGGTGTCACTAGTGTGTTTGGGCTAATGGGTACAGTTATAGGAATGGCTGAAGCCAAGACAAGAACAGGCTCACCCTAAACAGTGTCATAGCTATGCTTCTATAGATTTGCAATGCAGTGGGACGTAACATGATTCGCTGAGCTTTGTCCTCACCCCTCTTCTCTCCCTTCCTTTCCTCCTCTTACTTCAGCTGTATCCATAGTTAATTTAGGAACACGTCATAAACATGTTACTGCTTCTTTGTTCCTGTAATTTTTTGTGCTGTCCTGTGCGCCCCCCCCCCCTTTTTTTTTTTTGTATATGATTTTAAGGGCAAAATTTTCCAGAGTTGCATACTAACCTGCAGTTCCACCCTTGACAATCCCAGTGTTTACCTCCACCTGTCGATTACAGATATCTCTGGGATATTAATTCTGACCTGTGGTTCAACCTTTTGACCACTTCAGTGTTGCTGCCTTCACCTGTTTATGTAGTCATCTCTCTGTGGATGTACTAATAATGTATAAGTCATAAATATGTCATTCTTAGTTCTCCAGCTAATGGATAATTAATATATTTTGTCCTATAATATTGGCAATATATTTGTGTCTCCTCTCTCTGTTCTATGTCCCTCCTCTTTTTTTCCTTTACACAGCTGGTATTTGGCAGAAAGGTCCCCCCTTATGAGTCCGGTCCTGCTCAAAGTTTCTTCTTCTTAAAGTGGAGTTTTTCGCTTGCCACAGTTTGGCTTAAAGGTTTTTCTCCTGGTAGGGAAGTTTTTTGTTTTTTTGTTTGTTTTTTTTTTTAACCTGCCATTGTTTCTTTAAGATTTAATAATATTACCTCCAATTAATATTTGTTCTGAGGTCATGCTCTGAGTCTCTGAAAAGTGGCCAGAGACAATTTGTCATAATAGACGCTATACAAATAAAGCTAAGTTGAACTGAATTGTATGCAGCAATATCCTTCCTCACAAACTATTGCAGAACAAAATGTTGAACATATAATCTTATTTTTACTTGACAGTAATTTAAGATTCTTAAATGTATTTTTAAACTATATCCATGAAGCCATATCATATCATGTCTGTGCCAGTATCATTTTTCAACATCTCTGAAAATTGAAGAAAAACAGTGAAAGAAGCGACCATGAAGCCCAGTTTTTACTGAGATGCTAGGCAGTGGGGAGCTGAGCTGGCAGCCACTGTTATGCCAACTCAGCATTCCTATCTGCAGTGCAACTGAAAACACATAAAAAGCCCAGGGAGATGTGCTGTCCTCCATAACCCTCGGAGAGCCCTCAGAGCTGTTAACTCTGAATATGCTTATTTTCTAAGACCCATGAATACAGTGTTGTTTCTAGATAACACTTGTGCTTTCACTTCTAAGCTCTGCAGTGTAAGAGGAAACATTATGCCATTTGCTGTAATATTATTATTATTATTGCTGTCGTTTGTCTGTTGTTGAAAAAAAAAAAAAGAGAGAGCCCTTGCTACAGTGTTGAATTTCCCTTTATGGGATAAATAAAGAATTTTTCATTTCATTTCATTTCCTGTCAAATGTCTCAACCAGATGAGAAGCCACCCTATCATTCTCAAATATTAGAATTATTTTCAAATCACTGTGAAGTTTGCCTAAAACACTTTTCAGCTTTTGTGGAATAATGCTCCCTCAAGAATCTACACTGTACTGAGAAATGCAAGCATTTAATTTTTTTTTTCAATGTATCACAGCTTGGCAGATTTGCAATTTAATACTACTGAAGACAAGGTAGGTGGGCTTTGAGAAATGTAAATGCTTCATTTATGTTCAGTTGGAGAAACACTGAACGAAGGCAGTAATGCTGGAGGCAGGACGTAATAGGATGGGGGTGGGGGTGGGGGGTATTTCACTTTTAATGTTACATTAGTCACCAACTTGTGTGACAATTTCACTTGTACAGTGGCAGAAATTCTTTAATCCCTGCAATCATTCAGCTTTTTCCATAAGACTCAGGATTAAGTTCACATCTGGCTCGAAAAGGAAAAGAAAATCAACGGTTTCTGAAAACACTCTTGGAGTGAACTAAATGCAGAAAGTTCCAAAGCTAAGCTTTAAAATAATTACAAATATACAAAAAAAAAAAAAAAAAACTGCAGCTGATGAGAACTATAAGAGAGATTTTTATTTCCCTCCACAACTGCATGTTGCATGTTTTGTCGCATGGTGGCAGCATTTCCAACACTCAAATATCTGTGACATCAGGTCCCCTTAACTAATCGTATTTGGGTTTTCTGACTTTGTCTTCATCAATAAATCGGAAGCATTTTTGAACTACGGGTGCCAAAGAAGAGTTCATAAGTACTGAATGTTTGGACCAAGTTTTGGTTTGTGCTCTGGCCATCAAGAACATGTAAGTCAGGTTTATTTTTGACTGATCCAATCTGGCACTGTGCATGGAAATCTGATGACACTAAATCTGTCACATTTATTAAGTAGAGTAAAAGCAATGTGCCTCTGAAATATGATGCATCAGAAGCATGAGGTAGTATATTAAAACCCAAGTGAGGTGCATTTGCTACATGTCATGGACTGTGGATTATACACTATTACATAATTCATGTTGGCATAACTGATAAAAGGACACCTAAACCTTGCTTGAGGTGAGACCATGTTGTTTTCTCCATTGAAATAATAAATGCAAATAAATACACATTGTCAGGACTTTGTAAGAGAAATAAACTGTAGAGCAGCATTCCTGTTTTCATGTCAATAACCTTTCAATACAGGATGACGAAGATGCTGTTTTATTTTCAAACAGGACAAAGGGCATCTCGTTCTACATGGTTTTTTTTTTTGTGCCAGTGACACACATGTTACTGTACAAATAAAGAATGTAATATAAAAATTGTGGAACGTGTCCTGTGGATGTTTGAATGTCAACAGGAATTGCATTCCAAATGTTCTTGGATATTGCACATGCTGTACATTGGAAGACAGATGATAACAACACATGCCAATTCAAGCTCATGGCCTCTGTTGCAATGTGGTGTAGGTATTGTAAAAGGAGAGGTGTTTTTCTTTGCCTTTTATCTCCATAAATCCAGACTAATTCCAGACTGACAGATGGTTGGATTTTTAGAAGAGAGTACAGTATATCAGCAGGAAGTAATAAATGTTAAAGTAAGTGGATCGAGATAAGCACACAGTTCAACATGTGCTACGGGCATGCAATATACAGTAGCTGTACTTGAAGCATAAATAGGACATGTGTGGCTTGCAATTTACAATGTTAGAAGTAAATCTTTAAAAAAAAAAAAAAAAAAGAACTGTCATTAAAGTCACAAATCAGATAAGAGGATAACTCATTATGTAGTTCAGGGGTGCACTAGTGAATATAGTGGGGTATAAAGCATATCTATGAAGAGGCCATTAAGAATGATGACACATATGTACAGGTTTTGGAGCAACATATGCCTCACCCTGACACAGTTTTCAGAGAAGATTTTGCTTATTTCCAAAGGTGATTTATTTAAATTGCATCATATTCGGTGGGCTTGTACTCTTTTTTTTTTATATATATATATTTACTTATTTTTTATTTTTTTATATCATAAAACAAAACAACTTCCCAGTTTCCCTACGTGGTCAGTATATATTTAGTGTCTGCTTTATATTGTCATACATGTGTCACAGTGTAATGCATTCATAGAAACTCAGACTGCCAAAAAAAAAAAAAAAAAGATGTTGCTATTAATTCGGTACATTTTTTTTTTATTCTTCCAGTTTTCTTTTGTATTATAAGCGATAAAGGTCACTAAGTGGTCAGCAGTTCAAAGTGCTGTGCAGTTGTTTTTCTGTAGCTATGCTGGGGGCAGTCATTATGCAACACCTTCAAAAAGGGCAAACGCACAAGGTGGTAGGGTGGTAAAGCACGTGGGCCTACGTCACGGACAACACCCCCGTCCTCCCTCTGACGCAAATGTGAGGAGGTCTTCTTGTCATCCCACAGCGCGTCGCCTGTCTGACAGCTGATCTAAGCCGAAAGAATACGGTGGAGACACATAAACGGCAACACAGTGGGATTGTAAAACTTTGTCTAAATTTAGCGCGGGTTTTAACAGAAAAGTAGTCAGACCATGGTGAATTTTTGAAAAAGAAAAACATGGCACAGAAAGACACGCTGCTACATCTCTTCGCCGGAGGGTAAGACGCTAAAGTTGTTGAATTTATTGATAACTCAGATTAATGTTGTGTGAAAAGCACGCTTAGGCCTACGGCAACATAGTAATTGTTAAACATTTTACTTGTTCGTCCAGCAGTCTACTTTTAGCTCCCAGCTAGCATGCTAAATCGTGTTTGTAAGCTAGCTCGTGTTAGGACAGCACGAGCGTTTACGTGTCATTAAACATGTTTTCGTTTTTATTTGGCTACAGGCTAAGTATGGTGTTAAACAAATACGTGAAAAAGTGACTACGGTTTTTAGCCAACGCTTAAGATCTAAACATCTTCGCTTGGCTAATGCCACGGTGAACAATGAGCCACCCGGCCGGCACATTTATCCAAGCGGAAGTTCGCTGATGCCGTTTTGTCATTATTTAAAACCTCAGCTACCGTTGCTAAAATGTGCAATATCCTATCGGTGTTGCGTGTGACAGCAGGTAATAATCGATGGATTTTTTTTAAGTATAATTAAAAAAAAAAAAACACACCATCATACTAGCGTTTAATGTCACTATCGTGGTTGTGACTGGATTTAGCGCAGTCGTGAGTGTGCTTAGCCTTAGCTACAAGATGTCCTTCGCTGTTACGTAACTGGGAAGCCGCTCCAGGCGAACAGTTGCTCGTCCACGTCTGTGATGCCGCCAACTCTTTATCAGAGCAAAGTATATAGTTTAAAACTTGTTAATAGTCAACAGTGAACCTGTGATATAAGTCGGACTAAAGTGGCATGCATTCAGCCAGGTTATACTTTATAATAGTGGCTCGTTTTATAGAGATGACGCCATTTTACCCTTGAAATGCTGTGGCGAATCCTGCACATGAAACTGGCACTTAAACAAAACGACGCTATGACACACAAGACATTATGTTCGTTTTATCTGTCCCAGTCTAAAGGAACATGCTAAGTTAGCTCAAAATGGCTCAAGATGTCAAAATTGTGTTCGTGCGTGGCTGGGAAAGAGACTTTAAAATTAACCCGGAGCTTATTTAAAAGCATCTGATTAACTCAATACTGTCTTTAATTGCAAAGTAGATGATGTGCAGATGTGCATGTTCACCATTTTGAAAGCACACTCACATTATCACCAGCTCCGCAGGTTTCTTAATTTTATGGCCAGAGTTCATGGCCACAGGGACTCAAACCTCATTGTTTCAACATGGCTGTTTGTCTGTGTTTTCTTGTTATGCAAAAACCTAATGACGAGTGTAGTTTCTCCTCTGAGCACAGTCTGCCTGGGGCAGATGAATGCCAAGTCACTGGTTAATAGACAATTAGGTCAAGTATTACTTTTGCTAAGATGTTTGACTTTGTCCTTCAGACATGACACGGTGCAGAGACTCAGTGTAATCTGTTCCAGGCGTCTAAGCTTGTCACTGTCAAGGTGGCACTGTTTGGGATGTGCCCATGAGAGCTTTATTTAAGTAAATTAATAAATTGTGCAGAAATAATTCTAGGACTTTTTTTATTTAAAGCAATCTTTCCTCAGGCAAAAAAAAAACCAAACAAAAAACCCAACCCTTCTCATGCGCAATAAGGGTGAAATAACCTGTTTGCCAGATGTTTCTGGTTCACTTGGGAGTATTTCCATTGCAGAGCAGGGGACCAGTCTGTGACCATAATTGACCACTTGGTCTGTAGCTTTAGAGCTATGTTTTCCAAACTCTCCTCTGTCAAAAATTTATAAGTGCCCTTCAATAAAACTAAAAACATATGGCCAGATATGTATATGTGTTTTATTCATCCAGACTCACTCTTTTAATAATTTTAAACATACCCAATGTTTATAATCCTTCTTTCTGCATGATCAATTTGCAGATGTAGTGGCACAGTGGGAGCCATCGTAACGTGCCCCCTGGAGGTGTTGAAGACACGATTGCAGTCCTCTGGCCTCACCCTACGGCCTGTCTTCCAGGTTCAACTGGGTACCCTCAGTGGCACCGGGGTTATCCGACCAGGGGCCGTCACACCTGGGTTGTTGCAAGTCCTGCGGTAAGACGTTTGTCTGTTGCTGTTAGGAAAATAAAGAAGCAGCATACACTGTAGCCTGTCCCCTGTCCCCTGAGATGTATTTTTCCACCAGGAATTACAGGGACAAAATGTTTTCCTGACAGCTGGTGCACTCTTCAGTTCATCAGTATTTCCATAAAGGGAGTGGCTTTGTTATTAGTTAACTATTTTTGTAGGTTTGCATTTGTGTCCTCACTGGTGTGTGTGTTTTTTTAATTTTTTTTGTAAACCACCAAAGTCATCTATGTTAAGGCATACCCGTTGGTGTTGACGTCATAACTGACTAAAATTATATTTGCTCATTTTCATTAGTTGTTTAAGTATTCAGCATACTGCTTATAATCACCTTTAGGTAGTTGTTTGGATAGATAAAAGTCATATTTTTCATGCAGGCCTCAAGATTCAGATGAAACAAATCTTTGTGTGCTTATTAAATTAGCTTATCGATGTGTCTAGTTAAATGGTTCAGGAAGACAGGAGGCTTTCCCGGTAGGCTGAAACTGAGTCAGGGGAGGTGTTAACCCATTTGCTGCCCCCGTGTTATATTATACCTGAATCACCTGGTTCAAAAACTGAACTGGTCTGGACTGGTGTCAGCTGGAGTTGGCTGTAAAATTTACAAAGGCTATCTTTAGTCGCTGCAGAACAATTTTGTCTTTTTTGGTCGGCATAAAATCGCGACCAAAATTTAACGATTTCAACCGTTTTTTTTTTCTGCCTTGTCGCCAGTGGTGAGGGACCCAAAATCCACCATCAATTTAGAAAAAAAAAAATAAATTATGATTTCTGCACATTTGTCATGTGTCACCAAGGCAAATATATCTAAATAACTTAGAAACAAAGTTTATTTAGAACTTTAGAAACAAAGTTTATTTTTAGATATATATTATATATCGAAAAGTGGCCCTGTTTTGGTGCCGGAAGTCATAAGTACACATGCGCCTAACCCAGTGATTGACAGGTGGACTTTTGCATTCGTCTGTCTTCAGTTTTGTCCATCACTGAATCTACTCCACAGCAAAATGGATCATTTTGGTAAATAACGTCATAAAAATACACAACAGAATAGTTAACAGTAGAACCGTCAAGATTCCAAACTTCCTAGAACCACAGAGGGCGGTCATTTTCACCCCATTGCTGCAACAGCGTCAGTAATGCTAAGATATCTTAGCATCACTGACGCTGTTGCAGCTATTATTGTGAAGTGGCTCATTCCTGAATATTTCTAAAATAATAATAATGGACACTTGTCAAAATAAGTGTTTAAAATGTATATTTTTGCGAGCTTTTTTCTACGTAGCCGAACGCTGCGCACTTTCTCTCAGCCACACAAATAAATACATCGGTACGTTCATCAACAAACTGTAGGAGCTGTGTGTTAACACAAACATGAAAACAACATCAATCGAATGACAGACTATTTACAATACAAAACAACAGACTTCAGACGTAAATCACAGATATTTTAATAATTTTGGAAAAACGGATTAACGCTGCGTGCTCCCCCTCACGTGCACATGACTCCATTCCCAGCCCTCCTCCCCACCGGCGCGGCTCCGCCACCGTACAGTCATAGGTGTGCTGTATCACCTGGTCCATCAAGTACATGAAGGCATTCATAGGGTCGTCAATGTTGCGGCGCATATGCAGTTGGACCACCTCTCTCCACCGGGACATTTTTGGACTGGGCTCTCCCGGTCCGCAGTCCCAGCTTTATGGGTCTCCAAACGGTTCCGTCCTTGGCCGCCTCATGTAGCTGACATACAGGTTGAGCTCTGATCAATGTAAATATTTATGATTAGATCAGTCAGAGTCGTTGCCTCGCTAAAATACCAAATGATTAGAACCAGAGGAAACTAAAACGCTTGACTTTCGAATTTACCTGTCAGAGTATTTCCAGAGCCTCCACTGTGTCTGAGGATTGAATGTATGTGCAGGTGACCCCTCACTTATAGAAGCCGTGGCCTTTTTCATAAATTCGCCTCCTCATCCTCAGTTGATGTCGTATCACCTGGTAAAAATGACGGGTCATCGGTCCGCGCCCCCCGATTCCTCCTCACTATCATCTACCGTTATTTCCGCTCTTTCTGACTCTCCCTCACTCAGATCCTGTTACAACAGCCAGGCTGCTGTTTTTGTTGGGTTTATGTCTTACATTTTGCTGTTTGTTTGAAAGATTTAGTGATGACAATAACTGTCAAAGTCCAAAAAATACGCCACAAAGTTTGAGCGTTGCCAAGCAACGGGCAGTGGGGCGCAGAGGGGCGTGGCGCAAAAAATTACAGCTGCATACAGCGTTTATATGAGGGGGTGAAAATGACCCCCTCTGCGGTTCCAGGTATAAATGGTTATATTCATTTTTCTTTCGATCACACACTCACCAGAATTCACTGAATGATTAATAAATCCATTTTAGAAAAAGTCATGAACTTACAGATGTAGGGGTATTATTTTAACAGAAATACAAACATTTGAAAATGCTAGGATGTAAAAATGACCTACTTGGCGCTTCTGGTGTTAACAAAAAAGAAATTAGTTTTCATAGTAAGCATCATGGAAACAGAATAAAATGCCCTTTCATGCTTGTAAATGCTTCTGAAATGTAGTGATAGGGTTTTTTATAAATGACAATACTGCTGGTGCCCTGACGTATGGGGCGACGAAAAACACTGGCGACCAAAATTGCTAGCTGGCTACCAACTTCAAAAACCTGGTAGCCAGGGGCGACTTGGTAAAAATTCTAATTTTATGCCCTGTGGAGCTCTGGAGCACTGCTTCAGTACAGAAATCAACACGAGCTGCAGTTGTAAACTCTCTTTTAATATATCCTGGAAAGACATGCTATCATGTATGAAATGAGTGTCACGTAATTCAAGCAAAGAGTCAAAACAATTCTGTAGGAACGTGGCTTGCGTGAGGGTGGCATGACAGGCCAAACATTACCAAGGGTAATAGGTTACTGCAGAAGTGAACTAAGTGAACTAAGCTTATGTAATCAGTGCAGGAGTGAGCTATCTTAGTCACTGCCATTGAGGAGTTTCACAGTCAAACTAAAAATACATGTATATTAATTGTGGACTGTTATATAATTCCCTGTGTGTTTAATGGTTGATGGACCTTTGCTTTTATTTCAGGTCAATTCTGGAAAAAGAGGGACCAAGATCTCTTTTCCGTGGACTGGGGCCAAACCTTGTTGGTGTTGCCCCTTCAAGGTACAGCAAACTCTGTGTTTAAACTTCACATTTCAGTCGCTCAGATCCATATAAGTAGTCCATCTGCCCACTGTCCTTGAAGTCTCAACAGTTATAAGGCTAATGATGGCCTGTTAGTTTTCAAATTAACATTAATACAAACTTCATAAATAGTAAACAAAAAATAAAATGTATAACACTTATTTTTAAACATGGATACTTCAGAGTGTGCCCATGGCTGCCAGCACTGACAAAGATAATGTTTATATTTTTCATTTTTATTTTAATTTAAACTTGAACTTGCTGTATAAACAGGAAGTTGTTATTATGACAATGACTTCTGAGTCCCAATGTAGCAACACACAATTCTGGGAAGGAACTGTAGTTTGTATCTGCTCCTGTCAACATGAACAGGCCTGTGTATTTGTATTTCTAAAACTAATGAGCTTCTGTTACAGAGAATGATTTATGTAGTACTGGAAATGGCTTGATGATTATGAATCCAGAGCAAAACTTTAACTTTGTATGAGAACATTCTGTGAAGTTTCAGTTTCTCCTATGTTCTTTTCTAAATGTCAACAACAGCAGTAAGACTTTGACCTGTTTCCTCATTGCTGATAATCTTTGATGTAAGATCTACCATTCTACATCAGTAAAAAAGGGAAATGAATACTCTGGATATACGGTCATGTGAGAAGGTCACAGCAGCTGATGAATAGTGAATCAGGTGTATTTGATTAACAGAAACCTGCCCTCTTAATTCCTATAGAGGCAGTAAGGTGTGTCTGGTTTTTCATATGCAAATTCTCCATTTTGACTTTTGTCAAATAAATAATCACATGGTGTCATATGTCATGTGTTGTGGTTCATCTGATGTCACATCTGCCTAGTTGCTAAACCAGATGCTTTCATTTTTATTATGACATGATACTTAAAACCTTAGAATTGAAAGAAGGCACACTTTGATTTTGACATGACTGTTTGTGGAACAAAATATTGATTTAACTTTGTGATTGTGTTAAAGTGAAGAACATGACATGTAGCATATACATATTCCCCATGGTAAACAGTAGTTGCAAAATTGTCCCTGGCTCAGTAATTCCAATGCCCTACCGTTCGACTGGCCAGTTTGCACAGGCTTACATTCAGAGCAGCTCTCTGGGCATCTCCTGTGCCCACTGCTTATTCAGCCCATTCTAGTGCAGGGACGGTCTGTTCCAGAAGCAGAGCAGGGTGACCAGGCACTGGGAAACAGATTGCTCTGGACATCCACTGTCAATGCTTCATACCAACCCAAACTGGGGTGTAATACAATTGATTAGTTATAAAGACACAATTTGAAAATGCACATATTGTAGAACAGTGTGCTCCTTTACATCTACTTTCATTTAGAATTCATATCTTTTGTGTGTGTGTGTGTGTGTGTGTGTTTCAGAGCCATTTACTTTGCTGCCTACTCAAAGTCAAAAGAAATATTCAATGGGCTGCTCGTTCCCAACAGTGGATTGGTGCACATGTCCTCAGCTGGTGTTGGAGGTGAGCTTAGATTTATATACAATGTATTTTTGCACCTTATGTATTCGGTGGACATAACAACAGCAACAAATGATTTAATCTAATGCTGTAGAAAAACCTTTAAAGCCTGCGGATAACAAGTCTTTCAAAGTGAGCAAGTTTGAAACCTAAAAATGAATATTACCTTCATACTTGCTTATTGCCTTGTCTGTGGTTATGTTAAAATAGAAGGAACAAAATTTTTAGGAACATGATTTTTAGATACATTTAGAGATGATCATGCTCATGAAACTTGTAAAATTTGTTCTCAGCTTTTGTTACCAATTCTCTGATGAACCCTATCTGGATGGTCAAGACCAGGATGCAACTGGAGAAAAAGTATGTATACTCTTGACAGCCCTTGTCATATGTGCTTGAGTCTTCCCTCGAGACACATGGTAGTGTTTCAGATTTGTGTAAAACAATCTGACTTATTTTTGGGGTCAAAGGATAGTATGGCCTTTTCAAGGAGCCTTATGAAGGAGACCTTCCGTCAGTACATGCTCCTGGCATTCTGCAGTGTGTTTGAGACTGAGCATATGACCTGTCTCCATAAATACGCAGTGATGACGCACTGTCCTTCATGCAGGAGTCTATATTTACATTACCAAGGACAGGGCAGGAGTATTATGTGAGGTCAAAGAATGAGTTTGTGAAGTATAAACTGATATACGTGAACACAGAGTGTGGTTAAAATAATTCTAGCCAGTTTAGGTTAGACTAGTCACTCATTTAACACAATAAAGCCCTTTCTGGACATGAAAATTTGTAGCAATAATGGCTTCACCAATCTTTTGTCAAAGAGATGGCATAAAGACATTGATCATTCATTTCATTACTATTCCTGATGACTTCATTCAGACAAACAAATAAAAATGATGAAGAGTGATGGATGCTTCCAGGATTGAACAGTTCATCAAATCAGATGCATGTCTCAAATCTTTGAGTCTGTTATATACATAACAAATTATAGTTCTACAAAGCATGGAAACATTTTTTTTTTTTTAATAAAAATGACTTTTTGCACCTGCTTAAGCTGATTGAACTGTAGGTGTTTAGGGGAAAAAAACAACTAAATTATTCCTGATAATTTTTAATTATGCCTGCAGTACCAGTGTAGTTGTTATTGACGGAAGTAAATGTTTTACTTCACCTGAGAACATCATCACTGGTGAATGAGAAGCCACATCACAAACAAAAGTCAAAGCCTTTCTATAGTTACTTATCTTCATAACGTGTTGCTTCGCGGTCAACAGTAGATATATTTTTCTGTTGAAGGCTTCACTAAATTCTTTAGTCCAGCGTTGTTTCTTTTTTTCTTTTTTTTTTTTTTTTTTGCTCTTTAGTGGGTCAGGAAATGTTGTTTTGAGAGCTTTCCTTACTCAAATTACATGCATGTCTTGTCTTGGACTCTTCAATAAACTTGACCACTTCTGGTGTCTTGTGATTCTGATGAACTAAGATGATATTGATAACAATCAACAGTTTAACCCTTCACCTTTTGTGGCATTTGTCACTAATGAGTCTGACTCGTTCGACTTTCAGAGCCAGAGGAGAGAAAAAAATGAATGCACTACAGTGTGCTCGTTACGTTTACAAAACGGAGGGAATCCGGGGCTTCTATCGTGGCCTCACTGCATCCTATGCTGGCATCTCAGAGACCATGATCTGCTTCCTCATCTATGAAACACTGAAGAAACACCTGGCCAGCAGCCCGCTCACTTCGAAGAACAATGAAAATGAGAAAGGAGCATCAGACTTCCTGAGCCTGATGATGGCAGCTGCTTTTTCGAAGGGCTGTGCATCCTGCATCGCTTACCCACACGGTAAATTCACGCAACTGACACTTGCAATCTCAACAGCCAAATGTCAAATCAAAATATTCTTCTGTTGCAAACTAAACATTACCTTTTGTATCTCCAGAGGTCATTCGGACAAGACTGCGTGAGGAGGGCAGCAAGTACAAGTACTTCTTCCAGACAGGGAGGCTAATAGCAGTGGAGGAAGGCTATGCAGCTTTTTACAGAGGACTCATTCCACAGCTAATCAGACAAATCCCTAACACAGCCATCGTCCTCTCCACCTATGAACTTCTTATCTACCTGCTGGGAGATTCCAAGTGAAGGCATGTTTGAATTTTGGAACTTTTGTGATGTGTCATTCAACCCAAGACACACTGGGCAGACTTTTGAAAATGTAGCACTTACAGAGTTGGATGTGGTGCTACAGAGACTGTGATGAAGGAGTTGTCGCAGCTTGTAGTGATATCCAAAGAGCTATATACCTTTATTTAATTAAAAGCTTCTTAGGAGTTTATCAAAAAATAATGCAAGAAGTCATGGTTCTTATGGAAACTCCAAACCTGTGGGTAAAGGTCATCTTTGTAGAGGACTAGTTTTAAGTTAACTAAATTATTTTTGTTTTGTTATTTTATGTTTTACTTCCTTTTCATCATTGTATCATAACACAACTAGGCAGGTTGACTCACTGAGTTAAAGGAATATCCTTCAGATTAAGTTGTAGCAATATTGTTCTTCTCTACTATGTAGTAACAAGACAGGCTACTTTGAGATTTCTGTTATACAATCTGTTGATTTACAATTTTGAGGTACAGAGATTTATCATATTTTTCCATAAATGTACATATCTACAGACTTATCTGTATGTTTTCTTGTGAAGAAGATGGTTGAATTTTGCAGTATAAGAATCTTGAGGCTTATTTGACAATGGTCTCAATAAAATGTACAAAACTTACGTCACCTTACAATGAAATGGTCATGATCACAATGTAATTACTGTTTGTTAAGCACAAGGATTAAACCATGGTGGTTATACTACAAGGATTAGAAGCTCACACACTGGAAAACTACTGGCAATTTGCAAGTTATTATAAACAAGTGTGATTAATTAATTTAATGAAGACCTTGTACTACGAGATAACATTCAGATTTGGCTACAAAACAGTCTGAAAGAAGACTTTTTGAAATGATTCAAACTGGGGGTCAGTCTAATGTTTTTTTTAGTATGCTTACTGTTTGAATTAACTGGTATTCTGTTTTGAGTATGGGGAAAAAGATCTTTAGGTTCCCTTTAAACTTTTGTTGACTTCCATTTAATTTCCGATAACATGGAAGCATCATCATATATGATCATGGGGGTATCTTCCACTGCTGCCTGATATCGTTCCCCCCCAAAACAGTGTTGAATCACTGCTGATGCAGTCAGGCTTAATGTCTAAAATAAAACCAAATATCTATGTACTAGATAAAAATGAAAAATGTTTTATGCACCAGCAATCACCCTCTTACTTCAGACATTTGTTGTCAAGATTTATTAGGTAGCAATTAGTCAATGTGTAATAAGGGTGTATGACCTTTGTACCTTTAAGCGTGTTAATTTGAGTCCAGTTCTTTGTGGAATCAGTCAAGGTCAGCCAGGCTACATAAAAACCATGAGTTAAACAACTTCCTCATAAACATAAACGCTTGGTAAATAAAACTCAAAAGTCTTTTTGCCCCCCTGTTTTATGCTTTGGGATCTTTTCCCTTTTATAGAATGCAGACTTTAAAATCACAGCTTCTGGTAAAAAAAAAAAAAAAAAAGGAAGGGGGAATCATCTCAGGCCTCAGAAACACCTGGTCATCCATGACCAGGAAATGTGGAGGAGGAAACAAAAATGCCTTAAGCCTTTTGTTAGTCTCTTGGTGTGTGAAATCCCTTGACAGCTCAGACATGACTCAGCAAAAATGTCCTGTTCCTGCTGTTTTTGGTTGACTCAGCCGCATTGTCTTCTCTAACTGGTCAGGGCAGACTGGATTAAAGTGTTGGTACAGCAAGTTGGGGGATTGCATGAGGAGCTGTCACGCGAAGAAGGGTGAAACTGCCTGTTCCTTTTTAAGATTAGCATAATGTAATGCTTTGAAAGGTCAATCTTCATATAGCTGAAACCAGAAGTTTACATTCTCTGTGCAAAAAGAACCATTTTTCTTCTCACTGTCTGACATTTAATCAGACTAAACCTTTCCTGTTGTAGGTTGGTTAGATAACCAAAGTTTTTTTTAAGTTTTTGTGGCCTTTATTCACAGTGTGAGAGAGACAGGAAATCAGAGCAGAGAGAGAGAGAACGGGGAAGACATGCAGCAAAGGGTCACAGACCAGCGGTTGAACCTGCGACTGCTGCAGGACTGTAGCTCTTGTATGTGGGCTACCTGCCACAATCGCTGCACTACTGGGGCAGCCCCCCAAAATGATTTCTATCTGCTAAATGCCAGAATAATGAGAGATCATTTATTTACTTTCTTCAAAGTCAGTTTCCAAATACTAACAAACCTATGCCTAAACAATTTGGGAAAGTACAGATGATGGTGTCATGGCTTCAGAAGCTTATGAATAATGAACAACATTTGATTTAACCGGAGACACACCTCTAACGCACTGCTTCCTTGTGTGACATGGGAAAATAAAAAGAGAGCCAAGATATCAGGAAGACAATTCTGGACCTCCACAATTCTGGTTCAACCAAGGTGCCATGTTCATCTGTTCAAACAATTACACTCAAGTATAAACACCGTGGGAATGTCCCAGAGATTAATGCGATTAGGTGTGAAATGTGAGAATCAACCCCAGAACAAAAGGAACACACCTTGTGAAGAAGCTGGCTGAAGCTGGTGAGAGAGTGTCTTTATCCTCAGTGAAACGAGTCCTGTATTGACATGGACTTAAAGGCCACTCAACAAGGAAGAACCCATTGGAAAAGCAACATAAAAAAAAGCCAGGTTGCAGATTACAAATGTCTTTTATTTTTGGAGACATGACCTATCCTCTGATGGAGCTAAAACTGAATTGTTTGGCCATAATGACCATCATTTCATTTGGAGGAAAAAGGGGAAAGCTTGCAAACCTGATGACGCCATCCTAACTGTAAAGTACAGTGGTGGCAGCATCATGCTGTGGGTTTATTTTGTTACAGGGGGGACTGCTGCATTTCACACAATGGATGGCATCATGACGAAAGGGCATTATGTGGAAAATTTGAAGTCAAGTCACCTTTATTTATATAGCACATTTAAATCAACGTGCTTCACAGAACAAAAGATAAAGCTATCTGAAGCACATAAGAGATCCAATAATTTCAATAACATTTTAATGTCATAAAACTCAATTATTATTATTATTTAAATAAGATGAAAAGCAGTAAAAACTGATTAAAAAAAAACTGTTGGGATAAAACAGTCAATCCAAACCAAAAGCCAAACGAGAAAAGATGTGTCTTCAACAATGATTTAAAAAGCCCTAAAGTGGGATCTTCAAGGAGGAGGTAGGGCTTAACTTTAGAAATCAGCTGCAGTTAAAAAAAAAAAGACTTGATGACAGATAAAATCTGTTAATGAAACTTAAAAGCACCATCAGTGTATGCACCAAGAGTCTGGACTGACGAGTGAACATGAGACAGATGAACAAGAGTGTCTACGTCCAGCAGCCCAAGAGGACCAAGCGCCTTCACCTCAGTCTTACTTTCATTTAGTGTAAGAAAGCCATGTTTTAATGTCCTTGAAATAGTCTGGGAGGGGTTGCAGTTTACCAGTATATCGTTGGCATAGAAGTGAAACGATGCCTTATGCTGAATAAAAACAGGTCCCAGAGCGCAGCCGTCCCAGAGGAGAGAGTGAGCCCCAAGACGGACAGTAAAGCTCCTGTCTGTTAAATAGGACCGGAACCACTTTAGTGCTGTGCCTCTAATGTCCACAATGTTTTCCAAACGTGAGAGGAGAATTTTATGGCCAACTCTATCAAAGGCAGCTGTTAAATCTAAAAGAACTAGAACAGCAGACTCACCCTGAGTCAACTGCTAAAATCAGATTATTATAAACTCTCAACGGAGCAGTTTCAGTGCTGTGACAAGGTTTAAAGCCAGATTGAAACTTTCCATATATATTGTGTTGGTCTAAGAAATCTTGCAGCTGCTTTAGGACTACTTTCTCAGGGACTTGAGATGGGAAAAGAAGTTTAGAGATGGGCCTAAAATTAGAGAGCATGGAAGGATCGAGAGTTTCGTTTTTTATCTGTGGTTGCACAACCGCTTGTTTTAAAAGACCAGGAACAGAACAGGACCAAAGACTGGAGTTAATCAGTGTAAGAATTGGTGTCCCGACAGTGTCAAAGACATCTTTTAGGACACGAGAGGTGATGCTTTCTAAGAGGCAGTTAGTGGGCTGAAGATATCTGAAAACCTCAGACAGACGAGACATTGAAATGGGCTCAAACTTCTTCAAAACAGCAGGGATACAGAAGGGACCAAGATCAGCAGTTGTGGCTAAAGATGTTGTGACTAAGGACAGATATTATTTCCATTAAAAAATTTTCAGAAACTTTTCACAAATGGTGAGAGAGGGCACAACTGGGGTTGAATCACAAAGATTGAGTAGAGAATTAAAAATACCGAACAATACCTGCAGTCTATGGCAATTCCTGGAAACCACATCAGAAACAGAAGCAGCTTTTTGCAGCTTTTACAGCTTGTTGGCCAGACAAACAGCTCTTTAGATTATTATATGACACATTAAGCAGCATCTCAAGATATCAACCAGGAAATAAACAATAAGCAAAAGCCTAAATATACCACCAAATCAGTGGATTGAGGACAACAAAGTCAATATTTTTGGAGTGGCCATCACAAAGACCTGATCTCAATCCTGTTGAACATTTGTGGGCAGAGCTGAAAAGGCACGTGCAGGCAAGGCAGCTATTTTGTGTGACAACAGGTGCTAAGGTTAATTTTCTGTTCTCATGTGGTCAAAGTCAATCTATTCTTAGAGAATCATCTAATCCAGAGGCCACGGGGTGAGAAATTAGTTCCACTCTGGACAGGTTGCCAAAGGGTCACACAGAGACAAGCAACCCTGCACGTTCACAGTTGATTTAGAATCATCCATCAACCTGATGTGTATGTTTTTAGACACTGGGAAGAAGCTGGAATACCAGAGTCTAAAAACATACATGTCAGATGTGTATGTGTATGTATGTTTTTAGACATGTATGTCTTTAGACACTGGGAAGAAGCTGGAGTACCTAAAGAAAGCCCATGCAGGCACACGGAGAGTGTGAAAATACTCAGCTAAGAGTCCAACCAGGAACCGTCTTGCTGTGTAGTGGTGGGACTACATTACTGAGCTTCCTAAAGGAGATGAGCATAGTAAAAAAAAAAAACAAAATGAAAAGTTTTTACATTTCATGTGATACAACTTTGGTGAAATTGTTCAAAATAATATCTTCTGAACTGAGCACCTGCAGCCCTCTGAAAATTTAACTGCAAGACTTAAGTTGCGTTCCACTTACCTCGAAGTTGGGACTCGGAATGATGTCACAGCCAAGTTGATCATGTTCCAGCAACAAAATGGAAATGAGCCATGTCTAAGGGTGGACTAGCTATTGCTGCTGTTGCCACTGTTGTTGCATAGCCAAAACTATTTCATAACACCACTGTATACAGTACACTGTGCACTGTACCGTAATGTAAACTGATCCCTGCTGTCTCTTGCAACAGCTTTTCAGTTTATGGCACTATGTCACACTCAGAAATTCTTTACTGGAGAAACCTTTGGGACGGCACCCACAGCTTTCCAACAGCCCAATCCTTACATAACGATTTTTAAGCCTCTTTTTACTTGTACTGAGCACCGCCATGTTAAAAAGGTGAGAACAAACACCGCTAAGAAATCATCTTGAACACACCAGCCAGCTTGGCTGGCTTAGTTTATGTTAACCATGATAATTAATATTATTTTCCATTCACTTTGACTACATTTGTCTAAACATCCTCATTTCAAGTATTGCTACTGGAACATCTGAAAAGAGTCCTGCCAGAGCTGAAAAGAGGAGGGGTCTACTGGGACAGGTCAGTCACTGGCTGTCTATCCTCTGGATACATGAGTTGTAGTTGGACAAGTCTAATGCCATCAGCCTGCCAGTCTCGGGATGATTGACTCTGGGTCCCAGTATACTTCCTCAAATGATTTGCCATTGTCCCCAGTTCCTTCAGCCTAGCCACGCTGGAGGAGCTGCTGACACACATCCACGGCAGAATCTCCCATTTCAAGCACAACAAAACATGTCCTCTGTAAAATGCGACTATGTTTGTTTTTTATTCACAGCTCAGAACTCAACATTATGCTAAGAGCTAAGTAACTAAAATGATGCCTGCATAGCCAATAGCTTGCTATCAATCCAGGCGCGCACAGCCATTTGATTGGCTGGCCACCATAAATTATGTTCCTTTATATAATTTTACTTGATGTACTGTAGTACAAAAAAATATAACCTCAGCACAGTGGTCATGAATGTAAAATCTAATTATATAGACCAAAGCCATTTCTTTGTACCAGACTGTGTGTTTATTTCTGCTGCAAAGTTGGGTATTTTAACATGGGAGTCAGTGGGAACTTACTCTGTTTTGAGGCCAGCGAGCTAGTAGTCAGTTAAAGGATTGTAACAAAACCTACTTTCTGGTAGGACTCAACCTGGAAGTGGGGATGTTGGCACTTGGTCACAGGTCACTTATCAGCAATGATGAAACTCGCTCACACAGTTGACATCAAGGTAGAAGTGACTTACAGACTCATAAAAGTAATGATTGAAAACAAGAGGAATAGACAGACGAAGAGACCAAACTACAAAAAAGTATAATAAATGCGACTTAACCTCCAAATCTTTGAAGGGAATCAAATACTAGAAAGGTGTATGTGATGGTGTGACTGTACAATGCTTTAAATAACTATATTGATTTTGTGGCTTTAGCCCATTGAGTGTGGGGAACTTTGTACTTGTACAATGTTTCAGCTTTCGTAAAATGTGTGATTGAATATTTAATGATATTTGAGAAATGAAAATCAGTAAAAGAAAATAAGCAAACAACAAGCTTCTCACGTTTTTCATATAAATATGCTTTCATTAAAAACATTAGTTGTTAAGCTCTTAAAGCTATAAATGGGCTGGCGCTATCTTCTTTGACTGAGCTGCTTCATGCTCATGTTCCAACCAACTGCTTTTAGAGGTGCCCTGAACAAGTATGGCATCCCTTCAATCAACTCATCAGTGCATTCCAGAGGGGTACGTTTTTTTTTTTTTTTTTTTTTAAATAAAAAACAAGCCTACACACAGAAACACAAAATTAATTATATAATTATTGATTGACTTCATTATTGTACAAAAAAGTGTTCATCAAACACATGAAACATAAAGAAAAACCTAGGATGTTGAAAGTCACCCAAATGATAGGACATAGGTTGAAGGTCAAAAGGAATAAAAAGCAACAAAACTCAGAAAGAAATTAATAAAATAAAAAACACATGGAAGTGTGACAGCCTAAACTATACAAAATGTTTAAGTTCATTATCAAAGCTAATATAGGACACATCAAATCAAACACACTTAAAAGAGCAGTTCATATTATTTTTTGTTAAAGACTTTACTTATTTATTTATTTGTTAACTCCAAAATACAAGTACATTTTGTAGGCCTCGGGGGTGATAGCTACGCCCCTGTGACCTGCATTGGGAGCACCCGGAAAGAGCAACTCTGGGTTGACGCGCAGGCTGTGGCTTGTGGTGACCTCTGTCTGCCGCAGGGAAAAGCACTCGATAGTCGGCACAGTAAAACAGGGAGGAAACTCCTAACGTGCGCTTTCGACAGCCTGACGGTGTGTAGAGCAACAATAGTCCCGACTTTGACCGTACGGTATTTACAGCCATGCCCCGACTATAATTTGATAAATGTCTGTTAGCCATTAGCCGCTGTGTCTTGGTTGGTCCAGTTAGCACTAAAGCTAGCTCATATTTTTCAGCGACTGTCAGTGTCGCGAACCCCTCAGTAAGAAAAGCAGCTATTGGCTGTTCTAAAGTGACGACGCCATCGCCAACTTACATAATCGGTAATACGGATATAATTGTAATGGACGCTGTAGGAGAAGAATCACGTTAAGAAGTGATTGGGAAAAAAAACACGAAAAATGTTTACATCTACAACTGGGACGAAATAAAATAAATTATATACATATTTTTTACATTTTTATTTTCTTTTTTAAGAACTTGTTATGGGTGGAACTATTACAAGAGGTTGCAGTTTACAGGTTAGTCTGAGACATGATGAGCTGGCCAACTAGGTGTTTAGGTAATATCATACACAGTGGGCTGTGTACTGACTAAGCTGTGTGAGTCAAATGTAGCGTTTTATTTTAGCGCAGGGATTTATTTTAGAAAAAGGAAAATTTTACAATTAGATCCTGCCCGGGATCAGCCAGCGGTGGCTTCGCGCATGCGCTGTATGCAGTCTGGACGCGGAGGGGTGAACATCTCCTGTCTGCAGCTGACGACCGGTGTCCATTAGGGACAGTCTGCGGCGGAGAAGCCTGCCTGCGAGTGCTTGTGGATGGGGAGGCGGCAGCCCCGGTGCCAGTTAAGAAGAATAATGATATGTGTTTTTGTGCCAAAGTCACCACTAACACCAGAAAAAGTCGATAGTCGGTTTTTGACAAAAGGAAGTCGTTAGAGGCGTCTGAATACTCGCTAAGTGTAGCGACAAAGTCGCTAAGTTGGCAACACTGGCGACTGTTAGCGCCATCACCGAGACAGCGGGCTCACTTCACACCCGGCCGTCTGACGGAATGCTGACAGAACGATGCTGACATTCCTCCGTATCATTCTGACAGGTAAGACGGTGTAGTGAGCTAAGCTCGTCTGCGAGCTAGCTCCGGGGAAGAACCGGTTCTGCTAGGTCCCTTTTGTCCGTGTGATTATGCAATGTCATAACCAGCAATCATTTGAGGTGTGTTAGTATGTTACGGCATTGCATAAACCAAACACATCCATCCACATCCACACTTTGTTGAACCTGCCTGCTTAGTTCCTAACTTTTCTCGTTGTTTGTATATGTCTTGAAACCAATAGAACTGCCCACGTACTGTTGTAGACTATAGCTTATCAAATGTTGAAAAGTTGAATTCTTGGGAGAGTTATATTTAATTCAGCTCCATTGCTTTATGTAAGTAGGTTAAAAGGCCAATTAGTTCTGTGGCCCTGACGTGCACAGCACATCTAGGTCAGATAAACAAACAAACAAAACAACAACAGTTGATTTGTTGTAATGCACCTCATGACCAACAAATATTAGACTGTATTCACACTGTATACACACATTTGCTTGTATGAACACCAAAACAGTTATTGCAAACTAATTTCAGACTGCATCCAGAGGTTGTCTGAAATCTGGTATAGGTCAGATTTCTACAGGTGATTTTAGTTCTGGACAGTCTAGTGCTGAAAACCAGTTTACTGTAATAGTCTCTGCAGTAACGTGAAGTCCACTGATGAACATCAAATAGGGAGGTACTCAGGTACTGAGTGAAATCTTGTTGCTATCAGAGAAGTTTGTAGGGGACACTTCAGACAATGTCAGTGGATAGAGAGACTTTTAGGAAACATTAATTGTATGCTGACCTACGTATCACTGGCTTACAAGCAAATAACTGTAAAGAGTCAGTAATGTGAATTCTGAGAAACGTATGAAATCTTTTGGATTCTTGCACGCTTAATAGGTCATAGGATTTAACCAACACCTCTAAATAAGTTTAAATTCACAGGACATTCACTGTGCACTATTGTCATTTGCTCCTGATGTTCATGGATTTGAATCTGCATTTGCCTGATCATTGTTCCTTTTTTTCCACAGGCCTATTAGGTGCTCTGTGGGATGGAGTAGCTGCTTTTGGTAAGTCAGGGATTGATGTAAACCTATTTTGTCCACATCCCTTCCTTCAGCTCATGGCTCTAATTAGATTTCCTCTTGACCCACAGGTGGAATCAAACTAGTGGATGGAGAAAACAAGTGTTCTGGCAGAGTCGAAGTACTCCGCCATGAACACTGGGGGACTGTTTGCAACCATGGCTGGGACTTTCGAGAGGCTGATGTGGTGTGTTTGGAACTGGGTTGTGGCTTAGCTGAATCCACCCCTCACACTGCAGAATTTGGTCCGGGCACTGGAGAGATTGCGTTGCATCATGTCCAGTGCTCAGGACATGAATCCAGTTTGACACGCTGTGCTGTCGTACTCCGCAGTAACTCCCACTGCACCCATGAGAATGATGCAGGTGTAAAATGCTCAGGTGAGATCACACTCTGTAGAGGCCCTGCCAGGTATTTGATTTAAGGAGAGTATGTCTTATTGCTGAGTAGGTTGACAGACTCGGATACCTTACAATATAAAGACAAAGCAATGGTTTCATTTACATATAGACTTGAAAATATTAAAATTCCTTGTGAAAATGTTCCAAGATATTTAAATATTTAAGTATCCAAGTTTCTTAACTACCAACTCTTCTGAAGGGCTACTTTAATATTATATTTGAGTTTTGAACAAATTTGGAAAAGAGTTTTGTCTTGGTAGCTGGGAAAAGTAATTTTCCAACTGACAGTTTGCACGTCTTGGATAGTGTAGCGTAAGCCCCATGTCAATGTGGTCTTTTTGAGAGCATAGTTGAGGAGCTCAAGCTCACATTGTTATTAACATATCTTTACTTTCAGGTACTCTGTTAACGCCCAGCCTGTCCCTGCCGTCACATCACACTGTGTTCTCTCCCGGGGAGTCTGTTCGCTTTCGCTGCAGTGTTCTGCTGCGTCACCACCTCAGTGACTTCCACCTGTACAAGCATGGAGTGGCGACGCCGCTGGTCACACAGAGGGCCGACCAGAACCAAATTGGAGTGGATCTCACCTTATCTGACATAGAGACTTTCCACCAGGGCAGCTACAGCTGTCGGTACAGCATAAAGGGTGGCTTTCCTTCTCAGCTGCTCAGTTCCCCACCCAGCAATTCCATCAACATCACTGTGGGTGAGTCATTAGCGTTTTGGCTACTCATATTAACTACATTGTACCACAACCTTTTCCCATAACATGTCATATTTTGTTTGCAATCTGTATTACTCAGTTCCAAACCCACCAGTTGATAAGCAAAAAAGGCTAAAATGCCTGTTATCAAAATATATTTTGTCATGCCAAATGTGGGTTATCATGAAAACCTTTAGCCGATTAAAACTGAATTCATGTAGTTACAAGAAAGCTGGTGCTGTTTTTTATTTTCGTCTTTCATGAATAACTAAAAAAACTTATTTCAGTCCTTTTTTGGCTGGTTAACAGTGGAACTCATGACCCCCCAACACTGGTACAACACATCCTCTGAAGCCCCGGCTGGCTCTGTCATCAAGGGGCACAGTTTCAACATCACATGCTCCACGTTGCAGCAGTATCCCGGTGGCTCCTTTCAGCTGCGTCTTATCCGCTCCAACGGCACAGTACGCCAGTCGCTGCCCGCCCTCACCCAGTCTGTCACTTTCACCTTTCCCAACGCCCAGAGCTCCAATGAGGGATACTATTACTGCCTGTATCGTGTCCAGCTAGGAGGACGTACGTTTGTTTCCAGAGAAAGCCAGCCCCTGCCTATAGCCATTAGAGGTGAGGTTACACTTAGCAATCTGGATGTTTTTTTTTTTTTTTTTACAATTTTGATTTTATTATTTATTTTTTAGATCCTATATGAATATTCCTGTTTATATGTATGTAGGGATGCACGATAACTGTTTTTTTAAACCGATACCAATAACCGACAACTTTCAGCTCCTAAAGGCCGATACCGATAACACACACATATACCTAAGATCATTACATCAATACTATGAACAAAACCAAAAACAGTTTTGACTCTTTAAATGAACAGATATTTATTTTTTACAATGAAAAACTATTGGAAAGCCTCTCAAACATTTTCATAAAGCTATCAAACAAACCTATTTGATATCTCACATTAACTTAAACAAGGTGCATTACTGACCGATATAAAAATAAAGGCTCCTTGAACTGATGGAAATACATGCATCAGAATTACAAACTGAAAAAATGCATTCCTAAATGACAATAAAAAATAATGCACAGTGCATAATGTACTGACACAAGTTAGACTTGTCTGTGTACATAAACTGAAAAAGTGCACTCCATAGTAACAAAGAAATGACGTTTAAAAGGATTTTTGGCTTGTGGTTCCCTTCAAATGAATGCCTTTAATTAAAGTAAATGAGGTTTAGTAGTTTTTTTTTTTTTTTTTAAATCTCATGGAAGCTTTAGATGTGAGAGATGATGGCGAGGAGAGGAACGGAGGGGTTGACTTGCTGCTGGCTTGTTGACGTTAGCTCACGTTAGCGCGATTACAAAACTCCATGGAAGCGACGGTTATGTTTCAGGTGGCTGATCGGGTTTGACGTATTAAAGCTTGTGCTATTTTTCCCTCCTTTGCTTGGAGCATTTGTCATAAATAACCAGCAAACTATCTTACTCTGAAACTTTAACGAAGTTCTACACCATCACCACCGTGTTTGTTTTTATCAGCGCACTGAATGCTGCATTCAAGGTGTAATGTAAATTTCTCTGTTTCATCGTTTGCTCGTCGTTCTTTCGGCCTTATCTGTTTTTTCTATATTTTATGTGTAACGTGGGAAAACACTGCGAATATCAAAGTCAACAACTACCAAATGATGACAGAGTTAACAAGTTGTTTTCTGGCATGAGGGAGTATTTTTGATTTTCCTTACTGATAAATAATTTTTCTGATTATGCTGACATCACTTGAACATAACATTCACTGCCGGTCATTCAAAGCTCAGAGGGAGTGAGGCACTGCCGTGTTGACAAAAATATATATGTTATCGGGGCTATTCGTCATGATATCGGACTTATCGGGATGACGTCATAATTTCCTGTTATCGGTCCGGTAGTTATCGTGCATCCCTATATGTATGCATCTATTTTGGAAATTTTTTTTTCAGTTTGTTGTATCTCAAAAAATTCAGCATCAGTGAGTAACAGAATGTGATGGAAATTATGTGAGAATGCATGCTGAAAGAAAAGTTAAAGGACATCTCTCACTGCCAGATCCTGACCCAGTACTGAGTCCCATGGTGATCAGTTGGCTTGTGTCTGGTCTGACATTTGTCATTGCTGTCATCATAATAATTACTGTGGCCAAGGTACTGTGTCACAAGGAGAGGAAACCCTCTGAACTGGAGCGAGAGACCAGAACATGTAAGTTCTTTATTGCATCATAAACATTGTAATCTTTTAACATTTTTTGTTTAGAAAGCATCCTCTACTTATAACCAAAGTGTCAAATGTGCTTGTTTTTTTTTTTTTTTAAATAAACAGGTGTGGACAACACTTATGTTGCCTTATCCATTAACAGGCTATGATGGCATATACAGGCAACAAATACTTGAAAGGTATTGATCACTACTCTTGTGGAAACAATGTTCATCTAAAAATATTTCCATCTTGGAAGTTTTCAGGTTTTGCTTAAAGAAATGAATGAGTACTGATTATTCTTTTGATTCAGTTACTTTACCTTTGCATGACACTGACCCACATGCATCCAAACACAACAAAAATGTTCACGAGAGGGTGAATACATCTAATATGTGTACTTGTTATTGAACTTTCATTGGGTGAGTCCATCTTCAGTTGTATCATGTTAGAATATTTTGTTTCTCTTCAAACAGAATCATAAGTGTGTGGACATTCACCAGGGCTCTGTCCACAGTGCATCCAGATGACAACCAAACTGCTTGGCTGGCATTCACCACCTGCTGGTGACTGCTGGGACCGGTTTAGACCACTCTGGATGAGGCACAGTTTTTACTCGGCGCCAACCACGGACCTACCTGAGACTACACTGTAGTATTCTTTCATTCCAAACTTTACTTTGACTGCTGGAAGACAATGGCTATGGTCGACCGTCTAGCAGTGTATTATGGTTAGATGTAAGCTATTAGCTGCAGTGGACTGAGACGGTTGAGCATATTTCTACTTTAGTAATTGTTAAAGCTAGACTCGAGATTCACTCGGACATGGCTACTGCCAGGAGTGGAAAGCTGGCACTAAAAGTAAAACTGAGGACACTGTGACATGGGTTCATCAGGTCTCTGTATCCACAGTTCAGAAAAACACATTTTGTATTTGTGAACAGGAAACACTAATTGCTGGCTCCACTAGATAATGAAATACTCGCCCACAGAACAACGATTCTTTAAAGGTTAAAGGATGTTTTTGTATTTTAAGTCTAACATTACTATGCATCTTTTCAACATTAAAAGTATGTTCATTAATGCACTTATGTTTGTAAATAGAAGCTGTAGTAGATTAAAAGGCTGCTGTTGTTCCATGAGTTTTGTGTGTACGATGTTAGTTTGACAATCTGTGTTGCTGAAGGTACTTGATTTTGTAACCTCAGATCAGATTAAACAGGACAAGGCTTTTAACATGTTTCATTTTTATACCCTCAGTTATTTACCTCTTAAAGTTTTATTTTTTGTCCCTGAATAAATGACTTGGAAAAAAAGAGTATATATATAAGCTCTTTATTTATGACATCAAATATAAACAAATAGAAGAAAAACCTGGCTACATGTGGATGATGCATCAAAGGGTGATATTGCAATTATTCTGAAACAAAATATAGATTTGCAACTTGTGTAGTTTTTATATTTCCACCTGGAGAAACATTTCACTCAGAATTATTTACAAATGTACCCCAATTATTAAAACATCGAAGCACCTGAATTTAAAATCTGAATTTTTTAAAAACAAAATGCAGCCTAGAGTGCAGCAAAAATTAAAAAGTAAAAGAATATTCATAACACCCCAAATACAGACACGTTAACCTCCTATTAGCCAAAGGTTTATAGTAGATCAGTGGAAGTTCATTATAAAAAGATGGAGTGGGCTAAGTTAAACCCTGGACGGTCAAAAAAAAACCTCTCAATCATCTTACAATTCTCCCTAACAAGATCACTTATTTTAGAAGTTGATGGATGTTAAATTATTCACATCCAAAACTGGATGCAGAATTGAAATCCAATGTTAGTAGCACCTTGAAGTGACAGCATCTGCAGATGAGCTCCAAAACCTGGAGAGATCACATTGCAACTGTCTGGATGGACAGAGCTGATATTCACACGAAAGAAAAAGGTTTAGTGTATATTCAAGTGGTATCTTTGTTGCAGGCGTGGTGCTGTAGTAAAGCCTGGTAAAACTGATGCATTTTACCTTTAAGCGTAGGTGACAATGAGCAAGCAAACACATTTAAGTTATAAACCAACACATCTTATATAAACCACAATGTCAGCATGTCTAAAAAAGCTGAAATACAATCCATAATATAAAACGCAACATTAAGTATATCACTTTTCAGCATGAATTTAAAGAGAGGGAGGAAAAAAAAAATTCATTCATTCTATTCCTTTGAATGATTCATTTGTCTCCATATTGGAGAAAACAATGTAGAGGAAGACGGCCACTGCCAGGAAAAACAAAAACTGAACCCACAGTGGAACGAGGCGAGACGACTTTGGTGCCTCCGGAGCATCCTGACCTGATTTCATGGGTGTTGCTCTCAAGGTCGAGTTTGTGTAGGAGGACGGTGTGTCGTACGTGTAGGCCCTAGAGAGGAAATGTTGTAGTTATGCTACAGTGGACTGCTGTGAGTTCATTTAGCCTGTAAGCCTGCTGCTACCAACACTGAGGTAGTTTAAAATATATATATATATTAAAAAAAAATCATACTGAACATACATGCATTGCTGCTTCCCTAGGACCACTCAATATACACTGCCTGGCCAAAAAAAAGTCACCACCTGGATCTAACTAAGCTAATAGGTACGAGCCTCGTATTGGAATCAAGTGTGCTTCAGCACACCTTACAGATCAAGACGATACTCACTCATCAACAAAATCTTTCTGTACTCTGTACTCAGGCTTGGACCTTACGAAGGAGTAGGAGGCCCTGTAGAGAGACAAGCACAAGAAGGGCATTTGTGACGTTTTTACATATGGTTCGACTGAAAAAACAGAAACAGTTCATTTAATTATAGCTTACTCTTGTGCAAATTCCTTCTCAGTCCACTCTGGCCTTGACCTCATGTAAGCTCTGCTAGACAGAGGAGAAAAAAAACCTTATTATTACCTTATTAGTTAAGAAGGAATAGACTGAAGATGAAAACTGTAAAATTTGATTAATAAATGATTAGTTATTAAACTGACCTGTCTCCAGAGGCATCACTTCTGGCCTGACAAGTGAGAAACAGATAATTAGAACCAAACATTTAGAGCAATGCTGCTGGAAACAAGGCACATCTACAGTATAAGAACTTGCATTACGACTGCTCCCTGTTTGGGGTCACCACACCGTAGTGATCTGCATGAGGACGTAGCCAGCGCTACCACTAAGCCATCTACATCTACTGTAATTTAAACTGTTGCTGCAGTTCAGTTGTATTTACATGATAATAATAATAAGATGCTCTTTTAATGCATGTATTTAAAACAGTAGACACACTTATGATTTTTTTTTTTTTGTTTTGTCTCCTGTCCCCTGGGTTGGTCTACAAACCCAAATACAGAAAACATAATTTATTACCAGATGGTGATACAAAATCTAGCAGACTGTTTTGTGAAATTAAAATAAACAACAAAACATATAATATAAATACCCAAATACAGATGACAAGTGATAAACACTTAATGTTAGCATTGTAAATGTAACAGTTGTTAAACACAAATCATTTCCCCCTCCCATTGACCCGCTCTAATAGGAGGTCACATATAACCCCTATTCTCAAAGCTCTTCATAGGCTGCCAGTTTCCTTTAGGATCAATTTTAAAATTCTGGTTTTAACTTTCAGAGCTTTGCATGGTCAGGTTCCACCTTACATCAGCGATCTGATCCAGCCCTACACCCCAGCTCGGGCTCTGAGGTCTGTGGATCAGAATCTGCTGATGGTTCCTCGTACTCGCTTCCGGACCAGAGGAGACCGATCCTTCCAGGCCGTTGCTCCCAGGCTTTGGAACGATCTTCCGCTCTCTCTGCGTTCCATGGAGTCTGTTGACTCCTTCAAAAGGCAACTAAAGACCTTTTTATTTGTGAAGGCTTTTGCCTAATTGTCTTGGGGCTGTTATGTTCGTAAATGTGTTGTCTTGGCCTTTTAATCTTAAATTTATATGTATCTTTTTACTGTGTTTTTATTCTAATTGTGAAGCGCTCTGTGACCATGGTCTGTGAAGGGCGCTGTATAAATAAAGTTTACTTACTTACTTACTTACATTGTCATTAACGAATCTTTAGTTTTAAAGTGCTCTGATGCAGCAACAGCATTAAACCAAATTTAAGAGTAGGGTACATGTTCACGTAGCAGGGCACCTACATTAGATGCGGCACAACATGAAAAAGAACCCAACACATAACACCCCACATGAGACACAAGTAAAATCGTTTTCCTCTTTTATGGGAGGTGATGCGACATGGTCTAACCCATTTATTATGTCCTCCATCTCTCCGCAATGACAGTGGATCTTTGAATGCCTGTATCCCTTTCAGCAACATTTAGATCCAAGTAGCAAGTAAAGCAAACCAATATAGCCAAAGACACCTGGGGCTTGTTTCAGAAAGGAGGTACAACAAACTGAGTCACAAAACTAACTCTGAGCCAACAAACTCTGAGATAAGAAACTCTGTATTTTCGGTTTCAGTCCAGGTGTTCAGAGTTGGTTCAATCAACTGTCAGTACATTGACCACGAGTCACCGCGACTATTAAAAGCCATCACCAATGTGATTCTTCACGGCAACAGCTGTTCTCCTTCAGTCATGTGACTTTCTGCAGAAACATAAAACGGCAGGAAAGACTGTTGATGTGGAGGAAATTACAGAGTGAGTGAATGTGATTTAAATATTTAGAAAAAAAAAAGGCTGTAGTAGTTGAAGTATAAAAACCTTTGACAATATTACCAAAGAAAAAAAAAATTATCCAGGAAGCATCAACCATTATATGGGTATAGTGCCTATTTTTTCACGTTTTTACTCTTATCTGTGTTCCCATTATATCCTCCATGTGAGTGGTGAACTTTTTATGACGCAAAACGTAGTGAGAGTCTAAAAACTGCTGAGCAGGCAAATCTGTGGATTTGGACTGACAGGTTGATGCCAGATGGCAGAGAGACAAGATAGTAGTCCTCTCACACATTAAAGCTCACACAAAACCTCCATTGTTACTGAAGGCCATATCTTGGCTCCTGCATAATTTCGTAAGAGTACGACAGGAAGAGACTCTGGTCAGTTCTGATTCGACCGAACTACAGTGTACAGTACACACACATCTGAACAATGGTTCAGATGTGTGTAAAATGGGCGCTATATAATTGTCTTCATGAAGGGGAGGAGACAGACAGTAACTCAGGGTATGTTGAAGTAAAACTGCTCCCGACCAGGTTTAGTTCAGAGAGCCAGTTGCCATGGTAACAGACTCAGAGTATAAGTTACCTCGGTTTCTGGAACCGGCTCAAATGAACCCTCCAGCTCAGGGTTAAGTTTACTCGCTTTGTGAAATGGAAAACTCTGAGTTTCCCTGAGTTTAGGTTCAACGTACTCGGAGTTTCTATATAACCTTTCTGAAACGGACAAATGAAGGGAGCGTAGATGAAGCTACTCACTGGCGTCCTGTAAACGTAGGTGACTTCCTCCTCTGAAAGAAATGACAAACATCACACCAAATGGCAAAGTTAGTGTCCACAACTCTCTCATGCATATTTACAATATTCCAGTGGCAGACTTTGATGTAGTAATGTGTGCAAAAAAAAAAAAAAAAACATTTTGACCCTGTTGTATTAAACTACTGATTATTTGCATTGATAACTATTAATTTATACAATAAAAGCATCACCCGATCATACTTTGTTGGGCTTCATGTACACAAAAAGGTTTTTAAAAAAAAACTAATATAAGGAAATACATCTCATAGAAAATACAGATACTTTAATAATAATAATAAAATGAAACATCTCTATTAATGATAGCCCTTCCATTCCCCACTTATGGGAGTTTTTTTTCACTACATAATAGGCTTAAGTGGTTTAGGGCTCCCAGCAAATTAACATAAATCTGTATTAAAAAGTTGGGACTTTTTTTTATTTAATTTGAATAAAATGAAAACTAAGACTTTCAAATCATAAGAGCCAATATTTTATTCACTACAGAATATAGATAACAAAAGTTTAAACTGAGCAATTTTACAATTTTACGCACAAAATGAGCTCATTTCAAATCGGATTCCAGCTACAGGTCTGAAAAAAGTTGAAACGGGGCCATGCTTGTTCATGGTGGAGCATCTCCTCTTCTTTTCAAAACAGTGTGAAGATGTCTGGACATCAAGGTTACAAGTTTCTGGAGTTTTGGTGTTGGAAATTAGTCTCATTTTTTAGTGGTACAGGTTTCCAGTTGCTGAAGAGTTTGTGGTTGTCTTTGGTGTATTTCTCTTTTAATGATGCACCAAATGTTTCCTATAAGTGAAAGATCTGGACTGCAGGCAGGCCAGTTCAGCACCTGGACTCTTCACTGATGAAGCCATGCTGTTGTAATCGCTGTAGTATGTGGTTTTTCATTGTCCTGCTCAAAGACACAAGGCCTTCCCTGAAACAGACATCGTCTGGAGGGGAGCAGATATCTGACCTTAGAACACTTTCCCACTTTGAATCAGTTTATTTTAAATGAATCTTGGCCCACAGGACACCACAGTGTTTCTGAACCATGTCCAAATATGGCTTCCTTTTTACATGATACAGCTTTAGTTGGCATCTGTAGATGTCACGGTGGATTGTGTTTACTGACAGTAGTTTTAGGAAGTATTCCTGGACCCATTTAGTGACGCCATTGACACAGTCATTACAATGATGAGTGATGTAATAAATGTCTTCAACCTTGTCCCTGACACACAGAGATGTCTCCAGTTCCTCTGAATCTTTTGATATTTTGCACTGTTGATGATGACAATTTTAAAAGCCTTTTCAATATGACATTGAGAAACATTGTTTTTAACGTTTTCCACAATCTTTTTACGTATTCTTTCACAGATTGGAGAGCCTCTGCCCATCTTTACTTCTGACTCTGCCTCTCTAAGACATCCCTTTTATAGCTGATCATGTTACAGACCTGATATCAGTTAACTTAATTAGTTGCTATATGTTCTCCCAGCTGGATCTTTTTAAAATTTCTTGTTTTTTTCACCATTTGTTGCCCTCTTGCCAACTCTTTTGAGACCTGTAGTAGGCATCAAATTTGAAACGAGCTCATTTAGTGGATCAAAGTGTGAAACATTTATCATGTCATGTCCTGCTGTGAATGAAATATTCGCTCATGTGATTTCAAAGTCTTTTAGTTTTCATTTTAATCCAGTTTTTAAAAAACATCCCAACTTTTCTGAATTTCAGGTTCAATACATATTCAGTGAAATGTATAAATATTATTTGTTTAACAACAGCTCTGGCACTCTCATAGATTTTGTTAAATTTAGAATCCCAAACTTCCTAAGCAATAGATCTTTCGTATATGAATATGTTTTCATGGAATAATAAGTTACCTTCCTCTCTGTAATAAGTTTTATCAGGAGATGTCTTCATCGTCTTCCCTTTGGCCATGGCTTCTTTCAGTTTTTTCTCATACAGTCCTCTGGTGGAATCTGGGTGTCGCAAAAGATCATAAACGATCAGCTATGATGAATAATGATCAGAGAGATACAATACAGCACAGCTCTGACTTAAATTAAGCATGTTACAGAAACAAACTTGACAGCCATGCAAACATGCATCAGACCTGAGGAGTTAGCTGGTACAAAAGTTGATTCAAAAACGATCCAGAGTAAACAAATGGTCTGGGCCACTCACCAACCACAGGTCCATGCTTTATCCCGTATTCGTCCAACAGCTCGCTGATTTCCTGAGCAGATTTGTTGCTGAGCGCAGACATGTTGACTTTCTTCCACTCTCCTAATTTCAAATCGTTTTTGTTACGCTTAAGTTTTCGTTTCAGTTACCAAAAAAGAAATATGTATAACTCCTCCCACCACCAATGGCCAGGCGATTGTTTCGCTACACGGGTAGCGACAAGGGTGACCTGTGTGGTTAAACAGTACGGTGATAAGATGGATAAACGTAACCCCGCCCTCGTTTGTTGAGGCAAAATATAAAACAAACGCATTTAACGATTATCATTCAAAATGTATACCATTTCCGTTTCCGTCTAAGTGTTCTTCGGTTGAAAGAGTCAGGATTTCTTTCTTTTTTTTTTTTTGGTCTAGTAACAAATCAGCGCCGCCTGCTGGCAGATTTTAATACTAATATAATATTCTCGGGTCGAAAAAGCCTTCCAAGCCCCTTATGATATACTAAGTTAAACAATATAGTAAAACAATAATGATACTGTCATTACTGATAACAGTTAAACTATTAAAATGAGCAAACCTGCAAGTAAATGACTATGTAAATGAAACGTTTTTATACTGTCTTGAATAATAGCTCTTTTATGCCCATATTATTTTGATTATGTTGTATTTCTGTCTAAACTCTGTCTGTATCTGGTTTTTAAACCCGAGTGGACAAGTTGTTACAGATCTGAAAATTATAAGAATTCAAGGCTTGTCAATATTGTAAAGAAGAGTAATACAAGTAAACAATTCAATAATTTTTTTTTTTTTACCTTGTTTATACTGTTTTACATGGTGAAAACCAATAGTTGCCTCATTTATCTGTAAAAATTTAAATATATATCAACGGTAAACATGTTTTTTTATTTAGAAATTTTATTGGCAAAGCAATGAGAAACTACCAGCAGAGAATTGTATTGGTATAGAAAAATAGAAATACATACTTTTAATACATTTTGAAACACCACTCAGCATTTATCATTTTAAACAGAGATATCTTAACAAATAAAGCATTGCATATCAAATGTAAGAATATTTGTAGTTTGTTTTTTCTTTTTTCTTTTCTAAACAGATTTTTACTGTATTATTTGTAGGACACCATTTTAATTGGATTTTTTTTCTTTTTTTGCCTATATGAAAAATAAACTAAATTTAATGACCAATGAGCTTCAGCCCTATGAGAAGAAAAGGTGTCTTAGCCAGTCCATCTGGTCTGTGGTCAGCCAGAACATCAGCAGTCCCATCACCACCAGCACGCTAGTCATCACAATCAGCTTCAACACGCGGAGACACTGTGGGAACAAAAGACAGGGTCATGAGGTAAAATTACCTGTGTGTGTGGGGGGTGGGGGGTTTCATCAAAGATCTTGTATCCCAGAGCACCTTGTTCCCTCCTCTGCAGGTCTGAATGTTGCTGACGTCTGGGAGCTTCTCTTGCAGCTGAATGTTTGGGGGGGTCTCAGGTTGGGTCACAGGTTTTATTTGTGGGGTGTTTTCAGGCTCCTTCAATTCCTGGACACAAGAGTCAAAGCGACATACGTGTCCATCATATGCATATGCTGCATGTGCCATATGAGCTCATATGTCTTCAGATAGATTTCCTTACATCCGAAGTTCCTTCAGAGCTTGGGTCCTCCTCCCTGTCTGTGGAGCTGCTGAGTGACTCTCTGTCACTGCTAAGAAAAGAAGAAGGAGAAACAATTAAAAAAAAAAAAGTTCTCTATCAGGTTAATTTTGGAAAAATTAAAGTTTAATACTCAGTGATCATTTTGCTTACCTCTCAGTTTCATAACGAATGACCTGAGACAATGGGTCTGCACAAAACTGAACTTTTATTTGCCTCCCTAAAGACATGAACATTAGAAAACTGATGAATTGTGGGTTATGATGTAAAAATCTAAGGGTGTTACTGAACTTTTCCTGCTTCATATTCACCTGTCTCATTGACACTCACCTTCTCTCCCATTCTCATCATCACTGTCATCATAAAACTCGTAGAAAGCCTTGATTCTCTCCTGCTCATGTTCCCAGTTCCTCTCCTCTTCATACTCATCATCTCCCAGTTGTCCCAGCTCAGTGACCACGGAGGCCTCACGGTCAGTGTTAAAGAAAAAGTCATCATCGAGTGATCCCTGATTTGAAGGACTCATCATTTTTACATCCTCTCTCTTCACTGCAGAGCAGCTGTTGACATCATCTGACGGCTCCTCTGTGTCTTCTGTGGTTAACAAGTATTCAGACAACAGGCTGTCACTTTTTAACACGTCAAAATCCCAGCTGGGGAAATCTGCCAGATCAGCTCTGTCTTTTGTGATATGACAGTTGTGAGAGCCGCTCCACCTGGAAAACGAAGCACTGCTCCCAGCATAGAGCTCCTCTGGCTCCATGTTGTTTTTAGGATCTGCCATGTTTTCTTCAGGGTTTGTTCTCAGTGACCCCTCATAATCACTGGAGCTGTCAGAGTCGCTCTCACCTGGCTCGTCTGCCAACAAATACTCTGATTTGACCTCAGCTTGTCCGCCCAATCCTACATCCAGGCTCATCATCTCATTGGCTTTTAACTCTAAGTCTGTGCTATACAGAAACTCATCTTTCTTCTCATCATCGGTGTCCTCAGTGCAGCCCACCCAGGCCGTTTTTGTCACTGCGCTTTCCAAGAGAGCATTCTGCCTCGTACAAGGCAAAGAATCTGATTTGTTTTCTGGAATAATTCCTCTATCCTCTGCGTATTCAGAAGAAGAAAAGTCTGAGGGATAATCTGCAAAGCTCTCACCTGCCTCCTGGTGCTCTTCCCCAGAGAAATCAGTTATTTTTTCTACATGTTCCTCCCCATCTACTTCAGCTATGAGATCCTGCAGATTTTGCAAAGATATGCATGGGAACTCCAGAGCAGCTTTTGTTGGATCTTCCATGCATAGATCTTTAGTCTCCTGGGAGAAAACGCGTTCTTCTTGTTTGATTTTCATGCCCTCAAACTCTGAATCAGATGAGTCCGTTTCAGTTTCTTGCTTGTCCTCTGTAGCCACAGCACCTTTTATCATCATCTCACTGCCACTTTTAGGAAAAAAGTAGGCCACCGCTCCATCACACTCAGCTTCACCTTGCACCTCGTGTCTAACTGGAGGGTTATGGGCACCCTGGGGGGCGATAGGGTGTCCCTCAACAAAGATCCTGTCCTCTTTATCATCTTCATGGAGCTCATCACTGCAGCGAGCTGGTGTCAACAGACCCTCTGGCTCCTCTGCTGTCTCAACATCCTCCTCTTTATCTTCCTCAGAGACGGAACCTTCCTGGTCTGAATCTCCATCTGAGCTTGTGTAATCGTCCCCTTGTGTTTTCATCTGGAGATCGACGCCCTTAAACTCCTCTTCACCACTTTTATCATCGTTCAGGTGTTCATTAACATTTTCAGCCATGTACAAAATATCTTTGGTTGCCTTGCCTGACAAAGCTGTAGTTTCAGCAGTTGCTTCCTGAAACAGAGCCTCGTCTGTATTTGTTGTTAACTTTGCTGTCTTGTCTTTCTCACTTTTTTCATCATAGCTTAAATTCTCAAAGTCCAGATCTTCATCAGGGAATGATGGAACAGAGACATCTGTAACAACACCATCATCCAAAAATGATCTATTTAAGACGTTTTATACAATAATAAAAGACCCAATGCAAAAAAAAATGTCTTTCTTACCTGAAAATGCATCAGTGAGGAGATTTGAAAAACCTTCCATCTTTACAAACAGACAAACCAAGAAATTAAACACATGTTGCATTAAGACAAATATAAACTGACTGCAGCAGATTGTCTTCCCTCTCAAAAAGGAAGAGCGCTTGAAGTAACTCTCATCTGGTTTTGCTGCAACTGGCTTCCTGTCAAACAGGTTGTGCACTAGATACACATTTCAACTAGAATATTTATTGTAAAAAAAAAAAAACAAAAACAAAAAACAAGATGTAGTCCTACCATAAAAGAATAAGCTGCAAGACAACTTTTCTCCAAGGTGAGAACACAAAACTAATATTTAGTGTTTTCTGATGTTTTCTGCAGGAAGGTACCTTCATGAGCTCATGAAATGTTGTCAACTTTGATGTGGTTTTGGTTTCAGATGCACACTATAGACTCCAGCAGTCGAACACAAAGTTCCTTCTTGCTGAAACAAAGTTTATTGGTGTAAGTGAGATGAGTATAATGGTACTCTGATGAGAGGGTGGAGTCCATTCTGAAAGAATTAAAACTAACAAGGAACATTCTTTAGATTAATTTACTTAATTCAAACAAAATTAAATAACAACTTAAACCAAAATAAACCCAGGGAGATGGCTGGGATAGGCTCCAGCAGATCCCCGTGACCCTTCGGAGGATGAAACGGGTATAGATAATGGATGGATGGATGGATCAACCCAGGGATGTCTGTGTCCATGTGGTGATCTACAGCTCATTTCGGAGGAGGTAACGGTGGCAGGGCTTCAGGTCAACTTCTACAGGAAAATGGTCACTCACTTCAAGGGCCTAAAGGAACATTGGAGGAATAGAATAACTGTTATGTTACATATAAAACTGAAGTAAAGTCAGATACTTCTCTGCCAGGTTCACCTCTGCCTCTGTGAGACGGAAGCTCTTTTTAAAGTTGAATGGTTGAGCTGAACCAGGCACTATGCCGGATCTGAGCTCCCGTCCATGCACAATGATCCTGGGTGGAAATATGAAAACAACGTTGTGTGATATCGCCTCTAAAATAGTTTGTCTCTTTCCAAAAAAAAAAAAAAAAATCCCTATATTCCCAATTATGATCAGCTTTCAGGGGTGTCTGACCTGTCGTAGGCACAGTGCGTCTTCTCCCTGACGGTGGTGTCTTGCTCGTCTCCAATTAACCAGTGGAATTTGGGGTCGCTCCTCAAGCGCACAGCCTTCCAGCCTTTGATGGTGACGTAGCTGCAGTCAGCGTTTAGGTCTCCTAATATTATCACATTCTGGAAGGATAAAGGGAAGCAAAGAGGGAAGTGCAAAAGCACGGAATTACAAATGAATCACAGAAAGAAACAAAAATGAACCACAAAACTTGTTGATGGTGATAATAATGACTCAGTTAAACCTACATCTATCTTCCACTTCTTGTAAATCCCTTTGACGACATTATACAGCTCATCAATCTCCTTCATGGCGGTCCTTGGACAAGTGTGCTGTCCAATCAGGACAAAATCCTTCACCACTGGAAAGAAACACACCTTTAATGAGCGCTTTATCCAGGTTTGCAGTGATATATAGAACACTGAGGAAACAGAAACAGAAAACAGAAACAGAAAGTTCATTTGTCTCTATTCTGCAGTTAAAGATCAGGGATAAATTAAAGGGAAACACTCATTTGTTAAGAAGTCAGTGCTGTGAGAACCGCTTTGACACATATTGGCACCGATTCTTTAAGTCTCTGGAAATCTGGAAATCCAGAAAATATTGCTGAATTTGGTTTTTGACAAGGAGGTGGTAGAGAGCACCGTCAGTCTAAAACCTCCATACATATACAATTAAGCTGTAAGGAGGAGACTATGAAAGCCACATCTCATTACGCAGGATATTTTCACACGCTCATAAATGTATTCAGTCTCTCGTCTTGTCCTTTCACAGGGTCACCGACATCCTGGAAGAGACCACTCCCATCAGCAACAACCACAAGAAATATTTCTTACCTTATTTGTTTGCTTTCCTAAATAAACAGACTGAGATAAGATGCACTCAGATGGCAGATTATCATTATCAGCACTGCATGTCAAAGTTCTCCAAAAGCAGGAATCTGAGACCACATTAACATAACGCACATAAATCAAGATCATGCAGTGTCAGATTTGCTCTTATTTTAGTCTGCATATCAAGTTGAATGAACACTTCTGCTACATATCTACAGTTGAGCTTTTTTGTTTTCAGAAAGTCTTTATTTACCTCAAGTCTGTGGCCAATTATAGTCAAAACTAGTCAAAAAGTCAGACACGCTTGACCACCTGAGGCCCGACGATTGGTTTGACTTGCACCATTGTCTGCATTTAGTGTCTTGTTTCCATTTAGCCTTACATGTAGTCGGAGAGTGGAAGCGAATGATAAAAGGCTCCCTGGAGAAAACATCAGTCTCATTGTCCCCGTCTCTTTCCCGTGTAGGATAGTGATAACGCTCCTTGACCTTTAGCACATTGTTCCTGGAGATGATCAGAATGAAGAAGCCAGTAGGGACGTTAAATCCTCTTCTTTTCCAGACACGGGTCCCGTTTGATGTACAGCATGAGTTACCTGTAAATATAGACATACTGCTCCTTGTAGCTCTTCCTCCCCAGCCTTTCGCTTTCCACGTAAGAATAGGAGTTGGATTTGTCAAATCTGCCAGCAACAACACAAATAACACGATCACGAGTTCAGTTGGTTTTTGATTAAATGTTAATAACACTTGACTCATCAAACACCTCACATGTTTTAACTCACAAAGTTTGTACCTGTTAAGATCTTTGACCAAAGTCTGTATTATTTCTCCTTGTGAGTCTCTGACCTCCTGAATGAGAGACACATCACACCGAGACAGAATCTTGGAAGAAAAAAGAAAGAGAAAGATCCATCAGCTGTGTAGTTTTGTCTGCCTGTTGCTCTAGTGTTTGTTGTAAACCCACAGTAGAGTACCTTCAGTAGAGTCTCCATAACCCTCCTGTTGTTTGCCTTTGATTTGCCAAAGCTCTGAACATTGAAAGCACAGATTTTCAAAGAAGATGTGACGCTGAGCGCGCACAGGCCCACGAGAATCAGCAGCTCTACAGTCCTCATGTTGCAGACGGGTGCTCCTCTGTAAGACAGAAAGAGTTTGGTAGGATCACTGCCGTCACGAAATGTGTTACAAAAACTTTCAGCCAGAAGCAGCAACATATGCTGCAGCCTCTTACCTTCAACAGCAGGGCCATCGGGACACTGACCTCTGACCAGCAAAGATCCATCTTTTCAGTGAGCAGTGGTGTATTTGGGGGAAAACACAGGTAAACGTGGTTGTGAAAGACAAGCACAGCGGATGTGCTGTGTCAGCGCCTGCTGAGAATGGAGCTTTATCTGGAACCGTTAAACCACTGAATGCAATGAACAATGACTGCGTCCAACTCAGAGAGCACAGCTTTGAGGGGGTTTTGTCTTTAAATTTGAGGGCAATTAGACAATACATGCTTGTAATACAATACATGTTTGAAATGTCCATAAGCTTCATGAACTATCATTCAGTTACATTTGCAGGTGGGATAAAGCTTCGTTGGAATGCTCTCTCAGTGACGTGCTTCTGATATTTGCTGTTAAACCCTGCTTCTGTGTCATTACTAAATATACCAAACAAAACCCAAGATAAAAACATGAGAACAGAGTCACAGGGGGTTGAGGAGTTGTGGAGACTTTGGAAGACATATGGATGATGCTGCTTGGAGTTTGACTGAATGAAGAAAGTATAATTTGGTAAATTTATTTATTCTGACACATTTAAACAGACGTCAGAGATCAGTAACAGCCCAAAATCTTCTAAATACATCCACTCACCCCTGGATTTCACACCCTGACAGCAGCAGGAGCAGGCTCACAAAGAGGACTGAATGTGGCTCTTTTTAGCTGTTTCATGTTTTCTTTGAAAGACACATTTCCAGTAAGAACCAGTTTCCAACGCTCATATCTCACAGACACAACAACATTCTGTAGTTGTCACAAATGGACAGCCTGAATGTTATGTTTCTGATATCAGTGAGTGAGAAAACTGTTGACTTCACTTTTACTCAGCTGTCTGTCAGGTTCAGGTAGCAGAGAGTAAAATTCTCAGTTTTTGAATGTGAAAGTATCAAGACCTTAATATGAAATGTTTAATTTCAATTAAAAGTACAGGACACAGGTGTTTACCTCCACCTGTGTGTGTAGATGTGTTCACGGTACCGGCTGGCATGGTGGCCAGCAACCTGGTCCTCTGACCATCTCACCTTAGTTCTGCTACCTGGATCTGTTTATATAGTCATTTGTGTGCTCTCCTCTCTCTGTCCTACGTCCTCTCTCCATCCTGCCTCCCCTCTCTTTTTCTTTCTTTACCCGGCTGGGCTTCGACAGGAAGGTCCCCCCATATGAGCCAGGTCCTGCTCAAGGTTTCTTCCTCAAAGTGGAGTTTTTCCTTGCCACTGTTTGGCTTAGAGTTTTTTTTTCTCCCGATGTGGGAGTTTCTTACTTGCCTTTATACTTGATAAGGATTTAATATTATAATTTTAGTTAATGATATTTGCTCGGGGATCATGGGGTGGGTCTCTGTAAAGCGCCTAGAGACAATTGGCATTGTAACTGACACTATACAATTAAAACTGAATTGAATTGAATAGACTCAAAACCCTGCTTAAGCAATGCAAAAAAGCCATTTTTATATCCAGAAAGTTCTTGAAGTAATTATCAGGGAAACAGGATAATGTCCTTTGTATATTGTTATAGTTGTATTTCATATTCATAATATAGAGGCAACACTGTGGAAATCTCATTTTAATGCTCCAGCTGCTTTCTACTGTTATGCAGTTTCTTATAAATATGTGAATTATGTAAATACGCAACTGCAGCCAAACTTGGTCACCAGATGTGACTCAGTTGTCATTCAGTGACTCGTGGGACATCAAAAGCAACGTTTAGGAGGTCACCAAAGCAGATCATGATGTTCCACATATAGATTTGGCGTTGGTTCTTATGTTGGATTCCTGACTTGATACAACTCATCCACTTAAAAGAGCTAGGGATCAGCGTCATGAACACACTGGCTTCTACCCAGCAGCTGGGTTGTGGTCAGTGTGGGGCTCAGTGTCTCGCCCAAGGACACTTCTGCACACAACGGGACTGAGGATTGAGGATCCAACCTACCAGCTGGATGGCAGATGACTCAACCTACTATTCCTTGACTTCCCATTTTGATGCCCTAAATGACTTGTGGGACATCAAAACAGAAAAATACCAAATCATCCTACAATGATACGCTTTAGAGAGGACAGGACAGCCTTTAGTGGTCAAAGAGCCCAAGGGGGTTTCTCTGAGGGATCACACATGAAAAAACTTTGGGACGAAGGCTTTAATCCTGTATTAATGGCTTTCTTTTTAATTTTTTAATTAAAATTTAATTTTTTTTTTTTTAAATATGTGAAATCTGACTCTGAAGAATAACTAGCAACCACAACTTTTAAATAAAGTACAATGTTCAATATTTTTCTCTGAGATGTAGTGGATTTTATGCTTCTAGTAGCATTTAATAGTAATGCTATTAGTGATGCTAATAATTATATATTAACATAGTACTTGAATAAATTGAACTATTTATTTTTAATCACTATTTACCACAGAACCAAAGGATTTGAATAAATGTCATCATTTAATATGGGCATATGTTCTCAGTAAATCTAAAAATGCCATTTCAAAAAAGAATGACACAATAACATTTTTGGAAACAGTATATCTTTATTTCTTCTGGGATACAACTCTTCAGGCTTTTCTTGTGTGCGTGTAACTCCAGCATCTCAATACTTCAAAGGGATTTGTAAATGCTTTGCCTTTTTTTTTAAATATTTTTAGAGCGTATTACGCTTGAGAAAATTCAAAACAATCAGCATAGAACTCATTTTAATGGGACATGCTATTAATGACATTTACTTACTTATTTGACCTGTTTTTGTGGTTTAAATAAAGACTTCCATTAAAATTAATTGGATTTTCCATCAGTTAAAGTGGTTCTTCTGACTAAATAATCAGGTTACAGTACAAAGGACATCTATTTTACGATTCAGATGGATAAATTCAGTTTTTTAAAATTGACATTGATGGTGGCTGACCAATGAGCCTCAAACAAAACAACCTGCAAACATTTCAAACAGGCATCTTTGGACACATTTCACACTTTCACACACCTGAACAATCTGCACACATGCACAGTACATCCTCTCACGTCTCAAAACAGCACATCATTCAAACTCTGAGCTCTAAAAGGAGTTAAAATACAAGAACACTAACAACCCACACACTGGACCAATATTTTAAATAAAATACTACACTAATAGACAATAAAAAAAAAAGACAATGAAAAAAAACCAATCACAATATTCCTAAGCGAGCGCTTCTGTCATATAGGCCTGAAGCAGCCTGAATATCTAGGAGAGGCCATTTCCATAAGATAGTCTTCAATTCTTGTCTCTATGTCTGAGTACAGGACTTCAACTTGATCCCTGAAAGGCGGATGCCACATCCACAGCATGGCAACTCCAGCCACAGTGAGGAGCAGGAGGAGGAACACGCACACCCTCCACCAGGAGCAGCAAGACGTCTGAACACAGAGTAAAGAAATATAAGCAGAGAATGACAACCATAATAGGAATCATAAAAATCTTTATTTCTGTTCTTGTGATCAGTTCAGCTGGGATGGCGCAAAGTGTGCAGGTTACAACAACGCAAGGGAAAATGAGGGCACGACAGGAGTGTGAGGACACACACCCACACACAGACACTGACTCTACTCACTGGTGTCCTCCTGCGGTGGTTGAGCTGCCGGAGTTCATCTCTGCACTGCGACAGCCGGGCCTGGCTGGACTGACACTCCTGCTCCATAACGTGCAGCTCCATCTGCAGTTCCTCACACTGCACACACACACCACACAGACACACACACACATACACACCACATGGAACATGAGTGTACAGGCTATATTTAGCCACAGTCCATTAGCAAGATACTAACAACTGTTAGTGTCAACCAAATAATGTTTTCTTGAAAAGAAAGTTTGTAAAAAATTATTGCATATTGAGAAATTGTGTTAAGCACATTTATAATATAATAGCAATTCTTTTGGAATGCTATTTGAAAAAGAAAAACTGCTAAAATAGTTAAAAAATAAAAAGTTTTTATTTTAATCGAAGGAATGTTACTTTGTGGGATTTCTGAATCAAACCAAAAACAGTCTGTTGTGACATGTTCTCACTGTACCTCCTTCTCTTTAATCTGGAGTTTTTCCTGAGTGTGTCGGAGCTGTTCTTCCAGCCCAGAGTCTTTCCTCGCAGTCGGCTGTGGCTCTTCTTCCTCAGATTTCAGAAATTCCTGCATTATGAAGTTTTGGCTCTCATCACCGCCATCTATGAAAAAGGCAGGGTTTTAAACAAGTGAACCATGCTCAGTTTTCTGGAAAACCTTCAGAGAAACATCAGTGTTTAGTCCTGAACTATTCTTTTGAAATCATGACTCAGAAGTCTTGCCTCTGAGGTTTTGGATTTCCTCTCTTAAACTCTGGTTGTTTTCTTCCAGCAGGCAAATGTTGTACTGCAACTCCTGCTTCTCTTGTCTTAATGATGCCACCTCCTCCTGCAGCTCGACCTCTCTGGCTCTGCATAGCTGCACAAGGCACAAGTTGTTTTTTTTTTTTTTCCCAAATCATTTCAAAATCATTTACATTCAAACCTCTGACTATACACTCAGTATTACAGTGCAGCATACCTCCACCTGACTGTGCAGCTGTTGCAGCTGATCATTACTGAGGTGCTGGTTCTCCCAGAGTTGTCCAGAGCTCAGCTTCAGCTCCTGGTAAAGGCTCTGCCACCTCAGGGCCTCTGCCTTAGCTGTAATCAGTGCTTCCTGTTGGAAAATGACACAATGCATCTTTAAAAAGTCTACTGCAGTAAGGATTTTTATATTAGTGACCTGCCTCCAGGTTGCCAGAGCCCAGTTAATTTAGTGATAATTTTACGGTCAAAGAGAATCATTGTAGGTCATTTGAATGAATGGTTTCACCTGCAGTGTCTCAGCCTTGCATAGTGCCTCCATTTTCTCCTGTGTGGCCTTCTGCAGAGCAATCAATGCCTTTTCCTCATATTTCACACTCTGCTTCTCCATCTGTTGCACCAGTTTCTTCACTCCATCTTTTGGAAACTTCTGTGGGGACACAACACTGATTAGACAGATCTACAAAAGTCGATGAGTTGTGGTGCAAGCAAAACAACAGCGAAGCACCAATGTGAAAGATTCAGTAATGTCAGCGGGGCTGGGTGTTTTAGGAAAGAGTAAATATATGCAGAAATCTTAGAAAAAAGAAATCCACCGTGATCAAAAATCTGCCAGGGGATAAATCTTCACCTACCTGCAGACACACTTGCAGCTGCGCCTCTAGAGTCTTGATCTTGTTTCTCAGAAGATCCTCACTGCAGCGCGACTGTGTGGGTTAAAGAGGAAATGAGTTACTGTCACGTTAACGTACAGATGCAAAATTAATGGTTCACATATCAAAAGCGCTGACAGATAGAGTGTTGTTTCACAGGTGCACTCACAAGCACTGCACTGGTGCAACACAACACTGCAATCAACAGTCAAGCTGTCCAATGATAACAAAGCTTTGTGAAAAATAGCTTATAAAGACGAAAAACTTAATTCTTTGAGTAAAATTGATCAAATCACTTTGGAGGTTAAAACAACATAATAATAAAAAAAGAAACTAGTGAAACAAAAACAATTTCTGTCCTATTTATTACAACAAGAGCAGTCAAAAGAGAGCTGATGGGGATGCCTAGCAACTATAATAGCTACTGTCAAACTGGTACACCCTTCCTGTGTAAGAATGACAGCTTTAACTTGTCATATAGACGAGAACGGAAGCAGGAAGCTCGAAACCACAAAACTGCAAGGGCCTTCCTGAGACATCAGCAGCCATACACGGTTGGGTGCACAACGTTAAGAAAGATCGGTTTAACAGCAGACGAGAAAGAGCAGTGGCTAGCAGGCATGCGACCTTATAACACAAGACATAAATGCTTTCTGTTTTGAAACTGGAACCCTTTAAGACCATGGGTGTGTTAGATGTGTGTAAACAGCCTGTACAAACTGTGTGCCTTACTGTCCACGCCATGTTCGAGGAGTTCACAAGGTTTTGTGCGCTCTCATGGAGAGTCGCCAGCTTCTTCCTCACTGTCTCCTCTCTCCATAGGGCCTCCTGACAGAAAATAAACAGCAGAAGACTGAGCTACAAAAGCAAAACACATACAGTGCAAATCTGAACTCATTTGGCACAATAATTTTCACAGCCTTCATAAACCTGCTTTGAACATTTGAAAAAAAAAAAAACAGCTCAGGGTGGATTTGTTTGATTTACCTGCATGCAGTCAGATAATTTCTGGATATCCTGTTGTGAGAAAGCAAAGAACAATTAAAAACAGTTGAGCTTTGCATATAAAATATCAGATCAAAACAGGGTTGCCACTAGATTATGAAGGGTTTCCCTTCAGTATAAGAAGAATTCTAGCCACTCATCTTTGATGATTATTTCCAGACCTTAATCCTCGCTGGAGTTAATCCTCCCTCTGTTAGCACCCAAGCCTAATAATCAAATATTCTTTTAAGGAAATAGTAGAACTTGGACACTTACTGATTCTTTGACAGTGATAAAGCCGGACCTGTGTGGAGGGAAGTATCTAATTAGAGAAATCTAAAACACTGATCTGAGCTGTTCTCTTATTAAAGCTGAGATTTAATAATCAAACTAGCTTTTGAATGAACTCACTCTGTTTGCACACTGATCTCATGATACATCTTCTTTGGGGGAATATTTTCAGTTTGCACTGATGGTTTTTGGGTCATCTTTTCTGTCTGGAAGATAGTTTTCGTACTTGTCTTTTTAACTAAGAGAAAGAGGAAAACAGAATTGTTAGTGGCACATATCAACCACCATTTTACAGCACTTGTTAAGAATGTACATAATATTCTTACTATTAATATCACTGTCTTTTTTGTGCATGCTTTTACTCCAGTGCTGCCTGGATTCCATCGTCAGTGGTGTAAAGATAGAGGAGTTATTCTGTGCATGAACTTTCTCTTGCTGCATTGGTGTAACTGGTTGTGACCATAATGAAGCCTGAGGAAATGAGAGGGGAGAAAAGGAGATGAATGTGTTACCCTACCTTCCCTTTACCTAAAAGGATGGAAGGGCTCCAAATAATATAAAATAGTAATTTTACCCATTTGCTGGTGCTAGGACCATCAGGTATTATGCTCTCTGGGGTTAGAATCATTACTGAATGACCACTAACAGATGAAAAATTGCTTGTATTTGTATGCTGAGCCTCAGACTTCGTGCTGGAATGATGATGCTTAAATGAAAATGTCGCTGGACGATGTAGTCTCTTCGAGGAACAGTTTTTGCACTTCGAACTGGGCGGCTCTGGGCTCACTGATCTCCTTCTGAAAAATTCCAGATGCCTCTTTTCCTTAAGTTCAGTCTTGATCAGTCTCGTGTCAAAGTCTCTGGTAGGGCTCCGGCAAGAAGTGACGTTGTTCCGTCCTCGTAAATGCTCACGTTTCTCTGCTCTGACCTCCACTTTCTGGTCAAATTCTCTCACTGGGAAGTGTTGTACTCCACTGATGCTCAGAGTGTCCATGGCAGCTCCTCTGGCTGTTATGTTGCCTCAATGCTGCAGATACAGTGCATTGTGAAACTCTTAACCATTTATAACACAAAGACATTAGTGAGTGTTGCTGAAAGTTAGTAATTAATATCAGCAGGTGTATTCTGAGCTGACGTGAGCTGTGAAAGGCAAAGTGTATCTTTGACATTCTGGGTGTTCTGCACGGCTAAGAAATGCATTTTTCTGTGAACTTTGCAGGATGAAGCAGCTGCAACAATTGGATAGCTTTAAAAAGTAGCTTTTGAGTTTTATCAGAAAGCTCATTTAACTCCAGACACCACATTTGTCAACAACAGATTACCGTCAGCCCTGGAAACTGTTGATTAAGGATGTTCAAGTGCAAGATAATTTTAAGATAAAAATGCTGTCTAATGAGCAAGAAACCTTGCTGAAGCTTACCTTTGGAGCCATCTCATTCAGTGGCGGTGGGGGGGGGGGACTCCTCATGAAGTGACTGAGAAGGCATCCATTTTCTCTCTATTCTCAAAAGGTCTCTCCGGCTTTGTCTCTATTTCACATGTAGCTGTTTCTGTTGAGCATAATTTTACAGGAAGTGAAGAGAACCACCGCGTCATATGTTCCTCTATCTCAGCAGCCAGTCGCACCACACTTATGCCACACACGGGTGGGCCCCAAGATTACAGACAGCCTCGGCCAATTTCCCCCTGCGTGCAGTCTGGGATAAAACACACCACTTGGGAGAGACAGCTGTATTTTGAGAAAAAAAAATGAACTGGTTATATCAGAAGCATCATCTCTCGTTCAAGTAGATTGATGATTGATGATGTAACAGGTCACCTACTGTGTCATTTACTTTTAAATGAGTGACAAACTAACCTAAAACTTTACTTTACTTTACTTAGTTAAACTTTACTTTACTGTAAATTTCCCCATTGTGGGACAAATAAAGGAATATCTTAACTTATCTTATCTTACTTGGTTTCAAATCAGATGAAGGTTTTGTACATTTTCTGGATCTTAGCGTCACCTTGATTGAGGTTCTGGTCCTCTTTGCTTGTTCAAATTCATCATCTTGTGTGAAAGTGCTGCCATAAAGCCAAGCATTACATTTTGGAAATATAGCATATACCAAGAGTTACCCCCCCCCCTCCCCCCCATTGAATTCCTTATTGTAGAACAGCAGGAAAATAATTTTAAAGCTTACATTAGCTTTTTTTATTTGTTTGTTTGTTTTTGATAGCATACAGAACTACCTTTTGTTATTTTAACCAGAAGTAAAGGTCATGACACAATGACATACTCTCTTTTTTCAGTTTGTAAAAAAACAACTTGGTTTGTTTGTTTTTGTTATGTCTTTTACAGATCTTAGTATCATTCACTTATGGTTATACTATCTATTTTTGGGCAATCTGCGGTCTTGTTATGATCTGTGGTTAATACCAAGTGCAATTTTGTAAGTGAATGAGTATGGTATTGTAACTGCGTAAATATTGTACATCACTAAAATGTGTAGGGAAACACATATTAATAAAAGGTTAAAAAGATAAAGGCATATCTACCCTGGGTCTGTTTTGTGTTCCAGCCTTACCTTTCTCTTGTTACCTGTGCACTTTGTTTGTTTACTCGATGTTTTGGCTTTGTTAGTTTTAATTAAAAAAAGAAATTTTAAAAAAGAAAAGAAGGGAAAAGAGTATAAAATTCACGCTACAAAGACTAAAATCTGTATATTCGTACGTGGCGCCATCTAGAGACCGCTGCTCTGGCAACACCTAAGCGTCGCTGTAATCTCGCGTTGTTTCGAGATATTTTGTCCGTTGTCCGCCATACTTGTGGCTCTTTGCAGAAGGGCACGGAGAGGCCGAAACAAGGGTGCCCGGCGAAGCAAGTACTCTGCACTTCGTCATTCAAACATGCTGTCCAGGCTCGTTTTTCTCTCAGGTATTTACAGCACGAGTTTTTGATGTGACAGGTAGAGACGTCTGTCTGGGTTTGGCCGAACTGTCCGGCAGAAAGTAAACAGCTTCAAGAAGTGAATGTGAAGGGTAAAACGAAGGCCGCAAGCTAGTGCTAGCTGGCTTTCACAAATATAACTAAAAACCAGAGATTTTCTCCGAGGATGTTACTTACTTATTTCATGGCGTTTCTTATCATCTACTACTATGTATACAGAAATTTTGTTTGTATGCTTATTGGATATGTGTGCTTATTTTATCTCAGCAAGTTGAAGCTGAGTTAGCTGACGTTAGCTCTACATGCTTGCAAATGTCACTTCATTGACAACTACTTTTTTATACATTGTGTGTATATATAGAGATACCTCTCTGCCTTCCAATGTTCTTTCTCTTAATTCATTCATAATCTATTTATATAAAGCCAGCCAAAGTCCCGAAACCTGACATGGAGTTTTATTTTGCTACGAGTCGCAAATGTCAAGACTTTTGAGATTGTGACTGAAATTAAACTTGCAGGTTGTTCAGGTACACTTAGCCAAACTTTGTGCTGTTAAAGTCATCCGTCAGTGGTCCATACAATTTAAAGTATCTTCCCATTCATCAAAAAATAAGCATATTTTGTTGTTGATTTAGCTTTTTTTTCTTATGCTTGTCTCTTGTGCTTGCAGCCAGCTCTCTTAAAGGCTGCAGCCCCATTGGAGCTGGGTATGTATATTTTATGTTGCTTTGTTTCTTTACAGTGCAAATTGATGCACATACTCAAGTAAAGCATAAATGAGAAGCTTTAGGTCCAACTTGGCATTTTCAACTCAACTCTCAGTACTTGCTAAAAAAGAAGCCAGAAGCCAGCAACACTCACTAACTTGTATTATTCCATCTGATGAAGTAAAGCAGCCTTGTGAGTTGATGCACAGAAATATTACAGCACACAGAATCATTTGGAAGTAGTTGGCAAGGAAATATATGGTGAAATTTAAACAGAGAATTGACATGGAGAAGTTTATATCAGCTCATTAGCAACTGTAACTGCATTAAAAGCTTCACATAGCATGTTTGTCTTTCTGAAACCAACTATTGATAATTGGCCTCAAATATCTTAAAGTCGGGCCAAAGTATTAGCATTTAAATCAGCTGACGGTGTTATGGAAAGGTGGCTCTAGCCAACGCAAAAGGGGTTAACAGGCCAACCTGCTTGTCCATAACAGATGATCTAGTCACTAATCACTGTGTTATATATTTGATATTATTCTTTATCAACAAAAAAAGCAAATCCCTTGAAGTATGTCTTTCTCAAAGTGGCTAATTATTTTTCAGTTTGGTTCATGCCTCTCGCTCCTTGCACACCTCGTCCCAGAGTCTGGCCCCTGTTCCCCCTCTGCCAGAGAAGGGAGGCAAGGTTCGCCATGGCATCATCCCAGAGGAGCTTTTCCAGCTGTTGTACCCCAAAACTGGAGTCACAGGTGGGTTGTTTTCTGTCAAATGCACAGCTTAAGTTGTGCTATCCAATACTTAAAAAGTCTCCCTCGTAAAAATGTAACTTTTTATGTGACTGCACCATCTGTGTTTTTTGATCACCCTCATAATAGCAACATGCTCTGGAGGAAGCTGCAGTTTGAAAGAAAGAAGGACATCTCTCATTAGATGAACACTGTATTTTCTTTTCCTTTTCTTAATAGGGCCCTACATGCTGGGTACTGGCCTCATCCTCTACATGCTTTCCAAGGAAATCTACGTCATCAACCATGAGACGTTTGCTGCTGCCTCAATAGGTGCAGTCATCATATATGCTGTCAAGAAATTTGGTCCAGATGTTGCAGCTTTTGCTGATAAACTGAACGAGGTAGGTTGGTAACCTCATGAACATTTTTTTTTATTTTATTTTTGTCTATTTTATCTTGTATAAAGAATATGAAACTTCACATTGCACATTCTAACATTAGCCCACAGGTTTTCAAATTTTAATTCTTTTTTTCTTGTGCTTAGTCTGTGCAATTCCTCCTATAAACCTGCTTTCTATTCCCTCTTCAGGAAAAAGTTGCCAAGGCCCAGGAGGTGAGATCTTGCTATGAACAGCCTGGCCCAGGGAATTGAGGATGAGAAGAAGGAACAATGGAGAGCAGACGGAAGAGCAATGCTCTTTGATGCTAAGAAGGTAAACGCCACTGGATTCTCACGTTTCTGGTTTTCAATATTCTCTCAAATCATGACATTGCTGCTTGTGCATTGACACTTTAGGATGTATTGACAGTTGAGACTTCAGGTTTGAGACTTCAAATGGCTGGATGTTAACATCTACTGGCAAAAGTAGATATTGCAACAACCTAGGAGAGCTGAGTGATAAAAGCAGTTGGCATGGACTCCTGTTGACTTTGGAAGCTGAGAACAAAAAGCAAACATATTGTTTGTTAAATACAAAAAAGAAAAAATATATAATTTGTAAGGGGACAGTACCAGCTACAATACCTTGACAAGTTGATATATTTAGAAATAAGGAGTGTGTTTAACGGCACATTTCTGGGCAAAGCTCCAGCAGAAAAAAAAAAATTGTTTTTGTTTTCACACTTGGTTGTTTTTAAAATAGCTTTGGTTTTTGCAGTTACTCTACAGGTAGTTTAGTCCAAACGTCACTATTTCCTAGTAATTTATTTTCTTTTACTGTCTCCTTTTTCTTGATGTCTTCCATAACTAAGTGCATGTTGATGAGACTGGAGCTCCTTTAGAATCAAACCATGTACCACAGAACCTTGTTCTACTCATCAGAAATTTTTCTGTATGGTTGTAGTTGAATGTTCGGGCTTGTAATGCTGCAGAATGACTTTAAAATCGATGATATTCCTTTCTTTAAAATGCCTAGAACTTTTCTGTGTATCAGATTTCCAACTGTTATTGAATTTGTGTCACATTTTTGTCTCCCTTTCAGAACAATGTGGCCATGCTGTTGGAGACCAACTACAGGGAGAGGCTACATATGGTGACCAGTGAGGTGAAGAGACGTTTGGACTATCAGATAGCCCTGCAGAACCTCCACCGCCGGATGGAGCAGGAACACATGGTCAACTGGGTGGAGAAGAGCGTCGTCAGCAGCATCACTCCTCAGCAGGTTAGTTTAGTTTTTTTTAGGTCTCCATCTAATTGATCACTTAATGCTTTGCTGATGTTTAAAAAAAATGCAATATTGTGGCTGTAAAGATCAGTTTATTGTAACTGTGATTAGTGATTTTCGAAGAAGTGTTTTTTTATTATTTGTTTTTAATTGAAGAGAGAAAAGGACAATAAGTTTTTCTCTCTCTCTCTCTCTCTCTCTCTCCCCCCATCTATCTATCTATACTTTGTATCTTCTCATCCATAAGGATTTTAATTTATTTTTTAGTAATATTAGAAGATGACATTAATATTTATATATTGACTTCTTCAGACTCTTTTAAAGCCCTTTATTATCTGTGAAAGAAGTAAATTGAGGGAAGCTGCAAGTTGGTTTCATAACCTGTTTCTGCTGTGAAGGCATCTGGGGATATTTGCATTTTATTTTGTTTTTTCGCCTTTCAAGATATTACTTTAGTGTTTTTGGTTTTAAGTGAAACTAAGCTGAATAAACATTTTGGGCATCTCCCAGCCACATGAAAAACTGTAAACTTTAAGTGATAATACACACAACAGTTTTGCACTGGAACTCTCGCTTCCAAATTAATATCATATTTTTAAATCTTTAAATATAATAAAGTGACTTAGAAGAAGAAGCTGGTTGTGGGTGTGAGATGGTCTAGTGGTGAAGGTGTGCAAATGTGCAAAAATGGCCTGCTTTTATATTATCCCCCTGCTTTAGGAGTTGCTATTTTAATCTATATAATTGTTGATTGGTCAATTTATTTTATTTCAGTATTTTTTTTGGATTACTTATAAGAACTTTAATTTTCATGTCTGTTCCAAAATTGTAAGATGGACTTTACTCTGTGAGGTGGATAGCAGCTCTACTTAACAGGTACTATTCAGTTACTAACATCTGTTATTGTTGATTTTAATGTTTTTCAGGAGAAGGAGAGCATCGCTAAATGCATCGCAGACCTGAAGGCACTGGCTAAGGTCACTCAGACCAAAGCTACAGCCTGAACAGTCATCGCTCTAGAGAAGACTACTTAAACCCCCAACTCATAGCCCCAAGAGGAGAGACCTCTTTTCTTCATGAAATAAACTATTTCCTCTTTAACAGTTGTCTATGTTAATACTATGGGTGTGTACAGTATTTACACGTCAGCAGATGGTAAAATAAATGGTTCTCTTATTCAAATTCAGCTGTTTATTTATTTATATATATTATATACACATACATCCATACATACACCCACACCTACAGTGCCTTGCGAAAGTATTCGGCCCCCTTGAACTTTTCAACCTTTTGCCACATTTCAGGCTTCAAACAAAGAAATTTTAAATTTGTCAAGAATCGAGTGGGGCACAATCGTGAAGTGGAATGAAATTTATTGGATATTTAAAAACATTTTTTTTACTGTAAAGTGGGGCGTGCAATATTATTCAGCCCCTTTGCGTTAATACTTCGTAGTGCCACCTTTTGCTGCAATTACAGCTGCCAGTCTCTTGGGGTTTGTCTCATCAGTTTTGCATTCTTCCTGTAAAACAGCTGGAGCTCAGTGAGGTTGGATGAAGAGCGTCTGTGAACATCAGTCTTCAGCTCTTTCCACAGATTCTCGATTGGATTCAGATCTGAAATTTGACTTGGCCGTTCTAACACCTGGATACATTTATTTGTGAACCATTCCATTGTAGATTTGGCTTTATGTTTTGGATCATTGTCCTGTTGGAAGATAAAACTTCGTCCCAGTCTCAGGTCTTTTACAGACTCCAACAGGTTTTCTTCCAGAATGGTCCTGTACTTGGCTCCATCCATCTTCCCATCAATTTTAACCATCTTCCCTGTCTCTGCTGAAGAAAAGCAGACCCAAACCATAATGCTGCCACCACCGTGTTTGACAGTGGGGATGGTGTGTTCAGGGTGATGAGCTGTGTTGCTTTTATGCCAAACATACCACAGACTCTCCCACCTCAGCTGTAGATCTCTGCAGTTCATCCAGAGTGATCATGGGCCTCTTGGCTGCATCTCTGATCAGTCTTCTCCTTGTTCCAGGTGAAAGTTTAGAGGGATGGCCGGGTCTTGCAGTGGTCTGATACTCTTTCCATTTCAATATGATTGCTTGCACAGTGTTTCTTGAGATGTTTAAAGTTTGGGAAATCTTTTTGTATCCATGTCCAGCTTTAAACTTCTCCACAACAGTATCTGGGACCTGCCTGGTGTGTTCCTTGGTCTTCGTGATGCTCTCTGAGCTTTAAACAGAACCCTGAGACTATCACAAACTTTAAACATCTCAAGAAACACTGTGATACTCTTTCCATTTCAATATGATTGCTTGCACAGTGTTACTTGAGATGTTTAAAGCTTGGGAAATCTTTTTGTGTCCATGTCCAGCTTTAAACTTCTCCACAACAGTATCTGGGACCTGCCTGGTGTGTTCCTTGGTCTTCAGGATGCTCTCTGAGCTTTAAACAGAACCCTGAGACTATCACAGAGCAGGTGCATTTATAAGGAGACTTGATTACACACAGGTGGATTCTATTGATCATCATCAGTCATTCAGGACAACATTGGATCATTCAGAGATCCTCACTGAACTTCTGGAGTCAGTTTGCTGCACTGAAAGGAAAGGGGCCCAATAATATTGCACAGCCCACTTTTCAGTTTTTTATTTGTTGAAAAAGTTTTAAATATCCAACAAATTTCGTTCCACTTCACGATTGTGTCCCACTTGTTGTTGATTCTTGACAATAAATTACATTTTTATATCTTTATGTGTGAAGCCTGAAATGTGGCAAAAGGTTGAAAAGTTCAAGGGGGCCGAATACTTTCGCAAGGCATATATATATATATATATATATATATATATATATATATATATATATATATATAATATACAGACACTGTATGTAATTGATGCCATCATTAGATGGTCTGAATTTAAAAAAAGAAGCTTGAGCTACATTCCTGATTGCACATGTTGAGTTAAGACTTGAGACCTTTGATCACTGAAGGAGGCTCTGTGAGGTATTACATGGCCTTTGGACTCATAAAGGACAAAGATTTCCTGCTTTTTTATCAACACCTCATATGACAAATCAGGCCACCCCCTCCAGCTTTGTCACTCCCATCAGGTTGAACTTTTAAGGGGAAGCCAAGAAAATTTCTCTACAAGCTGTGTAAGGATCAGGTTTTTGTTGTTGAGAGGTTTTAGTGGAAAATCGCATTGATGTGACAGCAATGTCTCCGTTGCAGAGCTGACACTGACAGGTAGGTCGGTAACAATGGAAAAAAATTGCGTGAAGTGAATATGACTTTAAATTTTGATGAGGAAGGAAGATTAGATAAATCTTTATTGACAGAGGCACTGCATCCTGTTTTGAGTTGGAAAATGTGTTTGCTTTTGCAGAAAGTGGTTTTTAGTTGCCAGGGAAAATCATCGTACGGCCTACGTTCAGACCGGGAGGTATGTGACAGATCAGAGTTAAACATTAAATTAGAATAAACTGATGTGTGTGCTTTGGCACATTTAATTCAAGAGAAAAGTATTTGAGTTTTTACCTCTATGTACATAAACTGGGAGCAGTTTATAAAACAAAAAGGTAACTTCTCATCCACCATTAATGTTGGTCTGTTTAGTCCTTAAGCAAAGTCTTTGTGATATTCGTTAAAATTTGACTTATTTATAGGTTGAAAATGTAATAGTTGTAAGTTATTAACCAGGTAATGGGCATTCAGAACACCTCTAGATTTAGTTTCATGAAGTTTCACATTAACATTTTGCTGCAAATAAGTGCAAATAATTAGACAATAGATGACAAGTTCTAGAGCAGTACCACAATGAGGAAATCTTTGTCAGCAATGTTTTATCTACAGCATAAACTTATTGAAAGCTAATATCATTTACCATATAATGTAAGGACAGAGTAAACAAGAACATAAAACCTTTGAGTTTACTGAACTAAGATATGGTGTCTGTAACTGCAACTTATCATTTGGTGTACTAAATCAAAAGGGGAAACACCATCTACTTAATCTTCTGTCCAAGTTGGGTCTAAAGCTGGTGTCATTTTTATTAGTCATAAAGTCATAGAAGGGCAACTGAATGAGACCTGAGAATAAAGGGGGCCTAGACCAGAAAGCCAGTATGAAGTATCAACATTTGTTTTAAGTGCGTTAGACAATATCACTTATGTGCGACACAATAACAACGCCCTTCAAAAGTGACAAACAAAAGGACCAATCGTGGATTTATCTGCCACACAACATTCACAAAACTACTAAAAGATGCAAAACAGCTACAAAGGTTGCACTTATTTGAAACAGCCACAGCTTTCAAAACTTCCAAAACTTCCCAAAACTTTTCCATATCCCTTAAAAGGGATATGGAAAAGTTTTGGGAATTGGCTTTTTTACTGTCAGCCCCAAAGTTTGATATTAGAGTAAACAGCATGTTACCGTGTTACCCGGCAACAGTGCTGCACCTTTGTTGTGGTGTTTTATCAAAATATAGTTCCTTATATGTTTCTGTTGACAAGATTTTTTTTTCTTGTCTCATTTTTTCTAGTTATTTCTGTACAAAATAAACATCCAAGTTACAGCATGTCAGTTAGAATATTTTGGAGTTTTTAGAAGTTTGTTTTGTCACTAATATCAGGTGTAACAACTCCATCTCCAGATATTATGCTCAGCTAAAATAAGCAGGAGTTTGTCAGATTGGGTGGTTGGATGCACAGAGAACAGTAAATATGCTAATTCCCAAATTGTTGGTGTGCAGCTGTAACTGTGTTTATCTGGCTTTACACCTATTTCAGTCAGGATGTCTTGTTCTATACCAGAAAGGTGTGTGGGCCAATTAAAAGTCTGGGCTTGTAAGTTTTATTAGTTTATGACATTTCCATGCATGAACTGTCCCCATCAGAAGGTTTCTGTTCTTACAGGTTGGAGCAGTGGAAGAAGTTTAAAACACAGGTCATTCATAATGTATGGAAACCCTGGTCCATTCTCCTATGCCCCAGGGTGAGAAAATACTAAAATTGTGTTTCAAACATAGCAGTTTTTAAAAATCAGATTAAGCCATTTGAGATCTATTTTGAGATCTTAACAACACATTACACTGCTGTTCTGACCCCTTTGTATTAAAACACTATCGTACTGTAGTATCTAATCTCAGTTGCCTGTCGTTGTCCTTTAGGGGTTTCTCACAGGAAGACTTCCCTCAGCAGAGACGGGCCTTTCAACAAGATGACCCTAAAGGTTCACCCCTGGAGAAAAACGGCATCTCCAGACCCAGCGGAAGAAATATATACAGTATGTTCAGACATGAGAAACATATCGCCATCTGGTTATATGCTCATTTTGTGTTGAGACGTGTTCTTTTTTTTACATTAGTGCAGAGAAAGGAGTACTCAGAGTCGCTCAGCAAACAATCAAACAAGTTAAATGTCAGGGTGGAGGTACGAAATCTACACTCACATGGAGACATACTCTAAACTAACAATTCAGCCTTTGACTCTCTTCATCCGTGACCCTCCTCCTCCTCCTCTCTCTGCACAGCATCTGTTCACCTGTGAGCTGGATGGCAAGGAAGTGAGGTCAGTGGATGACTGTGTGAAAAAGCTCAAGAAGCTGGATGCCAGTAGTCGTCTGTGGGCTCAAGAGATGATCATGGAGATTCAGGGAGCCTATCTTCTGCTTTGTGACATCGAGACCAAGGTTGGCAGTCGTCTCCACAAGAACATTTGACGTGAAGCTTTGGTCCTAAAAGCTACATTCAGTAGATGCATTTATCAGAGAGGTTTTTGGCCTCGAGACTTTTTACACTCAAATTAGATTTTCCCAAAACTATAATGTCAGCTTTCAGTCCGAGGAACTTAGCTGCAGGGATTTACTTCTACTCAGCCTCAGGAAAACTAATGGGTGTGAAAAAAGAGTGAGAGAAAAAAGTTTGGCCAGTGGTTGTCATTTCAATTCACCCCACAGGTGATGGATTTGGTAGAGGCCAATGACCTGATACTGCCTTTTTCACTGGATTCCAGAAATCCTTTCTCCCTGGACGTTGGTGAATAGATGAAGGCAATGTTTTGATGAGACTGGAAAGTTCCTGCTGCAAAGCTGGAAGCACATTACCGAGTCAGAAGTGTGCCATTTTAGACGGATCTTTACTGGATTTAAGAGGCTTAATTTCAAACAGAGAAGAACCCAGAAATGAGGGTAATAAGAAGCAAACAGTAAGACAACCACAGCTGTTTTAGTTGTGATGTAATATTAACTAAAAAAAAAAACAAAAAAAAAAACTAATTTATATTGAAAGATAAATCAGCCTGCTTGTATCTGTGTTAGGTTTTGACAGCTGTCAAAAACACAGTTCTGAGCAGGAAACATGCCAGATGTTACTTCCTGTTATTTTCATCCTGGATGGGTTGTTGAGCATATAGAAAGTCAAGGGCCCTTCATACAGGTTATAGAGTCTTGCTGGCCAATTCAAACATTCACAAAGAGATACAAAATTATTTAAAACAACAATTGCAAAGGAATCTAAAAGGTCAGAAAGGTTAACATGGATATGAGTGAAACGACTCCAAAAACAGACAAGAGGCACTGCATGTCTACCACAAAGAAGAACAAATGTGCTGTATTGTGTATTCACTTCCATTAATTTGTGGCTGTTTTCTCTGACCCTGCAGGTGGAGCTGGAGTCCATACCTTTCAGTTGCATCACGCAAACCAAGGCTGTTTTGGATAGCTGCGTCTACAACTCTCCTGCTTACAATAACTGTGCAGGAGCGCGGCAGACACACCCCTCAGGTCTTCATGTTCCAGTGTGAGGAGACCACGGTGAGTCTCATTTCTCAAGAACCATCCGTGAACTTAAATCTGACCTTCCTGGAAGCCCCAGAGAAGGAAGAATGTTTGTCATCGTTAGTCATGCTGTTAGTGTCACAAACTGTAAGGGTGACATTAAAGGCCGTTTTGTCGTACCAGGCGGATGTGATTAAGGGTGATCTGGATAAGGCATTGAAGAGAGGAGGCACTGAGCTGGAGCCACGCAGAGAGCAGTTTGACATTAGGTACAGTGTTTGCAATGTACAAGCAGATACAATTTGTTTCAAAACAATATTTTGAGAAAGCAAACGAATGGCAAAGACAGATCAGGCAGTGACTGGTGCTTGTTTTCAGGGCTAATCTGGAGAGCATCATTGGTCAGCATACTCCAGGAAGCTTTCCAGCAGGGTGGCCCCCATCCTGTGAGACAAGAGAGGACTCCTCCACCACCAGGACCATGTGGCCCCACAGTGGAACACCAGAGAGTCAAGTACACTCAAAGCATAAATTAAAAAAAAAAGAAGAAGAAATTTAACATATCTGTTCTCAAATAAGTGATAAACTGTTTTATGCTGTTCTCACCCTCTTTAAATTTTGCCTCACTTTTAATCAGTTTACATGCCTTCCCCACGTGTCCGTACTCCACAAGAAGACATGATATATCAGAATGACCTTCATGAAATGGGTGGCAGCCCAGACCTCCCTGATGAGATGGCGGACATGGAGAGGGACACGGTTAGTGCTGTGATTACTCTTCTGACGAGCATCACTCGATCATGAATTATCACGAGACCTGTGACGGGATCAGTTTCTCTTCAAGGCTCAACATGCTCTGGGTTTCCTACGTTTCAGAATTTCATCTCATGCTTTTATTCCTTTACTCAGGAAATTTTAAACCATGTTATAAGTGATGTGGAGATCTTCATGGAAAAAATGTCAGCTGCGGCAACAAACTCTTCACCGCAAGACATAAAGAGCAAAAAGAAAAAAGGCTTCATGAAGAAAAAATCTAAGAAATATGGTAACATCCTTCACCAATTTATCTTCCCACAGACACCTACATGTACATGTAGTCCTTTAGGTTAAGAGCATAGATTCTAAAGCGCTGATGTTTGTATCTAATAAGTATTTTATCAGATGGTATCTCTCCTGCAGAACCAGTTAACGATCTGCCGCCCTGGGATGAATATGTTTCCTTTCTTCAGAAAATCAAGTTGGGATTCAATCTGCTGGTAAAGACTTGTTCAGTCTTCACACATTTCAAAATGGCCAAAGTGGTTGGAAAGATGCTTGACTGCAGCAGAAAAACTCTTCATTACATTACAGGGCCAGCTGGGCAGCACTCTCGCCAGGCCTGGAGCTCCTGAATATGTGCACATCTTTTTTGATAAGTTAGTCCAGGTAAGCTCTTCACAGTCCAGTTATTTCAAGTCTTGACCATCTGCTCATAGTTCTCAGTCTTCGTTGTTACAGTACATGCTTCATCCTTTCCAGACAGTCCCCCGGTTTCCTGCAGACCTGCCTACCACTGTGGTCTCTCCCCTGTTGACAGAGGCGGCCCTGGGGCTGCTCAGTCAGGTCGTAAGCCCGGAGGAAGATCAACTGTGGAGGTCTCTGGGAGATTGCTGGAACGTCTCCAGGTGCCGTAGCCTTTACAATCCTCTGACACAGCTTGTAAAAGCTTTTGTTATGTAGCTTACTGATTCTGAATACACCTATAGCCTGAGCTGACACGCCTGAACTTTGGAGCGTAGTCCACTTTGCTGTTGATGTGTCAACATGCGTCAATGCTACATTCATTACGTATGGAAAAATAAGTAGATGGTGTGTTTAAAGGCATGTGGAGTGCCAGAAAGAGGAAAGTGGCGTCAAATATTAGAAACCCAGTCTACTACTGCCAGCTCCCTCTTTTTGGAAAATGATATGCTGTAAATCTTTCATCTTAAATGTGTGGATCTGAACAATATTACTGGAGGGAATGGGAACTGGTTATTTACTTTGGCCGTGTAGGACAAGGAAGTACTATGAGGGAAATACTGAAGTAATTATTGGTCCGTCATAAAGCATTAGCCAGTAAAAATAATGCGGTTTCAAATGTGTTTCTTTATAGGGAAAACATTCTTCATGCTGTGTCAACTTAATCTAGAAAAAACTATTTGTATTAAAGAAAATTCTTGCTAAAAAGTGGAGGGGTTAATGTTTAAAACCTTAATTTAACCAAGATTTTAAAATATATACAGTGATCCCTTGCCAATTTGCACTTTAAGTTCCGTGGTTTTAGTTATTCGCATATTTTTCAGAAATATATAATATAATAAAAAAATCAAAAAAACATCACAGGATGTTGTGCGCGTTCTCTCACAGCCAAGAAACGTAGTGGGCCAGCCTGGCCCCTTTACGAAGGTGGCCTTATGGGTAATGGAGTGTGTGTTGTGGGACGGCAGAACAAAAATGGGGTTAGATGAAAAGTGGAGTGAGCGTAAACAGCAGCCCAGCGTGTATAGATTTACATTCTCTGTTAACCGACAGGAGCCCAACAATACAACCTGTGTGATGTTACAAGTTCCTGCAGTGCCAGAATAAAGTGCCCGTTCCATGCAGAGTAAACCGGACTGTTTCTTTTGTTGTTGTTGTTAGTGGGTTACCCGCTAATTACGAGCCAAAAATAGCACAATACCAGCAGTTTATTTACTACAGTTACTACCAGAGGCTGTGAAGGTAACAGAAAGACCCCAGTTTGTCTTGTTTCGCTGCAGTGTTTCGCTACGTTTTTTGCGGTTTTCAAACATATTTTAAACACATTATTTAGGCTCAGGGGGGCTCCGGCTCCTGTTGGCGGATTTTGATTTTCGTGAGGGGGGCACCCACTTGGTAACTGAGAAATCACTATTTTATGCTTAACCAACTTTTACAAGAAAAGCTTTATTTTATTTTTGTTAACACATTTGTAAAAAAACAAACAAAAACAACAACAAAGGTCTCTGTTTTGTGAATCAGTTTGAAACTCCGAGCCTGTTTTGGAATTAAAAGGTTACATGTTGATTTGTGATGCTGATTTTAACGACCTTTAGAAAATGATAGGTAGTTGGTTTCATTTTTAAGTAATCACTTTTGCTTTTGGGGTTTCCCCTAAAGCTTAAGCGTATTTTATTTATTTATTTGCACATGGACATGGATACAAAACCCAAAAGCTCCATCAAGGGGAGCGTATTTCCTGTCCTGGAGATCATTTGTGTTATTTGTTTGCATAATACCTATTTAGTGGGTAATTTAATTGAAACATATAATAATACCACTCTGCCAGCCACAATCTTTGACTGATCAGTTGACCAGAGTGATTGGGACTCTCAGGAGGAAGAGCATTATAGCTGATGCTTGGTCTTCTGTGCTGGATTAAGTAACTACTACTTAACTAAGTAGTTTGTTGTTTAATTGTCTTCAGTGTCGTTTTACTTAAGTGCGAGGTGATTAAAAAAAAAAAAAATATGTTGTTTTCCAATGTGAAATATTTGAGGGGCTCTGAATCCAGTACACTCATTGTTGGTAACGATTTTCCATTGTTAACCCGTATGGCGATAAATTTGAAACTCTAATGTAACAAGTTTGTGGGCAACAGGAGTAGAGCAGAATAAGTCAAAATGAAGACCCAAATTAAAAAAAAAAAAAAAAAAAGACAAGAATGAAATCCAGTCTGGAAATTGAATCCACTCAGGAAACTCATGTTTTGGAGTTCAGCTGTTCAATCCTCTTGTTCATCTTTACTGTGTTTTTTTGCTACACTAGATGAAGAAGAGCGATTCTTTTCTGAATGCTGTTTACTGCTGGTAGAAGGATGAGTGTCAGGATGCAGTGGCACAACAGTTCCCTGTGTGTGGGAAAGTGACAGGAGAGGGGTTTGTGTGGCTAAAAGGGCTCGTGACTGAGGATCAAATGAGCTGGGAATGAAAACTGAAGAGAAAGAAGCTAATACAGAGCTTCTCAGACAGAGATAAGGCTGCAGCAATATTTCAAACATTAAAAGATGTAAACCTAGTAAATCTCATGAATCACATTGTGTACATAAAATTTAAATTGTTAAGTGGCCCTTTTCTTGAGTCGACTTATGACTGCCTTCATATGCCTTTTTTTTTGTCTCTTTCAGTTTTTTCTATCTTTTTTGGTTCCTTCCAGGTCTAACTGGCCTGATGATGACATCCCACCTTACATCCCTGAGTTCTATGATGGCTGGCAGCCACCTCCACCTTCTCATATGCCTGCCCCGCTCCATCATCAAAACGGTCCGATGAGCAGGAGCAACAGCCAGCGCTTCCCAGCCAACAGACCCAGTGGACAAAGAAATGATAGCCCGAGCTTCTCACCGCGAGGATCGCAGCGACAACCTGAGAGGGTACCATATTAATCCAATGGCACCTTTTACAAGCAGATTTGTTCAATTAATGGAATTCATGGATGTAACTCATTTTGAAGTCAAACAGCAGGAACGTCACAGGCCCTCCTCAGTTTCAGAAACATCTTTGGTGCTATATTTATAGTACGTTTTATCAGAGACACGAGCCACTGGTCAGCACAACACACCCAGCTGTTGTAGAGTGTGTTTTCCCGTATAAAAGATAACGTTGCTGGATAACTGATGATGACAGTACCTAAAATAATTACTCAAGGATAGGGAAGTATCTCTCTAACTGTTCCAATCATAGCCAAGGCTTCCACCTGGTAGTTAACACCTGTTTAAGTTCCAGTTTACAGAGAAATATGGGGAAAAAAAATCCCTGTGAAAATATTATCAAAAATGTATATATCTTTGGGTTGATCATGTGGCTCTTTGTCTTTTACAGCCTATGGACAACAGTCCATGGAGTTCACCACCACCTGCACAGTAAGCACATCTGGCTGCATGATCACATGTGGCAAACATTTCTCCAGTTCAGACTGTACTTTTCTCTGGTTGTGTGCACTGCTGTCACTAAGTGCCTGCTGTGTTTAAGGTCCAGTGAGGCACCACTTCACATGCGTGTCATTTACGACTTCATGGCCAGGAACAACAGAGAGCTGAGTATAATGAAGGGCGAGGTGGTTGAGGTGAGAAACAGAAACAAAAAAATGTCTCAAAAAACAAATGTCTACTGTCCAAAAGGGTGAAAAGATTTCTTTCAGCCTTAGATAGAAATGACAGAAATCAAAAGAGTTCACAGTACGTTATACAATGCAAACTATTATGTTACATTATTGAAATAAAGTAACGTATTGTGATGTCCGTCTCCTATTACACACTTTGCGTCCTAAAAGAATTACTTACATTTTTCACTTGATCATCCTCTCCTGCATGTTGATCTGCCATAGGTGTGACATCATTATTTAACTGGACCTGGGGCCGGCGCAAGCTGGGTTAATGGTTAATGGTGGAGAACAGTCTGGCAACCTTCTGGTTGAAGGGCAACCAACTCTTCCCAGAAGGCAGCCAACTTTTTAGGCTCAATTATGTTTTTTCACCTTCAACAATGACTTTAACTTTTTTTTTTTATCAGTTACAAATAAGTTTAATTCTGTGAATCTATCAAAGTAATAATCATGGCTGCAAAGATGTTCAGGAAATTGAGAATTTTCATTTTTCTTTTCTCTTGTGCAGGTGGTTCAGAAATCTAAGCAATGGTGGCTTGTTCGCAACTCCCGTAATGAGGAAGGCAATGTTCCCCAGAATGTTTTGGAGCCAGTAAAGAGCGGTGGATTCATGGAAGAGCCACCGGTGAGCTAAAGGGCTTGTAGCCCTCCTGAGAGACCTGCTTAACAGATTTAATGTCATACTTAAATCCCTTCATTCTCTCCACAGCGGGACTCTTACAGTCCAGTGACTCTGGACATAAACTCCACACCTACAGAGGTGAAAGCCTGGCTTACGTACAAAGGTTTTTCCAAAATGTGAGTACCCCCCTTCAGCATTCTCGAAATTTCTCATAACAAGACCCATATCTAACAGTTTAAGTTGTCAATTGTGTTTTCTGCCTTCTCTTGGACAGCACCGTTTCCAGCCTTGGAGTACTTAATGGAAAACTGCTTCTGGGAATGTCTAAAGATGAAATAAGGATTGTGTGTCCAGAAGAAGGCGGAAAAGTCTTCTTCCAGCTTCAGGCAGTGAAGTCATCAATTGCAGTAAGTAACGTGTCAGGTGATACTAACATCACAAGTGTTGTGTATGTGTAATTTTCATCCTGTTCTCTGCAGCTGGCCAGCGAACCATCAGGACCGTACAATGGTCCATACGGCGGCCGCTACTAACTCCTGATGCAGTGCTTATGATTCTTTGCACCCAAGGATCAACATCTGGGATGAATGGATGCCTTTGTCTCAGGCATGATCCTGCTGCTCTCAGCAAAACCTGAATTTCTTTAGATTTAATTAGCTAATGTATTGTATAACTTATCAACAGCAATTATTTAAGTCTTTATGATTTTGATCATTACACACAAAATATACTGTAGGTATGCATCCTCGCATATACATTTGCACTCTTATATTAACGCCTGTTTAAAGCAATGATTATTTTAAGATGTGCTTTACGTTGTGCAATGTTAAACTGGAGTCTTAAATCGAAAGAAGCAAAGTTATTAGAAGATTTATTTTTGTCAAAAAATTGTTTGCAATTGTATCAAGTACTTTGAAATTAAAGTTTCCACTTCTGCACAAGGTTTCTGTTCATTTCATATAATATCAAAGCTAAAAAGCATTTTAGAAATGGCTTAACATGTTGAAATACATTGAAATAACACACAAATCTTTTTCTTGTCCTGAATTTAGGGTTTGTTCGGTCATTTGAACTTGGGAACTCCACTTTGTTTCTTTAAGGCAGTGGTTCTCAACCTTTTTTGAACAAATGCCCCCCTGGGCCACCATGATGCTCTTTTTAAAATTATTATTATTATTATTATTATTTTTACCTCAAAACGGTCCATAAAGGTTGTTGAGGTTTTGAGGTTGTTGAACTCATCCAGGCATGAGGGATGAAACCAGATGATGCAGATGATCCAGAACCTCGTACAAGATGAAGTCCACAAAAGTGATCTGTTGTGAAGAAAAGTTCAAATAATTAACAACATTCGAAAACAGCTGGGGAGGTAAAAACTCATTGCCAACTCATTTATAAGCTGAAGTGCTTATAAATATGCATGCCACGATTTTTGAAAAAAAAAATCGATTTAGATCGATTTTTTCTACTAGGATTTGAATCGATTTAATTAAGCCATGAATCTCGATATGGCCTCCAGGCCAGCAGAGGGCGCACTCGAGTTGAACTACGTTCTTGTTTAACGTCACAACAGGAAGGCGGGTGAGCAGCGGGCCTGTGCAGATTAGAAACTAACAGCCAGGGAGCAGAGAGCAAGCAAGAAAAAGGAAGGCGTGAGTTGAACTCGAAAGCAAGGTGAATTGGTAAAATTGGTGTTTCATTTTTGTTCAGACAAAAATAAATATACCTTAGTTTGTGCCTGGCTTATCTACCTCAGGAAAAAAAAAAGCATTCTCTGACGCAGTATTGATTTGGAAAAAGTAAGAAAAGATATTCCATGAGGAATGTACAGGTAGGTCCAGGAGGTCCTCTCAAAATAAAGCTGAAAAACTCTACACTTTGATCACATATCAGTAGTTTATTTTAAATCCCTTGTGGTGCATGAAGGCAAAAGAAAAAAAAAACAACAAAAACTCACATTTTCAGTTTCTTGCAGGTTAAAATTTAAACACAAAATAGACAAGATGAAAAATACATTTGATCTTTATTTTACAATAAAAATGTGTTTCTTTATTATTTATTTGATACAATTGGGAAGATTTCATATATTTCTATACTGATATATATTTAAAACCAAAAACAACTAGATAGAAGCTTATTTTAGTACTTTGTGTGGTCTGATTTTTTTTTTACAGCTTTAATATCACTATTACAAACTCACATATTTCTGCATCTTTTCAAATTCATACCACTATTTTAATGAGCTCATGTTATTTTTCAAAAAGGTTGAGGAAAACTGTTTTGACCTGACTATGATATGTCAAATGAATGAGATTCCTATTTTGACCTCAAGGTGGAAGTAAATACTTGATAAATGTGGCTTTTTAATAACTGTTCATGACAGGACGCCTCTAATGTTAAAAGGGTGACAAACCTTTTCACCAATAAGCCACTTCCGGTCTCTCAAGAAATCTGAGAACCGCTTCAGTGTACTTGGCAACTTCAGGAGGTACCCTGGCTTCAATTTACCCTTATTTAAGTGAGAAGAAAGACATTAATGGAGATTTAAAGATGCAAAATAACAGGAGATATTGTTTAAGTTAATACTAACAGGGTCAGTGTAGCACATCCTGATAAAACCATTCCTGACGTCTCCGACCTCGTTTTCCATTCAGATCTTTTCATCCTCAGTTTCTCCACCTGTTATCACATCCAATGTTCCACAACTGAATGACTAAAACAAAAAAAAGTTGTGAATCTGCATTATAATGTGGCTCTTATAAAAGAAAAACTGAAAATTTATCTTGATACGCTGTGGCTAGGAAAAGAAAAAACAAATGGGATAAAATGCACAATACTTGCACATATTGTGCTTACGAGCAATGTATCTCATGATAGCATTGCTCTGTGCTATCTTCCTGTCTCCATCCACCAGGTATGGCAGCTACGGCGAGATGTTAATCACAATATCATCAGTGAATGGCTTAAACAGGTTACACAATAAATTTTTTCCTCAGCAACTTACATTGAAGGAAGTCCATTCCAAGTTTTTCTTTTACATCAAACCAGCATCTTGCGTCATAGGCTGGAGCTGTGCAAGAGAAGTAGAGAAGAACATGAATAAATTAGACCTCATTCTAAAACAATGTCAGCTGCCAATATAAGTTACCTTCACCACAGATATATAACTTGTCCTCATACTTGGTACCGGTGTACTCCAGAAGGAGGCGGATGGGCTGGGCCGGCTGCACAAGTTGAGAAATTGAAACAAAGTTTCATATCAAGGCAAGGCAAGTTTATTTGTAGAGTACAATTCGTACACAAGGCAATTCAAAGTGCTTTACAGATTCATAAAATCACGAGAAGGCAAATAGTCATTCCATAAATCATACATCAACACGTTTCAGCTCTGAGATTTACAAACACTGTAAAGGGACTTAATTGTTTTTTTTTTTTTTGTCTTGGATTTATGTGCATGCAGTAGTTCTTTGGTGGTAAAATTAATCTGAAACACCTCTAAGATTCAAACATTCAATTTCAGATGAGGGAGAAATGTGAAGATGAACAAATCTAAGAGTAGATGGAAAAACAAATAGAAGGGCTCCTCGAGAGTGGACAAACGTCGTGCGCAGGTGCGCTTACTGGCTGATGCAGGACGCTGTTAACACGGAACACATGTCATAGCATGTCAAATGAGTTATTTTTTACCTATTGGCTTTCTTAGCTCGTATTTTGTGTTTTTATTGTCATGCGTTTTTTCCCTACAATTCCTTTTGTTAATTTCCTCTTTTGTCCACAGAAGCATTTGTTCCTCATGCATGAAGTTAAAGCCTTAAGCTATGTTGTGTTTGATTGAAAAAAATAGTAGCCACATGGGTGTGAGGTCGGACAAAAAATGTATAGGTTTCAATGTCAGGCTGGGACTTTTTGAATACAATTTCCCACAGAATGATCATCTTTTCTCAAGAGGCAGTCACCAGTGTCCATGATGACTCTCTCTCTCTCTCTCTCTATCTCTCTCTCTCTCTCTCTCTCTCTCTCTATATATATATATATATATATATATATATATACAGTCATGGAAAAAATTATTAGACCACCATTTTTTCTTCACTTTCTTGTTCATTTTAATACCTGGTTCCACTAAACGTCATCATGTGACTAAAACAGACAGAAAAGAAAACACTGAATGCACAAAGCAGTGTTTTTGGCATAGCCATAGCTATTGATGTAAAAATTTAAGTGATTTAGGTTATAATCAAGAAAACCATGGAAAATGAAGATACAGCTCTTAAATAAAACTCTTATGAGCAATCTTTGTGGTTATTGTTATGTTTCCAAACAAATGTACCTTTAGTTGTACCAGGCATTAAAATGAACAAGAAACTGAAGAAAACAAGGTGGTCTAATAATTTTTTCCATGACTGTGTGTGTATATATATATATATATATATATATATATATATATATATATATATATATATATATATATATAATAAAAAGTGGTGGTAAGGCAGTAGCTCTGTAAGTGTCTAACATTGGCATACAGTAGATCAAGGGTTTTATTTTCTCTGGTAGCACAATTAAACTGTGTAAATCCTGTCAGGTGGGAAGATACAGTGACATGATTGAAGTCACCTGATATCACCATATGATACTCTTATGTAATTGTGTATGTAGAGAATTTATTTGGACATATGTTCTTTGTAATTCGTAATCATTCCTGAGGGCCATGACACAGATATTGAAAGCGCCACAACCAGCTGTGCTTGAGATCCAGCTGCCTGTGATTATAAAACTGGCCAGTAGGTGGTGTCGTGCGCACATGAAGCTTCGAGTAATGAACCCTTTCTCGCAACCAGTTGACTCAAGTGGTTCGATGCCTCATGAGGCTTCATCTCACCGTCACTAGCCATACCTTCACCAGCAAAACCCGCACACGGAGGAAATGACGTAGATGGGCGCGCAGACACAGAATCAGTTTCCAGCCTTGGAGTACTTAATGGAAAACTGCTTCTGGGAATGTCTAAAGATGAAATAAGGATTGTGTGTCCAGAAGAAGGCAGAAAAGTCTTCTTCCAGCTTCAGGCAGTGAAGTCATCAATTGCAGTAAGTAATGTGTCAGGTGATACTAACATCAAAGTGTTGCGTATCTGTAATTTTCATCCTGTTCTCTGCAGCTGGCCAGCGAACCATCAGGACCGTACAACAGTCCATACGGCGGCCGCTACTAACTCCTGAGGCAGTGCTTATGCTGCTTATGCTTATACTGTAGGTATGCATCCTCACATAAACATTTGCACTCTTATATTAACGCCTGTTTGAAGAAATTATTTTTTTAAGATGTGCTTTACATTGTGCAATGTAAAATTGGAGTCTTAAATTGAAAGTAGTATTAGAATATTTTGTCAAAAAATTGTTTGCAATTGTATCAAGTACTTTGAAATTAAAGTTTCCACTTCTGCATCTTCACAACCTCAGTACAAGGTTTCTGTTCATTTCATACAATTTCAAAACTAAAAATAATTTTAGAAATGGCTTAACATGTTGAAGTACTTTGAAATAACACACAAATCCTTTTCTTGTCCTGAATTTATTGTTTGTTCAGTCATTTGCACTTGGGAACTCCACTTTGTTTCTTTAAGGCATAAATGATTTCTTCTTCACTCTTTCTTATTTCCCCACTTGGCCATCCTGTTGTTGACGGGAGTCTTAATGAATCTTGTTGACTTCATGTAGGCAGGCGATCTTCTCCAGAGCCTAGAAAGATACATGAAAGTTATTCCAACAAAAAAAACAAACAGGGTTCACTTTCATTACAGCAAAACTTTGTTCAGCACATACAAAGACGTTCCTGTATTTTCTGAAAGTGTAACTGTGCCTCAACAGTGATGCATGACAAACCAGTAAAAGAAAAAGAGAAAAGGTTTTTGATTTGAAGCTTAAGTAAGGCAGAGTGGAATTGGGATTGACTTGCAGTGCAATTCATAATGCAGCCATGTCCACCTTCTTCTAAGGGTTATCAATTTCTGCTACGATGCCAATGTGTTTCCAGTTATGTTGGCAGGGTTCAGCCTTAATGCAGGATGTTGCTGCTCGTATATGATAAACAGATTAGCTTTTTTTTTTTTAATACCTCAAAACGGTCCATAAAGTCTTTGATGTTCTTGAACTCATCCAGGCATGGGGGATGAAACATCCGGTGGTGATCCAGAACCTCGTACAAGATGAAGTCCACAAAAGTGATCTGTTGTGAAGAAAAGTTCAAATTAATTAACAGTAATTTCATATACACTATATTGCCAAAAGTATCCAGACACCTTCCTTGACATATAAGCTTTAGTTCATCCCGTTCCTAATCATTATGACATGGGTCCACCCTTTGCAGCTAGAACAGCTTCAAGTCTTCTGGGAAGGCTGTCCACAAGGTTTAGGAGTGTGTTTATGGGGATTTTTGACCAGTCTTCCAGAAGAACATTTGTGAGGTCAAACGCTGAAGGTCTGGTTCTCAGTCTCTGTTCTAATTCATCCCAAAGGTCTTCTATCGGGTTGAGGTCAGGACTCTGTGCAGGCCAGTCAAGTTCATCCACACCAGACTCTTCCATCCATGTCTTTATGGACCTTTCTTTGTGCACTGGTGCACAGTCATGTTGGAAGAGGAGGGGACCAGCTCCAAACTGTTTTCACAAAGTTGGGAGCATGGAATTGTCTAAATGTCTTGGTCTGCTAAAACATTCAGAGTTCCTTTCACTAGAACTAAGGGGCCAAGCCCAGCTCCTGAAAAACAACCCCACACCATAATCCCCTCCTCCACCAAACTTGGCACAATGCGGTCAGACAAGTACCGTTCTACTGGCAACCACCAAACCCAGACTCTTCCATCAGATATGCCAGATGGAGAAGTGTGATTCATCACTCCAGAGAACGTTCCTCCACTGCTCTAGAGTCCAGTGGTGGCGTGCTTTACACCACTGCATCTGACGCTTTACATTGCACTTGGTGGCTTGGATGCAGCTGCTCGACCATGGAAACCCATTCAAGAAGCTCTCTGCACTGTTGTTGAGCTAATCTGAAGGTCACATGACGTTTGGTTTGTAGTGACTCTGCAGAAAGTTGGCGACCTGTTCACACTATGCCCCTCAGCATCCGCTGACCCCGCTCTATCAGTTTACGTGTCCTACCGCTTCATTCATTCAGATTCATTAAGACTCCCGTCAACAACAGGATGTCCTACCGCTTCATGGCTGAGTTGCTGTCATTCCCAAACACTTCCATTTCCTTCTAATACAGCTGACTGTGGAATAGTATATTTTGAAACCGAAAAACAAATAGAATCTTTTTTCAGTACTTGGTGTGCTCCATTTTTTTAAACAGCTTTAATATCACTATTACAAACTCACGTATTTCAGCAGTTTTTCAAGTTCATACCACCATTTTTAATGAGCTCATGTTATTTTTCAAAAAGGTTGAGGAAAACTGTTTTGACCTGACCCTATGATATGTCAAATGAATGAGATTCACGTTTTGACATCAAGGTGGAAGTAAATACTTGATAAATGTGGCTTTTTAATAACTTTATGACAGGACGCCTCTAATGTTAAAAGGGGTTACAAACCTTTTCACCAGCAAACCACTTCCCGTCTCCCAAGAAATCTGAGAACTGCTTCAGTGTACTTGGCAGCATCTGGAGGTACCCTGGCTTCAGTTTATCCTGATTTCAGAGAGGAAAGACTAACATTAGTGGAGATTTAAAGATGCAAAAATAACATGAGATATTGTTTAAGTTAATACTAACAAGGTCAGTGTAGCACATCCTGACGAAGCCATTCCTGAAGTCTCCAACCTGGTTCTCCATGACATCCACTCGGACCTTTTCATCCTCAGTTTCTCCACCTGTTATCACATCCAATATTCCACAACTGAATGACTGAACAGAAAAAGTTGTGAATCTGCATTATACTGTGGTTCTTTAAAAGAGAAACTTTGAAAACGTAGCTCTATACGCTGTGGCTAGGAAAAAAAAAAAAAACATGAATGGGATAAAATGCACAATACTTACACAAATTGTGCTTACGAGCAATGTATCTCATGATAGCATTGCTCTGTGCTATCTTCTTGTCTCCGTCCACCAGGTATGGCAGCTACGGCGAGATGTTAATCACAATATCATCAGTGAATGTGTGGCCTGTTTAAACCAATAACATTTTTCCTCAGCAACTTTCTTACATTGGGGAAGTCCATTCCAAGTTTTTCTTTCACGTCAGTCCAGCAGCTTCTGTCATAGTTTGGAGCTGTGGAAGAGAATGGTGGGTCACATGACTGAGTTAGACCTCATGCTAAAAAACAATGTCAGCTACGGTTCTAAGTTACCTTCACCACAGGCGTACATCTTTTCCTCATACTTGGTACCGGTGTACTCCATAAGGAGGCGGATGGGCTGGGCCAGCTGCACAAGTTGAGGAATTGAAACAAAAGTTTCATATCGACACGTTTCAGCTCTGAGATTTACATGTGAATATGGTAACAGTTTTTAAACAATGTAAAAACCTGCAATGAGACTTAATTCTATTTTTTTTTTGTCTTACAGCTTGAACTTATGTGCATGCAGTAGTTCTTTGTTGGTAACAATCTGACACACCTCTAAGATACAAACATTCAATTCCAGATGAGCTTGATTGGTAGAGTTTAACTTTGTCATTTACTCACAGGAAAACAAACAGTCGTATGTAATCCCTGTGAACAGAGGGTGGAGGCCATTCAACAATACTATATCAGGTTTAATTAATGACCCTTGGCATTTAACAGCTGGTTATATTTGTTAAATGGCAGGTGGCACTGCAATAAAGGCAAAAATATGAGCCCTATTCTTTTCATAGCGGGGACAAAAGTGCATCCATTGTATCCATCTACACACACACACACACACACACACACGCACACAGAGCAAAGGCCTCCAAAAATGGGAGGGTTTGTGTGACCGGCCCATTTCTGAGAATGCCAGATATAATTATACCAAAGGCACATCAGCTGCACTTTTAGATTGTAGACACGTGAAGAGGACATTGTTATTATTTTAACTAAAAGGCCAGCCATATTGTAACCATAACAAACTTGAACCTTCACATCTGCTCTCAAACGGCCTTGTCGCTGAAAGGGATTAACGTGCTTTTCACAAATCCCATTTCTTCGGCATTTTTAAGTTTCTTATAAATTAAATATCTACTCCACCACACTGTATATGACATTAACGTGAAATATAACAGGTTTGGTTTATTTGGTTCAAACCTCGCCGCCGTGTGACCTCACCGAGGATGATAACGTGCTGTGAGCACGTGAACACTCGCTCCCGGTGCAGTTACACAACATTTTTGGCGAGCAGCAAACTGTTTGCGTTTACAAAAGAAAAAGTCAAGAAAACCCCGCTAGCGACGTGTAGTGAAAACCTTATGCCAACATGTAACCGGGGGAAAAGCAAAACAAAGAAAATCGTCTGAAAGGCAGAGAGAGACTGGTTTGCGCTGGAAGAGCGACAAACGCTGCAGTTAGTTCACAATACAAGAGGCTCAACTTACCCCGCGAATATCCCAGTAACCAAGTGTCATCGCCATTTCGATTTAGTTTTCTGGACTAAAGGTGTTTGAGAGTGAAGCAGCTGCTGGAACAAAAACCGCTGGTGGACGCAGACAGAAACCAGGGTGAGCTTGCTTTAAAGTCTGCGAGCCGCCGGGCGGGAAGTGGGCGGGGAGGTGGGCGGGGCGATGGGCGGGGCGATCCGGGGCTCATTCATCGTTGCTCTGAGCCAACCAGCGCTGCTGGATAGTGCAAAGAAAAATCTGCACGGTTGCTCATGAATACAGAAATCCAGGCAGCAGTGTTTCGAAAGTCCATCTCATATGAGGAGTATAAGTGAGTGTTGCAATGATAATCCTGACAGAGAAGCATAAATGTCTACAATCTAAAGAAAACTGCAGCAACAGGAGTTCAATCATTAATGTGTAGACTTCAAAATCAGGAGTAACTTGTTTTACTCTCAGAAAGGCTTTGTGTAAGAAATCACACCCTCTCTTTGCATGGGGCAGTTTATCGAGCACACCAAGAAGTATCATTTAAAAATCCTAAAACTTTTTTTTTTTTTTTCCGGAGCTCACTCCTCTCTTTGACCCACATAATAATGAGCTGAATATGGACTCAACAAACAATGCAGTCTTTGTTTTACACTTTTTCTTCAGTCATGCGCGCTCTCACAGAGAGGCTGGTGATAAAATGTGGACTCACAAAGTCTTTATCTTTTTCTAAATAAATGGCACTATTATTTTTCTCTATTTTTGGGGGGGTTTATCACTTATTAATCTTCAGATTTATGTAAATGAGTAATCATTCAACAAAATATTTTAACAGATGCGATTGCAGTTAATAATATTTCACAAACAGTACGTTTTACAAAGAGTTCTATAAGAAGAAGCATCCCTAATGATGACATCAGGATTTAAACCAAATTCAGAAGTTAAAAAGAGTTAGCCAACTTTCAGTTCCCTAGAATATGATTTGTTTGTGAATTTGGAAATAGTTAAATTGTGTAAATTTGTACTAATAAATTTCCATTCTGTTTCATAAGGACTGGTCTTCAGTCTCCTATGGTCCCAATAAGGTCAGTAGTTAATAAATATACAGGATCCCAGTAGGACATTAACAATTAACGCTTATCCCCTATATCATATCATCATATCATTTGTCCGGGACAGTTGTGACTCAGCGTTTTAACAGCTCCTCATAAAAGCTGGCTCTGGTGAGCCTGAGTTGTCCCTTCTATAAGCTTCTCTCAACATCTTTCCATACTCCCAGCCCTTTACGAGTCATGTATTTAGACACATAATATTTCAGCAGTCATTAACTTTGTCTTTTCTTTTTTTCCAATAGCATATATCTCTGACCAAGTATTTGTTTTGTCCTTCCTGTCCTCACATCTCAAAACTGGTCGAGACAGATGACCACCTTTGAGTCTGCTTCTGGTGGAGCCATCTTCCTGTTTAGAGTTCTTCCACTTTACTGTCACCAGTCTAGGACATGTCTGTAACAAGATTAGGACTTACATGCTTATAAGGTAGGATCAAGTTGAATATTTGGTGTGATTTATTTGGTATCCATCCATCCATCTTCTGTTCCTGTTTCATTCTTTTCAGAATTATTTTATGATTAGTATGCTATGTGTTATAACCAATTGGATTACCCATAAATTGTCTCAATATGAGCAAATGCACTTTCTCTGTGGCTCCATGTAAATAATCAAACTGACCTGAACTGAACCAGGTGGTGTTTGTGCAGGGAGATGTAGAACTAAGGTGATTTTTTTTTACAGTCTTTGGGAGGTGAAGGAGTTCATGGAGGAGTTGTAAGTGTAACCTGTTGGGTGAGTCATTATCTCTCTGAATCTGAGGTCTTAATGATAACAAAGTGCTAATTCACAAATGGCCCCTATGAATCAGCAGGTTTTTGTCAGAAACACACTCCAGTAAAAGTTATATTTATTTTTTAACAGACATACATGGAATTAAATAATGCTTACAAATAATGTATACAATTCTCAAGGAGGACACATTATTGGTGCTTTGGAATAGCAAGGATCAGTGTTGCTGATGACACCAGAGTTCAAACTGAATGCAGGAGTCAGGAAAGGTTAGTTGACTTTCAGTTGTCTGAAAAACAGCTTTTTTTTTTGGGATTTGGCACTGCTTGATTTATATGAGTCAAAGAGGAGTGAAAACAAATTTCAACATGCATCATTCACTGCACTAATACTCAGAAACAAATGTATTTTATGACTTTGTAAAACCCATCTGGTAAAGAGTCGAAGCTTAGCAAAAATAAAACCATACTTAAAGTGTTTAGCATCACTGTATACAAGAAACAAATATCGATGTGTCCTCATGAAACCTCACTGTACAGAACGCAACAAAGTCTATCACTGGAGTACTGAAGATGGAGATTTCTCTGTCAATTACACAACATGAGGTACTGTAGAAAATGTCAACCAGCCCAGGACAAAAAGTGTTTCTATTTTCAATCTGAGCCCTCTTTTTTATTTTTTTGCAGTGTATGTTCAACTCCTCTTTTGAAAAGCTCATCTGATAAAAAATCACAGCTGTAGTTATCAATTCAGAAAAACCGAGGCCTGTATTCTAACTCTCCCTGCAGCACCCAAACCCTGATCATACTACATTTAATGTTTGTTTCTGTTTTACAAATCAAACCTCTGTACGATTGCTTTCAAGAAAATTCCTCTGCAGTTTAATGTCCTCTGTGTGTTAGTGCTGAGTTGAACCTTTTTACTACCACTGCCACTACAATTTTTACTACCTGTGTGACATTAAAGAAATGCACTGTAGATCTGAAAGTAAGAATCAAAATGTTTTCATCGTTCTGGCAAAAACAGTGTATATTTAAAAACCATGCAGGTTGCCTTCATTGCTCTCTATGACCTGCTGAACCATGGTGTGATATGGTAGCCCAGGAGGGTCATTAAAAACTCTGCATATTGCCCATACAGTTTTGTTTCCAGTATGTACTGCATACTTGTTGTGTACCACTGGAAAAGCAATTATGCTTTGGCATCAACTCGAGGCTGGTCACGTGATCACTGTGACTGGCTTCGGCTGTGGTGGCGCGTTGCTTTATGGAATACAGTATGAAAGGTGGACTGTGCTGTTGCACACTGGACATTTTCTTTGAAGCAGCACAGCATCCAGGTATTTCTCACATACTACCGTTTGCGCAGTTGCTTGCATACTGAACACCCTACATTTCAGCAACATCAGTGCCAACATGTAGTGTCGCATGCAGTTTTCAAAACAGCCACAGCCCATTTGTATAATTAGAAATCCTCTCTTTGCAAATTCATCCCAGATCGTCTTCCCAGTGGATGTTTTATTAATGGTTTACTTTTAAAGATGACTATTATCCGAGGCTTGATACAGGAATTACAGAAATACAGAACACATAGCGAACACAACATGATCACAAACCATAAACTTTTAAAACAGACTGTATGTTCAGGAAGGATTTTGCAATCAACAGACTAATCAATCAAAGGATGACTTGAGGAAAAAAAAAAGGACAGTAACTTCTAGGTACACAGATTGTAGGTCTTCTTAGTAGCAGCTCTCATAAGGAACCTTCTTACTCATAGATATGATATTGTTGTTTACAAATATGAACATGAAACAGGAACCGTCGTAAGAACTTTATTTGACTTGTGCTGCATATTCACTTCTCTGCCTGAGCTGCTCCCATACACAAAGTCCCCTCCTCCTCAATGGTCTCCAGCTCATCTGTGCGAATGGCCTGCGTGATTAAATTCAGCTCCTCACACATGGTCTCATAGCGGTACGCCACACGGATGTCTGGCACATTTGTGCGCCTGATGTCGTTGCTTTCGTGTCCTTCCTTAATGTAGTTCGGGCCAAGCCAGTAACTCTTCACCTGAAACCAGGAGAAGGGGCAGAGAGATTCATTAGGAGGTTTTTATTTTTATTTTTTTTTGTAAATCAGGTCTATTTGTAAGGTTTTGTGAGGGTGATTGATACCTTGTGAGAGAATCCACTCATGAGCACGCTGTTTCTGGCCAGCTCGCACATGTCACAGGAGCTCAGTTTCCACACCTGAGCAGCAATGCTGTACTCTTCCATCAAGGGCTCCTTAACAACAGAAACATATTGTAACAACATGAACCAAATCATAACACTAAACAATTTTTACTGCAGAATATTGACAGTGGAAATTTTGACTTGCATAATTATACAAAATTATCAATAAAATCTATCAGAATTGGGTTTATTGTTATACCAATTAATAAAAAATGTTAATGCACCTTCACAGAATAAAGTTTCATAATTTCCCTTTTATAGAGGATTATAAGACAGCTTTCGAAGGTTTTTGTGAAAGTTTTCAAAAATGCTAGTTATTCTAACAGACAGACACAATTACAGTTAATATTTCACAAACAACAGTTCTTCTGTGTAACAAGAAGCATCCCTAGAGATGACGTCTGGATTTAAACCAAAACCAGAAGTTAAAAAGGGCTTGTCAACTTTCAGTTCCCTAGAACATGATTTGTGAATTTGGCAATGGTTCAATTGCATAAATTTGCGTTCTGTTTCATAAGGACTGGTCTTCAGTCTCCTACTGGTCCCAGTAAGGTCAGTAGTTAGGATCACAGTAGTACATTCATCCAACTATCCCCATCCATCCATTATCTAATCCAGCTTTATCCTGTGTAGGGTCACGGGGATCAGATGGAGCCTATCCCAGCTCTCTTTGGGTGAAAGGAAGGGGTCCAACCTAGACAGGTTGCCAGTCTACAGTCATGGAAAAAATTATTAGACCACCATTTTTTCTTCACTTTCTTATTCATTTTATTACCTGGTACCACTAAACATCATCATGTGACTAAAACAGACAGAAAAGAAAACACTGAATGCACAAAAGCAGTGTTTTTGGCAGTACAACGCCATAGCTATTGATGTAAAAACTTAAGTGATTTAGGTTATAATCAAGAAAACCATGGAAAATGGTAAGATATCAGCTCTTAAATGAAACTCTTATGAGCAATCTTTGTGGTTATCGTTATGTTTGTCCAAACAAATGTACCTTTAGTTGTACCAGGCATTAAAATGAACAAGAAACTGAAGAAAACAAGGGTGGTCTAATAATTTTTTTCCATGACTGTATATCAGAGCTGCAGCAGTACATTTATGATGAATAATGTTTATCCCAGTAAGTGTCGTTGCTATCCTATATCATATCATCATATCATTTGTCCAGTGGAGTTGTGGCTCAGAGTTTTAACAGCTCCTCATAAAGGCTGGCTCTGGTGAGCTTGAGTTGTCCCTTCTATAGACTTTTCTCAACTTCTTTCCATACTCCCAAGTCTTTATTAGTCACGTATTTAGACACCATTTCAACAGACACTATCTTTTCCCTTTTTTTTCTTCTTCTTTTCAATCGCATGCTTTTGACAAGTTTAGGAATTACATGCTTAGAATGTAGGAACAAATTAAATATTTAGTGTGATTCTTTGGTTTATCCATCTATCCATCCATACATCTGTCCCTCCATCCATCCAGAAGATATATGGATTTGAAACTTGTATGTGGTGTTTATTCTTGGAGTCTGTCTGCTTATTATCTGCACACAATCACCTTTCAGTGAAGCAGCAACTACAGTCAGTGTAAATGCTGTTTAAAGACATTTTCGTTTTTTTGACAGAAGTTTATCTCAGGTGGTAAATTGAGCCAAGTCATGATGCAGTCATCATAAAGGTCCATGTGATGCAGCATTACTCTGCATAAAGATCATGGCTTTTGTGAGTGCTGTAGACTTCTAACTGTTCCAGCAGGTTTGGGAGTGGCTTTTCCACGTCACTCACCGCTCCCAACTGTGCTGCGTAGAAGGTGTGCTGCAACTGAATATGTTCAGACCGCAAAACAAAACAGGGATTAACTTGTGAAGGCCATTCAGCGGCGTTCCTCTTTCAGACATTATTTTACCATGCTTTCAAGGATTGTTTGTCTCTCAAGTAGTCTTTCTCTAACCCTAACCCCCACCCCCTTCACACTTCAAGTGTCTGTGGGTGTACAATTCTCATTTTAGACGACTGTTCACACAGTGTCTTACCCAGTTATTATTTTACAAGTGTTTGGAAAATAAATCACCAAAATGTAACCACTGGCAAATGAAAGAGCAAAATTTAGTAAGTCTTCAAGCATATTGAGGCCCCCAGAAAAGCTACTCATTTAGGAGCATGATACTAATAACAATGATAATTATAATAATTAAAGCTGCAAGCAGCATTGATCGAGCCCTCTCACCCATCTTCACCACCTCCCAGTTGCCCACTGCTTTCCCAGTCGGGAATAAAGATAATACACAAAAACTCCATTTGGCAATAAAATGGAAATATAAAGGTTGCTGCTGCCAGAGTTCAAGCAAGAACCAGGAAACCTTAGCACATTACTGCTGTCCTGAGATCCTTACACTGCTACCAATACTTCAGGTGCACTGTGCAAAATCGGATTAGGGCAGTGGTTCTCAAACCTTTAATACTGCGTACCACCTGAGAAACTGTTCAGCTCTCTGAGTACCACTATGATGACCAATTTTAAAATATAGCCATATATGCCTTCTCAATTAGCTTTAAACAGACAGGGGAGGTGTTTATTCCTTAATTGTGGTTATTTATTACCTGAATTGTTACTTTACTGAATCAGACATTTACAACTCTGTCCAATAATTCTCACATACTCATACTCTCATACAGAGCAAAATAAAGACATTCAAAAGTTGTTACATCTGCACTGCAACTGAATATGCAACAAATATTTTTTTAAAAGACACAATTTTAATTATCCCAAGCTACACATTTAATTTAAAACATATTTATAATGCATTGTATATTTCCGATTTTTTTTTTAAAAAAAGGGAAAATGTGGAAAAAATGTCATGACGTTCCCCGCGTACCACTGCTTACCACAGTTTGCGCACCACTGGGTTAGGGTATCAAGTGACTAGAGTTTACAACTTCACCTTCAGCCTTCTCAGCCCTCACGTGAATATCATCCTCACACGTCTCTGACATGGATTCAACAATTACAGAGATATTAGAAAGAAGCCTGTGTTTCTTCTTTTATGTTACCGTTAACTACACAACTGACGCAAACTTCTAGCAAACTTGAGCTGTTTTTCACCGGATCTTTGTCTAGCTCTGACAGTGTTCAACGCAAGCTGTAGCAAACGGCAGTAACTTTTTTATACCGCAAAGTGATTAAATCATTAAAACCATAAATCACCAAATTCAGTCCACTGGTAAATGTAGGTAGGAAATGTGAATGTACGCTCGTATGCCTTGTCCCTGGCAGGGACATCACTAGGTCCTGCTTCTAGTCCCGCTTAGCAATGTAACCTCCAAGTTTCTCCAAGTACACATGAATGAAGAATGTTGGTATGAGTGAAATAATGGAACAATCTGGCGTATGATTGGTTCTGGGCAGGATTTACTGACCGTCCAAGTGTCATTTAAAGGGCCGATTTCTGAAGTGCTCAGTTTGCTTATTAGGTCAATTATATGATAATTGAAAAAATAAAATAAAATAAAAAATTTCCTGACTCCGACACCCAAAGAAAAAGAAAAATCCTGAGATCTACATGATTCATGTAGGTCACCCTTTTTGACTTCAAAACGCCAAATTTCGCCAAAAGGTGAGGGATTTTCATGCCTGATTATATTGCCAAAAATGTAAAAAAAAAAATTCATTGTATGTGTACCGCTGGACTGATCTAAACAAAACTAACAGGAATTAATGAGGTCTGGGTGGTTAGTGTTAATGGTGAGTTTGAAGTTGATTAGACAAAGTATGCCAGAAATATAAGGGTTATGATTTCATATTTTCACAAATATACAGTGATGGACGTCTGAACAGACCATTTGTTGCAGTGTATGAAATGTTGGCCTTGCTGAAAGGAACATTATCCTTCAACCTCCCTCGTCTACGACAAACAGGTGCTTTATTTATTTTCTTTCATTTGCACGTGGCAAAACCATCCACTTCCTGTTTCACAGCGAGGAACGCAGGTACCATTGGACATTTATCCACGAAACTTAAAACGGTGCATAAGACACTTATGAGTAGATTCTGTATGAACCTCAGGCTGATATGATGAAGCACCGAATGAATACAGGACTTAATGCGACCAAAATCATTTTCCTTTGACCATAATAACAAATATTCTAAATACAATAGGGTCCTTGCACCCTCAGTGGTCTGGCACTAAATAGAGATTTACACTGTGTTGGAACATTTTTCTTGATCTAATGAATCTGCTTTATAATTATGTACCTCATTATCGCTTCCCTCATTGTATACTTAGATCCACAGCACATCCAAAAAGTATTGGATCAAGTATGCATTCAAATTTACATGCAATGCAGATGGAAAACATGCACTGAAATAATAATAAAGTCAGAATAACAACTGCCTGGTAACTATAAAAAAAGGTTGAAATTTAACCTGAGTGTTCAGGTTAACTGAACTCGAGTGTTCTAGATGCCTGGCTCACCTTGGTGAAGTGAAATTGCAGAGGGTCATCTGTTGACAGAGAGACCATGAGCCCTCTGGACAGGTACTCTGGCAGAGGGTTACGATGGTAGCTCAGGAACAGGCTGTTATTGCTGAGAGGAGACATGGCGATGCCTATCTGAGCCAAGTAGTACAGATACTGCAGCACAGGAGCCTGGAGAAATGGAGAGGAAGGATGTAAAAAGCAGTGCATCAGAGTTAACATAACACACCATCCCTGATTTTCCAAAAGGATTTTAAAGAAACTTAAAATTAAAGTAAAAAAAAAAATGAAGTGACCTCTATCAGTTGAGACCTTACATATTTCTCAAATTCATCATTTCCTCACAAACTCTAAGCATAGCCTCTCCTGCGTGTGTGTGATTTTGGCCTCACACCTTTCTGAGCAGCAGTCCATGGGAGATATTCTCAGAGAGCATGAAGCCAGACACCAGGTGATGGATCGGCCCAGCCTCCCCACAATGAGGCCGCAGGACAAGTGTGTGAAATCCCCGCTGTCTGGAATGAAAAGACCCAGCTTGTGTGAGGATGACCTCAGCTTTGTATGAATTCAAAGAGTTATAGCTCACATAAAAGAAAGTGCTGGTCTGTGTAACTCACTATCAAAGAGATGGTAGATGAAAGCAAAGGATCTAGTTTTTGTGATGGTGGTAACTCCAAATACTTAAGAAAATATATCATATTTTTTTGTATTATGAATCTAACTGGAAGAATAAGACGGCAGCTGGACTCTGAATGCATAATTTTTTCTACATTAAACATGAATGAAGATCTTTGATTTTGTAAGAATTATTCCAGCTACAATGCATCCTTAAATGGATGTTTTCTTGGTTGCAAACAGAGAAGGTTTAAAGTTAGGCACCACTGGTATGAGCAAAAAGCAGATGATGGCAACCAGGTAGGTTGATGTGTAGTCAACAAACCTGCGTAGGTGATTCAGCACAGTCATGTTTGCATACATATAGTAGAGGTAGTAGGAATAGGGCGGGTTGTCTTCCTCAGTCCAGTTGGCTGGCAGTGGACTGTCCAAGTTGAAGATATGCTGCTCTGGTTTTGATTCATCGTCAACGCTGTCAAAACCAACAACCTGTGTGAAGGACCAAGAGAAGAAGAATAAAAACCCTCTGAAGATAAACAGCTGTTGATATGAACAATCGCATTTGTATATCTGCACTGTGAACGCGTCATACGTGTTGAAGGAAGAGATGCAGCTCTGGGTGGCTGCAGGGGGCGACTGTGACCTCAAACAGAGGCATGAAGATATTCTCCAGCATTTCCTGGAAGTTGGACAGTTGTTTCTTTGTGTGGTAGACATCACTTAGAACAGAGAGTAAAAGCAGATTTATTACTCTAAGATAATGACAGTTGTATTGATCAAATGATACCTTGTTCATCCTCAGTTTGATCTTTTATGTGTGAGAAATTATCGCACAATGCAGTCAGAGTGACTAATAAGGTCAATCAATGACAAAATAATCAGATCTGATGAAATAAAAGTTCAAATAAAGCAAGAGTTGCTCCTGTAACAACAACAACAAGCTGAAAAAGGTAAAAGTTTAAAACAAACAAAAAAAAACTATCAGTGGAAATTTGACTTAATTTTTAAAAGTTGTCATGTGATATATCCAGTACTTATGATTTTATTAAAAAACACAACACTTGCTTGTAAATAAAACTTGCTTGCGTAAAACTCACATTCGTCTTGATTCGTTTTTGAAATACTCCAGTTGTTATAACACTGATCCTTGTCCAATACTTGAAACTGCTATGTACAACGTGCCTCATGTCTGTCTTTGTCTCGGTTTACGTTGGTTTGATTAAGATCACCCAGAGAACCCTGACTCTTCTCAAACAACAGCTTCAGTCATGTAACGTCTTTTATAACTTCATTGCAGTAGGTTTTATAATGTGTGCTCAGGCAATGCAAATAAAAAACAACTTTTTTGTTTAACTTGACTTGATGTGTCATGTGATCTTGGAAAGTTGAAAGAAAATGCTGTGTAAAAAAGCGGCAATAAAGCAATCTAGTTCTATTTCTGTATTCTCCAATTAAAAAAAAAAAACATAGGTAGGGTAAAGGATTCTATGCAATTTCTTACCCAGAACACCTTTTGTGACATTCAGTGAAAATCTTCTCACCATCTGCTTACACAGCCCTGACTTATTAAACTTGAAACAAACTGAGTGGGAGCAGCTTGTCCCCCAAACTGTAACAAATATTACTCCAGCCAATCACCATAAAGGGGAGCACCTGCACTCATGTTTGTGCACATGAAGCGGAGGAGAGTTTAAGATGGGGCACACTTTCTCAGGGAACACTGGAGGGAGGAGGTGGCTGTCTTTGTTTGTTGAAGTTTTGTTTTAAATATCAACAGATGTGGTGTCATCCAGAAATTGCTTACCCTGCCTTTAACAGAACTTTCTCAGTTTGTGATGAATCAGATTTTAAGATAAAAAGTTGTCAGGACTCATTCAATTAGGATTTTAAATTCAAATGCCTCACATGTTTTTTGTTTTTATGACTAGAAATATACATTGCAGTTTGTTTGTTAAACATATGTAAGCAATGACTGTTTATGACTGCGTGAACATATTATTGCAACTTTGATTATCACAGAGCCAGTAACTGCTATCCATACCATAAAATAAGAATGCACTACGATGTGAAGATGAACAGTGCACCTTGGAGTATAATTCATGAGGATGTAGAATATTTTGTACACTGTATTTTATTTTATTTTTTTCCATAGCAACTGGAGAACAAAAATATATTATGGTGAAACTCAAGTGTATTTTGCTCAAGTAAGTCAGTGAACCAAGTGTTTCAGTAAATGTTAATTTCCAGCACTGATGAAAACTCACAAGAGTCGTGGCACTTGCACAAGCCAGCGGACGTTGTCGGAGTAAACCTGATGCTTGACGGCCCACGTGGCCAGCTTGTCCCATTCATCTCTGGAGCGTCCATAGATTGACAGCCTGAGCTCCACGTTCTGGTACTTGCTTTCCTCCAGGTCAGCCATGACCTCCTTAAGAGGAATGGGAAAAAGAAAACAGTCACCAGAGGGCGCCAGTGCCTCATAGTTTCATGCTGTATCAAAGGCAGTGTCTAAAGTGCAATTGTGTTCAATGAGCACCTTGATAATGTGACCAAAGTATTTCCCTTCGATGTAGTTGTCTGTTTTAATGAAGATTTCTCTCAGGATGGATTCACCAATTGGATTGTATTTGGCATTGAACTTGTCAAATCGATGGAAGGTGTTACGGTCCTGCAGAAAATAGTTGAAACATTGTGTTGCACCCTCTTATTCCCTGACACTCTTATCTGTTGTCCAGTTTTTCATCAACTTAAATGTTGTTACTTACTGCATGCATGTCCAGTGTGTCAACACTCAGATCAAAAGCTGTCAGGTTCATACTCTCAAACACCTCCATCAGCGTCTGACCCTTGCCCTTCTCCATGTGCACAAACTCTTTAGGATACTTCTTCATGGCCCTTTTGATAAAACGTAGAAGATGTTTTTGGTTCATACAAGATGAAGCGTGAATGTGAGTGTCAACCTGTAAAACAACACAAACAAGGGGGAAAAAAAGATGCATGTTGGAGATTACTTCAGTAAAAACAAAGCATCGTGATTCGATCATGATTAGTTTACATCGAGTATAAAGCGCTCATAAGCTTACCTTACGGATGTTATAAAAGTCTCGGTGTGGTACTTTCTTCTGTGCTGCCAGCTCTTTCATCTCATTCAGCAAGATGTGCATCTGGAACTTTGAGCTGAGATACTGCAGCCGACGATAGCAGAATGACTTTCTGTGGGAAAGGCAGGAAAACATATCAAATAGAAAACTGGACATTCTTTTCTGTCAGATGATGCAAATAAGACACACAATTTGATTAGTTAAACATGAAATCTACTTAAAATTTGAGCTTACACTGGTCCATTAATAATAAGGGCCATCATGACATTCATGTCAGCGATGTACTCCTGCAGGTCTGGATACGGCAGGTCCAGCTCCATGCTCCTGTTAGCAGCAGAACAATTCAACAACTCCCTTTGCTTCCCACGAAATGTGTGAAATGTCTAAAAACAGATATCTCGCACTGAGGATGAAGCTAGCATCCATCAACATGTCTGTCACTAATATCTCACTTTTCCATAATGTTCCTCGACGTGTACACGTGCATGACGCCGTCCACCATCTTACAGCCGTAGCCCACATCAGGGGGCATGCCGGCAGTGTCCTGATTCTCATAGGGATGCGTTTCCGAAGCAGGTGGGTGCACTGTTGCATCTGAGAGGAGAGGGTGTTTTGAACTGAGTCACGATCTTTGAACAAGCCGAGTACACACACGCACACACATATATACACACACACACACAGAGCTACAGTCTGCCTTTAAAGGCCTACATGTTCTGACAGCATGTTCAGGGTGTAGAACAGATTGTGGATTGTGAAATCTGTGGGTGTGTTAAGGAAGATTATACTACACATGAGACTGCATATCAGAGTTCTCTTTCTTCTATTATTTTTTACCTATTAAGTTGTTCACAATTTTACTTAGAAGGCCTACCAGAAAAGGTTGAAGTGTGTTCATCGTGATCCTTTAAAGCTTCTGTCTCTTTAATGTATTTTAAAACCAAATGCAGCAGCAAATGTTCTATGGGAAGAAATAGTGGGGTGCTAAGATTCAGATCAGGATTCTCAATCTCTCACAAAGAAGCTAAGACACACTGAGGATTAGGAGACCCCCACAAAAAACACAACTCTGATAATGACAGGGATGACCCTGCCTGAGCTGGGATCCTGATTATTTTCCTCTCCAATTCAATAAATTAATCTGCTTCCTTTAGATCAGTGGTTCTTAACCTTGTTGGAGGTCCTGAACCCCACCAGTTTCATATGCACATTCAACCCTTCATTATTGAAAAATAAAATATGATTTTTCTTCAAATTCAAGACATATTTATATGTCTTACTGGTGCACAAAATAAACCGTGCATTAACATCACTGTGTTCAAAAAAACTAAACCAATACAATGCATGGACTGCATGAATTACATACATTACTAATTACTCCGTATTGTACATAGTCATCCAACCACTTTCTTTTTTGCTCAACATAGTTAGTATGGATTAAAATATTAGCGAAATCACACAATGTACCATCACGACAGTCATAAATCAACTACTAAGTGCACTAAAATCCCTGCAGCACAGATTGGCCAAGCAATGTAATGTGATCACCTGCAGCCAGTGATGGCCAAATGGGGCTTGCCATCATGAATCATATGCATCAGGTGCGTGTCTTGAACTCCGCTGAACCCCTGACGCTGACTTACTGAACCCCTAGGGTTCGATCGAACCCAGGTTAAAAAAACACTGCTTTAGATTCAACACTGATTTTCAGCTGGCAGTACTAGAGGACACCAGTGGATAGACATACAGCCAATCAGAGAAACAAAGCATGTGAAGTAGGATCAACAACCCGACCAGTGACAACAACAGACATCCAAAATGTCGTGCAGGGGCAGAGGAACGCTGGTGGGCGACTGTTAAACAGCAAAAACGTGTTAAACCAATGTGCCAATAGCAACTCTGCAGGTATCTTCGTATAGCGGCTCCTGGGCTCTTCCATATGAGTAGCATCCACATGAATGCCTGAGGTTTCCCAGCGGAGCATTGCAATGCAACAAAATGATTACGGTGTTTCACTTAACCCATCAGTTCTTAATGCTGGCAGATGATAGTAGACGGATGGTGTAGATCAACAAATGCTTACCTGCAGTGACCGATGTCTCTGTGATTTCCTCCTCATAGATATCCAAATCTAAAGGTCTCTCGCTCAGCTCCTGCAGGTAACGAGCCGTGGTCCTGCAGAAGCTCTGTAGTGACAGACCCATGTACTTTTGTCTAATGAACAGAGCCTTCACTACACATTTGGCAGCATCCAACAGATCTGTGAATGGGACCTTGACAAACAAAAAGAAATAAACACAGTACCAAAATGGTATTACTACGTATTACTGGTATTATTACAATTTTTCTTTACAAACTCAAATTTTAACTAAGTAAACTGAGGAATCATTGACGATTTATGTTTACTTGTGAATCATTGAACTAATATTTAGTTATATGACCACTGTTTTTGATAAGTGGTTTCTCATCCGTGTTGCATCTGCAGTCGACCAGCTTCTGTTTCCAGTGAACAGGTATTCCAGCTCAGAACAACTGGACATAATTTCAACAATTCCTCTGCATTTCTTGGTTTTGCTTCAGAAACAGCATTTTTGATGTCACGCCACAAGTTTTTTTTATTGGATTAAGGGTTCAAGGATTGGGGTGGTCACTCCATAACGTTAGTCTTGTTGGTCTGGAACCAAGATGCTGCTGCTTACTGGTGTGTTTGGGGTCGTTGTCTTGTTCAAACACCCATTTCAAGGACATTTCATCTTCGGCATAAGGCAACATGACCTCTTTAAATATTTTGATGTATTCAAACTGATACATAATCCCTGGTATGTGATAAATAGGCCTGACACCATGGTATGGAAAACATCCCCATATCATGATGCTTGCACCACCGTGCTCTACTGTCTTCAGTGTTCTGTGGCTTGAATTCAGTGTTTGGGGGTCGTCTGACAAACTGTTTGCCACCCCCAGACCCTAAAAGAACAGTTTTGGTTTCATCAATTCACAAAATGTTGAGCCACTTTTTAGTGTATTCTAAATAGTGAGTAAAGCTTAAAGCCCTTGGAAAGCTTTAGTTTTTCGTGCAGTGAGTACTCTGACTTACCCCACATTTCTCCTCTCCAGAAATGGTGACTCGTTGGTACTCTCTCTCTGCAGCTATATCTCTTTCCTGCTGCTCAGAAGCCTGGCTCTGCTCCTTCATGAATCTAATGATAGTGATGATGATCAATACACATAATTTGAATGACTATTAAGTTCAAATTTAATGGAAAATGGGGCTTATGTAGACTCACTCAAGATCTGTGGCACTGTCAGTCTTCAGAAACTCCTGTTTGGCTCGCAGAAGAATGTCAGGTTCAAACCTGGAGACAGACAGGTTGAACTCACTTTGGTATCACAACCGCAGAGTCTGACTGCAAACATCATCACCTGTGCTGATGCATCTTCCTTCACTTCTGTCACTTACTTGACATCCTGGCTGATCTGTCGCTCAAGGCGATGGCGTTTCTCCTCTAGCTGCTCGATGGGGCTGTCCTCAGGAAACTCATAAGGTGCGCTCCGCATCTCACTCTCTGCCAGGCTGCGGGAGAACAGCTCCTATACACAGAGACACAGACAGCGAGCAGAAGCATGAAAGCCACAAATAATCATGAAAATAATCTGTTAAAGTTAACAATGGAAGTCGGTGACAGAGTTCTCACCTCGGCAATCTCCTTGTATTTACCATCCATGGAAGTGCGCAGGTCAATGGACTGTTTCAAGGCCACTGGGATCCCAGGCAAAGAATGCTGGGAAGTGAGGAGGCGGCGAGGACCACGGAGATCAACTGCAGATATAGGAAGGAAGAGGAGGGCATCTGAGGAAGTGTTGACAGTTTAAATGACTTGCATTTTATTAAGATTTTCCATTTTTTTGGGGGAAATGGTGTTGTAGCTGATATTACACATACAGTATATATAGACGTTTTTTGTAGTAGTCTCAGCATGTGACTCCATCAGTCGACAGAGAGTCTAAATGTTGAGCTTCTGTCTTCAGCTCTGATTTCATACAGTTTATTGCTGGTTTAAACTGTGTGAAAGCTCTGTAACAGCTGCTTTTGTAGTAAACATCTCCATATCCTCATATAAGGCCTCAAATCTTTCATTGACAGTGGTTCAGAAGTATAATTCTTCATGCAATATCTATTTTTTTAATTAAATCAGTTTTACTAGCTATACTCTATTCACTGTCACTGATTTGTTCAGATTTAATTAAAAAAAAGCTTTCTTATTTCCCCTAGCATGAAAAAAATGAGTTACTTTACCACAAATGAGTTGAACATACATCATCAGCTGAATGTGAGACACTGAATTTATGATTCTTTATTCTTGCAACATGTAACAATTTTGCAGTGGCAGAAACAGACTATAGAGGCTTATTGCTACCTCAGTGGGCTCTACAGAGCAGTGGAAGTCTGTACTCAGCAGCTGTTTGTTCCTTCAGACACAATGGACCATTCAGGTGGAGAGCGTTTCAACAAAACACTGGCTAATGGGATACATCTTTGTGTTTGCAAGACATGAGTTTTGCACAAACCCATGTGTCATGGATGGACCATGAGGACAGAATATAAGGGATAGATGACTAAAGAAAGCAAACAAAAATGAAAAAAAATTCAGACAAGGACAGAAGGGAAGTATATCAACAACTAAATTATCAATAAACTCCAAGACCAGCAGTACTGCTATGTCTATCATGGTGAGTATTTCATTTCAAACAATAAAGAATCAGATTACGCTGACTCTTTTGAGGGCTTCATTGCATTCACACTGACTATTGTGTCGTTGCAAGGCATGCTGCAAGTACGGTCAGAAAACTGAGCGTGCAACGCTCCATACTTCATGCCTTCACCGATCACCATCTTGTTGATGTAGCCGAAACACTCATTCATGTTTTAAGACAAAAAGAGGACGGTGGTCAGTGCAAACAACGACGCATCTTTAATCTCATAAAAAAAGTGGGAGCATCTGAACACATGACAAGGAAAGTTTGTTTTGAAAAGTCAAATCTTTACGGAAACATGGTGGTAACTTGTGTGAAACGGCCAGAGAAGAAGGATCGCTATCGTAATTTCCAGTAGCAGCACAACAGCAGTTTTACTTTGGGACAGCACTCATTCATACACGGTGCATGTAAGAACACTGTGTATGATGTCTACTGTGCTCACTGAATTATGCCATTTAGAATACAGAATACAGAATAAACATCTCTTAAAGGTGATGTTTTTTGGTCACACAAATAAGTTTGCAGTTATCAACTCAGGGCACATTTATCAATCTCTTTAAACTCTTTACTGTGTGAGTGACCCTAACCCTAATCCAGCTTTAGGTTTTGAGACAGACATCCACTATCACCTATGGGAACATTAAGGAAACTGCCGTAAAGGCACAGGGCTACTGCCAAGTTTATTGTGAAAAATCTGCAGCCCTTCACAACCATCCTGATTGTGGGAGACATTGCTAACAGTATAGTAAGCACTATATGTTGGTGCCTGTGTGGTTGTGAAAGTAGAGAAATCTCCTGTACATATGTATTCTTTAAACAATATTGTCAAAAATCCCTCCTGAATGTTGTGCTGGTCTGGTTTGAACAAAAATGCATGCTTGAATTCTATGCTGCGAAAAAATGTTAGGCCAGCTACTAACCCAAAGGATTTACTTACATTTCATCTAGCACTGTGCATATTAAAAGGGAATGTTCAATAAAGGCACAAGGGATAATCATAATGGTTGTTGCGCTATCAACTTAAGCACATTATATTTGCCCATTATTCTGCTTTAGAGGAAGATCAAATCACATTTAATGATAAATGTATGCAGAGCAGTTATTTCTAAGGGGTTCACATATTTTTTCACAGTCAGCAACACAATCCATGCAGATGTGAGGCTAGCACATCAAAAACAAGCGAAGACAAAGTGAACTAACATGCATCTGGGGTTATATAAATAAGTCCTGAAGTATAAAGACACTGTGATCTCCTTCAGTTGAACTGTTCAGCATGTTTTTGTCTCACTACAATGACATTTAGAGAGCCAATGATTTCAGTGGTTTCCAATATGGTAATGTTTTTTACAGCTGAAACAGTTCACTTATTTGCTCATCATGTCTTTATGTTTTACATAAAATAATAGAATGTACTATTGTAAGGAATATCAGCAGCAATAATATTGATATTGATACCAGTGTTGTTAAAATCCTAACAATATCTGTCCCTTACTGTGAGTAGATGCAAGTAGCAGCAAAGTTAATAGTAATGATTATGGAAAGAGAGCCTAAAAGCATTTGCTAGTTAGAAACAGAGACAATGAATGAAGATTTCACCTTTACTAAAGTGTGCCCCGGCAAGTGTTTACAGATCAATATCAATCGTTCCCTTGACACTATGCACGTATTGTTAAAATATTCAACATCCAGTTAAATATTTCATCCTGTGCACAAGACCATACTTATAAGAAGGTCAAAGAGAGAACACTGCATGATGCCTGGAGTCTGAGTTACTTAACACAGCCTGTCTGAGCGTGTGGGCTCAAAGGGGACAGCGATGCAGAATGAGAGGCCAAGTAACTGGGCTGAAAAGGACTTGACAAAACTCCTCATTAAAATGAGGACACACATGGTGAAGCAGACGGAATGGTTGTTATAAGAAGAAAAGAGCTGATGCCAAAATAACTGGACCAGTCCAAAACTCACCAGGTTTTTAACACTCACACCTCAACACTGTCCAAGTAACACACAGCAGGTTTTTGTATATATATATATATATATATATATATATATATATATATATATATATATATATATATATATATATATATATATATATATGTCTTATTATCACGTTAACTCAGTAATTTATTAACGCTAACATTTTTTTTAATGTCGCGTTAACGCATGCTTTTGTTTTGAAAAGTCTGTTACTGGTTGCTGCGGAACCTGCCAAGAGAATTGGCAGGTAAAAATGCGGTAAAGCTAAAACAGACATGGAGAGCGGTAAAAATCAGTGTACTTTACAGTTTAGGTAGCAACTCAGGTAGCTAATATTAACAATTCTGTCTGAAAAAAAAATTCTGGACAGCAACAAAACTTTTAAACCCCTTTGTTCAAGACGATCGCTTCATTCCTCCATTTTACATCAGATCTGCTCCCTGTGTTCATATTCTCTAGCTGGTTACTTCACTGTGCCTCCATCTAGTGGCACAGATGTGTAACGACAACAGAAAGTCTTGTCCTCGATTATAAAACGACCCCAATTTTAAGGAATATTACTTCTAGATTAAAATATCGTCCTATATTTGGGCCAATACAGTAGTTTGATCAATGACTTATTCAACAGCAAACGGGTGTCCTGCAATGCTCGGAAATGAGGATCAGAAGATTCTGTGCAAATTAAAGGTGTTATTCAGTGAATCAGATAAAAAAAAAGATCACATTAAGTCTAAGTGAATTGTACTGTATATACAAAATAAGCACATTATATTGTAATATAATTACATGAGAAATCATACAGTTAAACAAAATAGTGAGCATTTACCTTTTGTTTGGAAAGAGTAAGGCACTGTTCTAGATCACACACTTACATTTCCTACTTTTGAGTGCATAAGTGCGCTCAATTTTGTTGCCACGCAGTACACTGCAAGCACCCAGATGGTGCACTCAAAATGATCAGAAAAACTGAGGATGAAATGCTGGACACCTCACACACTCAATGGTTGCCATCATGTCGACATAGTGGGAGTAGTGGGACACTTGTTTGCTTTGTTTTTGGTAAAAAAAAAAAAAAAAAAAAAGGATGATGGTGTTTCTTCGACAGTAACAATGGCACAGGTTTAATCTCGGCAAAAGGGGAGTGATTTACAAACAATACAAGGACAATATGGTTCATTATTTTGGAATTTAAGATAAACAAAAAGTCAAATCTTGGCAGTGTGGTGGTGGTAACATGAAGTAAAGCAGCTGAAAATAAAGTTTCCCAATGTCACTTCCTGTATGAGCTCAACAGTCTTCACAACAGCGCTCATAAGATCACTGTGTATGTAGCACATTGTGTTTGTTCCCTTTGGAACATACCGTAAACCTTTGATTTTTTTTTTTTCCTGACACTCTTACCGGTAATCAGTTAATCGTGTCATCTTCATTTTCCAGCAAATTGTTATTTGTATATTCTACAAACCCAACTTTTTTGGAGACTGAAACAAAGTTGTTGTTATTCTGGCACCAGACTAACAACAGTTTCTCCAATCAGTGAACTGATTTAACTAGTTGACTCGCAGAAATCAAACCTTTTTTGAAAACTGTTTAACAGTGATGTTGCATTCTCTGTTTTCAGGATCTCAACTGTTAGGCTGTGCAGCTTTTTGTTTTTTTAAATTTTGACTTATATTATTGCAAATTTAATAATTTGATGTATGACATGTAGATTTCACAGAATATAAGACAAGTAAAATGCCAGATTTTAACTTTTTTTTTTGACAAACTATCGGATCACTGAATTAATATTCTGCAGGCCAATTATTAATGCAAACCATTGATAGTTGCTTCTTTGGTCAAAATGTATGTTCTTCTGACAGCAGGAAAGGGCATGTCTGTGCGGTGTATCAGCTGGCAAACATGTTGTGTCTCCTGTTAGTCGGGGCAGGAGGCGAACGCTGGCGAAAGACATCCATGATGGGCCACAGTAAGGCTGAGTCCAACCAAGGCTTCCAGCTAATCCTCTAATGGCTGCTATATTTGGACCAGTAGCATCTATGGTTACATAACAGCTCATTTCCACAGTGTTGCTGAGCAAACCACTCAGAAATTAAAGATGCCAACTTTTCACTTGGATATAATCTGGTCGGAGGAAAGTTTTGTTGACCTAAGAGGGGCACATCAAAGGAGCCTCATACAGCATGAGCAAGACTGATTTTTAACCGAATCCAGGCTCTGTAACGTGCTGAATGAAAAAGCAATACACAATCTTCCAGGGTTTGTGGCTCCATACTGACACTGAGTCTCAAAATAAGGTCAAATAGTATCAGATTGCAGAGAGACATCCACCACATAAATATTTCAGTAGCACTACAGAATATGGAGAATTCTAACTCCACTCTGTCTCAAACCAGAAAGTGGGATGGGATGTAACGGCAAAGCCTACAAGCCATACTGGAGCAAGAGGTCATGAGTCAAAAGACATCACGTGGAACTTCATCCACCAGATCAGAGAGCGCCAAATCACATACAGCAAACATCATAAGAGATTCAGCACAAATACATCCCGGATTACTATATCTTAATTAATTTTCTCCATTATGTTCTCCTCCATCTGATTCTATCACTAAGCACGACCAATCACTGTTGACCTGCTTCATAGAAAAACCTGTGAGCCATGCTGAGAGGGAAGGATTACTGGGGAACAATGGATACAAACAAAGCAGTAATGGAGGTTTATCAGAAAATGTTTAGGTGGGATTGCGTTGTCTCAGTTCCACTGCCTGTTACAATGAATGTAAACGTTTTTGCAGAGAAAGGGATTCATTAAATCTAACAGAGAAAGAAAAAAATGTTAATTTTTGCCAAATAAACATGTTTGGGAGTTTTGGTCAGTCACTATCATAACATTATCAAAAGTCAATGATGACCTCTGAATAATTTAGCATCCACACCTGACAGGTCTATAAATCAACATACATGAATTCAGAAAAAGTCAGCATAACGAACAGAAGATTTCAGGTGCTTCATCAGAAACACAATAGAACATAATAACTAGCTCAGAATACAACCTCTGACTGTCATGTGAGGATTCTTCTGTCCAGTTTACAGCGACCCTTAACAGTGAGAGTGCATCAGCATCAAACAACCTTCTCCTCCAGCTTCTCTTCCTGCCTTTGAGTCTGACATCTGACAACATATCTGAGTCACACATCTGAGTCTGACATCTGACATCTCTCAAGATGAATAATTAAAGTCTTTTCATGCCTATAGATGTTTTTTTTTTTTTTATTACAGCTGCATGAGATGGATGTCCACATGACAGTATTGGTACTCTTATGAGAAACTTTCACCATGTTTGCTTCAGTATTTCACTCTTCTCACTTGACCCACAGAGAAAATAAATTCCAAGAAATCTATGATAAAAGTAGGATGCTCTCTAGATTTGCTGCAGCATGCATTATTGATCCGAGCTGCTTCTTTCTGCATAGTTGCACCTTTCCACCACTCTCAAAATGCATGAGAAAGCAAGTTTGTAGATCAATCAGTCAACACACTTTCTCTTTCCGGGCTGTTACACAAAGCCGTTAAGGGACAGGCAGAAGAGATGGGCAGTGACTGTGAAAGAGGGCCAGGATGGGGGTGGGGGTTCAGTTTGTGCTTTCTACCAGGGATCAGGCTAGTGAAACATACCTGTCTCTTCAGGGCCTGCATTAACCAGCAGCTAGCAGGGCCAAGGGAGGACAGACAGACAGGGAGAAGGAAAGAGACGCTGTCCTGGCAGAGGGATGGAGCATGCCAAACAGCAAATGGCTCAGGATTGTGACTGCTGTCTTCTCAATATGGGTTAAATATGATGGAAAAGAGGGAGGGATGGAGAGACACAAGATAGAAACACTTCAAGCTCTCAGATGTCAAAATGTGGCCAAAAACATATACGCACATATGCAAGCGCACACACATGTTTGTACATCAACACACAGAGTCACACCGTCATCTCCTGTGTCATCCTTAATCTCTCCCTGCCATACATACAAAGAGCTGGTCCAGCAGATCCATGAACTCCCCCCTCACATCCTCCCTCTGCTCTGTCTGCCTCCTGGTTCAGGCCAGCTGTCGCTGCACTTGCTGCCTCTGGAGCTGATCTTCCTCATTTAAATGCCACTGACATCTATCTGGACTGTACCACAGGAAGGCATGGAGAAGGGGGCAAGGCAGTGTGCATCGCCAGAGGATGCGGATGGTCCCACGATGAATTTCTCGAGCAGCACCCCCCTCTTCTCTCCTCTATCGTCTGTGCTGTGTTTTGCTAAAGGGACCATGTGTTCAGGATGTTTATGTCGTCACTGTGTGTGTGTGTTTTGTGTCTATGTGAACAAAACGATGCTGTCTCAGCAGCAAGGTTTGACAGGTCATGTTTTCTCTTTTTCCTCCCCCAAAGAACAGTAGCAGCTGGAGGAAGAAGACCGTGTCATTTAAGAGACCTTGCCTCCATCTTTTCTCACATGAATGAAATTAAAGGGCCAGCTCTCTGTCCTCATTATGGATGCTGCAGTAATTTCTAGAACGTGCATTTTAACGCTTTAAACATAGAATTATGTGTGTGCTGACTGAAAGAGACCTCAGGTGAATTGTTGAAACTCTGTGACCTGATTTTAGAAGAATAAATGTTTGTGAAATTCTTCATTGTATCTTTTAGGTGCAAGTTTTTCCCTCAGTATCAAATTTCTTGTTATACTTGTGCAATACTGATAAATTTGCTCAGAACGGTGATGATGGCATAACTTCAGAAAATATGGAGCGAGTATGAACGTCTGATTCAGCACAGAAAGATTTTACCGTCGTGGTCTCAGTAGCCACCGGGCACAACTGGAACTCAGCAACCTATTGATTAGGTACTATATGATTAGTATGTCTTCAATACTCATCACTAGATTATTGTTTTGGTGTCAGTCAGGAAACATCGGGCCAATATGTCACCCTTATAAAACCATCAGAGGATGTGTGGTCAGTCTAGTCTGGTAATTCTTTTTTTTTTGTTGTTGTTCTGGTCTCAGACCACCTGCCATTTCTCTCATTTCTCTGAAGTCCTTATCTGCCTTCCTGCTTGCCCACCCACTGGCTCACCTCTCACTGGCCTTTGCCAGACATTATTTTTTCATAATAAATCACCTTCAAACATCTCCGTCTGTTTTTGGGTCCAGCCAGTCTTTGTGACATTTACGGGACTTTGCTTTTTTCTGATTTGTGTTGGAGTAACTCGCATAAGAATATGACACTAAGCTGACTGTTAACCAAGTAAGCTTCAATTAAGTTATAATTTAAAAACATGCCCGCAAATATCCATTACTAATACAAACCTCTCATGGAGTGTTTAAAGCAATAGGCAATAAAAAAAACAAAAAGAGGCTGATTTGGCTCAGTCAACATCAGTTTGTATTAAAAGTGTTAACATGGCATATCTTATCTTCTTTTGCACAATACTGTAGGGAATTTGACTCACCTTTTCTTAACACTTCTTAACACAGAATGAAATCTTTATATTTTCTTACCCCTATTGCAGAAAACCAGCAACAAATGTCCTGCTTTGAAAGTGCTGGATGTATGATGCAACTAGTGCTCTTTCTTTATATGTATTTGTCATTCAAATAATAAGGTGAGCAGGTGATACTCAGCTTTGCCATGACAAACCTCTGGAAAAAACAAACAAACTATGTATAACATTGAGGATTTCAGTAAATATTCCTTCAACACAGATAAACAGCATGTTCGCTGAGACTCTTTAGGATAGATTCCAGTTTCCATAAAGAAGTAATCTGATGCTCAACAGCAGTGCGACTCAATGTAGATGAGTTTTAAGACAAAAACAGAAACAAAGAAAAGAAAGAAAAAAATGATTATGAGCACTTTGGGAAATCGAGTTCCTTCAAGTTCCTTAAAAGGAAACCACCACAGTCTCAACAACAGACCTGCATGTATTTAGACCAGACATCCTCTGATGGTCAAACAGAGCATCACAAGAGCAGCCTTATCACAGCATCCACTCAAGCAAAAGCTTTTTAATGAAGGATCAAATTTAAATCATATATTAAACTCCCCCCACATACAGTTTTTACTTCCATATTGAATTAATCACATTCTTAGACGATTCATCCTGTTGTATTCACATTAAAAAAATCATGTTTTGAATTTTGTAGACAAATCAAATGTTTATGATAAATTTCATAAACAATCATCAAGCCTTTCTGGTCATTTAAATCTGAGCAAAGAATTATATTTTATAGGTGGGTGACTTGTCTGAATAAATATTCAATTCTCAATATCCATTTTTTTAGATGTTATCTTTTAAAGCTAAATAAATATTCAACTAAAGACGTCACGAACTGGATAAATAAAGCAGAATAAAGCCAGAATGTTTTCCTATGAGATTGATCATAAAAATGTCACAAAATGGTAGAGAATTCCCTAAATTTAAGTATCTCATGTTAAGCATTTTCTAAAACCTTAGTGGCATCTTCAAACGTCATTATATCCAATTAGAATAACAGATCCAAAGATAACCATGCCACTATTAGAATATTCCATAAACATGAAAAACTGTGCTTGAAGGTTAAAAATCAGAAAATTCTTCATTCTTTTGCAGAGAAATCAACAAATAAATCTAACAAATCAAAGTAACCGTATGTGGTTACTTTTTGCCAGACTAAAACAACCCCAAATGTACTCACCGTAGCTCTTAAACAAGACTGGCTCTGTCAGGTCAGTGCACTGCCACACAGTACAACATGGGCACAAGCCTTATGAGACCCTCGGGCCAGGTGTTGCTTCATAAGAGCAGCCGAGACACGCAACGTGCGCGTATGAGAGGCGTGACTGAATGAGGTTTATCAGTAAAGGAGTAATGACTTGGGTGTCCCCCTGTCCTGGTTGATTATTACGGGAAAGTTGAGCAATTACTACAGATTAGGCTCCTGTTACAGACCTCTCTCTGGTCATTACTGTATTTGTGCATGACACAGACATGCGTGGGCAAGTAATGACAATTTTGACAACTAGATGTGGGCAAAGTGCAATGTGTTCAAAGGTGTTTTATGAGCCCATGTTACTCTCTGACTGAATGTTCTTCATCAGTAAACAGTATTTCAGTATTTTGGATTTGATGCTGATGTAGTATTACTCTATTTTTTTTTTGTTTTTTTTTTCCACTTATAGTCCTGTACACTAGAATATATTTCAGACAGCCTTTAATACATGTAAAAGTAACTACTCGTTCATGACCAGTTTGTTTGAAAATAACTCCTTGCTACATAAAGGCATTGTCATTTACAGTGATTTAAGTGGTTCAGCAAGCACAACCTGCATGTGGTGCAGAGTACGTTAACCAATGAGTGGGTGTCCCTACCTTTTTCACAGCAAGTGAAACAGTGATTCATCCACTGTTGCTCTTTGCTGAGCGTCACTCCACAAACCCTGCAATAACCTGATAAATATGGATAACAGTATGCCGAAAAGCCTTTGCACAAGAGAAAACAGCACTGCCTGGCAGATGCTGGGTTGTGCATTATGTGTAAAAGGGGCTCAGGGACTCAAACTCATTTTGCTAATCTGATCTTGCTGCAGCTGTCCATATCCATTCTCCTCTGCTGTGCAGCAAATTGCCATTAAGAGGGGCTAATAAGCTCCTTCAATGTGAAAGTATAAATTTAAATGATCATTAACCAGACTGGTGAAATAAATTTATGATTTGTAAGCTTACTGTAAGAGGCTGCAGCAGAAAAAAGCACTTTAAAGATCCATTGCTCATTTGAAGAAATGATAATTTTTCAGTAGTACAGTCAAATAAAATTTATTTTTTTTGCAGCCTGGTTTCACCACATGTATTAATGTTTACACTTACTGTGCAAAGAGCCCCTACATGGCCAGTGTGCTTGAAAAGAAAAAAAAAGATGAGTCATCTAAATGCCATCTTTGCTTATTCAGATGGTTCCCTGGAAGATTTAATAACATCAAATGGGATTGTCTCTTTATGTTCTTCCACTTAGACAGTCTAAATCAAACAGTTGAAGGCTTCGTAACTGAACCACTTCAAGCCTGCACATTACACTGAAATAAAAAAGAAAAAGAAAGAGGTAAAGTAAATTTCTGTTTGCCAATACAACAGCAATAATTTCTCCCACTCAAAGAGAAACTTTTGTAAAGGCTCTGTCAGCTGTAAACTGTGAGTGTGGCCAATCTGTGATCGCATCCTGATTAAGGAGCTGGTGGTCTGACCTCCCACTATTCTGTTTATTGTCAAAGGTGAAAATCAATCTCTGACTCCCCTGGACATCACCGTAATGTTACAGCACGTCACTACCCGTCCCCAGTGGTGACCCGACCTATGTCGGGGAGCTGTTTAAATATACAGCATATATTTTTAAGAAAAAGTTGCACATGAATTATGCAAATGTTTACAAAATCTGTCAGAGGAGGGGATTGCATGTACTTATATCTCTGTATAAAGTAACAACAAGGCAAGACATCAAGAGCTATTTCACTCATTTGGGATACTGATGATAAAATAAAATACCAGAAATTATGGGGCAGAAATTATCTAATATTTGTGTAATTTTTCAATCAAAAAGACTGTCCTGAATGTGGGGATTAAATGAGATAGAGTCTCAGAGAGATGTAAAGACATTGTTGGTTTGATGCGGCTGTGTCAGAACATCCAATCTGCATGATTTTACTCTAAAACAATAATGCTAAACTGGTTTTGCATTTCAGAGAAAATGAACTAGGAGATGACGCCGACTCTTTGTAGTTTGGATGAAAGGCTGACCAACACGCACATACATCTGAGTGGAGGCTAATCCTCTCATTCAGCGGGGGATCAAGTCCTGAGGTACCAGCGTACACATGCTTTTCTCAGGCTGAGAGAAAAACATTGCGATCACAGTAATCTAGGAAACATACTCCTGCTCTCATCAAAAAAAATAAACAAATCCTTTATAAGAGAACGAAAAAAGTTGTAATTCTTTCTTTGAATGCCTTATAAGGGTGTCACAAGCAAAAGGCTGCATGCAGTTTAAAAGACGAAATAACGTTCATCCAATCAGTGACACAGTATCAGAATGGTTTCATACAGCCACAGCTGATCAGACTGCAAATTAACTCAGAATCCAATTTTCAAAAATAAGATGGATTAGAAGAGATTAAAGGAGGCCAATACAGTGTCAAGCAATTGCAAGGCATTATTTCCTAAAATCATCTTGCAGAGAGCATCCTCTGTTGCATTTCCCCAATCAACAGGTTTGCATTTTACCAACTAGTGCCAAAGAAAAGGTCATGTACCAAAACATGCTTTTTCATTACAGCTTTTTTTTTTTGTTAATGAATTGTCTAGAATAGTTAAAAATCACAAATTTATTTACATATAGTAGTGCACATCCCTGTGCTGAACCTGCTTGGGCTCAGCTCATGCTCATCCTCCTCACACCCTCTTCCCGTCCTCCCTCTCCATCCCCGACTCCCTCCACCCACCTGTGCTGGCTGTGTACTGCAGACTGCCCCTCTTCTTGTAGGGCGAGAGGGGCTGGCTTTTGGCTCCAGCGTCCCCAGCTGCGGTCCCAGAGGGCATGTTGGAGGACATGCTTCAAGCTTGTGTGGTTCAGCTTGGCTCGGATGAGAGGAGGAAAGATGAGTGAGTCAGAGCCGTGGAGGACGGAGGGCTGAAGTGCTACACAGGAGGAGAAAAAAAGGAGGGAAAAGAGAAACATTGAACTGCTGCCAGAGGCTTGAGGGAGGCAGATTGCAGTTAGCGTGGATGTGCTTGTGAGTGCATGCTACGTGCCTGTGAACAGGGATTTCCAGGGTGATTGGTCCTGCCTGAGCATCCCTCTGCAGCGAAAAAGACCCCACCCCCTCTGAAAGGACTCTTGTTCCTGGGCTGCAGCACTGATAGAGGCTGGGGGCGTGATGGAGGGGCTGGCTTTCCCCCCCGCTGTGTGCAAAAATACACATTTACACACACGGGCACAGAGGATACAAAGCACACAGCAGTGTGTGAAACGGCTGTTGCTATGACAACCACAAATCCTTATGAAACCCAAAACGGTGTGGAGAAAAGTTGTAGTTTGGTTATAGTTCTAGAAATATGTCTGATGAAACTATTTCTGATCATTCCAGTAAAGTCTATTAGTGCATGCTGCACATTTATGGTGTTAACTGAAAATTTATGAGATTTAGAGATACTAAAGCTGAATAAGGTCAAGGCTTTAACTAGGAGATATCAGGTTAAGACTTACCACATTAATCCCTGGCATTAATACTTTTATTTTCCTTTTAAGGCCACATTATTATTACTATTTTACATAATATTTAAATAAAACATCATATGACTGAATTCTTAAAATGAGGAACATCCAGTGATTCAGACATACAAATCTGTGGATTTATTACTTGTAAGACTGACTGTTGTAACTAAAATCCAATTTCATCCTGGAATATCTAACAGGATTTGCTCGCAGCTCAAAACATTGCAATTTCACAATAAAGGCTCTAAATAAATCCCCTAAAATTCTGGCTTCTTGAAAAGTCTGCTCTTCTATAAAAATGTTTGCTTAGTGTGAACCGTGCTATAATAATTAACTTCAACAAGATTTGGAAGATATAGTTTATAGAGAGCTACAAAAAAGCAGTATATCTATTTTAAACACATTTGTGTTCATTCCACAAGACCAATTGGCTGTTGATTCGATGTTTGGCGACAGGTGCTGTAAAATGCACAAACATCTTTGTTTGTAGGGTCTTGGACTTCAAACGACTCCTCAGAACTTCCATCCCACTTCTTTCAATCAGGCATTGTACAGACAACTGTAGGGGTCCTTCTTCTCCAGAGGAAAGAAGGAAGTGATAAAGAATCAAAGAGGAATAGCAAGCCAGTTTGTTTGGATCTTTGTGCAAGTTCAAGTGTCTATTATACAGAAAAGAAAAAAGAGACAATACAAAATTCTGGTTTCATCAGGAAAAAGGCGGGGTACAGCCTGAACAGCCACACGAGGACGACAGCCATAAACAAAGTTACTGATACATTCAGGCTTGCAGGCTTGGGTCTGCACAATGTGTAGCGTCTACCCTGGCCTATCCGGGTTGAGGTGGTCTCTGGGATGGCGCCCCCTGTGGCCGCAGGCTGTGGTGCCTCCCGGTATGGATGGCCTCCCATAGGTGGTTTTTCCTCACCTGGATCTTCAGTGCCCTGCCATGTTACTAAACTGTTTACTTTGTGCTGTGAGTGTGTGTGCTTTATGTGTGTGCGTGGAGTTATATGTGTGGGGGTGAGAGGGACGGGTTTTTATTATTACCTTCCACCAAGGAGGTTTTTGCCGGGATTTATCTGTCTGGATAACTCAAAAAGCTATGGATGGATTTTGATGAAATTTTCAGGAGTTGTCAGAAATGTGAAAAGAAAGAACTGATTTCATTTTGGGTTTGATCCGGAAGAAATCCTGGATTCTGGATCACTTTCCAATTTTTCAATAACATTGCGGTCAATGGGGCCGAAAAATTTGTTTCTCAATATCTCCAATATTATTGCCCAAAACTCATGAAATTTGATTCAGGGATGGACAATAAAAAACCTCTATCAAATTTCAAAGGCTGATCCAGATCTGATCCAGAAGGCGGATTTTATCGCAATCTGTAAATCGCTATATGGGGGAATTGTTGCACTCTCCGAGTGCTTTTATGGTTTCTTTTGTTCCTGTTTTACGTCTTATTTTATTTTGTGAAGCACTTTGTGTTGCATTTATATGTATGAAAAGTGCTATATAAATAAAGTTTGGATTGATTGGAGAATGGAAGAACCATCCAACGCAGGGGTGTCCAACTTGAGGGCCGCTGTCCTGAAAGTCTTAGATGTTTCTGCTTCTGCTTCAGCACACCACCAGATTCAAATGAACGGGTCGTTAACATACCTGTGCAGACCTGGATGACAAGCTGATGGTGATCCATTCATTTGAAATCAGGTGAGTTGTGTCAGGGAAGCATCTAAGATGTGAAGGACAGCAGGCCTCGAGGACTGGAGTTTGACTCCTGCGATCAAACATATGGATTTTGGGGCAGATTGGACAACACATGTGCAAGTTAGAACAACGTTTCCATTTACGGTGAGACATTGAACTTCGCCGCCCTGTAAAGGCAACGCCCGTTGATAAAAAGTTAGTTTTCACTGTCAGTCATCTTCACTGTCTTTACTACTGATTGACTGGGTTTGAGGTGTGTCGGCTCATCTCACTAGGAGCAAGGATGCCTAATACAAAACATGACATCTCCTGTTGCCACAACTGTTTTCTGAATATTACACTGTAGGTGTGTTCAGGATAGGGCTACAACAGTGATTCCCAAAGTGTGGGCCGTCGCGATACTGCAAGTGGGCCGCAAGAGATCATTAAAATCCTCGATCTTTTAAAATATGTTTTTAATTACTGTAAAATATTAACGACATGATTTAAAAACATTAATAAGTAACAAAACAAACCAATTAAGTGTTATACTACCATCATCTTAACTTAATATGACAAGTGTCACCTTTTTTGTTGACCCCTTACATTAATGTCAGAACATAGCTTCTAGTCCTGGATGTTGATCACAGTTGTGATTAAAGGTTTTGGTGGACCGCGGAGATTTTTCACATTTCAAATTGGGCCTTGGTATTCTGAAGTTTGGGAATGGCTGGGCTACAATAATACTCACCAGTTTTGAACCAGATTAACCAATGTGTGGCTTTGCAAACTTGCATCAGTCGTGTCTATATTTGAACAGAACAAGTTTTGAGTCAATTTGACCAAATCTCTGGGAGTAGTCCGTTAAAGTACAAGGCCTGGAAATGACCAGAAGACTGGAAAAACTGCATATCTTATTCAAAATGGCGGACTTCCAGTAGAAGAGTATGGGTCCGAGACTTTTTTTTGTAGGTCTGAGGCTGATACACCAGTCATACAACTTTAATCCCTGTAGGTGAAAGCGTATGGTGGGGCTCGTCGATAAACTGGAAGCAGGTGGCGCTATTGAGCCCGTTTCTGTATGCCCATGCCCAAGACACACAAAATACGTAATTTTCACGCACAACTAATGTGTGTGCAAAATTTCGTGAGTTTTCCCAAAACCCGATTCATTTAAGAAAATAATGATACACATTCAAAATACAATAGGGTGGTCGGACCCTAACAAACACTTACCACTCAGTTCTTGTCTTCAACATGATGAAACCTTTAAATTAACTGATGATTGCTGGGCTACGAAAACAGAGCGAGAGCACTGGTTGCAGTGTGGAGCCAGCGCCCTCCAGTGGCAAAACGACGCTATGATTGGAGCCACACACTCACACCCACAAAGGATTTTCAGTACTCTTTTAAAAACAACACAGACAGCAACTCTGAAAATAAATAGTGTATAATAAAACTCTAGAATCATTAAGGTTTGAAACTTGATAACTTCCCTGAAAAGTCCCTTCAATCTATATGTGTATGCCTATGCAACCATTGCATTCCTAGTTTGGAAAACATGTTGGGGTTTTTTTCCTTGTAAAATTGCTCAAAACTGAACTGATCTAAATATATTCAGTTGTATTAGAGCCAAGTCCCCGACTTGGCTGGAGGTTAAGGTCATTATCATGCAAGAAGATGATCCAGCTGCCCAGCTCTTTCTGCCTGATGGAAGGTACCAGGGTTTCAGCAAGTACTTGTAGCATCAGTTTTCCTTCAGTCCCTGACCAATTATCCTGTCTCTTCTCATGATAAATATACCACAACACAACTTTGCCAGCCCTCCAATGCACAAGAAAGGATGAGTTTTGAGTTGTTCTCTACTTTTGTTATTTGATCACACAGAGGTCTTCCTTCCTGCAATAAAGCCACTTAAAGCCTGTGGAAGGCTCCCATGATACAAACTGAGTGCAGGTTCTTTTTTCCAATCTGTGATTAAAAGTGTGTGTGATTAAAATTGTGTGTCAAGTTAATTAATCTCAAGGAGCAGATTATATGTTGTTGTTTTTTTTTTCTGCCTGAGCCAGGGAAAGTGCAGTAGAAAGCAACTTTTGACCTCAGTTAATTCTTTGTGCTTGACCTTGGACTAGCTGCTTTCAGGACCAGTCGGCCTTGGATGTGATACAGAAGGGGATTGTTGAGTGACAGAGTTACTGACGGTGTTACCCACTGTGACGGAGTTACTCAAACCTCTTTTGGCACTAATGACTTCAAGCAAGTCCTTTCAGTCATTCTGGATCAGACCTGCACAATGTTCACAAGATATTTTACTTCTGCTCAGACGCACATGTAGGATGTCTGGTGCAACTGGCTTCCTTGACGTCACTCTGCAGAAACCCTATGAGTATAAGGCCTGGGTTTTTACCAGGCCTCTCAAAAAGGTTGATTTTCTTTTTCTGAAGTCATTCTGTGGTGTATTTGCATCAATTCTTACACTCAGGGTCTTTGTCTTGTTTTGTCACCCACCTTCTGTTAAGGTATTAAGCCATCCTGACATGTTATTGTGGTAAACGTGGGCAACTGATTTTCCCCATGAGGATGACCGGTGGTGGAGGCCTTTGGGCAACAAAGCAGTCCCAACTCATGTTGCTCCCTCCACCATATTTCAGCATGGAGATAATTCTGAGTATTCTTCCCAGACAATTCAACTTTTGTTTCATTAGTCCACAATACACTTTCCCAGTAGCATTATAGTAGGTTATCAAGCTGCTCTTTGGCACAGCAAGGTTTCGTTTGTAGATGTGTGAAAACAATAAAAGTGCTGAACTTGTATCCACACAAGGTATTTATCAACTACTTAATAACTATTCATCTTGTGGAGGATTATAGTAAGTACATGTGACAGAAAAGGATTTTTACACTGTATAGTGATTTTATTTCATCAGCATTGCAACTGAGATGAATACAGGATAAAGGATGCAGAGTTTAAAAAAAGGCAGGGTTACAGTAACAAAGGACCTAAAATATTTAGTAAAAGAAAAAACATTCTCAGAATATCAACAACCAGTATGAGTCTAATCAAAATCAAAAGAGTGGTCAGACAGGAGGATTTGCTGGTGTAGACTCTCAGTGATCCAGGTCATTGTAACTCTCAAAGGTATGAATTAAGGCAACTGGACTTCTTTTTCTGATTTATTTATCTCTTTTGCTGTGGACATCCTCGGAGTAGGTTGATGGGATGTGGAAGTGAACAGATGAGGTGGTGTCATGAAGCTCACTGATGTATTAGATTGTAAAAAACGTATTCACATTTAAACAGAAATCAGATGTCTGTTGTAGAATATCCTCAGATTCACAGTCTGACTGTGTGCGATGAACTTTGCTCCAAAGTTGACCTGTCTGTTAATCCTTTCTCTGTTACAGGAAAATGTACGCTGACCTTGAACAACTGCCTCTTAGCTGCATGTCTGTGCAACTAATGACAAGAGAGTTGGCAGAGAATTCCCACCATGTCATCTCCAGTCTCATCAGGACACAAGCAATTTATCCATATAGTAAAAAATGTAATAAATCATCATCAAACATATTTTTCCATTGTTCCTTGTGAAAGTGATCGTTTATACTTTTATAGAGTTAAAGATACTTTTCAAAACAAAAATTTCCAAGATGGGCAACAAAAATCTGGAAAAAATGTGATGCTAAAAAGAAGCACTCGGAGAAACACCTTGCAGCTAATGGGGTTAACTGGCAGCGGGCCAGCAACATGATGAGTAGCAAGAGCATCTTAAAAGGTCAGAGTCTTCCAGAAGTAAAGACTTAAATAGCTACTGAGTGACAAATGTGAAGACTTGGGATATTTACAGTTTGTAATATCATCAAAAGATTTTAAAATTTAGAAAAATCTCCTGAGGCAAATAGGACAAGATCAAAAGTAACAACTGGATGCCTGCAGTCTTTGAGCCCTCAGGTGACTGATTCTGTAATGGAAATCACTGTAAGGCCTCAGGGACACTTCCAGCCTCAGAATACAATGTGCTGTGCCGACCACAAATGGAGGTTAAAGCTCTTTTATGCAAAGAAGATGCCACACATGAAGGTAATCCAGAAATCCCATTATTTGAAATGGGCCAAAGATGCTAAAGAACATTTCATAGCATGGCTTTGGAGTAGAGTGGAAGTCCACACCTTTCACCAGTTAAAACCTTTTGACATGTGATAACACATAAATAAAACAAAAAAAGAGCCAGGACCATTGGCGAATGTCAAATTCTGTGTCAGACAAGAGTGGAGCAACATTTCTCTCCCAGAATTCCAGCCAAATTGTCTCCTCTGTTCCCAGATGTATATGTGCTCTTGTCAAAAGAAGAGGGCATGCTAAGTGATATTTCCTCCCACAGGTTGTTGGCATCAAAATTAATTAGTTTGTTTATTAAGATTGCACATTTTTTTAGTTTGAGCATTTGATATGTTAAATTTTTTTTTTTTACATTTTTAAAATTTTTTTTTTATGTTTAAAAAAATATGCATTGTTTTATTCACAAAGATCCTCCAAGGGATTTCACGCTTTACTGTATCTATCAGGACAAGTGTCATGCTCCGAACAGTGAGTAGGTTTTACTGAATATCCCAGCGATCTTTGATATGGTTAACTATCTTACAACAAGTATGGCTCATTTGTCCAAAAAGTTTATTATTCCTTATAATACCAGTTAAAAATGATCTGCAACA